>OX411312.1:39503943-40154300 GCA_948150685.1 Rhaphigaster nebulosa | reverse complement strand
GCGAAGTACTGAATGAGAACTGTATTAAAGAAAAGCTTATTAATGGGCCCCAAACTATTAATAGAGATTTGCATTTATCAACTGTATATAGCAATACTGAAAAGAAACCAGACAATTACAAAAATATTAAAAAATTTGAAAACACCTTCATGGGAACCAGTGAGAAAATAAAAGCCGTCAATACCTCTGAAAACGATTTGTCATGTGTTATAGGTAATAATTTAACTTCAGAAAAAGCAGACTTGACAGATAGCACTTCAAAACGTTTCCAGCAGTGGTTTGTCAAAAACGAGAATGACCCACAAGTTTCCAAAGTATATAGAGAAAATAGTCAGATCGTTGCCAAGTCGAGGCCACTTAAAATATCAGAAGCCTTAGAGCTACATGAAAGGGAAAATGAATTAGATCTTGCCTATAAAACAGACAGTAGCAGTAAGATTAATGCGCCAAAGGATAGATTTTTTTCCTCTTGTAAAGATAATTTACCAAAATTTGAAAACTTACAAATTTCTGAACTTCATGAAAATTTTCTGGTGGAGAAACTTGAAAATCCAATAAAAAGTTCTAGGAATTTCTCTATAGAAGACGAAATAGATTGCAATAATGAAGTATCTATAGAGGTTTGCAGGACAGATGATAAGATTTCCGAGTTCCTCTCTTGTGATGATGTCTCAACTAAATTCACTGATCTTCCAAAAAATAGTTTATCCAGAGCTGATCATGACAGTTTCAGAAGTAGAAACAGTTCTAATGGTCATCAGAAATTTTCTATTTCAACAAAAAATTATGAAAAGGACGATATCCAGAAAAGTTCTTCCAGAAGTACTGCATCACAAACTAATTTGTATGTAAATAAGAGGAATGGCCCAACTAAAAATATTTTCACAAACTCAAGAAATTGTGCGGATAACTGTAATAAATCAAGAAGTCTGTTGTCCTTAGATTATAGTAATGAGTGCAACAATAATAGGTTTACCGGCCTATCTAACGAATATAACTCAATGGAAAAAAAAAATAATCACAAAGCTGCCTGTGTCAGTTCTTCTGAAAATTTCCTTTCTTCTCCAAAAGATTTGTCATTTACTACACCTAAGAAAAACTTTATTTCAGAAAAGGAAGATATGGGGATGAGAAATTGTAAGGGTTTTAAACAATGGTCTGGCAGAAACCCTCCAGCAGAGTCCAACATGTTTACAAAAGATACGCAAAGCTCAAGACGTTATTTACTTTCCAAATTCCATAATGACAGCAATGATAAAAGGTTTTCTGATTCCTGCTTGCCTATAAAAGATCAATCTATAATGAAGAAACTGCCGAATTCAAAAGTAATGTCTTCTAAATCAGATGTTGATAACTTGAGGCGAAATAGTTCTCATCAGTCTGTATCATGGACTGGTTTTCAGCAGAAGCAGCAATGCAAAGAGTTGAATGATAGTAATAGCGGTTCAGCTTTAACTTCTGTCAACCCTGCCCACCAAAAATCTGCCAAAATGTCCTATCTGCCATCTTCTAAAGATCTTTTCAAGGAATACAATACCTCACATCAGCAGCAGACATTTAAATATGCCAAAAACTGTTCTGATTTCAGTAGGTTGATGAAATCATCATATAATTATCCCGCCGGAAAAGATACAACTCAGAACTACTCTTGTCTTGCACAACAAAGGCTTTTATGTTGTAAATCATTGAAAACCTAAACTGTAAAGATTTGGTACTTTACTTTACAGTGTTAAGATGTATTTATATTTTTTGGGAAATAAACTACTTAAATTAACTTGTATTTTTGTTATTCATTTTAGCAGAGCTCATATTTAAAAAAAGTTTGAAATTCTATCGATCTTACTGAGGACTTTTTGTCACTGTGTACCACTTCTATTTTTCAGATAACTATGCGTACCTCTCTATGATCTCATGATAGTATTAAAGATTCGTCCTCATAAAAAAATACAACTGATCCACAAACGTTTATTTAACGAACAAAACAATATCTCAATATTAAATTTACCTAAGAAAATAATAAATTGAAAATAAAAATCCGAAATCAAAAGTTTGCCTATTTCACGTAACAACAGCAGTATAACAACACTAAAAATTGTGTAAATAAAAGCCTATCCATCAAAATTAAGAAATTTGGACATTGTGAAGGATAGCATTAACATTATTCAGTTGAAAGTTCTCTTCAACACCAGTGTTGGGCAAAACATTATTTCAATTACAGTTACTTACAAATTACAGTAATTTGATATTGAAGAAATAAAATTATTATTACAAATAAGTGTAATTGCAATTACTTAATGAACAGCTGTAATGGGGAGGAATTACAATTACTAGTTAAGCCAAAGTAATTGCAATTACAATTACAATTATTTGTAATTGTAATTTTATTTCTGCAATCCATAGTTATTATAATTGGTAATTGCAATTTCTTAACGCCGAAATGCCATTAAAAAAAGTCATTTCCACAAATGTGGGAAGAGATATGTTTTCGAATGAAAAATTACGACAAAATTAAATATAGAGTAAATATTGTTGATTTGAATTTTAGGTAACTATAATTGTAACTATTTAGCCTCAAGAAGTAATTTCAATTGTAGCGGCAATTACTTACCATCAAGAAGTAATTGTAATTATACTTGCCATACAAATTAATTAAATCATCACAATCAATTTCATTCACGACTTTAGTTGTCTTGTTCGTGTTCCAGCAGTAGTATGCGTTCTTTCATCTGGGAACACCTTGTTTATATTATAGTAAAATGCACAAGATAAGCAAGAGTTTATGTATTGATATTTTTATAAATTTGTTTTCAGGTAACCCTATTGAGGAAATTAATAAACTATTTTTTTTTATTTGATAACTTTTGTTCTCGAAACAATCATAATACTATACTTAGATGCAAGGGTTGTAAGAGATGAACTTTGGGAACTGAGTTGTGCTTTAGGTGATCAAGAATCATGAAATTTACTTCTTACCGAAGAGTGGCAAATAATTTTAAGAGCTATTTTCAAAATTATTTATTTTTTAAATTGAGTTATTATTTGCAAATATCTTGTGGTCAATAATTACCTGATTGCATAAATTAAATAAATTGCTGTATTTATAAAAGATAAATACACAAAAATGAAAACCAAACATAAAATATAAAAGTCTATATTGTATGAACCAAGCATAAATAAAATATCTGTTTCGTGTGACATGAAAAGATATAAGTAAACTAATTAATCTTTTGCTTCCTGTTGTTATTATTTTAATTAATGAAAAATAGCTTGTTGGCAAAAGCACAGTGTGTTTTAAGTGCTCGCTAATGAGGTCAAGCTATTAAATATGAGTAATTCTATGGAGGATTCAGTTGTTGAGAAAAGTAAATTTCATTGGTTACATTTATTGTTTCAATAAAGGATCTGTCATTTCATATAATGGATAGAAAAGTAACGGAATCTGGGCTAACATCTGCAGGATTAACCGTAACACCATTATTAAGATCCCGTCTGTCAACAACTACTGACAAATACACAGATTTGCATACCTTAATTAAAGTTATTACCACCAATTCACCATGTCATTTAAATTCAAGTGAGATGATTTTGTAAATTACCTGTTTTAGTTCCATCAGCTAGATTAACTGGAATTGTTTTTAATTCTTTCTCATCCATCTTGATGCAGTTCTTATTGTTGGATTCGTAGGAAGCTCTACAAAGATAAAAGAATGCATGACAAATATATGCACATTTTGTATATATAGATTTATGATATAATTTATTTTTCTTAGTGTGATCTCAAAATTCTTAAAAATGGGAAAACAGATAGATATTACTTAGTCATATTATGTTTTTAAAATTGTAATTTTAGAAATATTTAGTACCTTCCATAATATTTAGTAAATATTCAGTAATCTTCCGGACTATAGCAGATGCCAAAATAAACGTACCTGTTTGAGTGGAGAGATTTTATTTATTTTTTATTCTTGTACAATTTTTTTTAATATTTATCTTTACAGATTTTTTTAAACTATGTTTAAATTTTGTGATCCATAGAATGAATTCGCACAACTTTGTTTTCTTATCTTAATTGATGTGGAAAGATCTTCCCAAATATCACTTATACTTGGAATGTATTAGAGATTAGAAGAAGGGTGGATCTGATGGAACAGTTCTCCCTCTGGTATAAATATAAATTATAAGATTATAAAAATAAATGGAAGAGTGTTCATATTGATTTGTAACAATGATCTTAAGCATTTATAAAAGACTAGTATACCAGAGGGAGAACTGTCCCCATTAGATACATCCTTCTTCTAATCTCTAATACATTCCAAGTATAAGTGATATTTGGGAAGCATGTTTATTAGTGTAAACCATTTAATATTTCTAACAAACTTTATTTAAAAAACTCATTTGACGAAGCTAGATAGTTTATAATGACTATATTGAAGTAGCAGTTTATACTTAATAAGTTAATAGCTTGCCCCACTGGAAATTATCCCTTCAGTTTAACAGTGGTGCAATAAGACTCAGCTATATCATTTTGTATGTATAGTATTAATATTTAGCAGTGCCCTTTTGAATTAGACATGGGAAAGAATATATAATTTCCCAATAATTAAAAGGTTTTTGTAAACAGACTAAAATTGCTTCAGATTGATATAAAGTAGTCATGACGACATTTACGAAGCTAGATAGTTTATAATGACTATATTGAAGTAGCAGTTTATACTTAATTAGTTAATAGCCCCACTGGAAAATATCCCTTCAGTTTAACAGTGGTGCAATAAAACTCAGCTATATCATTTTGTATGTATAGTATTAATATTTAGCAGTGTCCTTTTGAATTAGACATGGGAAAGAGTATATAATTTCCCAATAATTAAAAGGTTTTTGTAAATAGACTAAAATTGCTTCAGATTGATATAAAGTAGTCATGACGACATTTATGAAAGCTGACATAGGGCCCTTAGCTGACGTATCGTGCGTTATATCAAAAACGGTAGATTTTTGGGCTTTGAAACGCTGAACCTATACATTCCAATTGATCCTGTATGGTCTTGAAGCCAACGTCTAAATCTTCAAAACCCTATGCATCCCATCTCGATCTTCGGACTCACCACCGTCGAAGCTTTAAAACCTCCCAGTTTTTTCATCACTTTTGTTTAAGCCCTAGTAAGAACTTAACAATTGAAATTAGAATTCGTCACTTTTCCGTGAAATTCCCTTTCTTTTGATCCAAAATCCATCGCTTCTGAGAGCCGGAAAAGAGATCTATACTACCGTATTATATATAGAGAAGAGAAGTGATATGAATAGAATTACTTGAGAATCAAAATATTTATTTTATTGTTTGTTGACAGCAGTCACATCTGTGTTGTTAAAATCTAGACCAATTAGGGGTCCCGGTGCTCCGATGAAACTTTCTTCTGGGCGCACTTAAATTGGTTTCTTTTTTAAATCTTTCAATTTATTTTTTATGTATATAAGTACTATATTATATACATAGTTTTATAATACAATAAGTTGTTGCATTTTTTTTTCGATAAAAATATTATTTTGGCGCCCTGATGCGGCGCACCATTTACTTACCGGGTAGGTCTGGCACTGTTCCTAATATTATGTTATTGTTGTAATATAATATAAAACCGGCTCTAATAGATTCCTTCATTCCTTAATCCACAAAAACGGTCGCATTATCCTTAAATGTTTGAACTAAACAACTTTTAGATGGCTAGCTATGGATAAGTGATTTTATCATGGATGTTACGTTTTGATACCTACTATCGAAAGAAATAAGCTTGTTTTCTATTTTATTTTATAGTTACAGTCATGATGTTATAAATCAATTTTTACTGCGTAAATCAAAGAACTGTACTGCCGTCACAAGCTCAAAGACCCTAGCTCCAAATCATTTTTTAAAATGCATTTTTGTATTGTAACCGAATCGCTCTAAAAACTAAACCTTTTTATGGCATTCGATAGAAAGTCCTGAAACCAATCATCAGAATCTAACCATTGTATTTAAGGCTTTCTAATTTCATAAAAAGGTGTAGTTTTTAGGGGAATTCCAGTACAAAGTAAAGATATTTTTAAAAAACGATTCGGAGTTAGGGTATTTTAAGTTATCACGACTGTGTAATAATAAACCACATTTTTTTTTTTTTTTTTTAATCTTATTGATCTATAAATATAACATTTCTTAGACAAACACAATTTTTTCTCTCTTAATGAAAATTTTAAAATATTTATTCAAATTATCCTAACTAAAATACAGTTAATTTTTATTGTAATTGTTGAAACTTGCTGTTTAATTGTATTTTGTTGGTTGAATCGAGGAAAACTGGAGAAAACAGTTATTGGCTTTCGTTCTAAGGTTAGCTGGGAAAAAAAATTAGTACATAGAAAGCACGTTTGGAATACTTTCATTTTGGAGTTTTTTTCCCCACTCAACACCACTGTGCGACGTGTGCTTGGTGTTGTTCGACCACTAGGCAATTTCCTTTAAAATAAAATATAATTTATTTTTTTAATGTTTAGTATCAATTTTGAAATATAAATATATCTTTTTACTTCCTTGTACGCAGTAAAAGAAGTATTGTAATCGCGAAAATTTTCAGATTTCAACGAAAATCTCCATTTGATCATCCCTGAATCCATTTTGACTAATATCCTCGTGACTTCTGTACGCACGTTCGTACGTTCGTTCGTTCGCAAGTATCTCGCATAACACAAAAACGGCTTGCTGTAGCAAGTTAAACTTTTATACTTTTATTGTAATAATTATTGTAAAATCTAGTTGTGAACCTCCCTTTTTGGTCATTACATGATTACCGGAAGTGGTACTTTACTTTAAGATCACTATTGATTTTCATCAAAAATTATATTAAAATATAATGTAAAACATCTCAAATTTGGTAAATTAAATTTTTATGTCAAGATAAATAACATAATAGATTTTGGTTGAAATTGAAGAGCCGAAAGGGGTATTACTTGAAAGTCATAATAAACTTAAATCAAAAGGTATATCGACATTTAATACAGAGATCAAATGGTTAGGTGATAAAGATTATAAACGCGATTTTTTTTCCACTCTAATTAAACAATTTTATTACCTGTTTTAATTGTTAAAATTGAGTGTAAAATACCTATTTAGTTTCCCATTTATGAGCTGAACAAGTGGGAAAGTTTTAGTCTCCTGCTGCAGGAGACTAAAACATAAGTTAAGCGGGTTCTTCCGCTTAAATTGTTGAAACCGTTGATTTCCAATGCTTTGTCTAGTGATACAGACAGAAAACGACATGTAATAACGGAATAAGACCTTCATAACCAAGAGCTTATGAGTGTGTGTGTGTGTCTGTATGTGTCAATAGATGGACGTCGCGATGCTGAGTGCCGTTTTTGAGCTACTGCTATCTTCGGAAACTAGTAACCAAATTCATGGTCCCTTTTTGAGCCGCCGATTTATAGTTTAATAGGCGTACAAGGAAGTCGTGGGGTGTCCACATCAGATATTTTAAAATAGCTATTCATTCACATCATAATATTTTTAAAAAATTGTCAATCTTCATTCTTATTTTGTTTTCCTGTTTTTTAATCTTACTTTTTTACATTTATAAATCATATTAGTGTAATTGTTGCTTTCTGTTTAATATTAACTATATTATTAAACGTTTTCCAAATTATAAATCGTGCACGCCGCCTGGCCAAAATCCCAAAATCTGCCTCAGGCATAAAAGTGCTGGGGACTCCTGCCTTAAATGCATTTTAATTTACTTATTTTACTAAGGTACCAAATATTAAAAAACAAAAATATCCTTAGGCGTTCTATTGAAGTATTTTATTTTAATATTTAGTATTAGTATTATATATGTTAGCATTATATGTTTACGATTATAATTTAAAATAAAGAATGAGCATGTAATAATTAAATAAATAAAGAAAGAAAATAACATTTTCTATTATTATTATGTTCATTTAATATACTTTGTAAATGAAAACTATGTAGACATTGAGAAATAAATTTTTTATTTGCAGTATTGTAGTATTTTGTTTATAATATTCGTTTTCTTTAGAAAAAAATTAATGAAAATATATTTTATTTAAAAAAAGATAATTAAAATAATATTTGTACCTTTTCCAGGTCAATCAGAAATTCACTTAAAAAAATAAATATTCAGAATTTCACTTCATTTTATAAGAAATTCACTTTAAATATAACATATAAATAAGATTTAAAGTCTGTTAAATCATTATTATAGCTGGAAGAATTATTAAGTCTAGTTGTTGTAGAATGTAACAAACGTTCATGCTACATGAAAAATGAAATAAAACTTTGCTTATATGCATGAACAATGAATGTGAACCTGAATTGCATTAGAAACAATGTAAGCCATTTATTAGTCACGATAAAGGATATAACGACCATAACATTACACAGTAAAAATTTCGTATTACCTTTAATTGCAATAAACTTAAATTATCTGGAAGATTGCCAGCGTTTGATAAAAAGTATGACACTCTTCATCACACTGTTGAACAACTGTATATATTTACCTTTCGGCTTTAGGAAATACTTTTCTCACTTCCTTGACGAAAATAGATTTGAACCTCTTCTCATAAGTATCCTGTAAAAAAAAAAAAAGATATTTTTTTTTTATTCATAAATCTTATTCATCAAAAAACACTATCTTGAAAATAAGAAAATTTATCACAGTTATCTTTTTGTAATTGATGAGCTCGGTATAAATTGCAAACTATTATCTTAAAAATTTAAATTTTAAAAGATAAATGTCTATTTTTTTTTTTATATATATTGCATTTTCATTATTTAAACTTCTTCGATTTATGGAAGGTATTCGTGTTAAAATATTTCTATATATCATTTTTCTTTTCAAAGTAA
The DNA here is from genome assembly GCA_948150685.1 of Rhaphigaster nebulosa. NCBI lineage: Eukaryota > Metazoa > Arthropoda > Insecta > Hemiptera > Pentatomidae > Rhaphigaster > Rhaphigaster nebulosa. Next base: position 40,145,416 of record OX411312.1, on the reverse strand, counting down.
CCATTTGAAAGGACCGTTTATTTGTTGATTCCATAGATTTGATGATAATCAACTAACCAAAATGAAAATGATCTTCCCAAAAACTATTATTGTCGATGTGACCAAGAGAAAAATCAATGACTTTTCCTTGTTGATTTTCTATATCTATTTTTTTTATCAATTTCATAATAAAATCCTTAATATTAACGCTATTACTTATTACTTTGGTAGATGAAGTAATTATTACTGTAACGCTAGTATGTTTTACCCACGCGACTACCTGTGAACTAGGAACATTCATTGTAAATAATTAATTAACTAAATAGTTCTTCGTCCTTCCCATGAAGTAGCCGTTTTGAGAAGAAGATAGGACGTAACCTGTTTTCAAATAAAAAATTTTATTTGTATGAAATTAAAACCAATGTGTCTGATGAAATGTAATATCAAACATCTTTTATGATTAAATATTTAGTTTTAAACCGTTTTTGCCAATGAAAATAATAATTTACATGTTACAAACAGTAATAGCACCGTTATTTTAGATTTTTATTATATAACCTGATGCATACCTCTTTATGAATTATAGTAAGGCAATGTGCAGTAAGTCAATCTGGATGGGGTTGAAACGTGGGCTTGAATGCAATATTTAAACATAGTCCTCTAAGGAACATTTTAAAAAAAAATCTAGGTATGAAAATAAAGATTTTACTGTTCTGTAAAGTTGAACTTTGTTCTATCTATTGCGCACATACCCCTCTCATCACTACAATTATAATTATTCGCTATAATTATAATTATTATATGTACAGTTTTCATTAATTTTATCTTGTACTAAGTATGATTAAAATGTGAGACCAAATTTACAACTCGATGACAAATCCCTCAATTATTTTTATAGAGAATATAAGAGAATAATAATAATGAGTTGAACGAATCCGGAGGTTGGACTCTGTTAGCACCAAATTGAAGGAGGGGGCTTTAGGGATGTTGGAAAAATATCGAAATTTTAAAAGAAATATATGGATTTTTTTCCGAAAGTTTTAGCTCATTATATCGTAACATCAATATTAAAATTTGAGTATCGGAAAACGACATTTTTTCCAAAAGAAGAATTAAATAAACAAAAAAAAGTTGGATAGGTTTTAGTCATTATTAATTCAATTGTGGTTTTCTTTTTTTAATCTTTTTATATGAAGCAATTTGATTAATTTTTATCTAGTTCAAAGTGTGGTTATTTATTTATCTGTGAATCTAGACGATTGAAAACGCACTCCTCCACCTCTTCACACTTGGCTTACAAACTAGAAAATTCAGATCTCAAAATCTTTTCAAGTGATTCCCGCCGACTAATAAGAAGTCGTTTGGAAGTAGAACAGAAAGCTGTGAAAATGAAGATTCGATAGTAGAACGAGAAATGTAATTTTTGCAAAATGTACAAATTTATGAACTTTTTTTTTCGTCGTAGAACAATGACATGTATTTTTTTTAGATTTGGAAGACGTAGGAGTCAAAAGAAAAGTATTGTTTCGTCTGAAAAAATATTACAAAAGTTATTAGGTTATGTTAATATAACTGAGCACGTGCTCATTTCTCAAAAAAAAAACTGAGCACATGCTCTGGTTATATTTACTATGTGAGTAGATACTCAGTAAAATGCTGGGTCTACGAAAGAGTAAATCGTCATTTTATTGAGTAACTGTTCAAAGAATGGAACACGTTCTCAGTTTTATTCGCTTAGAAAGGTGAGCAGGTTATCCGAATCAAATATTCGAAGCACATGCTCCATACACTTACTTAACAAGTACACATTCCAGTGTGTAATGCCTCTTTATTCACATCTAACCGGAGCATCCGCTCAGTTTTTTGAGGAATGAGCACGTGTTAAGTTTTATTCACTTCACCTTTACATTTGATTACACTTAACTTGCGATGAGCTATCAAAAATATTGCAACTGATAAGAGGCCACTGACATCTATTTTACACAATACGATGGAAATTTGAAGAGCCTAACTGATAATTAAGTGCATAAATAAGACAGTGATTAATGGTTAAACCTTAAACATACTAATAAACAAATACTCACGGCGGAAAATATCGGATTCCTGCGAGTTCAAGTGCACAAGTACAAACCTGTGTTAATTCATACTCAATATCTGAATTTGAATTTTTCGTATTTTGCCCAGGTTTTAAGACCATTGGTCCTACTGACACTGTATGAACTGAAATATGTTTAATTATCTAAACAATAATTGTAAAATATATTATAAAATATTTAAATGTTTTTTGTATTCAGATTTTGGCATTATATTTGTATTATAATAATTTTTTTTTTGTATTTTTTGTATAACGTGGAGATAGTTCCATTATTAGTGACTGATGGATGTTTTTATAATATATATTATTTATTTAAGAATGCGGAAAATATTCCCGTTGAAGAATAAGGTCTTTTCTTCTTTCTTAGTGATAATATTAAAGATTATAATCAACTCTTCCTATTAGTTTCCATTCATAGCCATCATCTCTTTGATAAAGATTTTATTTGGTTGATATGGCGTTCTTATCTATACCGGTCTCATCCGGAATTTGTGAAAGTCCATAACCTTTTACAGTTTATAAATTATTAATTTTACAACCCAGTCATGTTTTTCAATGTTATTAATATTTATACTATCATTTGCAATAAAATTTTAAAATCTTGTTGAGCTGAAGATTTTCGTAAAAGTAATATGTGAACAATAACAATCGCCTTTATTAAATATTTCTCGTTCCCTTTAAAACGCCCCGTTGGGATAGTCTAGAATTCCTAATCCTCAAGCTTTGACGACTTGTCTCCTTTGGAGGTTAGAAATTCAACACTATGCAATGCATGTCTCAACCAGAGTTTTTTAAAGTGGTGAATAGGAAAACCGCATTTTTGCATATTCGATATTTTGGCATGGTAATGACGACATTACGTCATTTACGATTTTAACCTCAACCTGGAGGTGCCACACCTACAAAAAACAAGCGGCATTCGCTTTTTTTTTTTTTTTGTATACACATTTTATATACATTTTTTTTTTAATTGAGAGAAAAAATTAGAATAGCTGTATTATAGTTTTTTGTATCTAAAAAAAAAATCAAACAATTTTATTGTACAAAACAATATTAATTTTATATACCAATATAATTGCTATTCAATTCCAAACGAGATATTTTATTTATTTATGTTTTGCTGGATTATTGGATTATTTAAAAAAAAAAAACTGTTATAACCGGATCAAAAAACCGATTAACCGAAATTTAAAAAAAAAAAAACGGTTTTCGGTCACATCAATCGGTTATCCCTGCCTCTCTTGCCAATGACGAAATTCGATATTTACTTAATAATAATGACCGTGTAAGGGGCCCTTTAAATGAAAGCCTAAGATATTTATATGAAAGTAAATATCAACCAATTAATTAAAAAATTAACCATTTGTCCTTATTATTAATAAAAAAAAACTATAACACTACAAACGCCTTTCGATAAATGAAGTTAGTTCACACAGTAACAAAGCAGTGCATGAGGTAGCAACAAACGAAATTCCTGTCTTCAATCGGCCAAGAATGAAAAGAAGTTGGATGCGGGACATCAGTCTATCCAGTGAAATTGTACCGGAACTGATCTGCCTCATTCATGGTTTGGCATGCCAATAATTATTATAACATTACTTTCATTGATTTTTTTTTTAAGTGAAAAATTAACGAACTATGAAAATAATTAAAGTGGAAGTAATAAGCTCAGGTTATTAAAAAAATCTTAATTATCTACTTTTTAAGTCGAAAAAGATTTTAATGGTCAATAAAATAATTCAGCGTACAGATTTATATTATTTTTTTTATTAAAAAAATAACTTATTATATGACAAATATTACGATCTGCCACAATCTCGGGCAATGGGTAGTAGTGATGATTGTGAACATTAAAAAAATGAATAAATAAATTAAATAAAAGGAAAGTAAGGCTAAAATATAGAAATAATAATAAAATAAAATATTAAATCAGGGTCATACTTATTAGGTAGTGGCGTACGCAGATTTTTTTTGGGAGAGGATTTAAATTTTTTTTCGGGAGGGATTTGATAAGGAGGAAAGTAATCACTTATATGTCTATAATCTATACTCTATAATCGCCAAATTGCTTATAAATTTTAAGGATAAACATGAAAATTGGATCAAACATTATGATAAAAAACTGCTCAAAATACAAACTTTTTGTTGTTGGTTATGAAAATAAATAATTTTGGGAAGGGGAGGGGAATATATCCCCTTGATCTTCCCCTCTGCGTACGCCACTGTTATTAGCCATACTTGTGTATAATATGCACTGGCCTGAGGACTCCCTAACCCGCTTCCTCTCCCATGTGTGAGGCAGGGTGAAGCATGACTGATCCCAGTGCATCTCGCCGTGTCAGTGGTAGCAGTAAATTAGATAAAGGATTTTATCTTTTTCGATCCTGAGATCTGGGCCGAAAGTAGGGGGAGGGAAGGGCAAAGGAGGAACTTATTTTTTTACAATCCGCTGAAAATGTATTCAGAAATAGTCTGATATCATTAGACATCGGATTTCAGTCGGGTCATAAGTTCATCGCCTTATCATGCTCAATAGTTTTTTTTTTTAATAAATCTTGAATTGTTTTTAAGCGAGCAATTCAAAGGCTGTATCTTTGGTATTGCAGATGGGTACGATTCCTAAGCAGGGCCGCCGTCTACTGTGCCCGGGTTGCGTATTTACAAACCCTATACGGAGACAGTGTCCGGTCTGAAATCGTGTTGGGTTTGGTAGTGAGGGGACTGCGACGGTCACTACAAACCCTATACGGGGTCAGACATGACCGCAGCCCGCCTGCTAGACAAATTAATTTGTCTAAAATCTTTATCAAATACCTATTTGGTCGGAATTTCATTCAAAATAAATAACAGACGACGCACATAACTATTGCAAAAAAATGAATAGAATCAATACGGGACCGTAATTAAACTGAAATATACAGAACCGTATACGAAAGATAACCTTGATCTAAACATGAAACACAAATGTTTGTCGAAGTAGGAAAAACTAAATAAACAATGACAAATATTGCGTCGCTCGTATTAATTAATTGAACTCGAAACAGCTGCTTTATAACTTATTATACAATTTTGATAATTTTTTTCGGCTTTCTTCGAGTTTGGCCAAAACAGTGACAATATGAGTAAGAGGTTAAAAGAGGGTTCTTCTGTCATACATAAATAAAGAATGAAAAAATAAAAAAAAGTATATAAATGTATGCAACAGGTTAATAAAAAATAAAAATATGAGAAAAGAATTTTCTTGATCCTTTTACACATCCATTATTTTGGAATATCTTTAAAAAAAAATAAATAAATAACTTTCAGATTTTCATACTTTATGAATTTGATTAAAGTATCTCTCTAATATAAATATATCATCATCTATCATCTTATAGGGTTTGTAAATACCCATCCAGGTTCTGGGCAAAATAATTCAGGAGCCTCTCACCCACTCAATATTCTGTAATTTGGAGGGCCCCATATCTTAGAGTGCCATGATCCCCCAGTTGGATTAAGAAGACCCTGTTCCTGTCACGGAAGCCCGGGCTCCTCCGATTTCGCTCTCCCCTGTTCCTCTCCGACGGCGGGCCTTGTTAATTATTGTTATCGAATTGTTTTTTTGAGTCGAACAATTTCACAAACAGGCCCGTTCAGTTGACCGAGGCTTCCTTTACAAAAAAAATAACACCGTTTTTGTTTTCGCAGATGATATTTGAATTAAAAATTAGGCAATACATTTGAAATATAAATATAACAGCCACAAGACATCCAATCATCTCCAAAGATTTCTGTACCTTTTTTAAAATCGATTTTGCGCTATAATTTACTTTAATATGGAATCAATAAAAGTTTGGGGTCTTTTCCACCTCCGGTTACTATTGTATTATGATATCGGTTACTCATTATGATGATACTGTTTCTAAAAGCAACAGCTGGGTAAGGTATAACGATGCCGAAAATAACTTTGATAACCAAAAACAAAATACATTTTATTAAAAAATAAAATGAGAATATTTATTATTTTAAATTGAAATCTGCTGCCGTGAAGTCATTGATGTTTGTTAAAATTATGTAAAACAAAAATTTTCCCACGTATCTTCTCCTCCACATGAACTCGGAAAGGTAGCTAAGAGTTCTGAGCGTTCCTCTATTAATCTTGTTGCGCATTTTTGCTGATGTCCACATACTCTCTACTGTATTTGGCTGAGCTTCAGAGTCCGGGTCGACGAAATGCAAGGAATCGTTTACGGTTAAATGATTGTAACCTTCCTGCCCTAATCTGAATTGGGTAACCGATAACCGGAGACCTGGAAACATAAAAGACCCAACATTTGTATATTCGTAGTTATATAACTTCAGTAGCTTCCATTTTAGCAGAAAATTTGTTCTCACTGATGAATAAACACATAAGGAGAGAATATACATAGATTTTTTGACTTGACTTATTGAACCATTAGTGTAAACAATCTAATCTTTCGAATCTAATGTCACAAACTAGTCTAGTTTGGATGCGAAAAATTTCTATTCCAGTATTGAATATTCAAAATTTGAATTTGTTCGTGATAAAGTCGCTGTTTGACCAACTGTACGCCGGTTCGAATCCGGCCTGGGCGGGTTGAAATTTATTTCTTGGCAGCCCCACATAATGAATCTCGACCTTCCCACTCTGGTTAGAATAGGTCGCTAATCGGTAGGATAACCCACCCTGTTTGCCGTAATAGGATAGGAAAAGGCGTTGAACCCTAATAAAAAAAATCTTTATTAGGATCTATTTTTTATTTTCTCAAAAATTAAACGTGAAAATACCACTTTTCGTCACATTTCTGATTTATTTTTTCACCGTTCTCCTTCATGTCGTTTTTTTCTAAAGCATATGCAATTTGTTTTTAATATTTTTCTCCTAATTATGTTGAGAAAGCCAGTTCAGGACTTATTTCGAAATTTTTTTTTTCTGTCGCACCTGGTCTTGCTTTCTTCACACTAAGCTCCTTCCAACTAAAAAAAAAACTAACTTGATTCAGCAGACCTCGTAACTTTCATGGGATGTTGACCCACGGTTTTATTATCGTTATTGTTATTGTTTTAAACATCCTTTATCGATTCATATTATTATAGATCTCGGTTCTCTGATTTTGTGCTAGCTTCAACTGACATCTGAACGGACTGATAAACACATGATATTGTTGTGGTAGTGACGACAGCTGTTCGCCCGCTGTGATAGCGAGAGCTATTGTCCTAACTTTGCACGTGATAGGCCTACTACTCCGTGTTCTCATCCGTCTGAACTAAATATTTGAAATTTTATACTTCAATGCTAGGATATTTGCTGCTTACTAAAGTATCGTTATAATTGACTTAAGTTATTTATATAAGTTGATTAAGAATTCGAATGAATAATTAATAGGCCAACAACTTTGGTGAGTGTTACTATATTTATCTGGCAATATGCACTATATAAGGTGTGAAGAAATAAATCCAAACTTGAAAATTCTTCAGGAAACAACAAATTTTTTATAATTCAGATTATTGTTTTTTTGAAAGAATTATTATTAGATCAGCATTTTCTAAACTACACCAGGAATAGGTTTTTAGCTAATACCGACTTTTTAAAACATTTAAATAAATTGGATTTATCCCATCCTGTAGGGGAAAATGAACAAAAGTCAATAAAAAGGGAAAAACAATCATGATAATTAATTCATTTTAATGTTTTAACATTAATATTAAACAATTTTTAAAAGATAAATAACAAAAACAAATTCTAGGTATGTAATTTCTCAAGATATTACATCCTTTTTTTTTATTTATTTTTTTAACGAGTACCAAAAGATATTTTAATTTTTGTTTTTTTCCGAAAATTGAAGACTCCTCCCATCTTACTTTCAAATGATCATAAATTCATGTTCATCAAAGGAATTTATTTTTTCTTGAAAATTCCATTAAAAATATTCTTCGTAGCCTTCATCGGCAAATACTCGTAATAAATTTTTTTTTTTGTAAAACTGCAGTTCAGGCAGTCCATTCAGGACCAAAGTGTTTCACCAAAAGTCTAGTGAGATCACATTTTTGCTGTATGACAATTCAGTTGTCATACAACAGTGTATTTTGTGAAACAACAGTAAACATGTCGAATTTTGTGCCTGGAAATTACGATTTGTGGACAGCATTGATTTTTTGTTACCATTTAAAGAAAACAGCAGCAGAACCCCATAGAATGCTTGTTGAAGCTTACGGTGAGTATGCTCTTGGGAAATCACAGTGTTTTGAGTGGTTCAAAAAATTTAAAAGTGGTGATTTTGACATAAAAAACGAGACACGTGAAAGACCACCGAAAAAATTTGAAGATAGTGAATTGCAAGCATTGTTGGATGAGGATGGCACTCAAACCCAACAACAACTCGCAGATCAGTTAAGTGTGACACGAGAGGCCATTTCCATTGAAATCCATGGGAAAGGTTCAAAAGATTGGCAAATGGGTCCCACATGAGTTGAACGAAATGCAGCAAGAAAATCGCAAAACCATTTGCGAAATGTTGCTCGCCAGATACAAAAAAGTCATTTCTTCATCGAATTGTGACGGGCGATGAAAAATTAATATATTTTGAAAATCCAAAACGTAAAAAATCATGAGTAACTCCAGGCGAACCATCGACATCGACTGCAAGACCAAATCGCTATGGAAGAAAGACAAAGCTAAAATCACCACTTTTAAATTTTTTGAACCACTCAAAACACTGTGATTTCCCGAGAGTATACTCACCGTAAGCTTCAACAAGCATTCTATGGGATTCTGCTGCTGTTTTCTTTAAATGGTAACAAAAAATTTGTCGTTTTGATGGGTTACCATCTTAAAGTGGACGCTAAACAGTGTGAAAAAAAAATCTAAAATTACATAAAATGAATTTATCTCCTTTTTCTTCTCTACGCCTCGATGTTTTTAACAATTTGTCTATCGTAATCTACAAGTTTAATCTGTATATATATATATATATATATATATATATATATATATATATATATATATATATATATATATATATATATACACAGATATACTTGCATATCTACATTAACACATTGGTGAATTGTTCGTTGTTATAAATATTAAAAAGTGGTATAGTAGTCGGTTGGCCTTCCACTACACGTTACGGTTCATAGAAAGTACTCATTCAATTCCATGCATATGCAGAGATGACACATACAGAATGCTCCTTGCATCTTCGCGTGTAAACGTACTAAAAGTAAATTAATTAAATTAACGTAAGTAAATTAAGTAAATTAACTAAATTAAGTGAATTAAATTAAGTAAATTAACGTACTATAAGTAAATTAATAAATTGTTCAGAAGAGTTTTGAGTTTAGTTCCGGGTATGGAAGACACCCAACAACTACACCAAGTTTCAAAATTCCCATACATCAACATCACTAACGACCGACCAATGTGTTTAAATACCTCGTAGGTATGCAAGTACATTCCGTCCCCTTAGAACGGATAGGGCTAAGTTATTTCCATAGTTAGAGTACATATTTATTTTGAATTAAATTATTTTTTATAAAAATATCAAAATATTATATTCTTTATAACATATCCTAATAACAGCTGGGTCCTAAACGAAAATAAAAATTATATAAAGTTAATAAAACAATATAACTGATTATTCATAATTCAGAAAAATCGATATTTTAAAATTAGCGTCGTGGATATTTAAAAAAAAAAATAAAAGAAATTTCTAAGCAAATTTGACGATTTACTGATACGGCTTATTAAGTTCGAAAATTCTATTTTTAGTGTTGCCTTAACGGTTGTATATTTTACACAAAGAGTCATTAGGCACTAAACGACTATTTAATAGCAGAAACTGTTGGTATATTTTTATTTTTAAATTTACAAATGGCAGTTCAATGATAAGAGATATTGAATCGTTTCTGTTTTATAGTGGGGATTTTATTTATTCCTTTTTTCTTTTCTTTTTTTAAATTATAGTTGTAACTTATAATTAAAAAAAAGTCAGATTTTTATGTTGGGTCAGAAGGATATATTTACAAGAATGGGCCAAACTATTTTTTTTTTCAGGATCAGCCGTTTCTTTTTCCCGATTCACTAATTTAGTGAAAACAACTCCTGGCTGAGTAAAATACTTGTGACGATGAGAGGACGTACGGATCATGGTCACTCTAAAAAGAGTGATTGAATTATTTGAATCTATTTATGAGCGAATCGCCCTGTGCGTCTAATATTTTATGTCTTTTAATGTCTTATAGAATGAAATTTTAAAGGAATAGGAGAAACTAATTGCTTTCTACCCGATATTACCTTGCTCCACGAAACCATTATACATTAAAAGGAGGTAACGTTTTCTAGTTTATATCAATAATATTTAGGTATCTCACCAAAAAACCTTAAAATATTTACAGAATACAGAAGAAGGATAAAATATAAGAAATAAATGAAAATGAACAAGAAGTAAAGTAGGGATAGGAAAAAAAGAAAGAAGAAAACGACAGGAAATTCGGTCCATCCGGTCATCTCGATAGGCATCGAAAGTTTACTGCTCAGTGCACTTCAAAATTATTAAAAGTTAGACAAAAAATTTACAAGTTTTGCAACCTTCTAACGAACCCGCATCTCTGTTTTAGATTAAAACTGCCGGTCTATAAAAGCATTAATAGCCCCTTTCTCCACTAACTCGCATTTCAGATAAGATAATTAAGATACTTCAGCTATTTCAGAATTGTATATTTTAAAAGCTTGCAAAAACAAAATAAATGTATTTTGTAAATTAAAAGGCAGAAAAACTTTATGACTTATTGAATTTTCCCAAGGTGGATGAATTTTCATTTAAAGAAAAATGATAAATTTTTCTGATTCTTTAAAAAATCTAACAAACCCAGTTTATAGCCTTACATTTCCATCGGATTATCGGCGATGGCAAAATATATTTATAAGGTAGATTTAAGATTAGACTAAGATAAAGGTGAGCCCCCATGGCTGGCATACATAAAAAAAAATTGTAAGATTAAAACAAAAGAACTTAGAAGTAATACCCTTAAAATGTAGCTTTGATATAGTAAAAGGAGTTGAATCATGACATTATTCTAATCAAATATACTTTAGAGTTGATGTTATGAAAAAAATCATGAAATTATTATTACCAAATTTACTTTAAAATGGAGTTTATGGGTAAAAAGAAAAAAAATATATATTTAAGTAGTTAATTATTATTGATTCAGAGTAAGGCTGTCGCTTGGACAAGATGACAGGCGAAAAATTAGAGGCAATATAACATTATTTTTTAATAATTAAAATTACAATATTCTTTAAATATTCCCATTTTATTTTTTTTTATTTTTTTTTTAATATTGTCAATTAGTTATCTTTTTTTAAATATAATTATTGCTATTTTCCTTTTGTTACTAATTGGAAGTTTGTATTATTTTGATATTTTAGTTTTTAAAAAGTGTTTCTTATTATTTTTTTTAACCATTAATATATATTTTTACAAGTTTATTTATCGTTTCTTGTTTGTCACCTTATTTTTCTGTTATTTTCATTTGTTGGTTTATATAAATCATTTTCGTTTAATTTTGAATCCCTTCTCCAATTTCTTTCATAGTTCGGAACTTTTTGAAGGCACATTAGTACCTATATCTGAATATTTTAGCTGTCTTATAGCATATATTTAAATTGTTTGAGATTTTTTGTTGCATATTTTATGTTTTTTTTACGGCATATCTTACGGTTTTTTTATTGCATATTCTGCGGATTTTAACTGCATAAAAATCCGGACTCTGGTGATAACTAAATATGATTCTTGAGTGTTGCACAAAGTATGCAGGTTATGGTTATATATATATATATATATATATATATATATATACATATGCAGGTTATATACTTACGATGACTAGAAGACGCTGTGCCCTGTGCAGAGGCGCTGGTTTGTGCGTGCAGTAGAGCCAGAGTTGAGGCCACCAGTGGAAGACCAGTCTGAGTAGACCAAGGCTGACCAGGATCAAAGAGTAGGTCACTGCCTTGTAGACAGCACAGCTCTCGTAGCCCAAGATCTCCTGTAACAGTTGTCAATGCACGTTGTTTATTGGGGTTTAGGGTCCTTACGCAATACAAATTGGGCAGAAAGGATAGGTTATTCTACAGGTTAAGAACCTATTCTAGTCCATCACGAAATAAAATCAAACCTTCAAAGGCCGGAATCGGATCATCACCGCTTCTGATTCGAAAATACTTAAGTGCTAGCGTGTTTGCGTAGCCTATGACTAGCGTAGGCCTCTTAAAATTATGTCATTCCTTTCGTAAATTGCGGTGTAGAATCCAAAACAATCAAATCGGTGATTGAAAAAAGAATAAAAATAAATAAATATGTGAATTTCAACAAAGACATATGAGCACATTTTGCTGTAGAAAGTATAAGCTATCGAATAAAAAAGTAAAGCGAAGCAAAATCAAATTTAAAAAAAAGTATCATTTACCATTTCATTTCTTTCATTCCATAAAGTTTATTTATTTATAAAGTCAAATTTTCTTTTTACCACTTATTAATTTCATTGTATCGATTTATTTTATATATATAGCAGAATCGCGATGATCCATAGCCCGGCAATTTCTGTATCCCGATAATTCGTACGGATTCTCTGGTACCTTGAAAATCTCCCTTTAATTCGTATACGAATTATTTAATCCGGCGTCCTTGATAATTCGTATTCGTTTTCGTCTTCCAAATATTATCAACCTCTTATAATATGAATTTACTAATAACTAACCTGGTTAACTTGTTATAGTTTTAATAGAGTGAGTGAGAGGGAATCGTTTTTATGAATCTTGGTTAGTTTGCTCTTTTTTTCTGTTCTATGTCGAAGTGACAAGGGAACTGTTGGTGATAGCACAATACGAAATTGTTTTAGGGATTGTGAATTTACGAAGGTCTACAGTTTCGTCAGCAGTTACTGAACATTTAATGTTTTAAATGATGAATTACATTATTGCCTGATTGGTGAGTATGGAATCACCTTTCCCAAAATGAAGAAACTTCCATAACTTTCTGAGATTTCGTCCGTTTTGAAGAAGATTTAGAGATGGAGGGTATCCTCAGTGACGAGCAAAGTTTTGCTCCGTCTGAAAAGGAGATGAAGAAGAAGATGATATGTCAACGATCAGTTGTAAAATTACGAAACAATACATCAACGAAGGGCGTCATTTCTTAGCAAAATTGGACGTTGGTGTTTTTTCTGCTCTGAACATGCTTAACAAATCCATCGACAATATCCGTCTTCAGGGATTACACCAAAAGAAAACCGATTTTTTTTAAATGTTTTATTTTAATATGCTAACTATATCGTTTGTATGTTTGTGCATTTTAATACAATTTTGTCGTATTTTTTACTCCCGATTATTGAAAATCTCGATAACACAGGCCAACAAAAAATTTTTTTTTGACAATTTTTTAACTTTGATAGTGATCTTTATTGATTTTTATGTGTTGAATCTAAATCTGGCCTTAGTTTTTTTATATCACCCATAGTTTTCCGTAGGTTTCAGGCTCATCAAACATCCTAACTTTTTAAACTTCTTTAACATGTTAGCTACAATAGAAACATACTCTGGCTCTTTTTCATTTCCCAAGAACTTTGTAACGACTTGCTTGAATGATAACCAGGCTTCTTTCTCAATTAAGGTCATTGTGGATTCAAAGTTAACATCAAACATTTTTCTAATATCAGATCCGACAAAGACGCCTTCTTTTAGTTTAGCTTCTGAAAGGCCTGGAAAGTTTTGGCAGGGATACTTGAAACACGGTCCATCTTTAGGTAAAGCCTTTACAAATTGTTTCATGAGGCCTAACTTTATATGTAGGTCTTCCTTTTTCAGGAAAACTGAAAGCTGTTTCAATTCTTTAAAATCGCTTAATTTAATAAATTTAACTATAAAATGCGAAGAAATTGTGGGTGATTTAATTTAAGCTTTTTTAATTCATTATTTTAGCATAGCATTTTCATTCATTGGATTCAGCACCCTAAAAACTATAGGAATAAGGTATTTTCAGTACAAAAGTTTTTTCATCGTTAGTCTGTGTAATTTCATGTTTAACTCTCGGTCTCTTGATCATACGAATTATTTGGATTCTAGAGTATTATGAATTAATAATAGTTTTTTAAAAAAATACATTTTTGATCTATTTTTATTTACTCCTGTACTAACAAAAATTATACTAATTTCACCTGATCCCCGATTTTATAGTATTATTGGGATGTAGCCTATGTGCTCTAACCTCCTTTGAATAATTTGAAGAGGAGCTCCTTTGAAAAATGACACAAAAAGTATTTTTAAACGCTCATAGCTCCGCTTCTATAAATGCTATAAAGCAAGAATTGGTAGAATTTAAAAGAGAAAATTTGTCATTAGAGAATGCAAAAACATTCCTATTTGAACTTATGGCGTAAGTACAGTATGCGAGTAAAGTTGGCCAATTTTGAGTATTGAGTAGATGAATTCACCGCACACAGCAATATATTTTATAATTATATATTTGTTTGCGACTCTCGGTACTTGCACTCTAAGTAATTTCTACACCTTTAAAACACCGGGGTTAAAATTGGGTTTGGGACAGATACAGCCTTTGTCCGATTTATAGAAGCTCTATGGTACAAGGTTTCATTTAAATTTTCCATGCTCTTTGGCATTCTGCATCAGGCTATATAAGTATAAGGAAGGTATTGGTGATATTTCAACTACATTATACAACATTTCCCTCCCTATCTTTACCATATCCCCCGATAGCATAAGTATAATTTTTTCTAACTGCATAAAAATAAATCTTTTTATTTTATGTTTTTTCATTAAAGAGATAAGAAAAAAAACGGACCATTTTATATTAAATATATCATTCATGTTTTTTTCCTGATTTAAAAATAAAATATTATGCGTTCAATTATAAGTCGCAAATTAAACTAAAGATATAAATAATCCTTAGATGATAAAAGAGTGAACGGAAAATTATTGTGAAATAATCCTTTTTTAAGATGTTATTAACAGATTACGTTCTTTTTTCTTTCTCTATTATTGATTATAATAATTATTTATTATTATAAGTAGTTATATTTTAAGTTTAACTTTTTTTTATTGAATTCAGATTTAATTTAACATAAAGAAAATAAATTTTCAAAAAAAAATAGTTGTTTTATTAATTTTCGGTGCAATTTTGATAGATCAGTAAATATAAAGTAAAAAGGCCATTCGGTTACCAAGTATTTTATTTTATTTTATATCATTGTCATTACATATGACAATGTCATATACAGAATAAATTGTAATGACAAGTCATATTATGAACAAACTTCGCAATGGTTCGAACTCAGAATACTGCAACATAAACAAAATTCCAAGTCTAAAACTACAAAATCTAAATTGGCTAGCGGACTATCGCAGCATCCTTCTAAAAATAATAATGAATTCTATTTTAAGGGTGCATCTATTTTACATTAGGAAAATAATATAAATAAACGAAGAATAATAGAGGCCATCTTTATAAACAAAAATCTAAAAAGATCTGCCAATCAACAGACGGGCGCAGATAATCTAAATACTTTCTACGCCAATACAATAAATACAATAAAAATAATTAATTAATTTAAATAACCAATTATCTAGAAATACCCCCTACAGTCCATATTTCGTAATATAAACCAAACCCGCTGATTATCTTTTCCAACTTTCCCAATTTGGACAGTCGTGCTTCAATAAACACATCATATGGATACAATGAATCATTATGGGTATGTATATAACATGAAAATCTTCAATAAACATTACAGCAATAAATTTAAATAGATTAATTGTGAGTTGTAGTATCTTAGTATAGGAAAAATATAACAAAAATGGAAGGAAATAGTTCATTGTTGAGTTTTGTTTTTCATATAAACAATAAAATGAAGTACGTTTTACATGGTAGGTACTGTTTAAATGAAATAAATGTATAAGAAAAAATATATAGCCTTACGAGATAAAAGCAAATAAAAATCTACTAAACAAATTTGTTCTTTCAGACTTGAAAATGGCCTATGTTGGCCGATACGTCGAAATGATGTAAAATAATTTTTTTATTTTTTTTTATTTACTGATTTACTTTTATTTATTTAATTTAATTACTTTTATTTATTTAATTTTTGTTTTTTATTTACTGATATAAAAAAAAAAATTTTTTTTTAACCAAGAATATTATTTGTTATCGAAAATACAGATGTATAAATTTAAACTTATATATATATATATATATATATATATATATATATATATATATATATATATATAAAGGGATTTAATTAGGTATGTCCTTATGTATTAATATATGTTTAAAAACCTGCTTAACGCTAGGTTGCCACCCATCGGCCTGATATTGCCTACCATACTATAAGTTGTTGAATTTAATCATTTTATGAAACCATATCTTTTTTCAATTAACGTTGTAATATAGTGGAAGATAAATAACTATAAAGTTAACCGAACGAATATCAATATTTATTGAAATAGGAATATTTTAATGATTATTTAAGGCAGATCAGACTTTTAAGTAAGGAACAATTCAGACGTTAGTCTTCACATTTCTAACTATAAATACCTTTATAAATTTTTTACAGTTTCACAAATATAAAATAAGAACGTAATAAGATGAAATGGAAAATAAATTACTTAGAAGCTTAAAAGCCCACATTAAAAAGCCAAAATTTTGACTGATTGGGAAGATTATCCCGAGGAAGAAATCACTGTGAACTCAAATGGGAAGAAAATCAAGAGCGATGAAATTCCAAAGGAGTCATTTTTACTTCCTTGTACGCAGTAAAGGAAATATTGTTATCGCTAAAATTTTCGGTTTTCAGTTTTCAACGGAAATATCCATTTTGAGCTATGTCTCTTTCATTCGGGATGTGCGATATCATATAAGTTAGAGCGTTATAATCTTTTTATTGCACTTTTTATGTGGTTTTATTTACTACAAACATTAAATAAACCTTATCATATCATATCTCTTGCTACTTTTTAATCTTTATATAGCAGTATCACTCGATGAAAAGTAGTGGAATGTACAGGGATCATGAACATTTGTTAATTTTGTCGAGGGGTACAAGAATTGATTACTAAATCTCTAGTGCTATATTTGATGTATTTTAATGAACGTCATAAACTGAAAACTATTATTTATTTTACAAAAATATCAATTTTCAGGAAAATTTCCCTTATCAACTTCCACAACTTTATTAATCTTCTCCACAACGTTTCGGGATCATCTTTCCCATTTTCAAGTGATCTTGTATTCGCTTTTCCATCCCTATCTGTCCACGTGATATTATTCATATAGGAATTTCCTTGGATCTCTACCCAGAAGCACCCCAAAAATGCACATGCATGAAGTTCTAGGTATTCAGAAAATCCAATACTATGTTTTAAAGCTTACAACAGATTTCTTTGAATCCTGCATCGACAGTCCTTATGAACATATATTTCTTTTTTTTTTTTTACCTATACCACTACAACCCATGAAGGGTTCAGTACTTGGTAAGGACCGTACTGTTTCTTGGCCAACGGTTGTGCAAGGAGATGATTTGGCCGAGATCACGCTCAACCGTCACGTTTTTCCCCCAATTAAGAGTACCCACTTTATAGAGGCTGGGTGGTCCCCAAGAGGGTCTCCCGATCCCAAAGGGTCGATCCACGGCTGATAACAGAATAAATAATTATTTGCCACAGCCGGTCTCGAACCCGGGACCGGGAGTATGGTAACACTGTGCCTTTCCACTGAGCCACTCTTATCCAATTAAATTGTACATATTGCAAATAAGTAATTAAATAATAAAAAAAAAGTTATTAAATATATTATAATGATTTGACCGTATCTGAGCCTTAGTGGTTAATGTTTCTGGCTATTTGAACAGTTCAAATAGATCACTCAGGATAGCTGGTTAATGGAAAAATGTGAAAATTGTATTCAGCTGCAAAACTAGGATGACAAATAGGAATTTCCATTACGAATAATACCACATGGACAAATAGGGATGGAAAAGCGAATACAAGATCACTTGAAAATGGGCAAGATGAGCCCGAAACGTTGAGGAGGATGATTAATAAAGTTATGGTATAATAAAGTTGATAAGGGAAATTTTCCTGAATATTGATATTTTTGAAAGGTTCAATATACCCTTGTGAAAAAACATTTTTTTTTTTTAAACTGTTTTAGAAGAATTATTATTTTATTTATTTTTAGATAGTACACAATCACTTCTATGAACATTTACTATGTAATAAACCTATTATTTTCGTAACGGTTGGGTGAACATTATGTAAAAAGTCATTAAGTTCCTAACGACTATTTAATAGTTAATATACTTATAATAGGTTATTATAAGACTATTTTTATTCACTAATGACAACTTGATGACAAGAGGTTTTAAATTGTTTTGTTTTTTTATAAAATTATATTTGTATGTCAAACTTTTATGTAATATAAATATAAATACAGTATTTTCAATTATAAAAATGAATAAATTAATATAAATCGAGAAATGAAAACATTTATATTTAATAACAATAAAGCTAAATAGGATCCTCCCTTCGATTTCTCGGACGTTCGCGCGTTCAGTCCTGATTATCATTTAAGTGTTCCTTCCTCATCCTCTCCAATCAAATTTACACACACGTTTTATAGCATCAACTGTACGGCGTGGAGTATGCCAATTCTGGCCGAATATATTATTTCTTGAAAACATTAGGAGTTGTTCATCAATTAATGTAAACGGCTAAATATGAAAATCTTTGTAATATTTTTTTCTTTGAAGTTTCTGAAAGCGCATAAAGCTCTTCGTGAGCCTCTGTTTGATTTTATGGTTTTAAAATACATTAATCGTAATTGTATATATATAAAGTCCGTAGCCTTACATATGATTTACTGGACTAGTCATTTTTGAGGGTCTCAGTTTTTCTCAAGATTCTGAAACCGTTTCAGACCTTCAAACAAAATTTTATAGCATCACGAAAATCTAATTTGTATAGCCAGAAACATAAACCACTATAGTTCAGATACGGTCGATTATGATGTATTTAATAAGTTTTTTTTATTATTTATTTATTTACAGTATGTACAATTTAATTAATTTAGTGATAAGTAATATAATATTCAAGCATGTTCTTCTATAACTCACATACTTTTAAATAAATTTCTAATTTATATTGTATAAGTAATGCTACACTAAGGGAAAAAAAAGGAAAAAAATTCCCCTCTTTAGTCAAGATATCAAGAAAACAAACTTATGTCACTATTTATAAAATCACAATAAAGCATGCTTTAAGCTTTTATGTTTATATTTTTTTTAACATAACTCATCAATGGAGTAATTTATTATTGTTTTTGTCATCATAAGGACCGTTGATACAGGATTCAAAGAAATCTGTTGTAAGCTTTAAAACATAGTCTTGGGTTTTCTGAATACCTAAAACTTTATGCATGTGCATTATTGTGGTACTTCAGGGTAGAGATCCAAAAATCTCATACTTTTATCTTGTAATTTTTTGTAATTAGTGACACAAGTGTTAGACGATATTGGTCATGCATGCTATATATATATATATATATATATATATATATATATATATATATATATATATATATATATATATATATATATATATATATGATAATAAAGATTATCAATTATATTTTTCGCTTGATCTACCCTTTTTTTGCTTGAATGAATAAGATGCTTCAAGATTTACCTCCGAGCAGTGCTTTTTACAATATTTTTTTATACATACCTTTGAAAAACATAGCTCTGATAACAATAATACATCAACTAAAATTAAAATGTCATTTCTTATATAAGGTTAAAAATGGCAATGTAAAACTATTATGTTACTATATCCATTGTGCCTTCTAGACATGTTTGATCCTACAACACATTTGATGGTTATAAATATATATATATATTTTTTTTTTTATCATGAACTTAATAAATAAAAAAAAAAATATCGTCATATATGAGATGATTGATGTCTGATCATGTAATAGAAAGAACAAGCAATCTCATTTTGTTTTGTCATTTCAATTGTCATTCCGTTTTTTCTGTTTTCTATGACAAAGCTATTCATGTTAACAGATTTCGAAAAAAACGAGAATCAAGCCTATATTATTAATAAAAGTATAATAAACCATAAGAAAAAACTGCCTGAATGATCCTTAAGACATAACCCTTTGCAAGAAATGTCCTCTAACTCAAAACCTTGTATTTTCAAGTTATCTGCAATAATTGAGTTTACTTATGAAGTACTTTTTACTTCGATCGTATCATCTCTTGAACTTCGAACCTGATCGTCGAAGATTCCTTGATATGCCCTAACTCAAAAAAAAAATCATTATAAATAAACAAGAGTTTTATCTTTAGTTAAATCTACATCTTCAAACATGATACATTAAAAATGATTTAAAATCAATATTTCAAATTTGCTTTTTCCTTCGCTACGAGACCTTAAACATTTTAAAGTTGTTTTTCTCTTAGACTTCCGAGCACACTATATTGCTAAGGAACGATATATAAACGTAATAAGTCCTCCAGGATAAAGTTGAGCTAACCAGAATCAGAAATGTGGAGGGGAAAGAAAATTTAAAAAAATCATGAGACATTATCTGAAGATATTAAATAAAGGAACATAAAATAGGAAAGACATGAATCCATAAAACCATAGACAGACAAAAAGATTGGAATAAATTAGTTAAAAAGAAAAAAAAATTAATTGAACTATTACGGAACGAAAACAGCCTGATTATAGTGAATTATGGGCCCGCATATGTCAAAGGATTAAGTAATAATCCAAGAGGAAGAATAGAAACTGAAAAACGAATAAATATATATTTTTTTTATTATTACAAGAAAATGATTACCTATTTCATTTTATGCAAGTTGCAAAACAGGAAAACAGCTTTATAATTCACTTTATTTTTATTTTAAAAAAAAAAGAAGAAATAAATCAATGAAAAAATCATGAATCATCGACCGTTTTGCCTAGCCCCAGAAGAGGAGCATTATAGATACAAGTTTTTACGGACTCAAACATTCGTTGTAGATACCGCCGTTTGATTCTATCCTCCCTTCGACGCTTTAGCCAACTCCTTAAAAAATACTCCATTTAGCTAATCATTGTACACTATATTAATGATTTGTTTCTCATCTAGCATATCCATTTGATTTTGGTTTATTATTTTCAATAACGAATCTTTGACTCGATCAAGAAGAAAAAAAAAATCTTATGCCACCCTAAAAATTTGAAGTTTTACAATTCAAAATACGTAGAATCCAAAAATCGAATAACAAAAATCCGTCGGTAAGCCGTCCGCTGCTTTTCCACGAGACTGCTCTAACGATTTTGGCACCAAAGTCACAAGCCCGCCCATGAAACTCGAAATTACCATTCGGCATTTTATTTCAAAATGGTGGCCGTTTAGAAGGTTTTATACACCCATATCTCGGCTATTTATATAGGTAGAGGAAAAATATTAAGTGTTTATATACAAGAAAGAAAAAAAAATCCAAATATTTTTTTTTTTCATTTAAATCAATTTGGAAATAATAAACCATAGTATAATAATTTGTTTTTTTTCAATATTAGTTGTTGTCAGTGTACTAATGTGTTTGTGTATTCCAATATCATTCCAACAATATCATTTTTTTTTTTTTAAGTCATTTAGAAATTGTTATACATTCGCAAACCTGCATTTTATCGATAAAAACTTGGAACGAGGAGCGCGCCCAACGTTTCAAGTACATATAATTATGTTCTTTGGTATTAATTATTTCAGAGATTAATTTATCGTGTCCTTAAAGAAAATTGAAGCTCTTTTGAGGTGAACCCTTTGTCTGAGAAAAAGGACAAATAATGCACTGTTGCTAAGTAATGAGGTACTTTAGCTAAGTTCTATTCTTGTAGAATTTTAATGTTTTCCAAAAAGTTTTCACTTATTATGTATTACATCTTATTCCTTTTCAACTGTTCTTTTCGATGTTTTTTCAGAGGAGAGATTTGACTTTTAGTTGCTGTTAGTTTTCGCAATTGGGTATGAATGTGTTCAAGATGATTTGTTTTATTTTTATTTAATTTTAATTTTCTTTATCTCGGTTCATGCACGCTGTCAGGAACGGGGGGGCAAGGAACATTATACCCGAGGCCGGGCGATAAGAGTTGATTAAAAAATCTATAGTCAAAACAAATACATATATACATTTAAAAAAATCATTTCAATCTATAATGATTAATAACGCGTACGTTTATTGTACTCAGTAGCTTTCTTCCATGGCACTACAGCCTGATGTGGGCTCTGGCCTCCTCACTAAGCCTTCGCCAGGTGGTTCAGTCTTGTGCCACTATTCTCCAGTCTCTGACTTTCATTAGGGTATTAGCATCCTGGATCACACAGTCCTCCCATCTGGGTTTACGCCGTCCTCTACCTCTGGCTCGGTAAAGGTTTTCGTCCAGGAAACGTTTTGGTGTATCCTCATTATTCATTCGGGCAACATGGCTAGCCCAGCGAAGTCCTCCAAGCTTAATGAATTTCATGGCATTCGCTTCGCCAAATAGCTCATATAGTTCAACATTCTTTCTTCTTCTCCAGTTGTCACCAATCTTGACCGGGCCAAATATTCTACTGAAAATCTTTCTTTCAAAGATGAGAATTTCATTCTCTTTGGCCTTGGTTTGGGTCCACGTCTCTGAAGCTTGAGAGCAGGACGGATCAGCTCTTGTAGAGCAATATCTTCGTTTTCCTCGTGATAAACTGGCTTGTGAGGTGTTTACGGAGCCCATGATAATTTATGTTGACACTGATGATTCTTCTACTTATAACAAGAGAAATATCATTTTCTCAGCTGACAATCGAGCCTAGATGCGTTAACTGGTCGACCTTCTGAAACTTAGAGGGCCCAACTCCAAGAATCCTTCAACAGGATGTGTTCCTTTAGTGCCACAATCACACATATACTTGGTCTTGCTCTCATTAATCGGACAGTGTAGCCTAACTTATAAATATTTGTGTATGTTGTTTATAGTTTAAAATGATAATGTCTATGGTCCTTTCCTGGAGTCGAGAGAATTCTTATAAACAGAAACAGATGCTGAGAGGGTCTGCCTATACGCTCGTCTGCAAGGCATTACAGAGGCTGAGGCGCGCTTATTGGGAACGTTGATGAATAAGGAAAATTTATGTACTCGATAGAAATGGTGAGGAAGTTATACAGACCTACTTCGACTTTTTTTTATTTCTTAATAATTTCTTTTTCTTTTATATACCAACCGCGCAGTGTCTTAAGCTAATAAAAAGATGACAAAATATCCCTTATTTTGACATCACAGTCCTACGTTCTACAGTTGAGATCTTATTAAAATATTGAATGAATGATGTGATGGATTAAACCTGAAGGGCAAACATTTTAAACTAATAATTTTGGAACGTTTTCTTGTTTATTAAATGTTCATTTCTGATTTATCTTGTTTTAAGTTTGCTTGCCATTCTTCTTCTTACGTGGCGCTACAGACCGGTGTGGTCCCTGGCCTCCTCAATGAGCCTTCGCCGGGTGGCTCGATCTTGTGCGGCTGATTTCCAGTTTCATAAATTCAGAAGGGTCAAAGCGTCCTTAGCAACAGCGTCCTGCTATCTGAGTGTTGATCTGCCTCTACTTCTAGGGCAGTCCAGCCTCCCCTCCAATAACTTCTTGGGAATCTGGACATCCCTCATTCTGGCGACATGGCCGTCCCACCTCAATCTTCCTAACTTGATGGTCCGTAGTACGTTTGCTTCACCTTATAGCTCATATACTTCATTATTGCGCCGTCTTCTCCACTGGTCCGCTTGTCTAATGGGTCTAAAAATCCTACGTAATATTTATCTTTCGAAAATAAGGATTTATTTTTCTTCTTTGGCCGTCAGAGTCCATGTAATGCTTGCCATTAATTTGACCTTATCTCCCACCTCGTAAACCTAATGTAAGTTATATTAAATATTAATTATATATTGAATTATAGTAGTAATATAAAAATTTTGTTCATAAGGCACTGTGAAAAAAAAATATATATATATATATATATTCGATCTCCTTCAGTTCAAATCTTCAGTCCATTCCCGCCATATCCGTTCTCGGTCTTTAGATTTAGATAGATAGACAATTTGCTTTATTCTGGGACTAGGTCCCTTCAGAATAAAAAAATTAAACAAAAATAAAGTAAACCAAATCTGGCTAAAACTATAATAAATAAAAGTAGATAAGTTTTTACATCAATAGTAATATAAATAAGTAAACAAAAAATGAGTTCTTCACTCAACAAAAATATACAATTATTAAAAAAAAAAAAGAAAAGAGAAAAACAAGTAAAAAGGTGAGAAAAATGAAAATTATAAATAAATGCCCACTTAAACATCATAAACTTTTGATCATATTGGTCACCTTAAATTAAATTTTTTACTTTTTTGCTTATACAGCATCTTTTTGGGAAGTAAAGAAATGTTGGAAAAGATGGAATTTTAATGAGGATAGAGAAGAAGCATGACGGATACCAGAAGGGAGGGAATTCCAGAGCATAGTGGAGCGGGCAAGAAAGGAACGTTCGAATGTTTTGGTTTTGTGGGAGGAGGTATAGGCCAGAAAGGCGCGTTCTTGTTGCCAGTGAGTGGGCTAAGGATTTGAATTGTAGGAGTCTGTAGATGTAGGAAGGATGCTGGGAGTTGATGGTTTGATAGAGGAAAGACCCAAGGAAATATTGTCGCCGGATGGAGGGAAAGAGCCACTTTAACTCGCCATAAAGTTGGGAAACGTGGGATCGCCTCGAGGTACCGAACTCAAATCTTCAAAAAAGTTCATGATCACTTCAATCTGTCCTCGAGTACGATCGAGAGGCCACCATATACCACACTGCCATAGTCAAAGTGGGGGAAAATAAGAGAGGATGAAAGGAGCTTACGAGTTGTTTGCGGAAGATGTCGGGAACGATGGAATAACTTGAGGGTACTTAGTGACCGTCGGGAAATTTCGGCGATGTGAGGTTTCCAAGACAAGGTTTGGTCAATAATAATACCAAAGTTTTTAACTGAGGAGCTGAATGTGATGAGGTTATTATTTAGGATTAAAGTAGGGTAGGTGACGTTGGATCTGAGGAGGGAGTTGGAAGCAATAGCAATAACAATTTATATACAGCGGCCCACCGATCTTTTCTTATCAGATCCTCATCCTTATCGAAATCCATTCATTCTTCCATATGTCGCTCCAATGCCCTTCCCACCTTCAAATCCCGCCTATTCAATCATTTCTTGTCCACCCAGTTCCAAAAGAATTGTAAATAGAGTTTCTTTCACTTCGATAAAAAAATTTAAATATATACTCATAGATTTTGTACCTTGTTAATTATTCTTACCTCATTTTTAATTTTTATTATGTTTCATTAATATTAGGTTATACGTTTTTTATTTAAAGAACTCAGGTCATCAATACCAATTTCATGTGTTAAATGCTACAGCATTATGACTTGTAATTTTCACTTCTATTTATTTATTGACTTTTATTTTTGTTATCTAGCTCATGCTTTCCTACTTCATCTACCCTAAGGCTAAGAAGCCCACCTATCAGTGCCTGTAATTGTTATTCTAAAGGGACTTGTCCCGGAATAAATAAAGAGCTTATTATTATTATTATATGTATATATGTCTTAAGGGACTATGGAAAAAAAAAAATATATATATATACACACATATATGAAAATATTTAATAAAATTAAATAATCCCTATAAGTGCATTTTTTATCGTTTGTCCTTATCTTATAGTAGTGTAATAATGTTTAGAAGGTGGCTTAATTTCTCTGGTAAAAGTTAATTTATATATATATATATATATATATATATATATATATATATAAATATATATATATATATATATATATATATATTAAGTGGTTTTTTTTCTTTATTCTGTATATGCTTTGTGAATGGATACTTACGTTCCTAATTCCTATGACTCTTGAGTGTGGCAGTTTGTATTATTTTTCAATGAAACCAGTTAACAATTTTTTTTTTGTAATACCTCACATTGACTTTAGATGTATTCAATAAAAATTTACTTAAGATGCTATGCTAAACAAAAAAAAAAGAATTTTTTTTTTAGAAATATCTTTAATATTTGTCTTCGGCAAAACCTCATGAAACTGATAAATATGAGCTTTCCTATTTAAAGTTGAACGTGCTCTATTTTCCAACTCATTTATTTTCTATTGTTCTATTTTAAAATAATTAGATATAAACGTTGAGATGAAGTTTTGTGCTTATCAGCTTTTACGGCAAGGACATTGCATGTTGTTCATTTCATATTCAACAAGAAAATTTGCTAATTGTTCTTAATAATGCTTGTACATCTAGAATACTAAGTTCGACATTTTGTTCAATTATCATATTAATATCGTTTTATAATAATTCTTTCTGTTTGACAAAAAACCATACGCATCAAGACTATCTAACAGCCAATGTATTTTTGGTTTATTATTTTCAATAACTAATCTATATAATCGAGAAAGGAAAAAAATATAACCTCGTTCAAAATTTGAGGTTTTACGCTTGAATAGGCCAACCCATGGTGATCCTCGGAATTCGATTAAAGGTTTTATACGGCCATATCTCGGCCATTTATGAAGATAGAGGAAATATATATATATATATATATATATATATATATATATATATATATATATATTGTTACATTGCATGTGTGTGTATATATATATATATATATATATATATATATATATATATACATATATGGTGTTTAGGAATAAATAAACGAAAGCCTTTAAAAAAACAAATACAAATTTATAGATAGTTACTTTAATTGTACTTTTTTAATTTTTAATTTATTGATTTTAGATGTCACTTCATTATTATTGATTACAGTTTAATTTTTTATTTTATATTTTAAAATTGCTAATTCTTTTTCTTAAATTCTAAGGATCTAAAACCAACCTTGTATTGCATGTAATATTTAAAAAGGACATGTCCCGGAATAAATAAATGATTTTAATATTATTGAAGTCAGAAATACCTATAAAAAGATGAATAAAAGAAATGAACACTAGTAAGAAATAACAATATTTTCTATTTTTAAATTTTGTGTCTTTTTTTATGGGTAATTGAAGGTGATGTGACGACATTTTCTTTTATTTCTTACGAATGTAACTAAGGTTTATAAAATAATTAAAAGTTATCAAAGAATTTCAAATAAAATACTACAACGCCAGACAATTTATTATCTTTTATATTCTAGTCTCAAAAATTAGTTAAATATTTTTTTTTTCTCGCATTGCTGAGTTTATTTTTGAGGTTATTATTTAATTTTGTTTAAAGCACTTTGATATTATCATACACGTAACTTCCGTTTCTCACATAAGTGGGCTTTTATTTGATAGCATCTGTAGTTCACCCTGACGTAATGTCGTAATTTTCTATCAAAGGACACGTTTGGAATTACGTAATTTATCTGTTCACGGATCGTATTTTTTTTGTGAACTTTTTCGTGTTGCTCTCTCTATTACAGCTCACACACTATTATTTATCTTTGATTAATATACACATCGTTCGTATCTACTTCCCCTCTTTTTCTTCATTAAAGACAAATCATTATTGCTTGTTAGTTGACATCCGCATGATGGCATAAAAGGATCAATCTAATTAGAGATTGATAATACAAACTTTTATATTTGATATAATCTACTTAAACCTTGAACTAAAGATGAATGTATAACATTCGAAACTAGTTTTGCATAAAAACAAAATTATAGAATATTATAGAATTATAGAAGGGGCAAATAATTTATCAATCCCTAATTATTGCTAGTGCTTACTCTCTTGTTTTCTATTTAAGGAATAAAATGACATTTGAAAAATCGATTAGCCCATTCTAAAGTGTTGGCGTATCCCTCACATCCTCCGGAGGATATTTATGGTTTACTAGTAAGGAACCGTTGTTTTGTCTGAAAGAAACGTGAATGCCAAATTTCATCGAAATTTTCCACGTTTTTTTTTTTTATTTCTTGCATGCGCTCCTGTTATACCATGACTCATAACTATCTGGCAATGATATGAAAGCAGTGTTGGACAAAATGTAATTGGAATTACATTTTTCCCAATGCTGTGTGAAAGTAATACTGTAGTTCAATTGTCGTATTTCTGCATTGTTGCTGTCATGAAATATTTCCGAACCTTCACCTCAGGGTAATGGTACTAACCTTCAAATTTCTAACGACCCTTCACTTTTTCTAAATTTAAATATAAATTGTTGGTATGCTTTACAAATCGCCCGGTATTTAGTTTTTAATACTCTCTCTTTCTCTCCATCCCCATCACTCACTTACACTCTCTCTCTCTCTCTCACACACACACACTCATGATACACACTTGTTTATTTCATGTTACAACAGTTAATCATTTTGGATTGTTGCTTTGTCATAAAATAATAATAATAAAATAAATTATAAGATCCTTACTAAACAGTTTTTGTTAAACTTTTAATTTTTATTTTTTTATTAAGGGTATAATCTGATAGTTAGGTGTGTTCTTAAACTTTTCACGGGCAGTGTATGTTATTAGTTTATTTTTACTGTTCCAACTAATTCCTTCAGTAAGCTATCATAATACAGCATAAACCTTTTGGCTAATGGAATCAGATATCTTGTTTAAATCGCTACTTTTCGCAGTGTATTTTTATTTCTTTGTTTAATACTTGATATAGAATATTTATTTTTTTAATGCCATTTTTTTATTTATTATATTTTTTATAATTCGCTATTAACAAATATTTTGTTGGAATTATAGTAATTAATATAATTCTTTATAATTACATTTAATAAAAAAATACCAAAATAAAGCCGAAAATGTGGCATTCTTGAACTTTCTCATAAGCACTGATGAAATAATTAAATGTATTTATCCGTATAATAATAAATACATTACTATTACATACATAAATACATATTACTTCCATAACTTAAGAATATAAAAATGTTTTTATGTTTTTCTATGGTATCATTACTTTTTTTTTTTATTCAATACATTATATCTGTGTATATGTTCATATGTATATTATATTTGCAACTGTCTTGGAGTCATGTATTTTTCTATTTTATTTGTCATTTTTAGTCTGTTTATATGAGATTAGCTACCTCTGGTCTGCATTTGATGACGCCTGAATTTGAAAAGCGTAAATTGGCTAATTATTTACTGGTAGTGACTTAAGGCTTTGTTTTAGAATCTTCCTATAATATCCTAATTAGTAGAATTTTTTTTCGAAAAATCCTTCGTTCCATAATCATATTTTTAACATTTTTTCTCATGCATTAAATAAAAATGTTTTTTTTAGTTATCAATTTTTAAAATTATTAAATGTTACTGATACCGATGGAAGAATAAAAACAAGATTTTCTGATAGGAGATCAAACGTTTTTTTCGAATATTGTCGATTTTTTCCTAGCCTCATTGTCTCTGAATTTTGTATTCAGAAAGACAGTAAAAATTTGAAAAAAATAAAAAAATATTTCTTGAATGAAGGATTTTTTGCAAATTCTTCTCTAGGAATTTTTGCAGTTTTTAGCAGTACAATAGTTTCCGCTATTGGAAAGTCGGCTCACGTATTAATGAGTTAATTTGCTATGAATGCTATGAGTTAGTCATTCATGAACAAAAGCTTGGAATGCAGTAAAGTTAAAAGACAGTAAAAACTACTATATAATTCATTTCTTTTCGTGACTTAAGTGCTTATTCGAATAACAACTGCATCTATCATTAATTTAATTTTTTTTTAAATATAGTACTTTCTTAACAAATTTTGTTTTAATTTATAAAAATATCAAGAAAGTTCCTCAATAAGGTAAGAAAATTGCGTTTTGTTTATAATTGAGCAACAATTATTATAATTGAGCCTCGTGCGCTATTATAATTCATAATTTTAACTACTTAAGAAAATTTCTGTTAACGTAATGGTTCTGCTATAAACTACATCGATCTTTAAATTTAATTTCTTTTAAAACTATAATCCTTCTTTGATAAATTTATTATAAATTATTTAGAAAATGCCCAAAGGTATGAATATTATTTATTGACAAGTTTAAAAATTAATTACTATAAAAAAACGCATAAATTCTACCCATACATTTGATAAGAAAATTATCCTTTTTTATTTTCATGTGCATTAGTTGTTTTTTTTTTACAATTTTGATATTCCTGTTTAATTAAAAATTATATTTATTATTATTGTTATTTATAAAAATTTGGTACGAATGAGTTTTCGAAGATGTTTTTGATTGATATTAATTCGTCAAAATTTCGCTCGCTGGGTCTTGGACTTGTATGTAGACATAAAAATAAACTGAATAACTTTTGTAAAAGTATTTATATTTTTTAAAATACCAATCGATAATACGTTACTCACCATTTCATCTTCTTCTCCCTTATTAAGATATCCTCGGTTGGCGTTGTTCCGGTCTCCATCCTTTCCATTTTTCATATCTGCGAACAGAGATGTCCTGTCAGTGGGTGATCACAGGTGGTACATGCGTACAGGAGTTTTACCGAAACGAACTCGGCGAGAGAGTCGTACGAACTGGTAGGAGGCGGAACCTAACCTCGACTAATGACTCAGATAACATTTCGTACTCTTTAGCCTCCTCCCACCCTCCCCCCCCCCCCCCAGCCGTCACTACGCCGGTGTCACATGATCACATGTCTTCGTACAAGCGTTACAAAATATTTAATCACATTTTTTTTTTTTTTTTTTGCTACGATAATAATGATAATAAGGTGCTTCTGAGCAATCTTTCTTTTACTACCTTAGATCAAATGTTCCAAATTCAAAAATGAAACACCTGTTTCTTTGGCCGTTTTCTGGTATACCAAAAAACACATATCTACTACGGTACTACTATGGAAAACAAAGCCTTTTTCCATATAATCTATAAAGATAGAACGTTCAACGTCCTTTCGGAAGGACAGCGTCCTGCTTGTAGGACTCACCTTAACGATATTACAGAGATTTTTCTGTCCATCTGGTTGGACGGCTGGGATTACTAACACAAACTTCAGAGTCGGCGCAAAAAAACAAAAAAAAAAATCAATTAATTAACTTTTAATTTTTTTTTTACGACAATTTGAATATTGTGAAGCACTTCTACCAGGATTAATCACTATAAGTATTTGCTTTGTAATTAAAAATCGATTTTGCATGTTAAATCTTTATCCTAAAAACGTCTCCGAAGACCGAAAAAGATCTGGATGAGAGATCTACATCATTGACGGATTCAGCAACAGGCGCGTGCCTCTCTCCCCTTCTTAAGAACAAGAAAATATTAATTTTAATTATATGTAAAGTGTAAATTGCATGTCGAAAAAGTAAAAAAAAAGCAAAAATTCATGTTGTATGCTAATGGTCATTTATGGGCAGATGCATTTTATACATAAATAAATTAATAAAAATAAAAGTTATTTTTTAATTTTTATTAACTACAACAGCGTGGCGGATGGTAGCGTGGTTTGGTTACAACAGCGTGAAGTTAACAACAGATTTGAAGAGTCATTGTTAAGTAATGAATGGAGGCGTTTTGGGAGATCCAGTGGTTCGGTCGCACTCGTCTGCTTTCGGACACAATCGGCATTTCATCTAACTTCCAGTCTAGTAGTCCTTATAAGATACGCTGTATTTTTGCTAGTATTGGTTGGATTTAGATTACTTTTTTCATTTTTTTTTTTTTTTTTAGAGAATTTAAATTATCATATATTTAAAGTTAAAAGACTTTCAGAACAAGACTTTAGGCAAGTTTAATCTAAATCGTTAAATCCGTTTTCGAGAAAATTCTAAAATAGAGGAAAATCCATAATTTAATGGCTCTTCCGGTATATCTAATACGCTATACTATATATCATCGCTAATACTGGTCGGATTTAGATAATTTTTTTTTTTTTTTTTGAAAACTTGATTACCTTTTATATGATGTTATACATAATTTATCTTAAAATGAATACTTTTTGATTTATGCGCATATAAGATTTTCTTTTCGTCATAACTTTTTTGCTTTCACTGAGGCAATTTTCATCAAAATCGTTAGAGCTTTTTTCGAGAAAACTGTAAACAAGCTTAAAATCGATGGTATAAATTGGCACTTAACATCCCAAGCATATATCTGCTTTAAATGCGTAATTTCAATTTCGTTAAATTCGTTCAAGTTTAAATATTTTCGTGTTTGTGTTATACTGTTCACAAACACACACACACCATTTTGTGAGACTTCGTTATTTGGACTTGGGGGGCAATAAACGTGTATTTCCGTTGAAAACCACGATTCGATATTTTCCACGATCGCGATACTTTGCCTTACCATACATTCCGTCTGTTTTGTCCGAGCCTACTATACGTTTTTCTTATTTTAGTTTGGTACCAAATCTCCTGGGTTCCTCGGAACTCGATATTACCATCCGCCATTTCAGTTCAAAATAGTGGTCGATTAAATGTTTTATATGTCCATATTTTGACCATTTATGAATATAGAGGAAAAATATAAACTGTTTTGGATTTATTATACCAAAGTCTTTTAAATATATATATATATATATATATATATATATATATATATATATATATATATATATATATATATATATATATATATATATATATTTAATCCAAATAAATAACTATTCTATGACCAGTTGTAATAATCTCTGAGTTTAGAAGCGTTCAGAGGCAATCCTGATTTTTGTCTCCAAAAGATTTTTTTGTCTCCTTAAAAATTATTTCAGTAGCTCTTACGAATTTTTCCAGGTATGCTGCCGATACAATAAATTAATACAATAAAATCGTGTGGGATGCAGGCCCGATCCCGTTCGAAACGGAAAACATTACCAACATTTCAAAACAATCGCACAGTAGATCCTCTATGGTTTGTAAGAAATAGTCAATTAAGTCGCGCGTTACAAATCGAAACAATAGAAAAATTCATCAATAAACGTTTTACTAAATTCCATTCTTAAATATCAACAGTTAAAGATGTAGCTGCTTACAACAAAGGAGCTCCAACATCATCTCGAAGACTTAAACACAGACTTATGCAAGACATTCTGTTGTAAACTCTTCTATATATTTATTTTTTCTATTCTATTTCATTATTATTTTTACTTATTTTTTATTATATACGTCAGTCATTTATTTAATCTTATTTCTATAGTTTTTTTTTTTGTTTAAATAGTTGTTTTGTTCATTTTATTTTTATTTTCTTATTTTATCACTATTATTTTGATTATTTGTTTTATTTAATTTATCTTTATTATTTGCTTACTTAAAGAATTTACAGTTATTCAATAATTATTAACATTATGAGTCGTTAGGTGTCTTTTGTATGAGACTGTACTTCCACTTCGTCATCTGTTATAAATATTATGTTTTGTTAATCACCCATGTTAGGCCTACCAGACCGATTTGGAAATAAAGAATAACATTAAAATCAAATCAATGAAAAAAAAACATTATAATATAACGATATTTATAAGTAAATGATTGAATTTCTTTTTTTCTTTTTTTTTTTTTTTTTATAGAATTACTATACGTAGCTCTTTGAGCTACTTGGTATATCTGTTTGTCAAAACGAATTTTAGTTTATGTTGATAGTTTGATTTTTTTTTCTGGCTTTGTTCCCATTTTCATGCCTACAATGTTTATATTCCATAAACAGCATGCAATGACATAATATAGTATATGCTTATATATAGTATATAATATTGTAGTATATAATAGTATATGCCTGAAATCATGACATCTTTATACGAGTCTGTACGTTACGTCAGTCATTGTGTTATTTTGTAATGGTTGCCGTATATTTGTGATATTTGGTATATATTTATTTGTTTTTTTTTTGCTGGATGACTTATGCAAGAAATCCTCATTTTATTGTGTGTCTCCAATTTATATTATTAATATTAATATATGTATCTATATTATTGATATTATGAAATTATTATCTATAATGTATGGATCAGTATGTAGTGTTAGTAGCAACTCAATGTTTCAGAGCATCTTTGATTATGAGAAAAGTGTCTAACTCTTCATAATAGGAAGTTCTACCAAATTAAACTTTAGCTGAAATATATATATATATATATATATATATATATATATATATATATATATATATATATATATATATATATAGAGCACGTACTGAGGACCCAGAATATTATTGAAGCTCTATTTAAAAAAAATAAAATGTCCGATAAACAACTTTATTTAGGTTGTTCATTAAACAATAAGTAGTTCTTATTTATTTATAATATTTATCAATTTAATAATAACAAAAAAAAATAACCACTTCATCACGCTTCCAATGTATTATTACTACTTTTTTTTTTTTTTACAAAATTTTATTTAAATATATTATATTTTATAGTGATGTTTCGGCCTTCTATTTTGGCCATTTTCAAACATGTACACATTGTGTGTTAACACCGTAATCTTCAAAAAGAACTATACTACCCATGGAAGTATCTGTTAATATTTTTTAAAATTTTTTAAAGGTGTATTAGTTTGACTAATGAGGTCAATTTGATGAAAAACGAAAAAATACACAACAATGTTTATCAAAAATAAAATGAAAAAATAATTTTAAATAATCTAAATTGATTAATATTATATATAAAAAGATCATTAATGGTAAATTAATGTGATTTTTTTTTAAAATCAATAAATATACAATAAAAAATCTACAAAAATCTTTTTACGGAGATATCGTTTCATACAATATTTAAAATAAGATTGTTTTTTTTTTTTTTTATTTTTTTTATTTTTATTTTTTTTTTTTTTTTTTTTTTTTTTTTTTTTTTTTTTTATAAACGATTGTATATTTGATACTAGACTAATATTTTTTATTATGAAATAATATTGAATATTTAATTTTATTTTAGGAAATTTTTTTAAGGCTGAACGGATCGTGAAATTTGTAAATATTTAATGATAACAAATTGTAAATAACATCATGAAAATATTTTACATACTTCCTCCCACGTTTTTAAAGAAGTAGAAACGGACAAATATTGGATATAGCAAACATGCCCATGTAATTTTTAATTCATTTTAACAATCTGATGAACAGGGATTTGTTGCCTGTTTTTTATTATTACTATTTTTTTTAATTTTATCTTAGAGTAATTACGTTTTCCGAGTAGAGAAAATACAACGCTTTTCAAAAGGGATCTCAGTTCTATTAATATACTAATGCCCATTGAGCTCAGATTATGAATGGGGTGTTTATAGGTGAGTGTAAAACCCGTTCCCAATCGTTAAGCTATTAGCAACAGGTAGGAGAAGGGGAATCTAGGTGAGCTATACCTGTTGATTTCACCTGACGCGTTCTCGTTTCAGTATTGTATCATCTTACGTAGGGATCTTACAATTAATCTGTATTAATATTGTACATATTGTAATTATCAAAACTAAATTAATTAATCCATAATGTTTAAACTTCAAACAAATATGAACAAGAAGTTTCTTTAAATCTTAATTCTCATGTACAATTTTTACTTCTTCAAACTACCTAAACGTTGACGGAGTATTGTAATCGGTATGGAACAATGTTTTCAAAGAGATATATCTAAATGTTTGCCAAATCTTTGTAATAAAAAAGCTACAAATTATTACACAATATTTTTTTATTAATTATTATTATTTATTGGTTAAATTTATTATTGATCATTAAAAGTGCTTCGGAATAATTATATCAAAACTAAAAAAAAAAAAAAAAATTGGACTTTGGTATAATGACTTCAAAACACTTTTAATGATCAATAATAAATTTAACAAATAAATAGTAATAATTAACAAAAAAATATTGTGTAATAATTTGCAGTGTTTTTATTACAAATATTTGGTAAACATTTAGTTATGTCTTTTTGGAAACATTGTTCTACACCGATTGATTACAATACTCCGTCTTCGTTGAGATACTTTTAAGAAGTAAAAATTGTACATAAGAATTTGATATAAAAATATTTTTCTTGTCCATTTTTCTTTCTCTCTCCATAAATGGCTGAGATATGTGTGTATGAAAAACTTCCAATAGGTCGCTATTCTGAAACTAAATGTTGAAAGATAATGGCGAGGTCAGAGGATCATCCTGGAATGACTTGTGAATTTGGTGCCAAATCTAGAAGAAAAAAAAAAATCAGTCCAGTATTACCGAAGAAAAACCGAAAGATTTTTGAATGGTACGTGTATTGAAACGTAAAGCTCAAATTTTAAAGGGGACTACTTAATTATTTTGTTTTTGTTCGATTACAAAGGTTCATCATTGAAAATATTTAACCAAAAGCTTGCTTGCGTACGTAGACCTGTGTCCGTAATCGTTGTCAGGACAACTTCATAACCGTGGAAGAAAGTTCACTTCAAAAACTCGGTTTAGGTTAACAAACATTATACACCCATATCTCAGCCATTCATGAAGAGAGAAAGGAAAAATATAAAGTATTTTGGAATCATTATACCAATTTTTTAGTCCTGATATAATGATTCCTAAACACTTTTAGTAATTAATAATAAATTTAACAAATAAATAATAATAATTAATAAGAAACCATTTTGTAATCATTTGCAGCGTTTTTATTAGAAAGATTTGGCAAAAATCTAGGTATGCCTCTAACCCACACTACGTTCAGGTAAAGAATTTGAGATAAAGATATTTTTCTTGCCCATATTTATTTTAAATTTAAAAATTGTGGTTTAATTAATGTAATTTTATTAATTACAATATGCATAATATTAATACAGATTAATAGTAAACACTATTTTCTCTCATTTTAGAGGGAGGCAAAAAAATAATGGTTTGATAACTTCATTTATTAAGGTATTTTGTATTTTAGAGAGTTAATAATCTTAAACATACCGGTTATTTATTACTATCTGTATTGTCATTGTATTTAATTATTTATGTGTAGCTATTATTTAATGCAATCTTTTTTCCATGTTTTCTACTCAAACGAACTGAAATATTTTTTTTTTTCCGATTAAAACCGATTCTCACTCTTTTTAAATAAAATATTATTTCCTAATTGCTATTGTATGTCAATATAATTTAATTTAATCTTTTTTCCATGTCTTTTACTAAAACGAAATGAAATAGATATTATCTTTTGTATTTTTTCCCATGATTAAAACCGTCCTTCATGAGTGGCATTCGTTTTATATAAAACATCATTTTCAAACTTTATATGACTAAAATGTAAGTAATATTATTAAATACAGGGTTTGTAGGGATGAAAGTACGTGTGGGACAAAAGAATGCAGTTTTATTTTCAAAATATAAAAATAGTTTCATGAGACCGCAACCAGTCTGTGTGTGTTGGATCAGTGCCAGTTGTGAAACGGAACTCTAGAATGTTACCGTAGCTGTGAGCTACAAAAATTCTTCTGACCATTTTGCGAAACAGGCTAGAGCTTATTTCTTGATAGTGATTCATTTGGCCTTTTAAGTATTCGAACTAACGCCGATGTTTACATAATTCACTAACCTGTTAGGCCATAAAAAACCAAATGGCCTGAAGGGGGTAAAAGTTCGCAAGGCCTATGGAGCGAAAGTAGCCTTATGAGCGTTCTTTGACCCAACTATACAGTGGTTTGTCCCTAATTCCTTATTGATAGCTCTTATTCTGTTCTTGGTTTTAATACCTACAATCTACCGACAGTTATAAATAAGAAGGCAGCGCAAAAGCAAGGGCTTAGAATCTAACTTACTGACATCAACGCCAAGTAAAGAAAGCCTTGAAGCAGAAGAAGCTGAGAAAAAAACGGGAAGCTTTTAAAAAAACTAAATCGGACCCTTCCGAACCAAAAAGAAACTTTCAAATTCTGGATCAGAAACAAATAGGACCCTGCACATCGGCAGCTCTGATCTTGATGTGCGCTTATCCGAATAGAGCATATGAATGAAAAATATATTTGATTCAATTTTTTTTTTAAATCTTAATTGCTATTGGTTAAAATCTTAATTTTTGCGAAATAATGAATCTTAATTTAAAAAAAATACAATAAATACGCGCGATATTTAATTTTGGTGTGACGTCAAATTTCATGTCAGCGTAACTACTTCGTTTGATTGCGGTGTACTTTCTTTAAGTGATCGACGATAAGATGAATTATATCAGGGTTTCTTTCATTAAGTGTTGTATGAAATCATTTATTAAAATTATCGAAAGATGATTTGTTAATGCCCAGACGAATAATTTTCCAAGATTAGACGGTATTATGATGTTTTTTTTTTCTTTTTTCTTAACCAGATTTTATAGATACTGAATTTTGTGATGATTAATTAAGTTTTGAAGATCTTTTAATACATAATTTCTTGTATTAATTTGGAAAACTAAACATAACCTATAAATCCAAAAAAAAAATAATTTTATCAACTGATGCAGTAATGCATACGAATACGAATTATTTTATCGACCCCTCTTAATTTACCAAATCATTTATTTCTTGTTGGTTTTTAGTCAGATTTTACAGTGAAAAAAAAATATCAAAATAAACAAATTAATTGTAAATAGTTGCTTTTTATTTTCTTTATTATAACAACCGATGTTTTGGACAAGCTATGTAGGTAATCTTCAGGTCTACATTATAGAAAAGAGATAAAGATGACATAAATGATAAAATTGAAGGTAATAATAATATTGTTTAAAAAAATATTAGATAGGAAATATGAGGCAAACGAAAAAAATAAAATAAATAAAGTAAAAATGAATAACTATGAAACAATGAAAGAAAAAACGTATTTATTTATGAGGACAAACACTCAAATCTGGTGGGTTTATTGTTTACGTATTTAATATATCAAAATTTTGATAAAAATCCCTGTTAAAATTTTTTTTACTTATCAACTAATAAGTCAACGGAATGTAGACCATAAGTAGCACATCTCATATCAACGGTATATGTCAGCATATGTTGGACTGTCTTGAAATAATATGCTGTATTAATTTGGTTAGTATTTTTTAGATTGTTTATACGAGATGTGCTGTCTCTGGTCCGGATGTATTTGATCTAATCTTTTTTTTCTTGAGGATGCTTGAATTGGCTAAAGTTTGATTTGTTATTTATTTACTGGTATCTTAGAAACTTAAGGCTTTGATATTGAATCTTTAACAATACGCTATCAGAAAAAAATAGATATAAAGAGAAAAAAAAATATATAAACAACTTGTGGTTATGTAGAAATTGTGGTTAGCGATTGGTTCAGAGGCGCTACCAACGCAGTTTTGTGGGAGAAAATTATCTGATGTGGACAACACATTACTTTCTTGCACGCCTATTAAACTATAAATCGGTGGCTCAAAAAGTGATCCTCAATTTGGTTACTAGTTTCCAAAGATTGCTTTAAAAACGACACTCGACGTCGCGACATCCATGTATTGACACACACAGACACATTTTTGTTTCTGGAGGTCTCATTCCGTTATTATATGTCGGTTTCCTTCAGTAGGTAACTAGTTTCCAAGAGATTTCTTCGTGTTCCGTGACAATATTAAAACTGTCAATATCACGAGATAAAGCATTGGAAATCCACAGTTTCGATATTGTAAGCGGGAAAACCCACTTAACTAATATCTTATTCTCCTGCTGCAGACTTGTTTATCTCACAAATGGGGAGGAAAACCAGTATTTTACATTCAATTTTAACTCTTAAAACAAGTAATAAAAATGTTTAATTGGATTGGAAACCAAACCGCGTTTGTAACCTTTATTACCGAAAAATATGATTTATGTATTTAATTTAAATATAATTTTTGATGTAAGCTTATTATTTCAGATAATTTCAGAACTCAATAGTAAAAACAAAAACTATTTAAAATGTAGCAAAGCTACAGCAAAAGTATAATTCATGAAAAGAAAATGATGTAAACATTTTTGAAATACAGTCTGTATATAAATATAAGGGGTCAGAGGAAAAAAAAAAAAATCTTATTATGACCTTTAAGTAAAGTACCCTTTTCGGCTCACCAATTTCAACCAAAATATAGTAAATACATTCATATCAACATAAAAGTCCTATTTACCAAATTTGAGATGTTTTACATTATATTTTAATATAATTTTTGATGAAAGTCTAATATGACCTTCAAGTAAAGTACCACTTCCGGTAATCAATCAGTTACCAAAAAGGGAGGTTCCCAACTAGATTTTACAACAATCATAAATACAAAATTTCAACTTTCTACGACAAACCGTTTTTGAGTTATGCGAAATACAAACGTACGTGCGTACAGACGTCACGACGAAACTAGTCAAAAATGGATTCAGGGATGGTCAAAATGGATATTTCCGTCGAAATCTGAAAACCAAAAATTTTCGCGATTACAATAATTCCTTTACTTCGTACAAGGAAGTAAAAATGGTTACCAAATAATCCAATTTTGGTTTCAAGATGAACTGAATCATGTTATTATCACCTTCAATTTTTGGTTGTTTCCTAGCAGAGATATTTAAAAAACAGAACAGCATTTTTCACTTCTTGTTTTGTAAGTCGGAATTTCTTTGAAAAATTAAGTGAAGTTTAATAAATTTCCTTTTAAATCCTCCTTCGTTTAAGTACATTTGTTTTGTTCCGTCACGATAAAATATTCTCTCATTTTCATTTCAACTTCCTTTTAAAATTCCTTGCATCCAAAAACAAAAAAATTTAAATTAAATTAAATAAAAAATGTTCTCTGTCCTTGTCTTCCCCTATTTTGAAACATCACATCTTCTCTTCAAAAAAAAATTCTTCTTCAGTTGCGGATTTGAGCACAGGCAAACTAGGCAATATTTGGGGGAGAGGAAAATTTGAGATAAATTATATTTTTCGATTCAAACGAATTAGTAACTACAAAACCGGCTCAATTAACTACAAATAAATATTTGTAATATTTATATAATGAAATATAAAACAAATTATCCCCATTTACTTTTTAACTGTAAAGCAATTATTGCTTTTGGAGAGAGGGGCGACATTATTTGTCATGTCTGTGGGCGGCAGTACAAATAATTCGTTTCTGGTGGGCTTATTTTCGTTTACTTAGTTTATGGCAATATTTAAGAAGAAAAAAAAATATTATTTTTGTGTTTTTATTATCTGGCTGAGAATGTGAAAAATTGTTTTGGGAAATGTTTCCATAGCTCTAAGC
The DNA here is from genome assembly GCA_948150685.1 of Rhaphigaster nebulosa. Classification (NCBI taxonomy): domain Eukaryota; kingdom Metazoa; phylum Arthropoda; class Insecta; order Hemiptera; family Pentatomidae; genus Rhaphigaster; species Rhaphigaster nebulosa. The sequence goes on along the minus strand of OX411312.1, from coordinate 40,104,100 downwards.
TAAGGATCAAAAATGGTATAGAATTATTTAATATGAACTTCATAAAATTTATTTTTAATTGTCATTGTATTTTTAAATAAAAAAGGTTGGAAGAAGAATTTTTCGTTTGATATAATCCATTTAAGCCTTGGTGATTGCCAACATGTATTTGATTTCTTGTCTTAATTAAATTCATAATTCATAAATGTTTTATAATACTGATTTATATAATTTAAGATGTATAATAATACAACTATATTTTGAATTGCTTATTTTTGAATTTTTTTTGTGTGTTTTTAGAACTGAGGAATAATGTATAACGTTCGGAACTAGTTTTCGTTAAAACAAATTTATAGAAGTGGCAAATAATTTATCAATCCCTAATTAGATTGATCCTTCTATACCATCATGCGGATGTCAACTAATAAAGGTTGATATATTGATCATACTCGAGACATTTCGCTTTAAATCCGAAAGCCTCACTAAGTCTTGAGGTCCGTAAAATCATTTTACCGTGTTCAGAAAGTCGTTTTATACACGTCCTGGTGGAGGTCAGTTCTGTCAAGGATAAGAAACTGGATTAAGCCAAATTGCAGTTCTCAATGTCGCACGTGCGACAAACCACTGCAGGTTTTCTGGATATTTTTCGATTTATTATTATAAACAGGAGAGTAGATCATAAAATATTATATATAAAATTATATATATATTATATATAAAATCTTAAAAAGGTTACAAAAAAAAAGGATTACTTACAAAAGTATAGTAAAAAAAAATTACATGCATAAGTATAGTAAAAAAAATTATATACAAAAGTATATATAGTTAAAAAAAAATTACTTACAAAAGTGTATTGTGCAAAGTAACTTAAGGAACTATCCCAAATCAGCCTGAACAGTACAATAATTTTTATTTCTAATTTTAAATAATTTTTATTTTTTTTTTTATTTAAATTATTTTTGATTTCGGTGCGCTGGTACACCACAACTCTTTCGTTTTAGCTAGTTGTGAGTTCTTCCCTTCCAAGTTCTCAAGTTCGGAAACGAACCACACACACATACTGCGAAAGAGTTGTGCGGATTGGAACCGACATAAAAAAAAACAAAAAAAAAAAAGATTGCACTGTTCTTTGTAATATGTAGTTACTTATGTCGCTTAAAAATGCACTTTTTAAAGCAAAATTATTTCTTTATTTTGTATCGTTTTGAAGAGGATTTTCATGTATGTTAACAAAAAAAAAAAAGAAATTAATTTTTTATATTTTTCAACGGTAAACGTTCACACGAAAACCATGGTTAGACCTACAGAGCGCGCTACTCGTACGAGACCGTAAAGATTCGCTTATTTATCTTATTTAGCATAAAATAGCCACTTTATATAGTGCTAACCACCAATTTATATAAACAACTAAATTATGTATCATTTTTTTCCTTATTGTCAATCAAATGATCTTTCCTTGTTTGTGGTACCTATTAAATTCACTTTTATAATTTTGTTTTCCTCATATTTATTTAATTATTTATTTTTGTTAACCTGCCAAGTGTCGATTTGCATTAATCTCAATTTATTTCTATTGAAGCATTTTAAGTCTTGATGTAAGCTGGAGTCTATTTCTGTTAATAGTTAGTTGTGGATAAAGTTAAGCGATGATAATTTTCTTCCTGTAGCAGTTTATTTTATTATTTTTATTAACACTATAAATTATAATAAATGGATCCTCTAACAAATTAATTTTTTTTATTATTTGTATTAAATAATTGGTTCATTAAATATTGATTTTTTTATATTGGTAGAATTGTTATCGCCCATTCTAAGCATTTTCTGATAGTGTACGGTGAAATGGTTCAATCCACATTCGTAAAATCATGAAATGAAACTTTTTTATAAAAAGCGAATATTGTCGATAAAAAAAATAAAAAAATTGTTAATAAACATGGATTGTATTTTCATAACTGAAAACTGTGTTGGGCAAAATGTAATTCCAATTCCAATTTCTTACCAATTACTGTAATTTTATTCATACAACTCCAAATTACAGTAATTGGTAAAAAATTGTAATTGTAATCTGAATTACATTTTGTCCAACACTGACTGAAAATACACTCTTTATAGTAGTTTGATGGCAGGTATGGATGAATCGAATTTTCAACAAATTAATGAGACTGAAGTTAAATGCCAAAGAGAGAATGGGTGTTGATGGACAATATAAACTTCATGAAGTTAGTGAGTCCTACAAAAAAATGTGGGTTGGAGGTACTGGAGTGATGCCCTCAAAGCTCGTGGTCATATTTAGTCTAACTGAGGCGTATAGGAAATTATAATTCCTTTGTAATTGCAGAGACCACTCCTCCGTACCACGAAGCGGACCTACTGTTTGGCTAGATCTGAATCCCCCAGTCATTAATCTAATCATGGAATAATGAAAAGCAAAGAATCTTTGTTTTTACAATATCGATATTTCTGGAACGATATATGAATCGACATCCCATTCCTAGGATACAGCCACTATGGATAGTAATACGAACCCTCCACACTCCAAGTTTTTATGGTTCTTTGTTTGTCAAATCCACCGTCCTTGTTTTGTATTTTTTTCTCATTTTTTTTTGTGAAAAAATATCGGTTTTCCTATACTGAAATTTTTACATCGATATTACGATATATCTTTTATAATAATATAATATTTTTTAAATATTGGTATATCGATACTTTTTCAACATCCCTATCAAGAACTCCAGGACTAGAGGGCTTATAGATCTATGGCGGAGAAACAAAATTTCAACCAAAGAGTAAGTCTTACCGCATTGATTAGAAACGTATCATTAATCTAATCATGTCTCCCATATCATTTGGCAACTTTACTAAATGAAAATAGTCCACACATTAACGAAATATTCGATTATTTAAAGAGAATTGACGTATATGAATCGATTTAAAATTAAAGATATAATTCTTTAATTTAAGTTTCTTATATATTTCTCTTGCTTCCACAATAACCATTCATGTATAATATATGTTCTATTTTAAGTTCTCTTCTTTTATTTTAACTTATTTATTTTCTTCTATTCATTATTACTTCTTTTTATTTATTTATACTTTAATTATATGTATATATTTATTTAGATTATTTAATTTTATTTCCATTTATATATATATATATATATATATATATATATATATATATATATTTTTTCCATCTGCCAAGTATGTTGTCAGTGCGGTGCGTTATGAACTAATATCGGCCAATCTTAGATAGCCGAAATAGTTGAGAGTAGACAGACATCACCTTGTCGTGGATTGCCTTTATAAATAATAATAATCTAATCATGGAATAATGAAAAGCATACAATTTGTTTAGCAAGCAAGGGAAAGCACTGCCACAAAGTGATCCAAAATCATGAGTTGGCCGAATCAACTATGCGATAAACTGGGTGTCTCGGAAATATTTAAAGTGGTGATACTAGACCTCAAGAGCAATAAAAAAGTCCATATGGACCAAGTTCCAGTTCCACACAGAAAAGCAGGAACTTGAAGTTTTGTGTTTTTTTTTTTTTTAAGTTAGTCACGTTTTATATTCAATAGGAAGCGATCACTCAAAAAACATTCAAGGTAATTGATTTTCAATGGCAGTATCGTAAAATAGAAAAAATTTCTTTAAGATATATACTTTGGCTGAACCAAATCCATTGTAAGGGGACTTTCGGGGAGACCAATAGAAAAAAAATTTATTTATTTTTTTAAATCACTCTTTACTTGTTAATATTTTTGTCAGTCCCCTGTTGGGCTACAGATACCCCACTTCTAGAAAAACTTCTTTATTAAGCTTTAATTTCGTTTAAATGAAGTCGAGGATTCTTTGGGGATTGGCCTGCAGTGTGTGGAATTATGTTTCCTCGAAATAGAAGTGTTCTGAGAATGAAATTTACTAAATTCACTTTGTTTCTAGTCAATAAAATAAAAAGATAAAAAAGAAATAAATAAAGATTCTTTGTGAAATAAAACAAAACTTTACAAAAAAAAAATCTGTAAATTAACCTTAACAATTCTGAAATTAGATATGAAATGAAGCTGATCCTGGAAATAAAAATAAATTAAACATCGACAAATTAAAATGAACAATATACTTCGATATTTAAAAGAAGATAATAATTTCACCATAGCACTTACAAAAAAAAAAGGCATTCAGAAAAAGTTAATCTTATGAATTTAAAAATTGAGGGGCAAAGGATATATATGTCAAATAGATTTTATGTTTGCAAAAAAAATTGTATTTTTATTGCACACCACGGAATAATTTATAACTCAATAAACCGATTACTAAGTTGGATTATCATGTATTTTTCTTATCCAACCACATGTGAATATCTGTGGGTATTTATAGTTGTGTAATTCCTAGATATTGCTATAGATTATTAAGACTTGTCGGAAATAATTGATTTCTGGCCCCGTAATAAATGAGATTTTATGTAATTTTTCTTTCTTCTAAAACCCCGTAGAAGGCCATTGCGGTTAAGAAATGTTACTGATCTCAGCCGATTGCTATATGCCTTAGCATAACTGTTTAACATTAACATTTCGTTTTCACTTTCAATTCTGTTTAAATTATGTAAGGTAGGCATATCCGTGAGATGTTGCAGTAAATTTTTCACTAAAATCGACTTAACGAAAGTCCCACTTTATATCGTCGGTATTACACTTTTGTCGAAAATCGCTCTTATGATTTTGATGAAACATAAAGCCTTTAAGTTTTTAAACTCTTCTCATTAAAATCCTTCTTAAATTTATGACGAAAAGAAAGTTTTATTTGCGAATAACTCAATAGATATTTAAAGATTTTCTATTCTAGCAGTGTCCAAGAGCCTATCTTCGTGTATCCAGAGGCAGTTGCAAGCCATCCATACTTACCACTGCTGACTTGGGAATCATTCTAATTGTAGATATTATAAGTGGCGTTATCACTTTCCAAATGGTACAATTCTTTCAGTTCAACCGCCAGTTGATATTTTCAGGGTTTCTCCCGTTCCCTCCCCCCACAGCTTATATTATTGTCGTTAGGAATCGCATTATCAATAAGTCTTGCTTTCATCCCTCTCAAATTTATAAGGAGGAATCAGAGCTTCTGTGACGCACAGTCTGGTCAAAGAGCCTATTTGGATTGTGCATATAGTATAGCGCCTTTTCATCGAATTGTTCCTGACCATCCATACTGGATTCCCAGTCTGTGGTACACAAGAACGTTCCAGTTGGTACGCGAGCAAGCAAACAATAATAATGAATAAAGCCATATTTTTAACAGGCTCATTCAGGGATAACAATTTTTTAAAATTATTATTGTATGTTTACAGTGGAAGAAAGATGATTTTCTCTCGTTCAGCTAAAGGGTTCGTTAACAGCGTTATTTTCTCCAACGACCATGTCTTCTCTCTTAGCCACTCTTGTCTAACCCAGTGGTGTTTTATATCTCTGCTATCCCAGAGGCACAAGAAACAAGGATATTTGGTATGGCCACTTTGGTGTCCGAGGAGAAAGTTTACCATTTTTAAGTCCACACAAATTACCCATTGATGTTCACGATACCTTATCTTCTCCAAGCTATGGTGGTTGCTATATGTTTCTTTGATTGTCGTTGAGTGAGTAATTGGTATTGAACCATTTTTGTTCCCATTGTGTTTAACAACACACTTCAAGCTTCGCTTTCAGCTATCAATAAATAGGCGCACAATGTTACTAGATCATGCTATTCATTCATACTTATAATTGCAAGATGAATAAACTCGATCTACTATTAATAAAAATGAATCAGGATGGTTACCTTAGCTAAAGCGAATAAAGCATTCAGCGTTGAAGAGGACTTAAGAATCAAGTTGAGCTCCATCAAGCCTAAAATTGTATGCTCTGATCGTAAATAAACAATATGCTTCCAACTAAAAGATATGGTCCAAATTTATTTATTTTTGACATAAAACACTTTCTGCAAAATTTTTGTTGTTCTTAATCTTACTGTTGCTGTTTGTATTTAATATCTATTTTATTTCTGGTGTTTGAACTTCGTATTCAATTTGTATTGCATAAGCGTGCGCAGCATTCTTTATTAGTGGGGCACGAACCATAGTATTGGGGTGTCCTACCATACTCCCCAGTCGGAAGGGGATGTTCCGAGTTATTCTTTACTCCCCTGGAACAATGCTTGAAAAATATGCTTTCTAAAAAGTATTTTGTGTTAAAATTAAACCAAAAATTTAACATTTTTGGGCAACAAAAGACATAAGACTGACATATTAGCAGGTGCCTCTGAAGATGTGGCACGCCTATGATATATTGTTTTGTTTGTTTAATACACTTTTGTGCATCGGTTTGTATATTTATTTGTTTAAAACGAGTTAGTGGTACGCAGTGATAGGTTAAATAGGTTACACTTCATCGCTAGGACTGATGGAAATTTTCGCCACATTATTAGGCCTCTGGAGGTACTCCGTAAAGTTTTTATCATGCTTTGTATGATTATCATTGCTTATTTTTTTGTGACACTTTCAAAAAGTTTTTTTTCCTGGAGAGGAAGAAAACCAACTCCAATCACTGAGGTCAGTTTTTTTTAATCAGTTCTATTGTATATCAAGAACGCTCCTTACGATTCTTGCGGTGTTCAACAGCACAGCTTCTGGGCTTCATTTATAATAAGGTCTCTTGGGTCACGGAATGGTCTGTTATAAACGACCAACACAATTTTATCCGTTCCCTCTGCATGAGGCCTTTAGGATTGTATTTATAATATGTCATCGAATCATTCAATAATTTTCTTTTTAGACCTATCGTCTGATGATAGACTTCAGCAATACCGTCATGACTCTTGAGATTTTCTGTGCCGCATTCTCCAGTTATGTGCTGGCACAGAGCCTATACTTGTCTGATACGTACTTTTTCTTCAAGGCGTGTCTCCAGTAAGACCTTGTTGCTATGACCTGATCCTGGATTGCTATCAGAAAGCCCTCTATTTCGGGGAACAGACTTCCTCTAACTAGCTAGTTAGTAGACAATGCTTTATCTATTGCAGTTTGCTGAAGCTGGCGATAAAATCTTCCATGCAATGCTTTTGACTTCTAATCTTCCAGACGGTCGCTGTCTGTAATAATGATGGGTACAGCTTCTTGAGAAACTAATTGCATACTCGGGTGTACTCGCGGTCAAGACTGCATATTATTTTATGCAATGCCGCCTCGCTTAGAATAAAGTACTATCCTGGTATCATATCTTCCTTTCGGCACGACTCTTCAATCATTGTTTTTACAATATCGATATTTCTAGGACGATATAATTAAGATATGAATCGATATCCCATTCCTAGAACACAGCCACTATAGATAGTAATACGAACCCTCCACACTCCAAGTTTTTATGGTCAAATCCACCGTCCTTGTAAAAAATTGTTGTTTTATATTTTTTTCTCATTTTTTGTCTAAAAATATTGGTTTCCCTAAACTGAAATTATAATATCGATATTACGATATATCAGAGGAGAAAATATCGATATTTTTTTTAAATATTGGTATATCGATACCTTTTTCAACATCCCTATCAAAAACTCCTGGACTAGAGGGCTTATAGATCTATGGTGGAGAAACAAAATTTCAAACAAAGAGTAAGTCTTACCGCACTGATTAGAAACATATTAGTATTTCTTGAAGTTTAAATTATAAAATATATATACATATATATATATATATATATATATATATATATATATATATATATATATATATCTATATATATTATATAATTGCTAAGGCTAATTGGCCTGAATGAAAGTGCTGCATGAGAAGAATGAACTATACTTTGAAGATTTACATGCAAGCCATGATTTTATAATTGTTTTTAATATAGAATATTTTGACGGAAAAAATAAGTAACTTGACGGATAGTCTTGAATTATTCTTCCTAACTCATCTCAAAGAATGTTTAATAATTAAAAATGCCTAAGGAACAGCTTAGGTTTCTTTTTCTACGTAATTCTCTGGTCAAGTCTCTTCCCAGACTCCCCCAGAAGAGTCTACGGCACTGAGAGGTCGAGTATCCCACGACGTGGGAGAGGATGCTGGGATGTTGGTGTGGGAAGGCTGGCGGATCAGGCGATAATACTCCGCATCCTCATAATCTGCCCTAGTCTAGTAACCTTCGTAGATTATTTTAGTTTCTCTCTTCTCTTTGTTTTGCTTTCGCTTTATTATCTTGTAGACCTCTGCTAATATTATTTTCTGTATCTCATACACATATTAAGGGTCAGGAGGAAAAGTAAAGATTGCAGATTTTTCCTTTTAAAACATATTGCTGTATTACCTTTATATTGAATACCTTTTAAATGGATACATTGGTTTCTTCGGTATAACCGAAAGTTTTCCTACTCCAAGAATGTAAAAAAAAACTTGTTATAAATAAATCTTTCTGATTCTGATCAATTATATATATATATTTTAGATGAAACTTGATCTATATCAATAGAGGAAGGGAAACAGATATTGAATATAGTACACATGCTGCAATATAGTACAATATAGTGCTGCATCCTAGTGGAAACAAGGCGAAAAGTTTCCTTTTGGGCCGCTAATTCCTGAGTGTTGTCTATGTTGTTGTAGCTGCCATCTCGTTTTTATTATGAACATTTTTGTGTTTTTTGGAAAGGTTAAACTTCACATTTAACTTATATTTCTTGGTTTGTGGAATTTATGTGAGCTACTAGGCCAAATTTTGAAGTTTATTTTCGTCTTTGATAAAGATATGAAGAGAGGGAAAGCTAAGAAAAAACGAAGACAGACGTGGGATGACGAAAGAATGAAAAAACGATGGAATGTGTAAAGGAAAAAAGTGAGAATATTTGCGAACATCCAAACGTATAAGTTGGTTATTCTATTGCTTTAAGTTATCTGTGCTATTTTCTGTAAAACTTAGCGTTCTATAATCTAATTTTGGGTTATACCTGGAAGGTGGGGGGAGGGAGGGTTGCAGTTCAAGATGCCAATAGGCCGCTTAAGATAAGCTAAAGTAAGAGCACCATAAAACTAGAGATAGGCCAGGTCGACATGGTGTTATAAAATCTGCCGCCCAAGGTTACAGAGAAAGGAGATCAAACATCTTCGAAGTCCTTATAGCGTCAGCCAATAAGATTTCCCAAAAGGAGAGTGGGGACAAAATTCATCTTTTCAAGAAGAAGTAGGGGAAACAGTATAAGAGACAGAGGAAAGAAGAGTTCAAGAGGGTTGAAGGGGAGAGTTCTGGGGAAAGAGTTGAAGAGAAGGTTGAAGTGATTAGTTCTGGGGAGAATGTAGAGTAGTGTAGTTCTTGAGAGAAGCCAGAAGACGGAAGTTCGTAGAGGGAACAGTTGAGCAGTCTAGCAAGAGACGAAGTTCGAGCACCTAATTTAGAAGGCAACAATAACATAAGTGCTAGTCCTTTCATACATTGTGTACATCAATGTCTAATATTATGTGGCATCCGGATAATATATTAAATAAGCAAGAGTTCTCCCAGTATTCTCAAATACATATGTTACAGTTCGTAGATTTTTACAATGAGAATAATTTAGATTTGAAATTATTAAACCAGTAGTTTAATTAATTACGTAACATCAATAAAGTAAGATCTGTAACAAAATCTACCATTCTATTTACCCTGCATGCCAGCATCTAGTTAATTAAGTGAAATGGTGAACACCCTTGGAAAGGTTCTTCAATGGTATTTATAATATCCCAAGCTATTGACCATAGCAGGGGGGTCTGCGGTCTCTAGCCTTTTATGTTAAAATATAGTTTGATTGATCGGCTCCCTTCTGGAACCCCCACCTGCCTTAGAAAAGCAGTTTGCCAGAAACATAGCACTATATATTTAAGAATAGGGTATTGGCATGAAAAATATATGTAATTCAATTTTTTTTTTAATCATTATTGCTATTGTTTAAACCCTAAATAGTTTTTTATTTCCAAATTTTTGCTAAATAATTAGTTTTAATAAAACAAAGATGCAATAAATACGCGCGAAATTTAAAATATCTAAACGCAATGCTATTGGTTAGACTGCAGTGTGACGTCAAATTTCATGTCAGCATAACTACTTCCTATGGTTGCTGGATACTTTCTTTATGCAATTATTTAAGCTTAAGCTGTTCAGTTCTTTAAAAATCATGTAATTTAATAAGTTTAACTATGAAATGTGAAGAAATTGTGGGTGATACAGCTTTTTTAATATCATATTTGGATTCAGCACCCTATAAGCTATAGGAATAAGGTATTTTCAGTACAAAAGTTTTTTCATCGTTGGCCTGTATAATCGAAGGAATTATGTCACGGTTTATTTCATTAAGTGTTGTTTTAAAACATTGATTAAAATGACTGAAAGAGGATTTGTTTTATCCCAGTCGAATAATCCTCCGAGAATAGACGGGATTATGATATCGGGTGGGGGGAATTCGAAGAACGGAATGGTGCACCTTCGATCCCATCCACACTAGTCTCATCCCGTTCCAAACATTTCTTTGATGCGACGGTGAAAAACCGCCACCGGAGCGATAGGTCCCGAACCGTTCTTCCGAATATCATTTCTTTGAAGTTTTGCCTCACCGATCCGGGATTTGTATTTAATCAACCAAAAGGTTCGCGCCTGCTGCCAATTGCTGCTGAGATGCCATGATTGATTCTGGGGCGAGAACTCGACCACAACTTCAGAAGAACGCTCGATTCTCCAGATCGTCCTACCGTATCCAATTCGTTCGGAATGATGCTCGGAACACTGTCTTGTTCTTCGAAATAATGTTCGGATTGGTGGTACGGTACGGAGGAACGGAACGGCAGTTTGTTACAAGTGTGTACGCAGCCTTAGTCATCTCATTCTGGATGAACTACTTCGTTACAGTACACCAACTACCTGAAGTCATTAGTAATACCTTCTATGTTTAGATGTGAGAAATTTCAACACCTGGAAATAAAACTCACTGTATTTTAATTCTTATGTAAAATAATATTATTTTATTTTATATTCTTTTAAATCACATTTTACTGCACGTGAGAAATTTTCGCGATGTCTATTCTTGCATTAATACACAATTTACGTTGCATTAAATATTTAAGTAATTTGTATTTTTTTTTCCAATGGTATATATATATATATATATATATATATATATATATATATATATATATATATTTTTTCCAATGGTGTATATATATATATTTTTTCCAATGGTGTATATATATATATATATATATATATATATATATATATATATATATATATATATAAGTTAAGTGACAGCGGGTTAAAACAGATAAAAAAAAGGATGAGGTTAAAGAAACAACACGTTCAGAGACAAAATCAAGACTGCTTTATTCTTCTTAGTAATCCTACTTATATACATTCTGTTCTTGTTTACATAAAAGATTTGGTATTAAATACAATAATACTATGCTTCAGACTATAACTCCCCCCCACCAGTTTACGGACATTCTTCGTAAACTCCTTATATACAAACCCAAAAAAAAAAATTATAAAACAATTCTCGTTTGTCTTGTCATAAATACAAAAATAAAAAGAAATATATATATGTATACATACAAAAACAACAACAAAAACTACTTACAGCTATCTGTAACTTAAAAGAACAAAAAGAAACCTCTCGTGGCACACTTACCGCACTCTCGCGCACTTATGGTCACAAAGTAAAATCATAATAATACTACGAAACAAAACACAAAACAACAAAAAAAAATGTTGAACAATTTGTTATATACAAAGTTTATGTAATGAGAGGAGGATCCTCCAGCTTACAAAGGTGTTTCTATCGCTGGTAGCTTTAATTGTTCGATATGAACTGTTCTACGCTTTAGGGGTTTTTTAACACTCTCAATGGTGACAATATTGTGCTCTCTAATTACCACCACCCTGAATGGCCCCTCGTAACGCAGTAACTCTTTACCCCTATTAGTGCCTAGCCTCCTGTACACTATCGTCCCTATTTTCACCTCCCCCATCATATCCCTAAGATTGAGATTGTCCCGAGCGACCCTCTTGCTCTTTTCTTTCTCTATCTTTTCCTGGACTTTCAGCCACAATTTCTTCCGCTCAATCGTGTTATTGACCACTTCCTCCTCGTCCGCTGTCGTGCCCCGATAGTCCCGCCGATGACCGCGAAGCCCGAAAAGTATCTCGAATGGGGAAAAACCCGTTACTGTGTGGATAGAGTGGTTGTATGCCACAATAGCCTTTGCCATCGCCACGTCAGGTTCTAGCCCCTTATCCGTTTGGTACACCCTCAGGTGATCGCTTAATGTGCTATGTAGCCTTTCGATACTTCCCCTGCTCTTGGGATGACCGGGAGTGTTGAGATGCCACACCACGTCCAACAGCTTCATCTCCGCTCTGATGCTGGCGTTATCGAACTCCCGCCCTCCATCGGACGAGATCCGATCTGGAACTCCGTAGAACTGGAACCACAATTTTAGGGCCTCTAACACTGCCTCTGACGATCTTTCCTGAATCTGGTATGTCATCGCTATTTTGCTGAAGAGGTCAATCATGGTTACCCACTTATAACCCCTCCAGGTAAAAGTGTCAATCTGGAGATCGCTCAGCGGAGTATTGGCGGTGGGTGTCTCCTCTTGTCTTCCTCTTGGTGGGTGTCTGTCGTATTTCGTGCTGAGACAGACTTCGCAACCCCTTATGGTTTCGTCAATCGTTTTTTTCATCCCCCACCAAAAGTACCTTCTTCGCAACGCCTGCAATGTTTCGTGCACCCCGCGGTGGTTCGTTTTACCCTGATGATAGGCGAGCGTCACCTCTTTCTGCTGTTCGACATCTCTGAGCGTCTCGACCATAAATTTACATCGAACGAACGTCCTATCCACCCCTATTCGCTCGGATCGCCATATTCGTTTGATCTTTTCCCAAATCGTGTTATTCCCGACATATAGATGATGGGTTTTACCAGGTTTGGATGCATCTTTCAGAGCTCTGCAGATTTGGTCGTCCCTAGCTCCCGGCTGCGACCAAATGATCGTGATGCGACTATTTCCATACCGGGTATATTCGATTTTCATCAACCCTGAGGTCCTGGTTTTCCAGATTATTTGTCGATGCTTGTCGTTGACAATTTCTTCTAATTCTTCCATGTCCGTCGGTCTCTCGTCGCTTGGGTTCTCATCTTCTGAAAGATCCTGTCTGTCGTCCGTCGTGCCATGCTCACCCTCCCCTTCCGGTGTCCACTCTCGCAGAAACTGCCTCACGTCCCTGGATGCTTCCCCTTCCTCTTCCTCTATCACGTTGACCATTAACGCTCGGGACAGCCAATCCGCCACCACATTCTCTTTCCCCGGTTTGTACACGATATCCATGTTGTACTGACTTAGGAATTCTTTCCACCGAGTAACCCTCGAGGAGGATTCTTTTAACTTCCCAATCCATTGCAGTGGCCTATGATCCGTATGTACACGGAATCTTCTCCCGAATACGTAGGGTCTGAAGTGGTCGATGGCCCACACTATCCCCAACAGTTCTCTTTCGAGGGCGCTGTACCTGGTTTCTGTCTCCGTAAGACGCCTACTGGCGTATGCTACGGGACGTTCCCCCCCTTTTCCATCTTGAGATAGTACCGCCCCCAGCGCGTACTCGCTCGCATCTGTTGTGATGGTAAATAACTTCTCGAAATCAGGGAACGCGAGTACTGGCTCCGTCTGTAGCTTCTCCATACACTTCCGGATGTTATCTTCTATCACCGGCGTAACTATTATTTTCCGCCCTTTCTTCAGTAGATTATTGAGGGGAACTAAATATTCTGCCATTTCCGGTACAAACCGTCTGTAGTAGTTCAGCGTCCCCAATAACCTCCTAATACCTTTTACGTCCCGGGGCACCGCTATCTTCCGTATGGCCTCAACTTTGTTCGCATCAGGTCTGACTCCCTCTTTTGAAATGGTGTGTCCTAAAAAATTGATTTGCCCCTGACCCAATAGTGACTTCTCCTTGGATAATTTTAGTCCGAATTGTCGCATCCTATTAAACACGCTTTGTAAATGTTCTATGTGCTCGCTTTCGGTTTTACTAAAAACTAAGAGATCATCCATATAGATCTGGCACACCGCTTCATCTATACCCCTTAAGAACTCATCCATGAGGCGCTGGAACGTAATGGGGGCGTTTTTTAATCCGAACGGCATCCTAGTGAATTCGTAGTGACCTCTTTCAAACGTGAATGCCGTCTTGGGTTGATCCGTCGGATGCATTTTTATTTGGTGGTACCCAGCTTTTAAATCCAATGTACTAAATATAGTTGCCCCGCTCAGCCTGTCTAAAATGTCTTCGAATCGGGGAATCGGGTATTTCTCATCGATAGTGTTCTCATTTAGTTTTCGGTAATCTATCACTACCCTGTATTTTTCCTCGCCCGGTGCGCTCTTTTTCCTCACTGCCCACAACGGACTGTTATAGGGGGATGTGCTATCTATAATTATTCCCTGTTTCTTTAGGCTCTCTATCTCTCCCCGGATATGGTGACGTAACGCTTGAGGATATCTCCTTTCCTTGACGTAGGTCACTCTTTCTTGTTTTAGCGGGATTTCATGCACTGTCTTTCCCGTTGCTCCCAGTATGTCGCCCTCCCTGAAGAAGACATCCCCGTATTCAGTTGTCAACGTTTGTCTCCAGTCTTCCGCTCGATTTATCGCGCCTACCCGTGCTTTCTGGTCCCTTATGAGGCTTTGACATTTAAACCTTTCTCCCCCTATCCTCACGTTCCATTTTCCCTTGTTATTCTTAATCCTCGCGCCTACCTTTCCTAACAGATCACACCCTATAATGACCTGGTAGTCTCGCGGCATACCCCCTACAATATGTACTCTTAAATTAGATCCCCTAGATCCCCATCTATCTAACCCTATCTCTGCTTCCCCCTCTACTTCACATGGGCCACCCAGGGTGATTAATTTACAGCAACATACCTGGATCTGGAGTGTCCTTTCTCCGCCATTCAGTTTTTCTAGCGCTTCCCGGCACATGATTGTGTTGGAGCTCCCGGTGTCAACCAGACATCTCACTCCGCCCTCCACCTTGATTATAGGCAGACCGCTGTGCTTTCCTCTCACGTTGTAACTTACCAACCTGCGGTCGCCTCTCTGCCGCCACTCCCCTCAGACATCCTCTCGGTGCTTTCTTCCTCCCGCAACTCGCCTCCAACTGCTCCTCCCGCTCCTCTGTCCGCTTTTCTTGTCCGGATCGTCTACTTCCTCTTCTGATTCAGAATTCTCGGATGTTCCAGTTGAATCAGCTGATGATCCGCTGAGTCTCCGTGAGATACTTCTCCTCCGAACCCTTTGGGCGTTTACCTCCATTGGTTCCGGCTGTGCTGTTTCTCTCCTCCTGTAGATGTAGGGGCACTGCCTGGCGATGTGCCCTTCGGTTCCGCACTCGAAACATCTGGTGCGTGGGCATTGCGCTACCAGGTGTCCTGTTCTCCCACAACCGTGGCACTTCCGATCTTCTTTCCTACCGCCGTTCCTTGGTCTTGATGGTCCTGGTCTTCTTTCCCCCAGTGCAGCCCTCTCTCTTCCACTATCTCCAAAATCTCTCTTCTTCCAGTTGGTCTGTGCAGTTCTGGGTCGTCTATATACCATTCTGCTCCACCCGGTCTCTTCGACTTCCATCCTGGCTTCCTCATCTCTCGCGCTCATATCTACCATTTCTTGAGCGCATTCAACGAAGGTCCGCTCTCTAGGTAGGCCTTCTTTCTTCCCTATCTCTTTGGCCAATTGCACCTTAAGTATCGTCGACAGAAAGGCCATCCTGGCCTCTACTTCTTCCACACTCCATGTCTCCCGCATTTTCTCTGTAATCCTATTGTACCGGGCTAAGAGTGTCCCTGCATATTGCCCGCTCGACTGTCGTGGCTGTTTGACTTCGCGGAACATTTGGAAGATGTCTTCTTCCGGAGTCCACCTGCCTCCTCCGAACGCCTTCTTCAACCTCTCTTTAACTATCGTCCACGGTGTTTCCTCGTCTGCCTGTATCTGATTCAAGATACTTCTTTTTATCCTGCATATTAGGGCTGCCTTCAACGCCTCTGCGTCTTCACGGCCCAACAGGTTTTCCGACGCCTTCGCTTCTATTCTCGTTATTAAGCGATCTCCTCCTTTTAAAAAATGATTGAGCTCACCTGTTTCTCCGGTGAATCTTTCCAGGTCCGATACCGCCTTCCTCAGGTCCTGTGACGTTGCTGTTTTAATTTTCAACCACTCTAGTGCGTTCGCATGCGCTGCCGCCAAGGTGGTCTCCGGTAGAGGTGGGATCTCCGGCATTGGTGGGTTCTCCGGCATTGGTGGAACATTCGCTTGTATATTTAACACTGGTGGCCTCAGTATTTCATTGTTCGCCATATCTTCACTCTTTCTCAATCACGCAACCGAAATAAAAAAAAATAAATCAAAAATCGGGTTTCGGAAAGTTTAAGCTCCGACCGTACTTCGTCCCGGGTTTCGGCACCAGTTAAGTGACAGCGGGTTAAAACAGATAAAAAAAAGGATGAGGTTAAAGAAACAACACGTTCAGAGACAAAATCAAGACTGCTTTATTCTTCTTAGTAATCCTACTTATATACATTCTGTTCTTGTTTACATAAAAGATTTGGTATTAAATACAATAATACTATGCTTCAGACTATAACTTATATATATATATATATACACCATTGGAAAAAAAAAAATATATATATATATATATACATATTATGTTCATATGTATATATACTGGTTTGTGTAAATACGTCATTCATTATATGATGCATATTCATTATGTTTTAGAAGGTGAAAAACTCTTGATGGCTGTTTCTAAAAGCAGTTACAAAAAACTATAAACCAGCATAAAAAAGGTTAGTGATTTATATTTAATTAAATTAATTTTTAATAATTATTTTGTCTCAAAGAATATTTAGACCAATAAAATACGTTTGATGGCTCTTATGCTTACAATGGGCGTATTAAGACAATTTGTTTGAATAACAAATAAAATATTAATTTTCTAAATAAATTGTTATTCAAATATATTTTTATTCATTACTTGAAAATAATATTTAAAAATATTTGGCATATTATTATTATTAAATAAAAAAAAAATGATGAACCGGACCTCGTGCCACAGTGCAATGTTTTAAATTCTCTTTAGTATTTATTACATTGGCGTACGCAGGAGAGGAGGAGAGGAGGGAATCGGAGAGGTATGTCCTCCCCTGTCTGAAACTTTTGAAAAAAATGTGTTTTTTATTTTGAGCAGTAATTTTTGATCCAATTTTCATTAATATCCTTAAAACTTGCGCCTTATTTCGTGATTACAGACACTTAATGATTGCTTGCCGTCTCATTGAATCCATGAGAACCACGGTCTGGGAACCTCTGAGTTAAACAGTTAAATTATTGTTTTCATATTGCTATGATATTATGAATTATACATTAAAACATACTATGTTTAACTTATTGGGATTATTTGAACGAATATACTTGTAGCATATGCATATCCTTACAACTAAAATCAATAAGTTAAACTTTTCTAAAACCACATTAATATATATCCCATATTTTTACATGTATAAAATGTATTTAACATTTTTATTTATAAAAAAAATGAATTACCTCAATATATTGTTGTGCTGAAAATGCCATACAACTTCAGTGAACTAAGAAGGTGAAAAACTTTATGGACTATTAGTTTTTCTATTTCTATTTACGATTTTCCAGTTTTATGACATGAGATATCGATTTTTCTATATAACATTAGTGAAAGTAATATAATTTTATTAATTAATTAAAATCAGCTGCTTAGCTTTTTTAATTGTTCTGTTTTTTTTTTTTTAATTTTTTCACTAAAAAAAAAATTAAAGACTATTATATCACATTTTCAACAGTAAAATCTGGGCTATTTGAAAATAATTCAAAGTCTTAAAAAAAAGTAATTGTTGGTTTATTGCCCGGTGGGTACTTACATTTTCAGGCGTTAGGGTTTTTACGCGGTCTCGAATTGCAACTCATTAATCGTTTAGGGTATTTTTAAGATGTATTCAACATTGCAGTACATAGGTTTCATTTTATTTTTTCTATGTTACTTCGGAGGTGATCTTAAATTCTACCGAAAAAGGAAAAGTAATTAAGATAAATCGATACTAGATATCTAAACCCAAACATTAAAAAATATATTGCTACATTTTATTGATTATATGTTTTTTTCCTGTCCTTGACCGGGCTGTAACATCTTTAATTACTTCTGTATAAATAAATATGTTTTGCTTAAGGATGAATATTGTAATAATGTGTTATTAGGAGAACTAGTAAAATAGGGTAATGAACTACAGTATCGTCCTGAAAATTTATCACGAGTGTTACTTCAGGAATGTTATGTGGGTTTGAAAGGGGTTTATGAGAATCTTTGCTCTGTTGGATTGGTAAAACGTTATTTTTTGTTTTACCGTTTTGTTTACAGTTGTGTGTTTTCCAGAGCAAGTTTAATTGTAGAAAAAGAAAAGTTTGAAAACCAGAATAGCATAAGTATTTTAATTCTTTTCATGAGTGTAACCCTAATAATTTCTTTTTATGTAGTGATTTGAACATTCATTCAATTTAGTTTTCTAGTGCACGGTATTCTTACTCACCTAGTATAATATAAAAATGCCAAACCACATTGGTTGCCATTTATAAAATGTGCAATCCCAATTTGCTAGGTGTGGCACTGGTACTGAGTGTTAAATGATTATTTATTTAAAGATTTTCGAAAAAGGAATTTTGGGATTCAATTATTTACCGATGAAGTATTAGAAATTAATCATTTGGAATATTCGTTTGTTTTCAAATCATTGTTTTCGTTGGACGGTTTTTGAAGATTATTTGCCATTCCGTTAAAACGGATATAAAAAAAACATATCTTTTTTAATCTCTATTAAAAAGAAAAAAACAAATCCATCGAAACTCTGATAACCCCCTTGAAACTTGTTTATCAACAATAAATAATTTGTTGATGACTAAAAACATTAACAGAACTCGTGCAATAGAAATAAGCTTTAGATTGTAAATTCAACTGACATCGTAAAACAATATTGCTATATATCTGAAAAAGAAAGTTAAATCTCCTCTTTCTTTTCTTTAGTTTCAGTTTAAATGATTTTATGTTATTTTTTTTTTTTTTGTTTTATTTGGATCTATCCTAAAGGGTCATTGGGCGCCAAGGAATAATTTGTATTCTGTTGTAAGTAACCAGAGCTTTTCAAATCTTTAAACAAAATGGTGACTTGTTCTTCATTATCTTTAAGTGTTTCTCTTAATGTTTCCGATATTCCTATATTTATTTCTAATCCTTTCAAATTGGGTAGACTATAATCGTAAGTGATTTACTGTTTGTGGGACATTGCTGCATTTTTATGTGTTACCTGCGCAAAGCTAACACACATGTGTAAACTGACCTTGCCCAATGCTAGTTCGGCAAATTATTATTTCTTCCTTTATTGACGTTCCTTCCTTGCGATCCATTTATTGCAGTCCGTTTTTTGCTTCTTGAAACTTGTACTCTGTTTCTTTCCGATTCTTCACCCCGTCTTCCAAGGCAGCATCTTGAAGCTCGACAAATTCTGCTACTTAAAAAGAAATATAGAAAAAAAAAAATCAAAATGGTGGGGATGGGAGAAAAAAGTTGGAATCCCTAAAAGGCCGTTCTCTAACACCAATTTAATTTACATACAAATTTTTAAACCTCTAACTCAATTTGGAGGGGTTGTAGATGTGCACAAAACTTTATGAACGGGAGTGTTGAAAGAAAAAGTTGAGACCGCCAAAAGGCACTTTTCTAACACCAATTCAATTCACATACAAATTAGCAACCCTCTAACTTAATTTGGATGGGCTGTAGAGGTTCGCAAAGTATATTCTGGCTTTAAAAGTATATTTTGTACGTTTCGAATGCGAATAAAAATTGGCTAAAGAAGATATAAATATAAATACTGAGAAAAAAAAATCAGTATGGATGGTGGGGGTGTGGGAGAAAAAGGTGGCAAAAAACAGGTAAGTATATCAAAATGTTGATTGAACTTTATCCTCAATCGTGTTCTAGGGGTTATGAAACGGATATAAAAACCACTCCCTCCCCATTCCGATTATCTTCGATAAAGTGCAAAAGTCTATTTTTTTCTAGGAATATATGGCTAAAAATGTGGAGAACAGAAAAAATAATTGCTACAAAATATAATTCATATCCCATTTATATCAGGAAGGGATGTGTAGAAAACGTAATGTATCAGGAAAGGATGTACAGAAAATGTAATGTATGGAAGCCGGTTCCTGCGTTTTTATTTAAGCAACAATAATAATCCCTATAATTCATACAAACAATACCGCAAAAAAAAAAAAATACAAATAACATAGGTAATAACAAATAACTATAAAGGGAGTAATGACCAAGCAGTTGATCGCCCAAAAAATATCTTAATCTAATCTCAGTTGAAACATGCAGGTATGTTTCATGAAATACCTGAATAAAAAATATTTAAAAATAATTCAAGACAAAATCATATTTATTTATTTTCTAAGAAAATGGACATGACCGACTAAAATAATGAAATGACAAGTTTTGAATATTCAACAGACAATAAGAATAAATATCAACACAAACAGTTCTCAGGAAAAAAACAGTTGGATAATAAGTTATGTTTGTTTACTTCCAAACAGAATAATGGATAAACGTAAATTTTTCAGATTTCAACGAAAATATCCGTTTTGATCATTGAAGAATCCATTTTGACTAGTTTCGTCGTAGCGTCTGTATCTCGCAAAATTCACAAATGGTTAGCCGTATAAAGTTGAAGTTTTTTATTTAGGATTGTTGTAAAATCTAGTTGTGAACCTCCCTTTTTGGTCTCTGCATGATCACCGGTTATACTTGAAGGTCAAAATTAATTTCCATCAAAAATTATATTAAAATATAATGTAAAACTTCTCGCGTTTAGTATTTATAATTTATATATTGATTTAAATAACATGCTATATTTTGGTTGAAATTGGTGAGCTGAAAGGTGTACTTTACTTGAAGGTCATAATAAACTTACATAAAAAATTATATTAAAATTAAATACAGAGGATCATACGATTCGGTAATAAAGGTTACAAACGCGATTTTGTTCCCACTCAAATTAAAAAAATGTATTACTCGTTTTAAGTTTTAAGTAATACTTGTTTTCCTCCCCATTTGTAAGTTGAATGAGTCTGCAGCAGGAGAATAAGATATAAGCTAAGGGGGTTCTTCCGCTTAAAATGTCGAAACCGTCGATTTCCAATGCTTTAATCTAGTGACAAAGGCAGTTCTAATATTGTCATGGAACACGAAGATATATCTGGGGAACTTGTTACCATCTGAAAGAAAACGACTTATATTAACGGAACAAGATCTCCAGAAACAAGAGCTTTTACATGTCTATAGATGGATGTCGCGACGCCGAGTGCCGTTTTTGTGTTTCTGCAATCTTCGGAAACTAGCACCCAAATTCAGGATCACTTTTTGAGCAACGGATTTATAGTTTAATAGGCGTACAAGGAAGTCCTGGGGTGTCCACATCAGATATTTTGAGTTTGCGCCCCTTTCATTTTTGATTTGCGATGTGTTGAAGTGAATTATCTCAAGATCCTCCTTCAGAGTGAATTCGATGTCTTGTAATCTATTTTATAAACATGATTGTTAATCATATATGAAATAAATAAACCCATACGATGACCTCAAAGACTTTTACCAAGATAAAAATATTCGTTTGAAACATTTATCAATTGTTGATAATTACTTCCTTGTACGCAGTAAAGGAGGTATTGTAATAGCAAAAATTTTCGGTTTTCAGATTTCAACGGAAATATCCATTTTGACCATCTCTGAATCCATTTTGACTAGTTTCGTCGTGATGTCTGTACGTACGTTCGTATTTCGCATAGCTCAAAAACAGTAAGCCGTATAAAGTTAAAATTTTATTTGGGATTGATGTAACAACTAGTTGTGAACTTCCCGTGCGATCGTTGTTAACGAATATTTTAATCGAACATTGTGAAGCCTTTAGAGCCTTCGGAAATCAAACGCTAGTCATTATTGTTCATAGCCAGTGAAATCACTATCACATTTATTAGCAGCAGAAATGTCACTATTTGCGATAGTTATCAATGAAATAGGTGAAACTATAAGCTATTCATGCGCATTGTAACACTATCTTATCAGACTCATGAGAAAGTTCATGAATATCCGCTGTAATCTGATTAATATCTTTTATTTTTCAAACATCAAAAACTTGCAGCGACCTCAATGGATATTAGCCACATTACTAAACACCATTGCTATGATAAAATTATGTTATTGATGTTATAATTTAAATACCGACTTTTAATTTTATGTACAATAAGAATACGTTACAGGAATTATTATTTTAAAAAATATGTATACATAAAAAATAATGGAAAACTTGAATTTTGAAATTTAATCAGGTATTAAAAATATTATATAATGAACATATTATGTAACTGAAACCCCTGAAAAATGTGATATTGAAACGATTACGGATGACAGAGAAACCCTGCCGCCCTCTTATGATGAACTGTTTGAATGCATTGAAAAGCTTAAAAATAATAAGTCCTGCGGATCTGATGGAATACCTAGCGAATTGCTAAAAAATGTAGGAAATGATTTTATTATGGAGATCACACACCTGATTGAAGCCATATGGACAAGGGAGGAAATGGCGGAGGAATGGAATAATGGAGTGATATATTTAATACATAAAAAAGGCGACCTCCTTAATTGCACAAACTACATAGGAATTTCATTGCTGAATACAGGCTACTAACTGTTATGTAATTTAATATTCGATAGGTTATACCCCTATGCTGAAGAAAGCATACAGGATTACCAATGTGGATTTACTAGGGGGAAATCGACAACAGATCAGATTTTCACTCTGAAACAGATAATGGAAAAGACACTAGAATATGGAGTAACGAAGCATCGTTTATTTGTGGACTTCCAAGCTGCCTATGATACTATTAACAGAAAGATGCTCTAGCAAGCAATGAGAGAATTGCCTATGCCATCAAAACTTGTCCAGCTCATTGAAACGTGTATAACCAAATCCAAATTCCAGATACGATGCTTTGGCATGTCTTCTTTTTAACACCGCAGTTGAGAAGTTCATACGAGATTCCAAGATACAGACCAGAGGGCATATCCCTAATAAAGAAACCCAGCTCCTAGCATACGCTGACGATATTGATGTCATAACTAGAACAAAAAATGCATTAAAAGAAGTATTCACTGCCCTCGAGGCATTTGGTAAACGAATGGGATTGTCTATTAATGAAAATAAGACAAATTATATGACTACAAATAATAACGCCAATACAGCATACCTTCAGATAATTATAAATTCGAAATAGTTAATGGATTTGTATATCTGGGAGCGTACGTTGACTCAGAAAATAGCACTTCCAGAGAAATCGAAAAAAGAATTTGATCAGCTAATAGGAGTTACTATGGATCAAATAAGGATTTTAGATCCAAATTAATAACTAAGGAAACAAAAGTAACCCTGTACAAAACCTTAATAAGACCTATTTTAACCTATGGTTCAGAAAGCTGGGTTCTAAAGAGGGACGACGAGTAGAAACTTTCGGTGATTAAAAGAAGGATACTACGCCGAATTTACGGACCAATTCACGGAAATGGAATATGGAGAAAAAGGCATGATATGGATATATACACAAAATTTAATGACATCCCAATCGTGAAATTCATCAAGATCATGAGACTGAGATGGGCTGGTCAGAAGATCGGATGCCCAACAAAGTTTTGGAATATTCTATGATTGGAAAAAGAAAGAAAGGAAGACCAAAGATAAGATGGACGGACCAGGTTGGTCACGATACAGTGAGGCTGGGTGCTGAGAG
Organism: Rhaphigaster nebulosa; assembly: GCA_948150685.1. Taxonomy (NCBI): domain Eukaryota; kingdom Metazoa; phylum Arthropoda; class Insecta; order Hemiptera; family Pentatomidae; genus Rhaphigaster; species Rhaphigaster nebulosa. The sequence continues at coordinate 40,080,155 of OX411312.1, read as the reverse complement.
GTTGTGGATAATGGCACGGGACCGAAAACTTTGGGGACGATTTTTGAAGGAGGCCAGGGCCCACATAAAAAAAAATATTTAATTTGCCAGGGGGTATAGTACATGAAAAATAAGCCCAAATTTCTTGATAGTAAGAATCGAAATCTACAGTCCGCCAAATTTCCAGAGGGGGCAACTCTCCTTGGGGGGAAAGGCTCGTAATGTAGATGTTATGGTTTCTGCAGATGTGGTAGTTTAGATTACATGTATAGTATTGAATAATCTCAGATTTGACGTTTTACTAATTTATTACCTTATGGGCTCCGTGTCAAACTGATTCATTTGAAGCAAATCTCTGTGCTTTGGTCAGCAAATCATTTTATAAATATTCCTCCCCACATTTCGACCCTTCAACGGAGGGTTGTCCCCGGAAATTTGTGCGGACTCAGCAGATTTTGATTCTTACTACCAAGACGAAGTTAAACTTCAACATTCTACAGCTAACCATTTTTGAGTTATGCGAGATACATACGTACAGACGTCACGTCGAAACTAGTCAAAATGGATTCCGCAATGGTCAAAATTTATATTTCCGTTGAAATCTGAAAACCGAAAATTTTCGTGACTACAATGCTTCCTTTACTTCGTACAAGGAAGTAAAAATGTGTTCTTCATAGAAGTCTCCAGAGTGTTTCCTCTAACACATGTTGCTAGTGTTACGTATATTGCGTTTGGCCTAATATTTGAGGGCTGGCTCCTCTTTGGGATGATAAGGGTATACTTATGAAAAAATTTATGTTTGAAATTTTGATTTGAACCTATTTTATTCTCTACTCTTCTTTCTATCTCATTCTTAATCTTTATGATGTACATGAAGCATAGGATTTTCAAAATAAAAGTTTTGACCTGGTTAAACTTTTTTTCGATACTTTAAATGTGCCAATTATTAGTTTGCTTGATTTTTAACATTTAATCTTTATAAATTTTAACCTTATATCTTTATCCATTATTCTGTTTGGAAGTAAATAAACATAATTTATTAGTCAACTGTTTTTTTTTTTCCTGGGAACTGTTTGTGTTGGTATTTATTCTTATTAAAAAATTGAATATTCAAAGTTTGTCATCCCACTATTTCAGTCGTTCATGTCCATTTTCTTACACAAAAATAAATAAATATGGTTTTCTCTTTAATTATTTTTAAAGCCTTTTTATTAAGTAATTTATTGAAACATACCTGCATGATTCAACTGAGATTAGATTAAGATTTTTTTGGGGCGATCAACTGCGTGCTCATTACTCCCTTTATAGTTAACCTATGTTATTTGTATTTTTCTGGTTTGTTGTTTGTATAGGTTATAGGGATTATTATAGTTGCTTAAATGGAAACGCCGGAACCGGTTTCCATACATTACGTTTTTTGCACATCCTTTCCTGATACAAATGGGATATGAATTATATTTTGTAGCGATTATTTTTTCTGTTCTTCACATTTTTAGTCATATTTTCATAGAAAATAATAGACTCTTGCACTTCATCAAAGGTCATCGGAATGGGGAGGGGGTGGATTTTATATCCGTTTCCATAACCCCTAGAACACGATGGGGGGTAAATTTCAATCACCATTTTGATATATTGTGTTATGTTTTTTTGCCACTTTTTTCTCCCACCCCCACCATCCATACTTATTTTTTTTTCTCAGTATTTATACTTATATCTTCTTTAGCCGATTTTTGTTCGCATTCGAAACGTTAAGTTAAAATTTACAGTATTAATATATCTCCCTCGTCATAGTAATGACGCGATATGTCTCGGGTGATATCGAGACAAAAGATTCGCTGCTTGGATTGTCAATAACATAATATAAAAATCCATTCATCACGAATTTTTACTCCGATCGAGTAAATATAATCCCTTTACGCTGATGATCGATAATGTCACGTTGTTACTATGCTGATGCGTTTCAGGAAGTCAATACGAAAAGGATTACAATTGTTGTACAAATCTCATCCATCAACTCGAATACTTTTGTTGAAGATTGAGCACATCAATAAACATCTAAATAAAACTTCTCATCACAACTCTCCAATGGAGGATGGAAAAAATTTCCGCATTGTCTAGAGGATCTAATTTTTTTATTTCATTTATTTTTTTTGTGTCTGTGAACTACTGACGAAAGCATAAACATGTCCTGTCTCACAAGAAAGCAATAAAAATCAGGAAAAATATATCAATAATTATATAATTATTTTATTTAAGTCCTCGTCACTGGATATCGTTTGAACTGATAAAGGATAAATAATGGTCTTAAAACTGTTGAAGTAGGATGTACTATTTCCACCGTTTTAGTCTGCGTCACAGAACTTAATAGAGTTCTATGTTGTGTGTTATGCATTCGATTTTTATCTTACCAATCACACGAAATAAATCCTTAAGATTTTAATTCATTAATATGTTTTAGATATGTGTATAAATCCTTATTTATTTTAGTTATCATACTATTATATAAAAGGATAGCCGGTTTTTCGTTTGTAAGCTCAGAGCCGATCTTTACCAAAATTTGACTATACCATCTTTTTGGTTCATAGATTTTGCAGTAATAAAATATATCGATATAACGACTGCGCAAAAATCGAAAAACCATTTCTTCCCTAGAGTGTAGGACCAAAAAGGCTCAGAAGATTTTAATGAAACTTGCATAAGTATTCTCCTTAATGCCCTTAAGGTACAACCTCTAAAGGACGCCTTATCACTGGCTCAGGCCGAACTTACCTGAAGGTCGCCGCACTACCGCTCTCCAGCGCCATTTATTGTAACTAACTGCTTTGAATTCAATTCTAACATTCGTATTCATAGGAATCATTAAAATTATAACTGCTTTAATTAGGTGCTATTTAAAATTATTAGTGTTCAACTGACTCTCGCTCACTACATTCGCTCAAGAGATTAAACAAAAACACCAACAGATCCTTCTCAGTTGAGGTCGGGGCCTTACCGTAACTTAAATTATTACTGCTTTGATTGGATCACAGCTGTCGACTTCCTCTCGCTACACTCGCTAAAGAGATATAGAAACCCGCAAAAGTTCCTTTTCAGTTGAAGTCGGGCCCTTACCTTAATTTAAATTATTACTGCTTTAAATTATTACTACAATTTCCCTAGACCATCGGAAGTCGTCAGCACTTATGATTTTAAATAATATCTAATTAAAGCAGTAATTATTTTAATAATTCCAATGAATAAGAATTTTAGAATTTAATAGAAAGCAGTTAGCTAGCACAAATGGCGGTAGAGAGTGATAAAACGGCGATCTTCGGGTAAGTTCGGCCCGATCCGTTCGGTTTTTGCGCAGTCCCTATATCGATATATTTTATTATTGCAAAATCTAGGAATCAAGGAGGCCCTGATTGTAAAGTTGCACTCCCCCCCCCCTTTAACTATCTATACATGAACTGCATTCCCGAGAAAAATGAGGAAAAAGTTATAGCGGAAAGCATATTTTATTTGCGGATAGCTCAAAAAGTAAATTTCGTTGATTCTGCGAGCTCATCTCTTTTGAAAGATAATTCATTTCCCTACCAAACCAAAAAAAATTCTTCGAAATCGGACTACCGTTAGCAAAGATACAGCGCATTGAACATTGCAGTGATGTTTTTATTTTCATACAGCTGCAGGACATAAGCGCGCTGCTAGGTAAAGAAAGTATTGCAACCGGTTTAAATTTTTGATGCGTAATTTTCAACGGTTCCTCTTGAATAAAAAAAAACCGTGTTTTTGGCCATTGATATGCGTGTCACGATTATGTCTTGAATGGGTGAACTAATTCTATTTTGAAGTTCAATTAATTTGATATTTTAATACTACTATTATATATACAATAATTGTTATCAAACTTTCAATTGTGTTGATTTAATTTATATATATGCTCAAATCTATCAAGCATAAACAATACAATGGTTATTAATAAAAAGAAAAGAAAAATTAGAATGGTGCTTAAATTGTTCGCTATAATTGTTTTAATTTACTATAAACGTTATTAGGTGCAATTATTATTAAAATATAAGGTCTTACATCCCAAAAATGTGGTGGATTTTGTAAATATATATATATTTGGACCATGTACTTTAGAGGTTTTCCTTAATTTATTTTGTGCAACTTTTTCCCCATCTATTGTTATTTATGTCATTTTTCCTCGAGTGCTTCTTCGTCTCTATTCATTTTTTTTTTGTTTAGCCTCTCGTGAAATAATTGATGCAGGAAATACTTCAGATAAATGCACAAGCAATTCGAGTACTTTATCAACAACATCAAAACCTCTGTAGCACGTTGTAGTCGTTAAACATTGAGTGCGATAAGCATAATGATTTTCAACGAGTGCTACTGAACTCCCGTCAGGTATATTAGGTATCCCAAGGCTATATTATTAATAACTGTTATATATTTACTTACTCTTATATTATTTTTTTTTTCATACAATATAAATTATGTATTAGGTATAATGTAAATAATACCTCTTCCAATTCTCTTAATTTATTTTCACATCAGTTTTTCCTTCCCCCTCCAAATCATCAGGACATCTCATATGAACAGCCTTCAAATTATTTACTTGAATCTATTAATTCATATTAATAGATTTTTTATCAGTAGATTTTTTTAAATTACATATATATAAAATCCAAGGAATAAGGAATAATCCAACTTTTGTGCCCTTTCATTATTGCATAACCTGAAATTAATTGAAAAACTTTTAGAATTATAAGATTATTCCATGTAAGTAATAAGAACTCTAGACGTTCCTCTACTAAAGTTTTAATGGATGTGTTAAATCTTCGCCAGGCCAAGGACAGGTCATGTGATCTTTAGGTTGGATTTATCCGGACAGAGGTCGCAAGTATCGCTTGTTCTATAGTTGACAGGCAATACTGTGATATATTTACTATATGTGAAAAGTAAGCATATGTATTCGCTAAATATTTATAACAAATTCGCGTATACTTTTCAGAAACCTTATTGTTATTATAAAATAAAAGGATCCCTACTATTATTATTTTTATTAATACATAAATATAATATTAATTATATTTTCAACAATATCTGAATCATTGAAAAATAACAATACGTTCTACTGTTCTTTAACGTCCTCATGTACAGCAGCAAGAACAGGAAGATCTATTGGTATTCACGGATGCGAAAAGTGAATGCTTACGTTAAGAATAGTACAACCCGATACTGTCCGATACCGATTCAAATTATATATTATATATATATATATATATATATATATATATATATATATATATATATATATATATAATAGAATATTTGATTCGAAGTCGGCAGGAGAATTAAGACTACAAAAAGCGTCACTGAGGAATGGACATATTGGGAAAGGAAGGACAAAGTGGTCAGAAGGGTAAAAGTCTATTACATATTTGCATTGTAAATAACATTGCATCTTTTTATAGAATTCAATTATCTTTCATATGATTAAATACAGAATTCACAATAAAATGCATATTTTTCAAGTTATGCGCAAATAAAATCTAATTTTCGTCAGAACTTTTTTCTTCCCTTTCTCACGGAGGTGTAGTTTACATATGAATAGTTAAAAAGCTTTTAAGTAGAAGACTTTAGGCAAGTTTCATCAAAATCATCAGAGCCGGTTTTGGGCTACAGTCTATAGAACGACGCGCAGCCGAGCGCTCAGAGTGCGCACAGGCATCAGGTGTTAAAACTATGCAAAATAAAAAAAAAAAAATCGATCAAACCATTCAAGAGATAATCGTGGCATACACATATACAAATGGCCGAAAATGCGTAAATCCGTTAAAAACTGCGCATTGAAAAAGTTACCCGATTGCCTTTTATAAAAATTTATTATCCTTTTTACCCTGTTCCTTGAAAATATATGCAATAAATGAGACGACGTCATATTATAGGTCATTATTTAAAGATTATTTTGTATTTTAGGGATTATTTATTGTATTTTGTATTCTAAATTTAATGTGGGTAAAACCGCGGGGAACAGCTCGTATATATATATATATATATATATATATATATATATATATATATATATATATATATATATATATATATATATATATATATATATATATATATATTAGTAATCATGCAACTTTTGAACGACTTGATTGATGTCATAATTAACACAAATATATTTGTGAATCCGATACGGATAGTTTTATTCAATAGCTATGCAAGGATCGGGTAGGTTGCGCTGTAGTCAAGCTACAAAAAAAATCTATATTTCGCACTGTCGTAGAATAATGGTACAATTCAAAATTTTAAATAATTGGAAAATCCACTTAACCAACTGTCATACCAAACGAATGGGTATTACGTATGTTTAGTGTGTTTTACTAAAGAGGAATTAAAAAGTGAAAAAAAATAATATATATATATATATATATATATATATATATATATATATATATATATATATATATATATATATATAATTTTCCTACAATTTAGGATTTTTATTTGTTTCTTTATTTTGCGACAGGTAAGATTTGTTGTATATTTGACTTAATTACTAAAAATTTGTTTATACTTTTATTTTTATCGCCATCCAATACATTATTAAAAACTTATCATAATAGTGTCCATAATTATGTGAAACTGAAGATATTTGAAAAATTTAAAATATTTGTGAGTAGTAAAAATTCTATCCTTGTATACCTAAAAATTCTGGGACTAGGTTCCTTAAGAGTAATTAAGAGTAGGATAAATGACCAGTTATGGACAGGCTTAAGACTTTTTTTTTTTGTTAATCAGCACCGAACAAACTATTGATCATTTTTCAAATGATGTGATGGAATATTTTTGTTATTCCCTGTTTACAGAGTTATTATCTGCCTTTTTCCAACCATAAAGTGATTTTTTTGTATTTTTTATACATTTTTTAATGTATGGCTGTTCAACATGATGAGCCAGTTATGAACACCTTGAAAACTAGTTTTGGACACCCCTTTACCCGATATCTTATAACGGACACACCGTTATCTTTATATAACATCAAAAGCAGCAGATTTTGTTACATTAAATAAATTAAATAAAAATAAAAACAGTAATACATTTTATTTACATAAAATATACAGGTAAAAAAAATAAATATATATATGTACATATATAATAACTATCTGCAAATATATTGTCATCATACTTTCACTATTATCATCAAGCTGAAAGCAAGACGGGCACGCAAACTCACTTTCATCATCACTATCTGGCAAATTGTCTGTAAAATTTTTGGGTATGCACTTTTTATGAAATAATTTATCACAAAGAGAGCACTTGTATCCACTGCTTTTTATATTTGATCCACAAATGAAACACAGCCCAACCAAAGTGTTACTATTTACAAGTAAAAAAGAAAACAGAAAAAAACGTCTGGCCAAATAGTACATTAATAAAAGCCAATTGATATTTACAATAACCTTAATTATAACATAAAAGTAGAAAAAAAAAAGAAGGGCATTCTTCTAGTCAAAAAATAAAATAAATATAATTGTACTGACGACAAAAAAGAAAATAAAATATATAAAAAACGAAGTAAATAAAAATATAAAATTAATTAAACAATCCCGAGGTAGAACAACGTAAAAAACAATTGTTTAATACTAAACAGGATAGTAAATCGTATCTGAAGTAATATAACATTTCGAAATAACATTATATGAAATAGTATAACTATAACATTAGGTAAATGTAGTTATAATTGAAAATTTATGTTATATAGTAGATATACTTCAGTCCAGTATGTTAAAGTTGATTTTCATTTTATCTTCTACATCGGTTTTTCATCTACATTAAGTTTTTATATTCTACATTTAAGTGTGGTACGCGTACACCAGGGTTTGATAATAAAATAAAATAAACGCGCACACAGATTTATAATGAAATAAACTTCGTTAATTGTTAATATTGTGTATGTGTTGTTTTCATATCCATGTGAAGTTGTTTTTTCAGCATTCAAAAATAAGGAACATTTTTTGAACGTTAAAGGGATCTCAGATTAAAATTAGCAACCGGGGGACCAAATTATGAAAATAACATACAAAATTCCATCCTTCTCATTGATCCTAATAAATGTTATTTATAATATAAATTAATTATCCTAATTACTGTTATTTATATTTTATTATGAATGACTTTTATTTTTTGTTTATTATTATTCCTTTTTACATACTAAACAAGGAAATATACATATGTTTTAATTGTTATCAATGTTTACCTATGCTTTTTATTTATTATTATTTTTTTTATTTATTTTAACTTTCCCTTACCTATATACGAAGTATATAGTAAGGGGAAGTATTGCGATCGTGAAAATTTTCGAATTCGAGTTTTCAACGGAAATACATGTTTTAAGGTCCCCTGAGTCCAAATGACCAAGTCTCGCAAAATGGTCTGTGTGTCTGTGTGTATGTGATCAGTCTAGCTCAAAAACGGAAAGCTGTACGATACTGAAATTACATATTTAAGATTAGCACAGGTATGTGATGTTACAGCAACATTTTCGTCAAAATCGACTAACCGGAAGTGCCACTTTATATAATCGATTTTACACATTTTTACAATTTTCTCGAAAACGGCTCTAACGATTTTGATGAAACTTGCCTAAATTATTCTTCATAAAGGTTTTTAACTTTTCATTTATGAAGTAAATCACCGAGGAATTGCAGGAAAAAAAGTTATGATGAAAAGAATATTTTGTTTGCGCATAGCTTAAAAAGTATGCATTTTACAGTAATTTATCTATAGCCTTTTATGAAAGGTAATTAAATCATCTAAAAAAGAATAAAAGAATCATCCAAATCGGACCAGTATTAGCAAAGATACAACGCATCGGACTAACCGGAAATAGCTATTATATCATGGATTTTACACTTTTTTACATTTTTCTCAAAAACGGCTCTAACGATTTTGATGAAACTTGCCTAAATTATTCTTCATAAAGACCTTTAACTTTTCATATATATGGTACATCACCGAGGAATTGCAGCGAAAAAAGTTATGATGAAAAGAATATTTTAATTACGCATAACTTCAAAAGCGTGCAATTTATGGTAAATTATCTATAGACTTGTATGAAAGATAATTAAATTATCTAAAAAACAATAAAAGAATCATCAAAATCGGACCAATAATAGCAAAGATACAGCGCATCGGACTAACCGGAAATAGCTATTATATTAGGGATATTAGAATTTTTTACAATTTTCTCGAAAACGGCTCTAACGATTTTGATTAAACTTGCCTAAATTATTCTTCATAAAGGTCTTTAACTTTTCATTTAGGTAGTAAATCACCGAGAAAATGCAGGAAAAAAAGTTATGAAGAAAATAATATTTTATTTGCGCATAGCTTAAAAAGTATGCATTTTACGGTAATTTATCTATAGACTTGTATGAAAGATAATTAAATTATCTAAAAAACAATAAAAGAATCATCAAAATCGGACCAATAATAGCAAAGATACAGCGCATCGGACTAACCGGAAATAGCTATTATATCATGGATTTTACACTTTTTTACATTTTTCTCAAAAACGACTCTAACGATTTTGATGAAACTTGCCAAAATTATTTTTCATAAAGGCCTTTAAATTTTCATTTATGTAGTAAATCACCGAGAAAATGCAGGAAAAAAAGTTATGAAGAAAAAATATTTTATTTGCGCATAGCTAAAAAAGTATGCATTTTACGGTAATTTATCTATGGAATTTTATGAAAGGTAATTAAATCATCTAAAAAATAATAAAAGAATCATCAAAATCGGACCAATAATAGCAAAGATACAGTGTATTTTATGAGGAGCATAAAATAGATGGAGAACCGAGCGCATCCGAAAGGAGATAGATGCTACCGAATCTCCTCCCACCAATCCGCCAATCTGTTGTATACAATGCGCTCTGTAATAAAGTAATTTAAGAATACAAAAGCGAAAATTAACTTAATAATTTCTACTTTCACATTATTTAATGGAAAGAAAATGTTTCCATAGAAACTAAACCAGCAACTTTTAAAATATGTTTGCAACTTGACAAAGTTAAAATATATAGGCAGTGTACAGAATTGTTGTACTAAAATTGTTTTAAAAACTATTTTATTATACTTAAGTGGGAGAAGAATTGAATGCTGCTGAGTTTATTTCAAGTATTGTTTATGTGAACTCTTTAGAATTATATTAAAAAGATAATTATTATAGGGCGGTAAGGGAAAGTTGTGTGATGCGCGCACCGCACCAGATTTTTTTTTTTTTTTTTTTTGAGGCGAACTTAGTTTGGAAAACACTGTTCTACATCCTATAAAATAATATATTTTATTTTGATGTGTTTTTATCTTTTGTTATTCATTTTGGGTTTCTTAATCTACAATATATTAACTATATGTTATATAATTACCTATAGTAATATTATTTACTTTAAGAAATAATTAGCCTAGAATACTGACCTGCTTGGCAGTTAGCCACTGACCTTACCATGGCAACGTCTGAGCCTTACTGTTCGGGTTTGAAGGTGCCACTTATTATATATATATATCAGCGATATTTAGTGCTCCGCCAGTGACTTCAGTGGACAATTAAAGCTTGTTTTCGCCAAATAATAATGCCTGGGAACACCGGCTCGTGGGTAAAATAGTATCATTACCGTATCGTATACAATATGCTTCTCGTTGCGTAATAATTTTTGTTGTTTATTGTTTAGTTCTTTATATGTTATATATAATTTTTTTTTAGTCGTATTTCTACCGAAAGAAGATAATAGACTACTAATAATAGACTTTTGCACTGCATCTAAGGTCATATATATCTTTGGTTGAACATTTATGTGTGATTTGAGTTGGTGTTAAGAGAAATGCCTTTTGGGGTAAAAAAAATTTTCTCCCGTTATTATGATATTTCCAATCATGTATTTCAGTAAAAAGATGAATTTAATGACGGAGCTACGCTGCTCACGCATTTTTAGTGTTATTTTTTCCCAAAATACCAATATATATATATATATATATATATATATATATATATATATATATATATATATATATATATATGTGTGTGTGTGTGTGTGTGTGTGTGTGTGTGTGTGTGTGTGTGTGTGCATATATGTATATATTTATTTTTTCGCTATTTCGCCGTTTACCTATACCTATTACCCGGTTACTCCACCTTTGCTTCATTGCTAGTTCAGTGCGAGAACAAACCAGTACAAACTTTTCTGTTTGATATAATCTACTTAAACCTTGGCGAGTACCAACATGTATTTGATTTCTTTTCTTAATTAAATTCATAATTCATTAATGTTTTACAATAGTAACTTATATTACATTTAATTTAATATGCATAAGAATACCAAACTGCATTTTGAATCTTTGTGTGGAGAGGAATGGAGACCTGGAGAGGAATGTAAAGCATTCGAAACTAGTTTTCAATAAAAACAAAATTATAGAAGTGGCAATTAATTTATCAATCCCTAATAAAATTTCGTTGTTTACCTATTTTTTTTCGTAGTTTTTAAGGGCTTGCGCATCTTTATAACTCCTCCAGATTAAGTTAAAGGGTTGATAATTTGTATCTGAATTGAGTTGGTGCTAGAAAAGTGCAGGGGATCTCACCGTTCTTCCTCCCTAACGGTTTTTAAGGTTTTGCCCACCTGCACAGCGCCTCCAAATTGAGTTAGAGGTTGAAAATACGATTATAGGGGTTACGTTTGGAAAAGCCGATCTTAACAATCTCCAAATCCATATCCGTTGAAGCATTTAATAATATATATATATATATATATATATATATATATATATATATATATATATATATATATATATATATATATATATATATATATATATAGTACGATCAAGCCCTCACTCCGTCTTCAAGCTGTGTACCGAGTGAGGGTCGCACATATGCTGTAAAGAGCAACATACTGGCGGACTTAGAAGCCTAATGAGGCGTCATATTCCCGTGAGAAGTTGGAAATTCACACATTACAGGAGGTAATTGTAATAGATATTTCAGCAAAAATACTCACAAAAAATTATATTTTTTTAAAAACCGATAATTAGTTATAAAAAAAATTAATTAATATGTTAACCACGTTAACGGTTAGTAACGTTAACCACTTAAACGGTTAGCTGTAGAAAGTTGTAATTTTGTATTTAGGATTGCTGTAAAATCTAGTTGTGAATCTCCCTTTTTTGGTCAATGCTTGATCACCGGAAGTGGTACTTTACTTGTAGGTCATAATTGATTTCCATAAAAAATTATATTAAAATACTATACAAAATTTCTCTAATTTAGTATTTATAATTTATATATTGATTTAAATAACATACTAGATTTTGGTTTAAACTGAAAACCGGTACTTTACTTGAAGATCATATTAGACTTTCATCAAAAATTATATTAAAATATAATGTAAATTATCTAAAATTTGGTAAATAGGACTTTTATATCCGTATGAATCTAGTTGTGAACCTCCCTTTTTGGTCTCTGCATGATCACCGGTTATACTTGAAGGTCATAATTAATTTCCATCAAAAGTTATATTAAAATATAATGCAAAACTTCTCACGTTTAATATTTATAATTTATATGTTGATTTAAATAACATACTATATTTTGGTTAAAATTGGTGAGCCGAAAAAGGTACTTTACTTGAAGGTCATAATAAGTTTACATCAAAAATTATATTTAAATTAAATATATAAATCATATGTTTCGGTAATAAAGGTTGCAAACGCAATTTGGTTTCCAATCCAATTAAACATTTTTATTACTTGTTTAAAGTGTTAAAATTGAGTATAAAATACTGGATTTCCTCCACATTTGTGAGATCGACTAGTCGCATGAGAATAAGATATTAGTTATGTGGGTTTTTCATCTTAAAATATCGAAACTGTCGATTTCTAATGCTTCATCCAGTGATATTGACAGTTTTATTGTTATCACGGAACATGAAGAAATATCTTGGAAACTAGTCACCTACTGGAGGAAAACGACATATAATAACGTAATGAGACCTCCAGTGACAAGAGTGTGTGCTTTTGTGTGTGTGTGTGTGTGTGTGTGTGTGTGTGTCAATAGATGGGTGTCGGGAGTGTCGTTTTTACTGCAATCTTCGGAAACTAGTAACCAAATTCAGTATCACTTTTTGAGCCACGGATTTATAATTTAATAGGCGTACAAGGAAGTCATGTGTTGCCCACATCAGATATTTTTACTTCCGTGCACGTAGTAAAGGAAGAATTGCAATCGCGAAAATTTTGGGTTTTCAGATTTCAGCGGAAATATCCATTTTGACCATCCCTGAATCCATTTTGAATAGTTTCGTCGTGGCGTTTGTACGTAAGTACGTTCGTTCGTATTTCGCGTAAGTCAAAAACGGTTAGCTGTAGAAAGTTGAAATTTTGTATTTAGGATTGTTGTAAAATCTAGTTGTGAACCTCCCTTTTTGGTCATTGCTTAATCACCGGAAGTGATACTTTACTTGAAGATCATAATTGATTTCCATCAAAAATAATATTAAAATACTTTGCAACACTTCTCAAATTTGTATTTATAACTTATATATTGATTTAAATAACATACTAGATTTTGGTTAAAATTGGTGAGCCTAAAGGTTTACTTTACTTGAAGGTCATAATAAACTTACATAAAAAATTATATTAAAATTAAATACAGAGGATCATACGATTCGGTAATAAAGGTTACAAACGCGATTTTTTTCCACTCAAATTAAAAAAATTTACTACTCGTTTTAAGTTTTAAAATTGATTGTAAAACACTTGTTTTCTTCCCCATTTGTAAGTTGAACAAGTCTGGAGCAGGAGAATAAGATATAATACCCATAATATAATATTTAATATAATAAACCTATACCCATAATATAATATACCCATATAATACAACATACCCTAATTAATTTGCCTAAACATAACTATTTTACCATCAAATTTACTGATTGTCACCCGCCGCTTGTTTAAATTTACTGAAATTCATACCCCGACTTAATTACTATTATGAAACAAAACAGGGCCGCCTTAACATGGTGATACTGAAATGACATAACTCGTTAGAACGTTCCAACCTTGAAGGACTTATTTACCTAACTAGTTTATGAAATAGCATAATTATTAGGTAATCGTAGCTAATTAGCAATAGCGTTATTTATATTTAGCACTTATTACTTTTATTCTTGTTGTAAAATAAAGTATATAAAAATAAGGGTTAAAAAATTGAGATGAATTGGCTGCTATTATGGTTAGCCCAGCGTTATATTATTTTTTAACAAATATTAAATTTAGTTTTTACCTTAAATAAATATCAAGCTAATACCAAATTATCAATAAATACCAATCTCCAATTATTATCATCACCATCATCGGTTATATATTAGAATAAAATAGAGTTTATGTAACAAAGAATAACAATTCTGTTAGAAAAGATGGCAACATTTATCGTTCGATACCAAGAATATCATACAAAATAATAATAAAATAAAAATATGGTATTTTTTTATTTTAATGGTGGAGGCTGTAACGTTAATAAAATGTATACACTTTGAAACTTATAGCCAAAAGATCGTGCATGTAAATTATCACTAATAATAATTTTAAATAACTATTATAGAACATACCTAATTATTTAATTATAAAGTACTATTAATGTATTAAGGTGGATCCTACTTTTCATGTAACTGGGCTTACAACTACCTGGTCTTTTCATATTAGTCTTAAAGATTAGTCTTCAAGAAAAAATACCAACTTATTTATTTGCAAACGTTTGTTTAACAAACGAAACAAAGCCAATTTTCTTAAGAAAATAATCAATTGGGAAGTTCAAAAACAAACGCTCATCAATTTCACATTACAGTAGCAACAGTAAAATTCATATAACAACACCGAAAATTCTGAAAATAAAAGCTTATCCATCAAAAGTAAGAATTCGGACATTATGATGAAAAGTATCAATTTGTTTCAGTTCTTTACAATTACTTACAATCAGATCATCAGTGTTAGGCTTGATGGAGCTCATATAATTGGTATGTTATTGAAAAATTAAAAAAAAAAAAAATAATAAATAAATAAAACCTGAAATAGCTGAAAAGAGCAATAACTATTTAGCCGACGCACCAGGACTGACAAACATAAGATCACATGAATCCTGGCCTAAGATAGCACATCTCACATCAGCAGCTATAAAAAGACTGAAATAAATAGGCATTGCACATTATTCTAAATTAATTTAATATATACAGACGTAAAAGGGATGAGGTAATATTAAATATATTGTTGATGGAATTTTTTTTTACCGAGTAAAGGTATTGTTTTGTTTTTTATCTCATTAAATAATAAATTCTATTAATTAAAATTAAAGGTAATGCTAAATATATTAATTCTCTAATCAAAATAAAGCTATAAGCAAATCTTTATTTTCTGAAATATCATATTATTCATGAAATAAAGAAATGATTTATAAAAAGGACTCAAATTTTCAATGTATGAGAGGATTAGATAGCGATATTGAAGACGAAAGTGCATCGAAAATGGACCAGTGTGGACAAATCTAAAAGGACAGATACAGGCTATGTGATACTATGTTATAATTATATATAGTGGATATGTGTATATTCACTCCTGCTAAAACATCATTCAGTTATTTTCTAATATTAAAAATATATATATATATATATATATATATATATATATATATATATATATATATATATATATATATATGTATTTGTTTATATGTATGTATCAAAAAGTTATATGTACACACTTTTTCAAAATTATGTGTATATAGATATGTGTATATAGTAGTATTATTATGTGTAATAGTGTAGATATGTATATAGATATGTGTATATAGTATTATTATTATGTGTAATAGTATAGATATGTGTATATTCACTCCTGCTAAAACATTTGGTTTATTGCCTCATCAATGTGCTATATTTTTAGTCGTTTTTTCCCCCGAAAAAAATAGACTATTGCAGTGGGTCGAAGGTCGGCGGTCAGCGGCGGGACTGCGATTTTATCCGTTTCATAACCCCTAGAGCACGATTATGGAAAATTTGGAGATGTCTTATATATATTTTTTTTCCCGCTACATTTGAGCACCTCCAGCGGCCCCCTTTGGGTCGAATGAGCTGAAATTCGGTATGTAAGGTTTTCTTCTAGGCATAACGATACCATTAAAGAATGGGTAAATTCCAGTCAAAATTTCGGTATGTTTATCTGAAATTTCTGCGTTTTTTAAGTTTTGCGCATCGCTACAGCTCCACCATATTAGTTTATATTGCTGAAAATTTGTATGTGAATTGAGTTGGTGTCGGGGAAGTATCCTTTGGGGGTCTCGACCTGATCCCCCCACTCTCCTGGGTTTTCCGATTTTTTAAAACATTTGCGCACCTTTAAAGCGCCTCCATGTTGCAGCTCAAAACCTGTTGCATTCGAAAGGAAGTTAAATTAACTATAAAACAAAAGAAGTTTCATCGAAATCGGACGGCTATTAGCAAAGATATGGCTATTTCAACTGTTTCAATGCCTTATTAGTCGTTTTTTCCCCGAAAAAAATAGACTATTGCAGTGGGTCGAAGATCGGTGGTGAGCGGCGGGACCGCGGTTTTCCGATTTTTTAAAACTATTTCAACTGTTTCATACACATACACATACACTTCAGTGCCTAATGGGTAGGTGCTTGCAAGGTATCTTGAAGACTCATTATTCAAGCAGGAGTTTTGGGGGCAAAATAGTTCGGTATCCGGAGGATTATTGTACTGGTTTATAATCATCGGAAAAGTTAAAGCTTGTCTGAGATTCGCATTTTACAATCTTCATTGCATTATGAAAGTGGGATGTGGGATATAATTGAATAAATGTTTTGAAAAAAATAATTATTCTTTAATTCGCTAGTCCGTGCATAGTTGCCTCGACAAAATATAATAGTAAGGATTAGTGTACACCACTTACACTTGTCACACAGCAGAGATCTGCACTTGCCCCTACTATCATGTTTTGCTCGGTGGCTGCGGACAAGCGCTTTAAAAAAAAGAAAAGGTATATATATATATATATATATATATATATATATATATATATATATATATATATGTAATGACCTTATCCCTTGTACCTAAATTGCGAATCGCGGAGTGGTTTTCCAGGACGTAAAATAGCCGCCCGGAGATTTGGTCCATGGACGGTCTGCTTCGGAGAAAGAAATATAGGTCCTCGTGCGGTTGCTGACACTGAGCAGCCATAATCCGTGGATCTTGACCGGTTTTGTCACTGTCCTTGAACCTGTGCGATTCAGTGGGAAGGACACTGCCGAATTGGTCCCAATGGGACATGTCTGTATGAATACCACATCGCGCGGCCAAAGATCTCCATGGTCCATAGTGCAAAAGGAAAAAAAAAATATATATATATATATATATATATATATATATATATATATATATATATATATATATATATATATATATACTAATACAACTGCACTGCAAAGTTTGAAAGACACAACTTTATCAGCAGGTATTTACAACTTTAATATTTTTACAACTCGTTATACTTCACCTTAGCGAACTTTCGTGGCTGATTTCTGATACATCAGTACAAATTTTATTAGATTTTTCAGTTTTGAAAAATTGGGAAATTACAATATTTATAGCAATTAATTAATCTTATATTAAAAGAGGACCACAATAAATCTCCAAAAAACAATTTTTTAAAATAAAATTCGTACAAATTTTATTGGACTGAATTGTAAAAAAACAATTTGACGTTTCTGCCTATTTTATTTTTTACCATTTTCAAATCTTTCTAGTTTATTGAGACTTCATAAAAAAACAGTCGTAAATGACAGCACTTACCAGTTCAGGATTAAAAATTATGATAAAATTACGCACTTGCCCCACATCACCCTATTTAAAATCAGTTCATGAGGACTTTGCCCATATCTAGTCTGTAAGCTACAATTGTAGATCAAGTTCCTACCCCATTCTTGCAATACTGATCAATCAAAATAGTCCTTTTTGAGGGCGGATTTTCGATTTAACAAATTACCTTATAAAAATGTTAAAATTCTGATTTTTCATCTGCGAAATCCTCATTTTATGATAATAGAGATTATTTTTGTTACATGTATCTTATTCTTATTATTTCGTCTTCATCTTACAGAAGACTTCTGAGATAGTGATTAAAATCTCAGTCTCTCTGAATAAGTCCGCTGCAAGTTGAAGACGAAATATCAAGCAGAAAATAAATAAATATACCCTCTGGAGATAAAATCCAGAACAACTGATAACAAAGCGAGGGATGAAGCTTTTAAAAACATTTTGCGTTTTTTTTTAATTATCCCGAAATGTACTTTCGGTGTTGAGATTCACAGCGTTTCAATGCCTTCTTGATTTATAGTTTTATACATTTCGGATTATACTGTTGCACCAATGTTAAGCATTGTCTTGTAATACCCGGCATTATATATTGTATTGCATATCCAAGGTTATATGAACATTGTTCAATAGGGTTTGTGCTGGATTCATTCAATGAATGAGCGATAGTAAAAAACATTAAAATTACCTCTGATCCTTAAAATACTAAAACTGTTTCTCTTGTACTTTCTATTATTGTCATTCTTCTTAGAACGTTGAATACGAAAGAAAATATGATTTTGTGAACGTGACGTCATTCATGAAAAATTGTGATATTAAAATATTTATAATAATTAATTGATCATAGATCAAAATAGGGTCATTATAAACCTCAAAAAAAAAAAACAATTTTATTGATAAAATTCCAATAAACTTCATCAAATTGAATTATAAAAAAACAATTTGACGTTTAGGCCTACTTGATTTTTGGCTATTTTCAAATCTTTGTGGTTTATTTATATACCACTCATATGCAATTATTTATATTTATTTATTACTTGAAATTTATCAAGTAGGCCTAAATGTCAAATTGTTTTTTATAATTTAATTTATCAAATTTATTGGTATTTTATCAATAAAATTGTTTTGTTTTTTTGAGATTTATATTGACCCTATTTTAATCTATGATCAATTAATTATTATAAATATTTTAATATCCCAATTTTTTCAAGAATGACATCAAGTTCACAAAATCATATTTTCTTCCGTATTCAACGTTCTATATCTTTATAAAATACATATACAATCTTGGAAATATCTGTTGAAAATTTAAACTTTTCTCCTGTATGGTCAAATGGTCAAATTGGTGATAACACATACTAAAAAATCATTAAATATTTATTATAATTGATTTTGAAGGGTTTTAAAAGGTTTTAAATTCCAAGAGTTGTACATAAGTGAAGTGAATATAACTGAGCACGTACTAATTCCTCAAAAAACTAAGCAGGTGATCTGATTCGATGTGAATAAATAGAAGTTGCACAATGAAATACTTTAATAATCTATTATTATTTATTTAAAACCGAAATTGGTAAATATCTATTAGCAAATAATAGTTTTTATTTTTTGTATTAAATATAAAATTAGTGGTTTCATTGACAAGTTAACTGCAGGGTGTCCTTTTTAGATGGCCCGGCTGAATTTCTCTTGAACCGATTAGGTTATAAAAAAAATAAAAAATGCGTATTTAATATTTTGCAGTCTTCTTTAAAATTTAGACCTGTTTTTGAAAAAAAATAAACGAGGTCTCTCAGATTCAGTACAACTTTAAAATTTCAAATAGAAACCTATGCCTTCTGATACATCATTTTTACGGATTTTTGAAACTGAATTCAATGGTGAAACCAGATTTTAAATTGGTCAATAAATTACAAAGTTGTGGTACAAATACATTTTGTTTGTTTCGGTATTAATTCTTTTAAATTGCCTTTACATTTTTTTTTTTTTATTACACAGGAATTAATTGGGTCACATCGTGTTTGTTATCTTTTTAGCTGTAATTCATAATAAAGGTTTGTTTTAAAGATGTAGTGAACAAACAGAAATAATATGATTGGCAGCGTTTATGCCAATCGTAACCCTACATCAGTTGAAGAACTGTAGTAAAGAGTGGAAAATGCTTGTCGATCCATCGAGTCAGTACATCGCACTGAGCACCAGCGAAGAATGGCTAAAAAGAGCCAACCTTTGCATCGTCGAAGAGGGTAGGCAGTTCGAACATGAAATGTAGATTCACCAACTTCTGGTTATATGTAGTATGGATTTTTTTTATTATTAAAAATAGCTAACAAAATACATTATTTTTTTTAAACTTTGTACCATAATTTTGTAATTTATTGACCAATTTAAAATCTGGTTTCACCATTGAATTCAGTTTCAAAAATCCGTAAAAATGATGTGTCGGAAGGCATAGGTTTCTATTTGAAATTTTAAAGTTGTACTGAATCTGAGAGACCCCGTTTATTTTTTTTTTCAAAAACAGGTCTAAATTTTAAACTAGACTGAAAAATCTTAATTGAATGCTAAAGTTTCGGCCCAGATTACTGCCCTTTTTCAGGGCTACAAAAAAAGAAAATAATTATAAAATTAAAAACATTGAAGTACATAAAATGAAAGTATACAAATGGTTGAATAAAAACAAGGTAATAATAATATAAAAGAAATCAAGAGTGCTTTTCTTTTCTAATTCTAATCTAATTCTCCATTACGTTAATTTCGATCCGTTTTTTTATGCAAAGATTCGTTTCTTCATCGATTACCAAAGTGACGAAAAAGGTATTTTTTCATGTTATTTTGGCCTGAATACTGGTCTAGACTTCATTTGCCTGTCCCACGTTCTTAGGAACTGTACAGCGTTATATTTTCCATAAAACCCCCAAGGGTTATTCTTTTTTTTTGGGAACAACCTGTGTAATATAATTTTTTATACTTCTATATTTTTCATTTTTATATCTATTTACTTTTATCTATATCTGTTTATTTATATCTACTTTATATATCTTGTACTCTGTAGTCCTGAAGAAGACTTACAATGTGAGCTTAAACGTTGGCATTCATTAAATATTTTTTTACCTTTTTTATGTTAATGTTTACCGCAACCCTAGTCATCTTATCCTTGATTAATTACTAAGATCACCTACACTTTTAATGGTTTTGAGCCTACAAGTCAAAAATTTTAATAACAATAAAATGTTAATGAGCGCAATTCGATACTACTGAACCTAAGAACCTTCATATATTTTTTACACTTTGCCCTAACCTAGTTTTTATGATGTTTTTAATATGATGTGATTATATTGTAATTTAATTATTAGTGATTTATTTATGAATTTGTAATTATTAATTTAAACAAAAATTTTGAAGTGCAAGGATACAGTAATGGCCCCACGTTAACGATTTTCCATTTCACAATTCACGATTCAAATCCAAGAGGTGCGGGCATCGTATGAGAAACGCTGGTTTTTTTGTCGTCAGACTGCAACTGTTCTTTCAATTAAATGTTTGGAAGAGAAATTTTCTCATTTTTGGTGTGGCAGATAAACTGACAAATTTTGGAGGGATGTAAAAAAACAAACCAATGTCTGTAGAAAAAAACTGGTTTTATTTTGAAAAAATGGTTTTTAAAAATTACATCTTCCAAATATCGACTGTTATTGACTACGCATTGCCAAAGACGTGCCCAGAAATTCTCTCTCTCTCTCTCTATCTCTCTCTCTCTCTCTCTCTCTCTCTCTATATATATATATATATATATATATATATATATATATTATTATATTTTAAATGCACTTCGCCCATATCTAATTAACTTTCGGCCGAACCACTAACTATCCCAGGATCTTCCCCAATGTAACAGACTCCACCTTTGTGTATGTAGTCTAAGAAGATGGTGCTGAAAACACCGGATTCCTTCTGACGATCATAAGGAAACATTGGCCTAGTGAATTAATATAAACAACTAAGCGGTGAATGCTGTTTTATAACGCGAGACTGACTCAGGTTATGAAACAAAGAGACTTCAGCGGTAGTACGTGGTCTGACTACAAGCCGATTAATTTAATAGCACATAACTGTCATGATTGCTTCACGGGTCTAGCCAGTGTCTTCTCAAGTGGTCAACAACAGCCCGTCATCAGGAGAAGTATTTTATCCGTCTTATCGAGTATAACAATTCGGATTCGAGAAATAGTTGATATTTCTGAACTCTAACTGGATCTTCCATCCTAATTAATAGGGGTGGGAGCGAAAGTGCCCAACATTTGAAAATAACTGTTCAAAACGAATGAACTGTTGTTCCAAACGGATTGCAACGGTTGTTTTTGTTTAGTTATCCCGTTCCCCACCAGTCGTGTCGTTATTTCTTCATTTTTCGTTTAGAGTCACGAAAGAACAGAACAGCTCTTTCCCACATTAATGCCTCCTTTATATGTTAATGCATTAATTTTAGAAATTAAGTTAATATACAAATGAAGAATAATAAATATTAAAATTTTCACATTTTAAAATTCAAATTAAACAAAATATGTAAATAAAATTAATAATCAAAAACATAAACTGTATCACCACTACAAAGATAACGACTGTTACTAACAACAACATATTAGTTTCTTGGTTTTAGTTAGTTTTCATTTGACGAATCGTGAAATATTCAGTGCAAATAGTAAAACTGTTTCCTATTTCATATTGTAGTATTTTTCGTCGGTTGTTATAATGTCGAGGAACAGCACGAGGAGTGATTTCTGGGACTACTTTACCAAAATTGATAAGGAAAATCATCTTGTAAGATGTAAGGAACTTCTAAACAGTTGAAAAACCGTCAGAACTTCGAAAATCCATTATGCCGTTCACTAGATTGAAGAGAAAAAGCGAATGAAACTTTTAAGCACTAGTTTTCTTTTTACTTTTCTTCTAAACAGTCGAAAAACCGTTAGAACTTCGAAAATCCGTTCACTCGTTCATGAGATATAAGAGAAAAAGCGAATGAAAAGTCAGAAAATTTTACACACTCTCGTTTGAATAAGTAAAAATTATCGGAACTGAAAGGAGTAAACGTTTTGCCTTATCCTGCGTATAGCCCAGATATTGCACCATGAAATTATGTTTTTTTTTTAGATCAATGGCTCATTTTTTAAAAGGTCTGGTCTTCGATAATTACGAGGACGTAAAAATTGGATGTGAAGAGTTCTTTGCCTCAAGACCAAAGGAGTGGTACCGGCATCAAATCCAATTACTGGCAGAAAGATGGGTGAAAGCATTTGAAAAAAATTGACTTTACTTTGAAGAGTAGTATTCAATAATGTTTAAAATATGTAATCTGAAATAAAGCTATACTAATTCACAAGGACATTTGTAACAACCTAGTAATTATCAAGTTTTAAATAAATTAAACAAGGGTGAAACAGTTTACGATGGAACATGTACAGAATACTTTATTAAATATTTGTATATTTAATCATTGCTAATGTTGATTCGATTTAGATGGTCCTTTTTTTTTGTTTTTTAGATAATTTTATTAGCTCTCGAATAGACATGGCAAAACCGACACTCAAGGGTCTCTGAAATGCATACATCACTTGAAAACTGCACATCAAAATTTCAACCCGATTAAAACACTTCCTTAGCTCTAGTTTCGTTAGGAAAGTAAAAACATGGCCAAAATGTGTAATACCTCGTATCTTTGTTAATAATGGTCCGATTTACATGATGTATTTTTTGTTTTCTACATAATTCAATTATCTATCAATTGGTTAAATGACAATTTTATCATAAAATGCATACTTTTCGAGTTGTGCGCAAATAAAATATTTTTTTTTTTTAGTCATAAAATTTTTTTTCTGCTTTTTCTCAGGGTTTTTCTTATATATGAATAGTTAGAAACCTTGAAGTAAAAGACTTTAGGAAAGATTGATCAAAGTCGTTAGAGCCGTTTTTGTGCGACAGTCTATAGAGAGAAAAGTTTTTCCGATATTGCGCACAATTTTTTACACGGACATTGGAGGGGGGGGGGGGGAAACCCTGCATAACAAAAAAATAAGCAGCAAATCGGTCCACCTGTTCAAAAAATAATCGCGACAGACAAAAAATGCTGTTTTTGGACAGGAGGCATCCGAAACACATAGACCCATTGAAAACCACACATCAAAATTTTGACCCGATTACTATACTTTCTTTACCTAGTAGCGGTAGGAAAGTAAAAAAGGTATACGTTGAAAGTGACAGATAGCAACATACCTGCTTAACTTGTGTGATGTGATTTCACTGGTTGATGCGTCTTTTTAGCTGTTGATGTGAGATGTGCTATATCTGGTCAGCACATATGTACTCTTGGTGCTTTTGTCCTAATGATGCCTGAATTGGCGAAACGTTGACTGATTGTTTACCGGTATTTAGGAAGCTTGAGGCTTTGTTTTTGGAAATTTCCAATTGTATCCTTGGCATTTACATGACCATAATCGGGCCTATTTGGATACTTCAAGTTAGATTTTGACACCTTAAAAACCATTAAACTCCTCTCGTATTCTCACAGTACAAAATTCTTCGTAATATCCCCAGTGCTCCGTAGCATATTGTATATAAAGTTATCCATATTGACTTAAATGTCCAAATGTATCTGATTTTGCCGTAAATAGATGCATATCCTTTCGTTATAAGCTCTATACTCTCACAAACCAACCTGTTTCTAACCTTTCTTTCCAAAAAATTCCCAATTATCCCCCAAGGCATGTGAATAGAAGATGGCACCGGTACTATTGGAGTGCTACCTTCAAAGTCTTTATCACGCCATATTAATCAGGCAGCACATATCTGTCGTATTTTACTACAGTAATAAATCTCATTATATAACTTTACAATATATATATTTATATTGGATAAATTTTAAGTTATTTAATTTTTAGGCCTTCAAACAAAAATTCCTAACAGAACGCCTCGCGTGATCGGCCATAGCATGAGTTGACAAACTTCCTCATTACCTGGCCTACCTTACCAATGTGGTAACAACCTTTTCCAGGTCATGAAAAAAAAATAAAAAATACTTTAACTGTATATTTCCTCGTTTAGTTAAAAAAAAAAAATTCTTCTTGCTTAATTACAGTCTTCTCTGTTTTCTTATAATTTTTATTCATAAATAATTTAGAAATAACTTTATTTTTATTCTGCATTTCCAATAAATGTTTGGCAGGGTTACAGATATCAATATGAATGCAGATAGCAATATGAGACGTTTAAAGTAAATTAAATTAATTTAAAAAATAAAATATTTATCCATTAGGGAGACATTTTTCAAGGCTTTGTTATGATTACAAAACTCTTAAATATTTTTCTCAATCTTCATAAATCGCCGAGATGTTGGCGTATAAAACCTTAATCGGCTGGTAATATCGAGTTCCGAGGATCATCATGGTATGTCCTATTACTTTGGTGCCAAACCTAAAAAAAAAATAAGCTAAATAATTTCCGGCCTAGTATCTTAGTAGAAAACCCGCAGACAGCGGAGGTACGGTTTTTTTTTTTTTCAATATATAGATTCCACGTATCTCGAAACGTAAAACCACAAATTTCGAAGAGGGGGGTTTCTTGGCCGATGATAAAGGTTCATTATTGAAAGTAATAAACCAAAAAGCATTTGAAAAATGTTATCCTGATATATTTATTTTTTTTTCATGAGAGTAAAACTCAATGTTTTGCTGTGTATATATATTTTTAAAAAGTTAATAAATAAAAAAAAATGGTGATGATATTCTACTGCTAAACTTATAAAGAAATCTTGCACAAGAAATCTAACGGCAAGTTTTTTTTTGTTTTTTCTATAAAAATAAGGCATTTATATCTCACTCGAAATAATATTAAATTACTTCCCCCCTTCCCCTCCCAAACGTGGAGTATATCAAGAATAAACAAAACTGTAAATTACTATTTTGACTACTTATTTTTCCACCAAGATTGTTTTCTCTTTGCATTCTTCGTGACCCTGAATGAACCGTTGCTACCGCTAGAATCGAAAACATTTCAGTAATTTGGAAGCCTTAGAAAAGTGAACAACGACAGCAATGAAGCAACATTTTTTTCCAACTCAGAAGATTCTTTGATAAATGAAGTCAAGTATAACAATTCCTCGATTTTAGCTAATTTATTAAGAAGTTGCAAAAATAAATGTTTATTGTGTGACTGCATATAAAATTTATTAATCCCACCCAGGATAAACGAGTCTAATGATATCTTACATCCAACAGTTAGAATATTAAAAATAAAACTGGAAAAAAAAACTTATCCTGTTACGTTGTTCGTTCAGAATAACATTAATTTACATAAATCTTCCATAAAATTCTTTCTTTTTTAAATTACTCTTTTTTTTTTAATCCACGAGTCCATTTTTACAAAACTATAATGCACTCTTTATTGTTTTTATTTTCTATCTACATTTTTGTATATAGATTAATATATTTTTTTTTCTATTTCTTTTCCTATCACATGATTATGAGTATGTTTTAAAATGTTTTTATATAACACATGTAAATTTTTTTTTATATCATTTTTATATTTAAAAATCACACACATGTATATTATCTATATATTAGTATCTATGTATGTCTTTACATATGTATGCAAACATCCATTAGCTATGTAAAATAAATTTAAAAACTAATAATTATAAGCATCATCGCCTAGATTAAATAAATGTTTCATTAATAAATTAAAATAAATCACTACTATATATTATTACGGTAGTATAGATCCCTTTTCCGGCTCTCAGGAGCGATGGATTTTGACGAATGAGGTATCAAAAGAAAAGGAATTTCACGGAGAAGTGACGAATCCTAAATTTGTTTCTTAAATTCTTACTAGGGCTTAAATAAAAGTGATGAAAAAACTGGAAGGTTTCAAAACCTTGACGACTGAGAGTCGGCGGATCGAGACGGGATAAGTTGGGTTTTAGAGATTTTGACGCGGGCATCAAGATCATGTATGGTCCTCTGGACCATACTGGTCCAGCGTTTTAAAGTTTAAAAACCTACCGTTTTTGAGAGAATGCACGATATAGGTCCGCACGGGCCCTATGCCATCTTGCGTACGTGCCGTTGTCATGGCAACTTTATATCTTTTAAAGCCAGTTGAGACTGCTAACAAAAACGTATTAATAACTGTGAAAACGTTTTGTAAATAAAATATTGTTTTTATGTTTCCATGATAGAATACTACAAACAGAAAATGGTATAGCTGAGTCTTATTGCTTAACTGTTAAACTGAGGGGGTACTTTCCAGTTGGGCAAGTTAATTACTCATTAAGTATTAACTATTACTTGAACATAGCCATTATAAACTATTATAAAGCTTCACCAAATGTGTGTGTTAAATAAACTTTCTTGATAATATTATATTGTTTATTGCGTATACTTCGATTCCATTAAGGATTCATTAAGATATATAATGCGAGAGTTCTCGCTGGGGTATACTAGTTATTATTTATTTTAGTAAAATGTGTGTTTACTAAAAGATATATTTTTTTATTATTCATATTTTTATTAACATTTGAAAAAGTAGCATAGTAAATAATTAAACTTGAGTTGGTATATGTATATATAGCTATATATATATATATATATATATATATATATATATATATATATATATATACATACATATAAATGATACGCGTAATCCAGTAACATTAAGTTTTATTGAAGTAACGTTTCGATTTTTATTGGAAATTTTCAGATATACAAAAACATTATCTGAACATAAAAGTTTATGGGAAAGGCTCTCAAGTAACTTTTTTGCTCTTTAAAAGAAACAAAAAAACATCAAATAAGGTTGAGAATGCATTTTATAGATCATAAAAGTGCTAAAAATAAATGAATAAAATCAAACAAACAATAAGAAACTTAATAAATTTTGATTTGAAGTAAAATAATTCTTGCTTGTACACAATTTAAAAAAAAAATTAATATTAATAAATAAATTCGCGTAAGTTTATTATTTTAGTAGATAATAGTTATTGAAGTAATGATTTTTTTTAAAAATAAAAAATGCGATTCTATTAACTTATAAATTGATTTTTTTTTTTTTTTTTAACCAATGCTTACATAACAGTACACGAGAATAATAATTTAAAATCGATAAATTTAGAGAACAAATAATAAAAAACTGGCTCAAGAGTTACCAAACCGGACTAAACTCCATTTTAGTGGGTGAGGTACAATTCACTGCAACAATTTCGAAAAATAAGCAATTATCTTCTGCAAAGTCGTGTAGGAAACTGGTGGAGGTTATACTATAATGCCTTAAGAAAGATGTGGAGGATAAATAAACAGAAACGGATGTACCAAATTTAAACTGAAAATCGGGAAAACCATGTATCTTGCAGGATACACTGCCAAATTAAGGATCAATGCCATCTAAATAATACGCGGTAAGTCAATTCGATGTAATTTCCTGTTTACGTAATCATCTAAAAATCCATTTGAAAATTAGAATATTTATAAATAATTATAGTTTATAATTATTAAAAAAAAAAGGTACTGACCTACCTGACGGACTGCACCTTCCACTGAACGCTGCCCCAGACTGACTCCCCTCCAACTATCGGCTGGTTAGGACATGCCAAAGATACTTTGGTGGCCACTTCCAAGCTAATCTCTATGTAGATGATCCCGGTTTTTTGATTGATGATGGAGTAAACCGGTTTATTCTGAGTTGAAACATACAATTAATTACTACATTTCAATTAATATTAGCCTTATCCCTGAATATTGCTTTTAATAATATCTGATCCTTATGTTTGATATTTCTGAAACCACAGATGCTAGTTGTTGGTAATTACCAGAACTATTACTCGAATCAAAACAAGTTTTAATTGTAGTTTTCATGTGGTTTGCTATATTCGTTTATATATCCTCTGGTACTATTTTTTTTTTTTTTTTTGTATTTATTTGTAATATTTTCTGATCAGTTTCACTATATACAAACTATCTTCATCATTATCTGATGATAAAGATAAAGATACCGTCAGCCGAGGTGAGGATGGCCAGAAGTAGGGAAAATGTGAATTTGGCTCTCAAAACCTCCTGTCATTTTTTTTTTCATTTACTGGTGGTTTATGTGAGCTTAGATAATTGTATACAAGTTTATATATTTTCAATAATTTTATTTTAACATTTCCATATTAAGCATACATTAATACATATTAACATACCATCAAAATTAAGCAAACCTCCCGAAAAGTAAATTAAAGATGAATGTATGGCAATCCATGTGGGATGAAAGCCCACCGATTAAGCTAAAAATTATAAAAAAGGAAATCAAATCCTGGGGTTCATCAATATTTTCCAAGAATGCCCATTTTTTATCTCACGTCTCCTTAGTTCTGAATAGCTCACGACTCGTGCTAAACTACATTGTGTAAACAGTGACAGCTTATAGAACCTTTTCTGAGACGCTTGAATTGATTTATCAGCTTAATTCCCATTTCATGAAGACGTGGCACTAAATCTCGAAGAAGGAGAAGATAACCTCGTCGTAATGTAAGATCACATGTTTTCACTTTTCGTTGTGGTGGCTTTTAAATTCAATTCACCTCGGAAGCATTATATGAAACTATCGCGTCATTAAATCTAATCATAAATTTTGGATGCATCAATAATCCCTATTCAGAAACACCTCCCATCAGATAAAGATACCATCTTCTTCACACTTAAAAAAACTTGATGCAGAATGGTTGTTTTTGTGTGAATGCCAAATCATATTGGTATAATCGGAAATGATGTGGCTGGTAGAGCAGCGACAGAAGCACTCTCGTTGGACAACGTTGAAAGTTCATAGCTTTCCAGCGTAGACATTTTTTGGTCTCTCGAAGAGCTCTTGCAGTACGGATGGCAAATTTTATGGTGCGAACAAACTTAAATTTGTTAAACTGTAAATTTGTAAGACGTGGATTTCATGCTCCAGGCAGTCAGGAGGAAGGAAGTGGTCACCGCTCGGCTCCGACTCAGACGCTTCCACCTTACCCACGGTATCTGATGATTATAGAACCGCACCAAATTACCAGCATTGATTCGTTAATTGCAGAAACCCTGCTTGTCCATATTTCTAGAATTAGGACATGTGGGGTTTCTGAAATTCACGATTCAATTGAGGGCTGTTCTATGTACACGCGAGAAATGGCCAATTTCAGAATTAGGGATTGATAAATTTTTTGCCCCTTCTATAATTTTATTTTTATTGAAAACTAGTTTCAAATGTTATACATTCATCTTCAGTTCTAAAAAAACTCAAAAATAAGCAATTCAAAATACAGTTTGGTATTATTATACATATTAAATTAAGTGTAATATAAATTAGTATTATAAAACATTTATGAGTTTAATTAAGACAAGAAATCAAATACATATTGGTGCACATCAAGGTTTAAGTAGATTATATCAAACAGAAAAGGCTAAACTTTGTTCTTGCACTGAACAAGTAATGGAAGAAAGGTGGGGCGTTTGTTGGAAATGATACGGTTTAGGAGTCGGGGTTTTTCCAGTAATTTCGGTGAGTAATTGTTTTTTGTATTATGAATGGGAATAAATTTAAGATTGGACTATTGGATTTATTTATTTGGTCATTTAAGCAAAAATCTGTATTTGAAGGATTTTATTATTTCAAGTGCTTCATCTATATTTAATTTGAGACTGTTTTCAACGTGATTTATTAATTTAACTCCTGAGTCTTTGATGATTTTTTTTTTCTTTTCATTTTAATGAATTGCAAAGTTGGGATTCTCTGTCTTATTATTATATGCATGTATGTGTTCCCTTAATCTCTGATTTAGTGATCTCCCAGTTTTTCTCGTGCATTTGGCTGCACAACAGTTACAATTTAGTTCTTATACTCCGCTTTTTTGGAAAGGGTTTATTTTGTCTTTAGGAGAAGGGAAATATGAGAATAGGGTTTTTTTTCTATTTTAAATGCAGGGTTTAATCCTAGTTTTTTCAATTCATTTGGGCCTTAATATGGAATCAATACATAATGTTTCGGGATGGACCTGTCTTCGGGAATATCTATTCAACGACCCCCGAAGACAGATTTTTTAGAACTGAAGATGATTGTATAACATTTGAAACTAGTTTAAAAAAAAAAAAAAAAATTGTAGAAGCGGCAAATAATTTATCAATCCCTAATTAGATTGATCCTTCTATACCATCATGCGGACGTCAACCAATTTCAGTATGGTCTATTTCTAAGCGATCAAACAACTATCAAAATTGTTAAATTAACAAAAGAGATTGGAATCTACAGCCATATATCGCCGTCACCATGTTATAACTGACGAATGTGAATAAAGCTATTTATCTAGAGATCAAAAAAGAACTTTACGTTTTAATTTTAATTTCCACATAGTGGATAATTTTGTTTTATCTGGGTCTTTTTACTTCTCTGATCACTGCATTTGTGTTTATAAGATTTTATTTTGCAAATATGCTTCTGGCAAATTAATAACACTGTGGAATTCGAAAAATGGGATTTTTCACATTCGTTAGTTAACCGTGGTGGCGACGATTTAATATTATTTTCTATAAGTGCAATATTTTTTGCCAATTCCAAATCATAGTTAACGGGCGAAGATAACCATTAGTAATTTTTGTTCTATAAATATAATAAATATTAATAATAAACTCTTATTTTTTAAAAGTGATAATGCAACAATAGAATCAGTCTTTAATTTTTTAAAATCAAATAGGTAATATGTTATGACTTCAAAATCGATAGTAGATGACTAGAACGAAAGTTTTATTAAAATAATAATAACAAAGAAAAAAAAAGAGAAATGTGAAGGAAACAAACAACAAAAGGTGTTTGTGCTTGTGTGTACACAATTACATTAAATATAAATAATAAAGGGAAAATATAAATGAATAAAATACAGTTTTACGCCATTAAATAAAAACCAAAGAACGAACTTTTTTATAAGTTGGTATAAATAAATCCATTTTTACATTTAGTCTTGTTGATTATATGTTTTTTTTTTTACATTTCCATCTAATTATCTAAGTCTCCAGTCTAAGATAATTAGATGGAAATATAAAAAAAAAAATGTTATGCCAAAAAGACGATATGTAAAAATGGATTTATGTATATTTATTTATGTTATAATGAATATTTAAAGATTATATAATGTCTTAGGATGAGGAGATTGTCTCTGAAACGTCACACACGTCAATAATTTGAGTTATTAAGTAAAGTTGTTAAATGGAAGTTGGAAACAATGATTATATGAAAAGTTTCGTGAGAACTTCTTTAAATAAATTAGAAAACAATAAGAATTTTTATTAGAAAACAATAAGAATTTTTATAAGTTTCAACTGCAGGAATTTAAATTTAAAATAACTGTATTTTTAATTAGCTGTTTTATAAAGATCCGGTTTAAATGAAAATATCCCCGAGTAAAGACGTGGTTCCTTTGTTAAGGGAAAACATTAAATATATTTTCTATGAGAACTATAAATTTCTGAAAGAAAATATAAAACCATTATCATATTGCAATGCACTTATGTAAATAAATATCCTTAAGATTAAACGGAAAGAAGTATACATTTATTCATACTGCCTTCATTTGTTATAGTAATTTAATCTATTATTAAATTTAACCTATTATTAATTTGATAATTTGAATTTGAATTATATTATAAAATCGATATTCACATTAGACATTAAATATCGACTGACGTGTTCATGTCGTTGTTATCTCAAAGTAAGGTTATGTGTTATAAGTGTATGTTTACATTGTTTATATAGAAATGATTTCCAATATTTGTCGACTCTCCAAGCATGACGTTGAGATTTGGAAATATGAAGACCATTGGGGTGAATTACCAAGAAAGACTGTTAATTCTTTACCCCCGGAAGTTTGTAAGACTGTAATAATGGGTGCTGTGAAGCAGGAGAAACCTAAAGACTACTTTCCAGAATTGGTTTCCTCAATTTTTCCAAATAATGGTTTGAAACTGCCACCAGATGCTTGTCCTGTAAATGAAGTAATAAGACACACTATTAAATTAAATTTGTACTGCAAAAGGCTTCAGAGTACCATTAAATTGTTAGTTTCTCGAAAAGCTGAATTCCGTGCACCTATTCTCAAAGAAGTGCAAGAAGTGAGAAAGATACCGGAATTAATCACTCGGAGAAAGGAGAAACCACAAAGATTTTATCGATTTAACCTAGGTCAGGGCATGCCAATGCCTACTCTAGACCAAGAATTAGTTCATAAGATGTTAGAAAAATCTGTAATTGTTATCTTAGCTCAAGTCGGGTATGATCGCACTAGGAAAGCGGCACTTGATATTCTTGTTGAGGTAGTCAAAGAAATGCTCATTAAAATATGTTTATTTTGTCATGCTTTTGCACAAAAAGACCTGAGCAAGGGTCAGGTTGCTTATAGCGATGTTCTTGAAAAATCATTGAGGACTGTCGGGTTTGATGGCATTCAGAGTGTGAAAGATTATTATAGGAAAAAAATTTTGATCAAACGTGACAGAGCTCTTGCCAGGGCAAGGAGATTGTTGGCATTTTATGAAAAGTTATTAGTTAAATATGGGTTGAACACATCTGGTGACAATATTCCAGAAATCCACTTTCCAGCAGGAGGCAAACAAAATTCTGAAGTGTTACATGCCATTTTGAAACCTGGATATAAAATGTTGCAAACATTAGATCAAGAAGTGCAGCAAAACAATGGTGGAGGACCCAAACACCAATAAACTTTTTGACTGAAACAACCTTTTTAAAGAAGCAGAAGTTTCTTCCTAATTTGTGCTTTTGAAAGTGATTATTTATCGATTAGTTCAATTGTAAAAGACACACTAATGGAGTTTTTTAACTAGGAAATCAGCATTGAGTTAATTTTTAATTATTTTCCTATTTCACCTTCTATAGTACTGTTTTAAAAATTTTTAAAGGACTTCATGCCGTATGATTTATTCAATATAATGTATACATAACATAATGTATAAACAAAATAAACATAAAGTAATCGATAATCACCTGAAATGAAAAAAAATAAAAATATTTCACAAAACAAACCATGTGATTGATGTACATCTGAAGTTTATAAAATTATTTATATTATTTTATTACAATAAACAAACATATTATGGGAATCATGAATGTTAATTAATTGTTTAAAAATCACAATATTTATAATAATGAAAAAATAAATTCATCACTCTTCAAGACAATTATTTTAAGGTGTCCATCCCAAGTTAAACTTCACAATCTACAATTTACCAAAATAAATTAATAATCTGTTAGAAATGTTATATCCCCACTAATTTGAATATAATAATCAAGACAATTAAATATAAATTGCAGAAACCCTATATGCATGTTTATACCTACATGTTTGAGGCACTCGGTCATAAAACATGGTAACTGACAAAATGAAAACGTTTACAATGTTAAAATTTTTTTTAATTACAACAGTTTTTCTTCAACAAACAGGTATTTACCATAGCTTACATAAAACATTCTTTAAAGGAAACAAATTCTCTATCCACTCTTTCAACAACCTATGGAATCAGTCGAAAGGAATCATTTCCTGCCAAAAACGTGAATTCACAAAAATGCAGATACCACATCTTACGACCCTGGGCCTTATTTATAGAGTGGGACATATTAATTCACGATTTAATTGTCTTGATTATTACATTGAAAGTCAATCATTATCCATCACTTGTTGATAACATACACTGATGACTCTGCAATAATTACTAGAAACCAAAACTCTACAATTAACGCCCCTAACTGAACACAACGTGATTTCATGGCTAGTTTATAAATTAGAAAATTAAATCGGGGCAAAACGGAACGTTTCACCATCACACAATTTCCTACCTTCTAAAATTCTTTTTCGTTTTCTTCTAAAATCTACTGCCCATTCAATTCGTAAATACAAGCTATTATTTGGGATTCATGTTTGGTAGGTTAGATGACTAAAAGACAATTGACTTTTGAACTTCTATAGCGACTGATAATTTACACTAAATTTGCTACTGATTTATGCCTCATAAATATATAGAACAGCCAAAAAGACAAAAATCACAAACCGCTCAATCAAAAATTCTAAGACATTTCTTAATCTACATGATAGTCTCATCATAGCACAGAAATACTTACTGTTTATAATAGGTACAGATTACATATAATAATTTTTATGACAAAGGAAGACACAACGATGAAGTTATATAGAATATGGCCATGGCATAGATGTCTAACAAGGAGCTAGATGAGGATCTTCTTTTTTAGTTCAATTATTTTCATTATGTAGAAATAGTCAACCATGGATTATATCCAGGGGATAGTGGTTAGGGTGAGGTCAAAAATGTTTACTGTGTTTCAGCCTACTTCAGAGCTGTTAAAACAAGACACAAGTAGAATAGGAAAAGATCAGTAAAATATATTATGAAAATAAATACAAAGTAGCGAACGACAATAAAAGTAATTATGGACCAATGTATGACAACTAAACAAGATACAAATTTTATTCATGCACGATTACGATTACAATTTAGTTGTGCCGTATAACCTATTAGTCCTTGTTTTCCTTCATATTACTTTTACTCTTATAACTTACTTCTTTATGTAAAAACGTTATGTTAATCTTTCATTGCTCTTTTCTTATACTCTCGTACCGTGCCTTCTAACATGCTGTACTTATTTTTACAAATTCACTAATTATCACTTGAGAGATTGCATATAAAAATATATATTTGAGAGGAGGGAGGAAAGGAAAAGAAATATTTTGTGATATAATCATTGTTCACATATGAGTGGAAATGAAAAAAAAAAAAAATTGTTTAAATAATGTTTGATTAAGAAAAATAACATCTTATATACATCACATTTACATGTTACCACCAATTTTTGTTTACAATAAAAAAAAATCCTGAATTCAAAAATATATAAAACTAAGTCCAAAATACTTTAATAAATAAGTATATATTTTTTAAATATGTATTTCTACATTACAGAAATATGAAAAAAAAATCCATAATCAAAGGATAGAAAGTTAAACATTAAATACACAGCAGTAAATCTCATAACATGTAGGCACAGCTTAATTACATTTACTAGCACTAATAAATTATGAGTATATATATATATTTTTTAGATGGAAATATGTTTTACTATTTTTTATTTCAAGGACTAAGAGATGTTTTACTATTGAGAAATAAACATTCAGTTTTTCTTTTTAAGATTTGATCTTGAGAAATCGATTGGCTTATTCCTAGAAAACTCTTATTCAGTAATAAACCTAGTAGTCCATTAGGGAAAAAAACTTGAATGAAAAAGAGTGAAACACATGTTACTAAACTAAACTAACAACCTATGCAATTAATTTATTCCAGTCGAATCTCATTCAAAGAAATATTTTTTAAATAAACAATTTGCCACCAATTAATTTATTTTCAATTATACTGTTCCTTCAATTTTAATAAAATGAATTAGATGAGTAATAAATCAGAATGAGTGTACTGTTTTATATTTTAAACTTTTCTAATGATTATAATTATCATGTTATAAATTTGTTGTAATATTGTTACATTTTTGTCATATTGATATTTTATGTGTTTAATAAAGTAATAAAATCATTGCAAAGTACATGAATGTACAGTGTATAATTCTTGTATTATTATTTTTTTTTCATTCACGTTAAATTATTAAATTAATAGTTTCAGAGTATGACTCAATCCTGGGTGCTTACGTTAAAATGCACTAATTCTTTTAGCTATTCTGACAGCTACTTAAAAATATCAGGCAAAGTGAATGTATTACGGAATAAAAATCCAATCTTCGGTCATTGGTCTTAGATTTGGCATTTTGCCTCACCCTCTTTTTTCATTGAATTATAGCTTATTCCATTCATTATAAAACTTCATGACCGGAAAGAGGTACCTATCAATATATGAGTATCTCGCCAGCAAGGCTCAGATCTACGAACATGTCATATTGAAAAAATTGAGTAGGCGATACAAAATACCATATAAATAGTAAATACATTACAAATTAAAAATAAATTTTAAATCCTATAAATAAATCATATTAATTTTCACCATGAGGACTGAAAGGACTAATTTGCAAACCCAATATAAAATAAATATTAAAATAAATAACTTTTTTTATGCATACAGCATCTAAGTACATATTATGTATCAAGCATTACTTCATTTACAAAAAAAAAAAAAATTAAATTATTACAGAATGACAGGCTATCAAGGACTCCACTTAACCCTCCAGTACGACCTGCCAAGCTAAGAGTCCAACTTCAAACTATTTCTATTCTATTAGTTTCTCGGTACAAGGAACAATCCGTAATAAGAACAAATTTACTCACAAAGAAATATGACTTACTGTTTTCTCTTTTAGACTAGTTAATTCATCTGTTTATGTATGATGATTTTGCAGGTAGTGTGTGCATTCATGGAAATGATTCTTTTTTCATAGAGAGTAAAAGTGTTCATATCGTTTAATACCGTAGTGATCGTTAAGTTTTCTGATAGATTATTTTATGTAATATAGATGATAACAAAGAATATTTTGGTGAAACTAATTTGTATGCTGAAGACATTCTGGAAGAAGGATTCAGAAACTGACCACGTGGTTAATTTATCCTGTGACGAGGAATAAATTTCTTATAACTATAAAATTAATTTTAGGAAAAATATTACAGAGAACTCTTAATTTGCTTAAATATTTACTGGATATAACCAGAGCAACTTAAGTGCTATACTGAAGTACAGTGTAAAATACTTATGATGAATTTGTAAAATTTATGCTTGAACCAGGCTGAATTTTGGTGAAAAAATTGTTTTAAAAAAATATTTAATGCAGATAAAAAATTTGTCATAAATCAATAAAATTAAATTTGATTTAATAAAAATACAACTTAATTGTAATTATTTTATTTTTACTATTCACCTATGTCCTATGAAATGCAAAATTCAAGGTAATAGATCTTAGGGTCATGAAGAATAATGGCCTGAAATTTATTTTGAATTTCTTAAAAACTTGCAAGTGTTAAGGGATACATCTCGCATTCTATGTACTGGAGGGTTAAATTGCAAATTTCATAATCATTTATACGAGGGTGGTCTGAAAAGTTTCCGACTGCAACGTGAAAATGGCAACACTCTTAAATAAAAGCAAGTGAATTCCATTTTTCATCTGTTGACAGTTACCCACCAAAGTTTCAGCCATTTTTGATGCGCAGTTTTTATGTAACAGTCGTTTGAGTGAGTTGATGTGAGTGTTTTTATGAAAATGGACAAAATCGATTATCAAGCTGTCATTTTTGAAAGGCAATGAGTTGGATTCTGTGTATGGGGACTCTGCACCATCATTTATCACAGTGAAATTTTGGGCAGTTGAATTTAAACGTGGCTGTAAGAGCTTGGAAGACGATGAACGTTCAGGATGTCCAAAAATTGCAACTACCAACGAAAACATTGCCAAAGTTCACCAAATGGTGCTAGACGACCGCTGAATTAAAGTGATACATATTAAATCAACATTTAGATATGAGAAAACTGTCCACACGCTGGGTGCCACGTTTGCTCACGTTAGACCAAAAATGTGTTCGAATGAAAATTTCCAACGCTCTGTTGGCGCAATAAATCCGATTAATTACTGTAGATGAAACTTGGATACACCATTATACACCCGAAACAAAAATACAGTCCAAACAGTGGACTGCAAAGGGGGAACTGGCTCCAAAAAAAGAAAAAACTGTTTTCTCGGCTGGGAAAGTGATAGCGACTGTTTTTGGGATAGTTATTTTAATCGATTATCTTCAAAAAGGAAAAAACCATTACAGCAGCATACTACGCATCATTACTTGACAAGCTGAAGGCAGAACTTGCGGAAAAACGGTCACATTTGCAGAAAAAGAAAATCCTTTTTCACCAAGACAACGCACCGTCTCACACCTCAGTGGTTGCCATGGCGAAAATCAACAAATTATTGTTTGAACTGCTTGGCCATCTGCCTTACTCACCAGATCTAGTCCCAAACGACTTCTTTTTGTTCTCTCATCTGAAAATTACGCTCGGAGGACAGAGATTTTCGTCAAATGAAGAGGCAATCACCTTCGTGAACAATTATTTTGCAGAGAAAAATGCCGAGTACTTTTTGGACGGGTTACAGAGATGGGAGCATCACTGGGAGAAGTGTGTAGAGTTACAAGGAGACTATGTTGAAAAAAAAAAATTCAGAAAAAATATTTTGTATTTTTGTTAGGTCGGAAACTTTTCAGACCACCCTCGTAATTCGTTTTGTCATATTTTTCTTTTTCTCTACAATTCTTTAATAAATCCTTTGCCAATTTATTTAACTTATCACGGAAGATAACTTTATTGATTTGAGAATATTCATTCATAATTCTCAGTCTTCATGTCGTTTAGTCCGAGATCTTCATTTTGGTCATATGTCCTTTCGTAATGAGTAATCTTGAGTCGCAGATCTGGATCAGGTGCAGTAAGACTCTGAAACATTGAATCAATTGAAAAAAAAAAAAAAAAAACTGGAAGAGGAGGGTATAAAAGGAATTCCACTAAAATTGGTTTTCCGCTCATACCACCGATGGCACCAAGTACAATATCAGTAACATAGTTACAAATGGTCTTTATGGTAGCTTATTCCACTAATATAAATTAGAAATTCATACACATAAATGTTTAAAGATATTGTTTTCAATGGTAAAATTACTTATAACATGGTATGTACAAAATTAGTACATTTGATGCGAACCAAACAAATCAATTACTAAACATTTATATTTAATTAATACATAGTAGTAGATAATAAAAATATATACATGTATTAACTAATTATAAAAATATGAAAAACAAACTGCCAACTTAAAATTCTCTTTAATTGAAAACATTGGGCCTAGAGATGTATGTGTGCATATAAACTGTCCCAGTTTAAGCATTCCCGCTCATAACCGGTTTTATTTCAGTTAGGAAATTTATTCTGAAGTCAAAAATTACAGTGCCACAAGTTTTAACTTTCTTATTAGTCTTGGTAGGCCAATATTTTAAATTAAAATTGCAGCGAAACAGAAGTGAAAGAATTTCGTGCTGTCAATTACATATAAACTATATTAAACACGTATCGAAGGAGTTAAAAAAGACGCCTTTATAAATGATACAAAATAGAATGTGAAGAACAATTCTATATTCCTTGGGAATATTGTCAATGAAGAAATAAATAATTTATTTTGATTTAAAAAAAAAATTATTGTTTCTTGACCAATAGTGTAAAATGATTATACAAGGTGTTGATGTGATTAGGACATTTAACCAGCAGATTTTTCCCTAAACAATTGATTGGTCGGAGTCTGGGTGTTTGTTATTTGCCAAGCCAATCCTGATAATAGTTAATAATTTTGTTATTATATCTGAACTCAAACTTAGGCCTTGCAATATATGTATATGCTACCCCACTCCTTCAGTTTTAAAATAAACAAATTTTTAAATTTGTTTATACCAGCCATGGCCATACACAAAAGGACCAAATTCAATTCTGCCTAGTTTTGGCCAGGAGTATTTAAAATTTTATATTCCCTTACTTCAAAGTTATTTAGTCTAGTTATCTACACCTTAATTATCGTGTCCATTAGCCTTTAATTCCTTGAGGACCGGGAAATTTCCTTGAATTCTTCGTGTCTGGAAAAAATCGAGAATTAGGCTTGAAAAACAGCCAGTCACTGGGAATTTTAAGTTTTTAGTCTAATAATTCCGTTTTTCCATTAGCACTTGGCAACAAATATGTAAAATATTGCGAAGGGGGTTAATGTTGTAGTTGTTCCTCCAGCC
This sequence comes from Rhaphigaster nebulosa, assembly GCA_948150685.1. NCBI lineage: Eukaryota > Metazoa > Arthropoda > Insecta > Hemiptera > Pentatomidae > Rhaphigaster > Rhaphigaster nebulosa. The sequence goes on along the minus strand of OX411312.1, from coordinate 40,039,367 downwards.
ATCATGCTCAAACACATAGTCGTTTAATGTTCTCTCACTTTACACAGCTTGCTCTACCTATCGCTATGGTGAACTAGGGAAAGGTATCGTAAAGGTAAAACCTATCGATATGGAAAGGTAAAATGTTGTAGTAGCTCCAACCGTTGCAGCTCTGCCATCATATTAGGTTCCCTTATGCACTCCAGTTCCAAACAGCTGCGAGTTTCAATTTCAGCCAATTAACATTTGTCTTCTCATAATAAGTTTGCCAGTTTCCCCCTCGCTCTTGAAATTAAGGGGGGAGTAACAAGAATAAGGGGTTGCCAATAACAGTAATATTGCTCATATAAACAACAATTTAATCCTGAAGAATACAATACACAAACCAACCAATACATAAAATGAATATTACTCATTCAATGATAAATTTCTGTGATGTATTTGCTTATTTTTATTTTTAGCGATGCCTTGAGCCCTTAGTTAGGTAAACAATTTTTATTATAAAACAGAAATACAACCTTTATACCTATTCATATTTATTCTCAAGCCTGAATTGTACATTTTATCAGAAGTCGACCAAATACATCTTATGGTTCCGATATTGTTTTAAATTCAATCCAATAAATTAACAAAAAAATGCCTTGAATATTACAGTTTATAGCCTTGAGATACATGGACCATGTTAATTCATGTTTCTTTTGTACCAACTTATTTTATAGCATATTCTCATCATAAGGGAGGCATTAAAGCATATCTTTTTTTTTTTCGGCACATGTCCTTTTAGAAGAAAACCATATAATCACAACACATAAGACTGGGCCATTATTTAATAACAATTTTATACTAACCTGTACATAAGAATTTCCTGCTGGGTCATCCAGGACAAGCGTTACAGCTTCCTCGGTCGCTAAGACCTTGTCTAATCTTTTAGCAAGTCTAGCCAGTACTTCAGCAACCTCAGTTTGTAAGGTATCCCTGGTTAGTACACTACGCTCTAAACCAATTTTCAAGTCTGTCAAAAGTCCTTCCACTGTTGTAAACTTCCCGCCAACAACAAATGGCCCAGCTTCTAACTCCATTTCGGGAATCAAAATGGAGCATGTTTCAGACTGTAACAAAAATAAGGTAATATTTTAAAGACTACACTCCTAGTGCTGGTTGGTTTTGCTTAAAACACTAATAAAATTCAATTTTGTTAATGTATGTTTATACGATATTTCTACTTGGTCAACTTTTTAGATGCATGCTTCATTACAGCCTCACCTCTCCGTCTATAGACACATGTCCATATTTAGTATTTGTTCTGAAAAAGTGCATTAAATTACCTTAAGGAGGTCTCGAGAAAAGTCTTCTCTGGACGAAACCGTGACTTCTATTTTCACACCACGTGGTTCAATTCCAGCACCTGATTTAATTTCATTTGTTCGATGACCACAATTGTCACAATTTGTAGCCATTATAACAACTTCTTTAAAGTAAGGAATTTCTAAAAAAAATATTTAAGTTATTGAAGTTATCTATTTTACAAGATATTGATAAAATAATGACTTAGAACAAGATCGACCAATTTCAAAATTTCACACATTTAGTAAGAGTGGTTTTCAAAATCAGATGGAAACTTTGAATGTAAGTAATTGAAAAAATGGCATTTGTTTCAAGAATATAAAGAAATATACGACATTGACTAATTAAATTAAGCCAATGCTTGTCTAATGCAATTCAGTTATAAATTAGAAAATAAAATTTGTTCATTGGTCCTTAACCTTGTTTCAGTTGAATTGTTGATTTGAGAAACCCCATAAGTCATAGAGAGCAAATTTAAACAACAAAAACAGAACGGACCAAAACGTAATGGTTCAAGAAAATCCGAAATGACTAATAATTAAAAAGTAATTGACTTATATTCAAAACTGTAGGTAGACTGTTTTAATCAGATTAAAACTGTAGCAATATCATGAATGGTCTGGCGAAATTTTTTAATTCAAGTATTTGCAATTATGAATTTTATTCAAAAAGGTCTGGGAGATAATATACAAAAAATATTTTAGATGATGGACTAAAGTTAAAAACCCTTATAACGGAGTAATTATTCGAAAGACAGAGTAATGGTTTGTTGGCACAATAATAATTTAAAATTAGAATTACTACTGCATAATATGATGATATGCATAATGAATAATTAACTTGTTTTAATCTTGATGTTGTTTTAAAATAGAGATGAATATGGTGCTGGACACCGAAAGCTTCTCACAATGAAATAAAATATAGGAGGGAGTTATTGTTGACCGTTAATAGAAATAGAAGTAAAATTTCTATTCCTTTAAATAGAAATAAAATATAATGAATTGAGACTGTGCTTGGTAATCTATCTTGATCAAAGTGATTTACTTACTAATTAAGACAATACAAGCCATTATGGTGTCTAAATTTAAATTTCCTTAACTTATGGGGTTTATCAAATAAATCAACTTTACAGAAGTAAGGAAAACAATAATTGTTTATTTTATATTATACAATTTCCACTCAACTTTCAGAAGTTTAACATCAATAAATTATAAAGTTTTTTTGTAGACAAACACAACTTCCCTTAATATATATTTATTTTTATAATGATAACATTTTTTCCCAAACAAACCGAACAACCATTGACCATAGGGATTGTTTAGAACCAATAACCATAAACCATTTTTACATATGTACTGTTAATAGCAGACAATCTCTGTGTAATAATGGTTTAAAAATTAGTTTTAGTACTGGGCAAATAGACAAATTAATTACTTATGGAAAATAAACAGACTTAGGGAATTACTGCCAGCTATTATATATTAGAAAATAATAGCAAATTTAAGAAAGAAAGCCCAGAAGATGAAAAAAAATTTCGAAACAACATCGGTTTGTTTGGGATAAAAATCTTAATATTATAAAAATAAAGATATATTAAGGGAAGTTGAGTTTGTTCACAAAAAAAAAAAAAAGATTGAAAAATAATTGTTTATAAAAATATATTCAGAATAGACTAGTCAGCTTCTTATTCTTCAACCCTTTCACATGTGGGCCACATGGAAATATCAGACTTAACTTTACTGACTGAAACCATTTCCTAACTAAATTATAACAGCCACCATTACAAACCAGTGAAAATGTCGGACTTATGGGGCTCCCCATGCATCATAGTGCATCATAACATAACATCATAACAGAAAGGAAATCCATCAAATTTTAAATATCCTCCAAAAAGAGACTTATGGGTTTCTCAACTCAACGTTTAAAAATGAATAGCATTTCACATTAGGCTATGTTTTAGTGTGCCAAATAGTTAACATAAAAAAAATGTAACATTATGCACTGGTCCATCTTTAATGCGTGTCAGTAAAATTTTGAATTATTCAATGTTTAGTTTACTGTTTTATTTCAATAATTGCTTTAGTTTGTATTTTCTGCTTATTATTTGCTTGTAATTATTTAGTATTACATGAGGAATTTGACTCTTAAAGAATAACCAGTATTGGATAGCTTTATCTCACACATGTATGTGGCATGGTTTATAAAAACAAGAATAAATTGGCTTAAGCACAATTAAACAGTATTTATACAATACTGTAACACATGTTTACTTTTATATTTGTCTTCTTTCATGAGATACATATGCAATTTAAAAACTCCCAAAACATTAAAGAAATTCATTAAATTTCCACCTTTTTCCTGTTTTTCCAACTGTAAATACTCAATATTAGTTGTGAGCAATGAAAGCTTTTAGATTAAATTGATAATTTTCCATGATTAATAAAAATAACAAATAATAATTTTTGTACTTACTGGTCAATTTCATATTTGTAGTCGTTGCAGTTCCACAATTCGGGCAATTAGTAGAAAATGTGAGTACTTCAGCCTCTAAGTCCAGGGGCTCTGCAGACTCACCAAGCCGTGGCAGAAGAGATTCTTCTCTTCCTTCTGGCTCCCCTATTTCTTCTCTGGTGTATAAACCAAGGACATGGTCTTCAGATTTACTCCGATTGAAGTGAACTATGTGACAGTTTGGGTCTGGTTTTGGCGCTTTAGGGTTTTCCACCCAAGAATTTCCACTTATATCTTCAAGTATCTAGGAAAAAAAATTATTGTTTTATGTAGGTACACCTTTAAGCAAGTATTGTAAGAAAAATTTAATGAATTGCATAAATACCAAAACGAATGGGCGTGTTAGGGTTTTTAATGCTTGTAATTTTTCTATGAACCCTTTAATTTTTTCGGCAGTTTCCGGGTCAGACGATTTTCTTCTTTCCTGGTCTTGACTTAGGCCCGTTACAGCTCTTTCTATAATTCCTTCAACAGTAGTCACTTCTGAAATTGAAGGGCAGATGATGGATTAAAAAGGATCAATAAATTAAGTTGGGTGATACACAAGTAACTGGAAGCTTAATATTTTTGTGGAAGTATGATTGAGTGACTGTAGGGTAATTTAGCTCTTTTGCTTTCAACACTTGAGGTAATAAATGATCAACCTTCTCTTCAATTCTTCCAGCAGATTGTATTTCATTATTACTATAACCACATTCCAAACACTCAAATGACATAATCACAATTTCTTTATAAAATGGCATTTTAGTAAGTAGCAGTTTTGTAATATTAAACATATTAAAGTGACTTGAAGATTGATTGAATTTCAAATCTGCAATATTTTTTAAGATAAAATGCTTGAGCGTACGTACTGTTGTGCGTATGTGAATGAGTTTTGCTTTTTCTTTTGATTAGAAACAAACCAAATAAGAGTCCTTTGTAGAGTTTATCAAAATACACAAAAATCAAACTATCATGAAGAGGCATAGATCGGAACAGTTTACCTTATGCTGGAGATAAATTTAAATTAATCGATCTTACCATTGCCAAATGATTGCATATCTTTCACTTGGAACTAAGATAAAATCTATGTTCATCCGAGCTCAATATAATAGAAATATTAACTGATATTAGCAAGAATACTTGAATTATACAGAGGGAAGAAAAATGTTGGTATGCTTACATTATATTAAAACAAAAAATGTATCACATTTTAGTCAAACAATTAAGTGTGTAGTCATGGCCAGACTGATGAATGACAAAATATTTTTTATATTTAAATTTTTTTTTTAGTGCATACAGTTAAAACTAAGCGCAAACAAACTCGATATTCAACATTTTACATACCTCCTTTCTGTGATTGTGAAGGAATTTCAAAATCCAAAACAGGTAATTTTACAGCTGTATAATCTGATTTCACTACTTGGCGATTCAAATCTTCAGCGCTTTCAACACTTAAGGTAATACGAACACCCTTCTCTTCAATTCTTCCAGCAGATTGTATTTCATTATTACTATAACCACATTCCAAACACTCAAATGACATAATCACAACTTCTTTATAAAATGGAATTTTAGTAAGTAGCATTTTTGTAATACCCTAAAACATAGTATTAATTTATTCAATAAGCTTGTACATGAATAACATTTGTTTGCATTAATGAATTTTAGTAAACTTGAATAAAAACTTGAGAACTTAGCCCATTCTCTAAACCCTCCATTGGTCATGAGGACGGGTTTACTCTTCTCACCAGATTTATGTTACCAAAAAAACTTTTGATTCATATTCATTTTAAGATAAAAGTGTCAAGAATATAATTATGAAAACAGAGGCTTTATATATTTTTTGTTTGGCCGTAATTATTTTTTATTGTGAAAAATTCCGGTACTGAGCGGAGAGGGGGGGGGAGGGGGGGAGGGGTTTGAGATTATACATTAACATACGTATTATTTTTTGTATAATTAAAAGAATGTTTGATTTTCTAATCTCTTGTTTCCTGTTTGTTTTTTATTGTTTAAAGCCTTTTTTATGATTAATATTAATATGTAAATGTCGATCTTTTTAATTGTATATTTATTTATTTTTTTGGGCAACATTATGTTGTTTTGTAATCATTTTTTGAAACTGTTATTATTTTGTATATAATTGAAAGAATGTTTGATTTCCTAACTCTAATTTCCTGTATTTCTTATTTGAAGCCTTTTTTATAATCAACATTAATGGGTAGTTATACATAAACATTGAATAAGAGGAAAGCTAAAGTGTTAAATTTTTCTTACAAAATTACTAAATATTTATAATAATTTAGTAATAATTATTTAAATGCATTATTCGTAATAATACGATTAGAACGAACTATTTATTTATAACGATACTCTTGTTGTCAGCGTTTTTACAGAAGTTTGAAAAATAAAGTCAAAATCCCACGCTTATCCAAACATAGAGTCAACAGCACATATGTTAATCAATTAGGCTACAAAATAAATACTTTGATCACACATATAATAATAAATTTTATTATAGTTAAAATTATTTTTTTATTTGTATATAGGTATTTGTTTAAAACATTTGTGGCTGTATATAATACTGTTCTACTTTGTATAGTTTATCAAATAAAATAATTTATACAGCGTAATTTAATCTCCTCAATTTTATTTAAAATTTCCCCATTTGAAATAGAGGCTAAATTTCATTAATATGGAATTCATTCTCAATTCATACTTATTGCTATAAAGAAATATTTTAATGATATAAAAAAAAAAAGATCTGATAAAAATATATATATATATATGTATATATATATATATATATATATATATATATATATATATATATATATATATATATGTATATATATACATGCAAATAACAAAATAGCCATGAAAATATAATCGGATGAGGGTCACCTGTCCTCAGGCCGGGGTGTAACCAGTCAGGTTACAAAAGTAGGTGCGACTGAGGGAGGGTTAAAATTTAATGTGTTTCATGTATTTTTAATTTATCCCTGTTATTCAATGGTAATAATAAGTGAATTATAGGATATCATATAATTATGTCAGGCAAGAGGTTGAGCAATATTCAACATAAACTCCTAGAGCTAAATTAATATAAATTTGCTAATCAAATAAATACGTATAACAACTCATATTCCTCATTTTCAGCCTTAAGAGAGCTACAAAAATAATCTATAACACAATATTCTCTGTTAGCACCAGGCATTGAGCGAGTCATGTAAAAAAAACCCTTTAACATAAAACACATTATGGAAACCTACTTTACATCTGACACTCTTACTAAAGTAATTAGTTTCTTTTAATTGTAAATCAGTAATTTTAGATGAATGGTCTAAATATAGCAGTGAACATTTACATGTTGGCAATCCACATGTAATAAACTTACATTTTGACCACAATTGACGCAAAGAGATTCAATCTGTGTTATGTCATCAACAGCCTCATCAGGATTGAAATCTGTAAAAACCGACCTCCTAATATGATTCACTTCTCCATTCATTGCCATTCTTTTCACTTTAATTGATAATAAATTTAAAAACTGCAAGAACTATAACCAGTAGTGATACCTTCTTGACAGGGAAGTCAAGATAACAACTTTCGATTATATATAAAATTTGGTATCCTTGTTTGTTTTATAATTTCGTCTTATTTTAAATGGTATTAATAATTGCATGTAAATATATGATTTAAAATAAATTATACATAATTATACGTAAATTATTGGAGGCGCAGTGTTATTTAGAAATTTGTAAGGTGCTGCTTTGTATTGGAAGGCGGTGAAAGTTGGGAACTAGAGTGAGAATGTCAATATGTCGGAGACTGTCCCGAGAGAAGGTTGTCTCCTATAGGTGTTGAGTGCTCGTGTATCGTGTGTGACAGGGACCCATGCCGTAGTATGCCTCCAACGTCATGTCAAGCAGCAACATCGTCGTTGAGTGGCTTCGTTCCCTCCACCTCGGCCAATATGCCGAATCCTTCCTTGATAACGGCTACGACGACCTGGAAATATGTAAACAAGTAGGAGATCCTGATTTGGACGCTATTGGAGTATTCAATGCCAATCACAGGCAAAGATTGCTCCAGTCTGTGCGGACTCTCAGGGAAGAAGGGGCCGCCTCCGTCTATTTTACTCTGGAAGAATCGCAAGCGATCCAAGAGGAATGCAAGGGTGAAACTTCCTCAGCCAGGTCGTCAAGGAATTCCGATAAATCCCGGAGTCCATCCAGCGGTAGTGCTCAAGAAGTACCTCGCTATGTCGATGAATACGAAGAAGGAAAAGCGGAATTGGTTAGAATACCCAAAATGCAGTTGAAGATGTTGGTTCGGGAACGTTTGGCTCAAGATGGAATCAGGCTGAGTTCTCAACCATATTCTACTTCGGTAAGTTTATAACCTGCTGATCAGTTTCCTCCGCTTTGTTTTTCTAATATTTTATCATAATGTTATTTATAATTTCCATTCATGAATTCAGGTCGATTTGTTTAAGGATGTATATTTTTATAAAATTTGGGGAATATGTCATTTCGTGATAATATATCTTCATGATAACCTATGTTTGAATGATTACATTCAATTTTTCTGTCATATTTTTTAGATATTTCACACTGAACTTCTCTTTATCTTTTAAAACCGTTGGTTTACAATAAAGGCTATAAAAATGTTAATTCTATTTTATTTTAAGAAATATTAAGGAAATGGACACTAGCTGTTGGCATTTGATAAGTTGGTATCTGCATTGAGGTTTATGGTTCTGAGCATAATTTGTTTAATATGTATTGACAATCTTATTAAAAATTACCTAAAATGCATGTTCAGTAAATATGGTCATATACGTTTTACGTTGATTTTATATTTAATTAATTTGTTTATCATCAAAATGTTTAGCTAATGTGTGTGGGTAATTTTTAGTTGTATTTTGAAGTAGAGAACCATTTGTTACTTATTTGTGACAATTTTCTATATTGATAGATTTGCCTATTACAAAGCTGCTGAATTGCTCATGAGTAAACCACTTTGATAGCTGTCAGAAACTAGAATTGATGTAATGAATAATCATGATTGATGCATATAAAGTATAAAAAGATTCATTACACTGGAATTTTAATATAATATTTCTAGTGTTATTTAAGCTATGAATATGAGTTTATCAGTCGACACTATGATTTATTTTTATCTCTTTGGTTTTAATTAGAACTGTACTGATTATTATCAATAATAATTTATGCTATTCATTTTAGCATAACCTTTAAATTAGTTTGCCTTTTATTCCTGCTCATCTAATTGTGGGAAATATCTTTTTGTTATCTCATTTTCTTGCATATTATTGACTATATTATGGTTTGTCCTTATAATATTTCTAGTCTGTTTTCGGATTTAGTGGTCTATCTATAAATAACTTAATTATTGTTGGATTTGAAAATACTAGACAATTCTTCTTACATACTCTTATGAAAAAATAGAATGCTAGTCTTTTTACTTCTGTAATTAGAAAGATAGAAAAACAATTTTATTCTGGGACAAAGTCCCTTTAGAATAACAAATATGTATAAAATAATAAATATTAAATCTGGCCAAAAGACCTAGCAGCTAATAACAAAACAAAAAAAAAAATATTTTGCATAGTTATAATATAAATCTCTCTCTCTCTCTCTCTCTCTCTCTATATATATATATATATATATATATATATATATATATATATATATATATATATATATAAAAGAGCAAATGAAGGATGGTGCTATAAATTCTATACTAAGATAACATGATAATAAAAATATTAATAAAATAAAGTAATATACAAATATATTCTATACACAGACAAAACGGAAAGGAAAGAAAAGAAAAAAATCATCTGATAAGCAAAAAAAAAGAAAAAAATATTTGACCACAGAATACAGAGGAAAAAAAATTCAAACGTTATTTAAAAATATTTTTAAAAAGTACACCAAATCATGTGGATAGAAAAAAAGTATATACATCACAATTTATATACTAAAACATAAATGTGGAATAAGCACCGTAATGAGTACATTATAGTTTTGTAAAAAAAGAGCTTATAGATGAGAAAATAGAGTAACGTAAAAATGAAAGAGCTCTTCTTGTATACCTAGGGGAAAAAAAAAAACAAAGTGTGGAAAAGTGGAATGAAATATAAGTTCATAATAACATATAAAACGTTATAAATTGAGCCAAATCCTTATTTCCTAATATACCATTAGCCAGCGACTGCCTGGTTTGTGAAGAGGAACTGGAATTAGGAGGTTTTTAAATGTGCATTAGGAGGGAGCATGCCGGATTTTAAGAAGGAGGAAACTCCCGAAAGTGGTGGAACAGGCAATAATGGATTATTGAAATGAGGCAGATCTGTGAAAAGGGGTAATTACTTATTACTATTGTTATAATACCTATTACTTTTATTATTAGGGAATCGTTGGTAGGTTTATGAATATGATACAGGCCATTTATTGATTTTTCTTTTATTAATAAAATGTTTCAGGAAATATATATCATTTATTCTGAAGTAGTTGTTATTTCTCTTTAAAATATGTTTACTATATGCTTTGTTATTATAATCAACAAAACCAGTCTTGCAAAAAGGCCTTGCAGAGCTTAAGGAGTCATGCAGTTGAAGAAATTTCTAATTTTCGTCTTAAAAATATTCTTGATTGACAGTGCTGTCCCCATGCTCCCTCTTGCTGATTTACTCATTGACGAATGTTAGTCACCTATAAGATGTGTACCAAGGGAACTTTTCAACCCATGGTTACCACCCTCGAAAGAATGAAATTAATACAAGTTTGAACTTGATTTTAATACTAAAACTATATGTAAAGTGACTTTTTATTTTTTTAAAATTTTATTGAGTTAATAGTTGCTCTTAAATTTGCATCATATAACTAGAAAATATAGTAACTAGTTGATTATTTTCTAGATAATCAGATAAATATTCTCCATCAGAACTGGACAAACATGAATGCTTAACCAACAGTTCATGCATATTAATATTAATCAATTAATAAATAAAAAATACTCTTAAAATGCTGTATAAATCAATGATTCGTAATATAACTATTATCTAATATTATTTTTAGTACCAATAGCCCCATTTTATTATTTGGCATTGTATTAGTTGTAATCTTTAATATCAGTGTATTGCATATCTCTATTGTTATAGATGTTACTGCTATTACTCATTACCCTGAAGCAACTTACATTCTTGTACACCCGAAGAGTTTTAAAAACGTTTTCAAACTTTGTGGTCCTTGGCCACCTAATGATGGCAGGCCTGGCTAATGCGTCTCACTCATGACTTAGTTCCTCCATTCATTTACCTACCTACACCCTTATGAGTTTTCCATCCTAATGCATCTCTCTTAGCAGTTTTTTCTAAATCTAACTCCTTATTCTAATACTTATATTTCTTTTCTTTTTTTTAAATTGTACAGTTCTTGTCATTTTCTTGATATTGTCAATCTCCCACCCAACCTTAATTGTGCAATTACGCTGGTATTGCATTAGTTTGAATATCGTCGGCAAAAATGGGAATTCAAGTCAAATCCCAACTTTTCAAAGAGTGACCAATGACGTTTAAAAAATTAAAGTTTCATCGTATTGAGGTGTTTCTTAAAATAGTATGTACCAGCAAGTGATATACTATCGAGTAGAAAAAATTAACTATTGATTGTTGTGCAAACTGTTTTCGCAATAATGAAATAATTTTAAATGAAACCGTTTTGGACTTTCACGCTTTTGACGACGCAAAGCCCTTTTATTTTCCTCGACAGCCTAAAAATGTCCACTTCCTGTAGAATGTAGTTAGCTAAGTATTTTATTTAATATTTTCCTGATAACCTATTTAGAAAGTATTTCTCGAAGTGAATCCATGTGTATCAGCTGAATATAAGAATCTATATGTCAACTCCATTCAACTAATTTTTATGGGCCCTAGATTTATTTTTTTATTTTTAACAGTGGAGTAACGTTAACCTTTTTTGATTGATTAAAAATATTTTGGTTTTCAGAAAACGTAACCCCCATAACGGCGCCTAACGATGATAAAGCCCTCAAGACACCCAAGTCCAATAGACTAACTTACAGAGAACCTCTCATTATATTCGGCAAAAAGCAAATATATGTCGTTTAGTGTATGTTCCTTAAATAGATATATATATAGAATATATTAAGGATCTTACTTATTTTTTCGCTGGTCCATTAATTTTACTTCTTCAACTAGTTATGAGTAATCCGTCAAAGAAAGTTTTCGAGACTTTTTGCTGTTTGACGAATTATTTATATACATATGTGCACACACACACATATAAATATTTATGTTGGGTATATGAACTACAATGTTTCACGTTTTTATTTTTTGGAGGGGGGAGATTGATCGTTCGAGCTTCTTTTCCCGATCTTACATCTCAAATATTTTCTAATTTATATTAATTAATTAATTAGGTAATTATTAAAATACAATTGTATTTTTTTTCCGAACTCCGGATCTGAAACTCGTAGTTACATTTAATATCTGTAATAAAATTTTATGTTTAAACATATTAATATCAGAATTTAAGAAGCCTGTATAGTAAAATGAAGGGGTATTTTATCGCGATTTAATTTTTTTATGCATTTAATAGAAAAACGCTGCAATTTATTTCACAATGGTTTATTTTTTAATAATTAGTATTTATTTGTTAAATTTAATATTGATTATTAATAAATTTATTAAAAGTGTTTCGGAATCATTGTACTAAGACCAATATATATATATACTCGTATATATAAACAATTTTTTAAGGCTTTGTTATAATGATTCCAAAAAACTTTATCTTTTCCTCTATCTTCATAAATGGCTCAGTCATGGGATAAAAGAAACCTATAATCGGCCGCTATTTAGAAACAAAATGGCGGATGCTAATGTCGAGTTCCGAGGATCTGATGACCTGTGAATTTGTTGTAGCGGACGGATGATTTTTTTTTTTTTTTTTTTTTTTGCCTCCGCTGTCCATTTATGTAAAACGTAAAATGTTCACTAAAGCATACACTTAAATTGACTACAGCGATATCTTATAAATATAGAATTTGTTTATAACTTGACTTCAGTGCTACCTATCGGATCCTAACATAGTTATGAACCATCGTCTCAAATACACAAATATATTGTGTGAATATGACAATCGGTCAAGTCGTTCAACATTTACACGGTCACAAATTGACGTACAGACGATTATAGTTCCTTTTCTAATCCCACAAGGTAATGAGGGGCTGGAGGATGAGGATTAAAAATCCTCTTGTAAAAGACAAGATGACAGCTCTCCATCATTCTCAAGTACCATAAGGGCCAGAAGGGCCGCATCGTACCGTAATGCAATGCTAACCTTCTATTGACACAATGTTCCCTTTGTCTTTCAGCTGCTCAATTTTTCTTGTACTCAAAATGATCCTTGTGAGGCTTTGAAATTCGTCTGAACCCCATTTATGCCTTCAACACTGGAACTTCGTTTAGAGGAACGGATTCAAGTGAAGTTGTCCATTCTTTGTATCTCTTGGCAATGCGAACTTCTTTTTCATAATTTACAAATGAATGATGCGGTGAAGTGCTGACAATCGGCAGATGCGGTGAATTAGTCATAAAGGTAAGAAATTGGTAGAAGGAAAGATTATTTCCAGCTGTATCTCCCCCATGGATTTAATCTACATATTTGTTTATGCACGTAGATCCCTCATCCAGGTCCTATTCAGTCTCATACTAGTTTTCTCCGATATGAAAGACGTCGTTATTTCTTCTTTACAGTTTGTTGGAATATCCATTTTATCCCGTTTGCATCATCTGCGTGAGTGTACAAACTAAAATCTGGGTAAATCCAACATCTCACAACTAAACTACCCATAACAGCACGTTTCGACAGGAATTTTTCTTTGATAAACTTTTATATTTTTTTATTATGTAATGCTGGTACTATTTTCGTATTTCATTTTTTTTTTTTCAACTTCATCAATTTTGTCGTGCTGATCATCTTGTTTTAACTGATAAGAATGGCACGTACATTTTTACGGAATATTTGAATTTCCATGCTTAAATCCCGTTCTTAAATCATTATGCTAAATAATTTTTAAATATTTTACTATCAAATAAAATTTTTCTATTACTCAATTATTTTGTTGTTGTTTTTAAGGCCTTTTCTTGTCGTTGTTAATTTTTCATACACTATACACGGTTGGTTATTGATGAATTACTAAAAATTATTGCACACGGAATATTTTTTATAAACGACAGTTATTGTTTGACTGTTATTTCGCCATAAAACGTTCTGTTTCTGTTTGTATAGCAAAGCCAGCGTGTAAAGTTTTTTTGTTGATGCACCATGGTCTTGCGTTTGATTAGTTTTATATTTAAAAGTTTGTATTCGTTCTATAGGTCATGTTAGGTTATGCTTCGTATGGATACTCGACAGCGTATGTCTTTAGCGGTCTTCTTCAATTTTTTTAGCATTTTTCTTTTTTGTTCTATTATATTTTATCGATCAAATTATTTTTTTTTTAAGAAATTCAATTATTTTTTGTATGTTGTTGCTGTTATCGCCTAGTATTGTCTGAAGTTTTCTTTCTAATTTTACAGTGTGAAAATATCTTTCATGTAGTGGACAGATTTCTAAAATGTGGTCAATCATCAGTTATTGTACTGCTGCACATTACAAATTTCACATTTTGGAAGTGCAGTCTTATTAATAAAAAAAAACTGTATGTTAGTCGTATGTGGTCAATTCTCATTCTAGTGACTACTTCTTATCTTCTGTTGTTTCGGTCAGATCTTTTCTGGCTCTAGTTTCTTTTTTGGATTTTTATAATTTATTAGGCCTCCAGTAGTTTCCCGAAGCTGGTCCCCAGATCATCTTCGCTTGGAATTTCAGATAGCTGCATATATCTAATGTGGTGTGGATATTAGGATACATCTAACAGGTGAAGTGAATAAAACTGAGCACAAACTCATTCCTCAAAAAGCTGAGCAGGTGCTCTAGTTCGATGATTACAATTTATATTTCTTTCAATTCTAATTTTCTTTATTATTATTTTACAATTCTTTTAATTAATATTTTACCAAGTGTATGGAGCACGTGCTCCACAATTATGGACTGATTATTGATTCGGAATACCTTCACATCTTTCTAAGTGAATACAACGTCAGAATGCATGCTATGTGAGCAGGTACTCAGTAAAATGCCGATCTACTCTTTCGTTAATTCAACACTTTACTGAGTACCTACTCACATAGCATGCATTCTGACATTTTATGCACTTAGAAAGGCGTGCAGGTACTCCGAATCAATAATCAGTCTGTATTTCGTCGGTTCCGTGAAAAATTCGATTGTTTTTTTTTTTCGATTATACTCAGGTTGATACATGCCTGTAGTAAAGTTACGAATCTGTTTCGGGATTAGAAACTGCTGGAATCGCAGTTTTATTTTTGCGAAAGACTTCTTAAAGTTTAAGAAGGTGGAATAATTATATTTATTCTATTAATTAGAGTTCTATAAATTTGATCAATAAACCATTCAACATATTAAGCCTACATTCTATTGGCCTTTTAAAATATTATTCTCCCACATGAAGACTGAAAAAACAGAATATGACAAAATGCCGTAAGTCGGAAAACATCTGATAAACAGCTTTTATTAATTGGGTTGTATCAATATTATCTATGTGAAGTAACTACAAGTATTAGCCAACCATCCTTCACAAGGATTGGGCAATACGTTTACTAATGTAAAACAACTCCGTGATTTTTCATGGCAGTTTGATTTTTAAATTAAGTCCTGTAAAATCAAAAAAAGTGGCTTATAGCATGTTGCTATCTGACCACCGATATGTTATTCTTGCTCAATTCGTTGAGATATCGGTGTGTGAATGGTGTTCATTTCTATCTTGGTTTTAATTTAGAGTGTTGTGAATTGTGAGTGCTTCTGTTTCTTCTATGGAAGGTTAATGTTAGATATTGAACTCGTTGTCGATTTTAGGAATTCCAGAGTTTACACCATTGCTTTAGTTCTAGTAAGTTCACTTAAAAACATAATAAAACTTTTAAAACACATTTATATGTACAATACTGCAGAAACCTTTGCTCTACGTCTAAATAACCAAAATAAAGAACTGTATGTACAAAATATGTTTTTACATCTTTTTAAAAAAATCCCTCATTCGTTTTTTTCTTCTTTCTTTGGAAACACATTTTCTTTATTCTAAATTGTACTTTCCTTAACATGAGTTTTTCCGCGAGATGTGCTTCGTCGTCTTGTTCCTTTAAATGTTAAAGCAATCCTTCTACGTGTTGCCAAGGTTCATATGTCATCTGCGCAGACCCCTAGACCTTCGCACGGTTGGTTCTATTGTATTTTCCTTGTTGTTGTCTTGGATTAAAAATTAAAAACATTTTTTTTCGGCTCGTAATCAAAAATCTTTTGCGCGGCACTCGCCGATAATCGGAGCTTTACTGTACCCTACTGTTCCTAGGTCAATGGTTGTGCAAGGAGGTGATTTGGCCTAAATCGTGCTCAACCGCCAGGTTTTTCCCCATTTAAGGGTAACCACTCCATAAAGGATATAGTTATATATACTTAAATAAATTCATATTTCAAATTGAAACGTTATTTCTTTAGTTTGGCCGAGGTGGACCTTTCAGAGATGCCTTTCCTTTGGGTGAAGTCTGTTTGCCGAGGATTCCTATTCTCAGTTTTGCCGGCCATGTGACGCGTCCTTTGTTCCGGTAACATACCTGCCAGATGCTCGAAGACTCCCAGGACATCTTTTGTTCGTTCCGCGCAGCTGCTTCCCTTTTGGCTTTCACTCTGCAGATGATTTGGTCATCCAGAGTTTTTCTACAGTCAGCATCTATCTGAAATTTATTATGTTCTTCTAAGAATACTTTCAAGGTATAGGGTAAGCATATCAATTCTTGAAAGTTTGTATGAAGTAATTTGAATTAAGTAGCTAACGATCGAGGCCATCCTGGCCAAAAATAAAGTTATATTTATGAGATGTTAGAGCATTGTATCATTTAACCATGTGTAGCTTGTCAATATAATAATAAAAAATATCTGGTGCGG
Organism: Rhaphigaster nebulosa; assembly: GCA_948150685.1. Lineage (NCBI taxonomy): Eukaryota > Metazoa > Arthropoda > Insecta > Hemiptera > Pentatomidae > Rhaphigaster > Rhaphigaster nebulosa. Next base: position 40,022,439 of record OX411312.1, on the reverse strand, counting down.
TACGCTCATCACACAACTTTCACTTACCTTTCTACCTAAATTCAATTTCAAGTTTCCATTTAGTTTTTATGAAATAACATTAATGTTACTTTAAAGCAAAAATTATTAACTACAACAATCACAAAGTTTATGCGTTTTTGTCACTCTCCATTACCTTCTACGACTTTATTTCGAAGATATTAATTTTTCTAAAATGTTCGGCTTTCCGACGGTGTATTATACACCTATATTACCATTCTTATTTCCGGACATTGGTTTTCAACCTGTGAACATATTTATACTTTTTTCTCCTTCAGTTATTTATCGAATTCTTTCAATGTTCATATTTATCCATTTTTCGTTACTGCTAACAAGGAGAGGCGGTTAATTATTTCAAATAAACAAAATAAAAGGTACCTTAGAGGAAGCCGAATTGTGAAAATTCGGCATTTAAGTCCTGTCAGACTATAGGGCCTTTCAATGAGGTTGATATTAGAGAAAATTTAATTATACGTTGATATAACGAGTTTAATCAAAATCATTAGAGCCTTTTTTTTTGTTGACAAAATTGTAAAAATTTGAAGAAAAAAAATCGATGATATAGATCGGCACTTGTGGTAAGTCGATTTTAGTGAAAAAGTTACTGTAACGTCACAGGCAGATATCTACCTTAAATGCGCAATTTCAGTTTCGAACAAATTTTCTTTTTTTAGTCAAATTTAAATCTCTCACACACATAAATTATTTTGTGAGTTGGTTGTTTGGACTCAGGGGACCTTGAAACGTATATTTCCGTTGAAAGTTCGGATTTTAAATTTTTCGCGATCGCAATACTTTCCCTTACTACATATTACGTGTATTGCTAAGTGAAATAAAATAAAATTGCATTGTGTACTTAATTGCAAATTTTTATTATAAAAAATATGGGTCCCCTATCGTGGCATTTTTTGCACTTCAGAATCAGATATTGTGAATCAGTGTTTGAACTTTCTAAAGCCGTGAAAGCTAATGTGAATTTCCTCCAATTGTTTTGGCTTATTTAGAATTAAAATGATAAAATATATATTGTATTTTTTAAAGATGAAATAATTAGTAGGTGCTGTGGACTCTAATATGTTGAAATTGTTTCATAATTTTCATTTTCTTTCAACAGAATTTTTTCGAATCAATTGTCTATATTTTCTTTTATTTTTCCTTAAAGACATATCTATACAATAATATTTACATTACTTATGAATTCTATATTGTTTAGTTGAAAAGAGCTCATCATATTCAATTTTCTCTTTTAGGCGTCAAATTTTGAGTATTTAAAAAAAAAATAAAGAGTAAGAAAAAAAATTATTTACTACCGTACTTATTTTTTTATTTTCGTCAATTTCTTCATGGGGAAACTATATATCGGCGGTCCCAGAGAAAAAGTTGGTCAGTCGAAGAATGATGCTATTGAGTTATGTGTATTGTGATTATCACTCAAACCCAATAGTAGATATAAGACCCAAGTCTTATTTTTTTTGTTCGAACTTCAAGGTGTCCACTACGGGTCAATGTTTAGTACCGCTATTACTACTATAATTGTTTTGCGGATATTTCAATAATAATCTTCATAAATTTTTATAAAGTTCGTCTCTTCTCTTCTAAATGTAATTATTTCGTCTCTGTGGTCCATTTAAATTTATTAATATTATTATACAAATTCACCATCGCTAAATATGTATTGTTAATTCGAAACTGTTGGAGGAAATCAAAATGTCACCTCACCACTTGGCCTATTTACTCACGCTTCATATGTGAATTATGATTCACTTATTAAATCTAGTTTTTCTGAGTCATATATGAGCCATTTTTGTTGGAATTTATGACAATAATTCTAGTAAAACCTTCTGTTTCTCAAAATGATGATTTATTAACTTATACCACTTTTGTTCTCAACGGATTCATATCACAAGTCATACAAAATTTGTGAATTGAAGGATCAACATTTACCCTTCTTCATAAAACCGTCTCTTCCATTTCCTCTTGTGTCATTCTTACTAATAGTACTGTTTGACTGATCTGTTATCTAAAATTTTATATCGACAAACGACTCAAGGTGATTTCACTTAAGATTAAAACAGGAAACGAGATCTTTAAGGTGCTTTTACACATTTGCCAAACCTAGGCAAGTGAAACGCCAAGCCAAATGGCAAACATAGCGAGCAAACCTATTCACACGATGCTATTCCGGTTAATTCATCTATAGTTGACATACCGATGATTGTATAGAAGGATCAATCTAATTAGGGATTGACAAATTATTTGCCACTTCTGTAATTTTGTTTTTATTGAAAACTAGTTTCGTATGTTATAAAAACTGGAAGATCACTAAATCAGAGATTAAAGGAACATATAAGGAACGTGCATATAATAATAAGACAGAGAATTCCAACTTTGCAATTCATTTAAATGAAAAAACCCACAAATTCATCAAAGACTCGGTAGTCACCAATGACCAAATAAATATTGACTAATGACCAAATAAATATATCCAATAGTCTAATCTTAAATTTATTTCCATCTATAACAGAAAAAACAAGTACTCACCGGAATTACTGGAAAAATCCCGACTCATAAACCGTTTACCTATAAACAACCCACCTTTCTTTCATTGCCAGTAAAAAAAAACTCTAAACAAATCGAGAGGAGGATAGGAAATAATAACCTGTTTCTAAATATTTAAAGCTTGCTGTAAATGTATTTAATAAAAACAATATCTTAATGATATCGACAGTGAAATATCGATATATATATATATATATATATATATATATTAATTATATCGGCACGGAAATATAGTTGTTATATAAACAATAGCTTAATGATTTAATTTATTTGTAAAAAACAACTTCTCATTGATATTTAATTTTATATTTAAAAAAACATTTTTATGAAATTGTTCGAAGTCCTTCTTCGTCTCCAGGATCTTCATTTTCTTTAAAATACACATTTGTAAATTATTTAGTATAAAATAACTTAATTATATCGTCCCAGAAATATCGATATTATAAAAATAATATCGTTAATTATATCTATATTATTAAAGAAATATCACGATTAAATCGGCACAGAAATATCAATATGATAAAACATTATCATAATTATATCGGTACATAAATATCGATATTATAAAAACAATATCTTAATTATATCGTCCCGGAAATATCTATATTATAAAAACAATATCTTAACTATATCGGTACAGAAATATCGGTTTTATAAAAACAATATCTTAATTATATAGGTACAGAAATATCGATATGTGTGTTCCTTTAAAAGATTAAAAATGTATTTTTTCGATACATCGAACTACTATTTCGATACATTCAAAAACTGTTGATTCGATATACAAACCCCTCTCTGCCTCGAGCCTTGTTCTCTCTCTACAACACGCTCGAACATGCTCTAGCCAGCCTGTCCCAGCTCGTTCTATCTAAGCCTTTTCCTTTTCTATTGTCTTTTTCCATCTTGTATGTATATATATATTTATTTATTTTCCTGTACTGTTGATCTATATATGTGTGCGTTCGGACATTTATGGTTGATTGGTTTCATAAATTTTAAAATTGTCTAGAGTTTATATACTGGATTAAGAGGGGGTTGATTGTTAACTGGAAGGGAGAATTATGGAGAGGTGAGAAGGTAGTTGGATGGATGAAAATAAATAAGGGATAGAAAAAGAAAAAGAAAATGGTGTGTAATCGAATACATACGAAAAGTCTATGAAATATGTGTATGAATGGAAAAAAATAAAATAAAATAAATAAATAAATGTAAAATTGTGTATATATAAATATTTTATCCACTATGGATTGATTAGTATGCTGTGTATTATAGTAACCCAATGTAATTGGGCAGCACTGATTTTTAATAAATCATTTCTCTCTATCATTCCAACTTCTGTGCCATAGTTGATTGTACATCCTGTTGGACAGCTAAATACTCTCATATATCCCCATTAATCCCCCTGACTTCACATCTTTAGAAACCTATTAGGTTTCCTTCCAGAAATTCCCATTGAATTTTTCATGAAAATTCCTCTTTTTTTTTTCTTATACATATTTTTTAGGTGTTCTAAATCGGTCTTTTCTTTATATTTCCTGGACCTGATTTTATAAACTATCTGTAATCGATAAATTCCTTCCTGAATAATTTCCTTGCGAGCTCCTGGTTGAATCTGTTAGTAGCAATTAGAATGGTTTCGAGATTTATACAAATTCTCCAGACGGATTTCGACGGCCATTCCTTCATTACTTCCCTGGAGAATTCGAATTCCTGGATTATTATTGTGGAATTCCTATAATTCGAATGTTCTCAGTTTAACTTCAATTAAATTTCATATGAAGTCATTTAAAAATTAAATATTATTGTTAAAATTGGAATTTAAGTATGAAGTAAAGATTTTATAATGTTCATATGTTTACACATACTCGTAGCATAGATGTTTGTTGGTTTATTTATTTTTTTAATTTTCTAATTATTAAAAAATTATTTTCATTCATCAAGAAATAAAAAAAAAAATCACTGAACTGCTGAGAATATAAACAAAAATATTTATTTAGATTGCGGTCAGAAATAAAACACAGTAGTGAAATAAACTGTACAATGTGTGTTTAAGTTTCAGTCTAAGATGGCCTTTATGACGGTTAAGAAAAACAATACACGAGAATAATAGAAATGAGAAGAATTAATGTAGTGGGATTCTGAATATGAAAAAAAAAAAAAAGTATTTATAAAAATATGATCCTGAAATGTAGAAATTATACATGACAAAAAATATAAAATCAAAATAATAAACCATTTCCTTCCATAATATTATTTTCTATTTCTATCAATGAATTTTTTTTTTTTTAATTTAAATTTCCACTTATCAATAGTTAGTTGCCTATCAGCAAATGGTCTAACAATACCAATACTATCTAATGAAATCATCTAAAACTTAAAATATCGTTTTCCTTGCTGTTATGTCCAGAATAAGAAATTAAAATATATTTTTTATAATAATAATATTTGTAATACGTTATAATTTTATGAAAATTTTATAATTACATAAAGGATCCAAAAACGTGTAAATTATGTTACCGTATTTCTTCTACCTTTAGCAGTTTAGGAATAAAAAATAAATGTTGGGTGATCGTTAAAACGAAAAGAAGTCTTAACCAAGATGTCAAGAATAAAAGCCAGACTTTAAAACTACGACTGAGGCTCCTATATTCCGTTCTACAAAGACTCTCTAAATTACCACTCAGACAGAAAATTAACATCTACAGCTATTTGTTAAAACCTATTTGGAGACTTCATCCCAAATTTATAGACCCACCAAAAAAAAAGGCACATTAAATAAATACAGACATTGCAATCGAAATTTTTTAGACTGATAAGAGACTCACCTCTCTATGTGTCAAACGAAACCCTACATACAGACTTACATATCCCGACTGTTATAAATTGCATTTATTCAATCTATAGGAACTTTCACGACAAACTATATGGTCATAGTAACAAACAGCTGCGTGGCATGGCAACTGTTGAAATTCGAGACATCATTCAGCAGAGGCTGAAGAGGAGTTGGATGAGAGATCTCATAGTCTAAGAAGTAAGACTATGCCGCTTGGTGCTGGCTTCCTCATGCGTTATACGTTAACATTGTAGTTGTGATAGCTCATTCGCTGGTTGTATTGTAATTTACAGGTACGAAAAAATGTTGAAATTATATTTTTAAAAAAAAGTCTTAACCAAACATTGCTGTTTTTCGAAACAAAATTATTTATGTAATGTGATGTTTGTGTTCCACGCACTAAACTTTATAGAGCTTTATTACCCACGGTGTGGTCATAAACGTACATTCTTACTACTATAAAATCCTCCATTTCCCCATGAAATACAACTAGTTCTGCAAATGCTTTGGATTCTTATTCCAAGAGACGAACCTGTGCGTGAAGGAAAACTGATTTAAAAATGGCGGATGAAATAGAGCCGGCAAACATCAGAGGGGTAGACAAAAAGTTTGATGAGAGGATTACGTTAAGTTTCCAAGTTTCTCCTATATTAATAATATTATGCTATGTATTGCTTGTATAGAGGGTGTTCCGTAGTTCACGGGAAATATTTAATGAGGTGATATTAGACCTCAGGAGCAACTAAAAAGTTTATATGGGTCATGGTTCGATTCCACACAGAAAAGCAGGAAATTAAGTTTCGTGTTTTCTTAAGTTTCACGTTTTTTGTCGCATATGAAGATATCACTCAAAAACTATTCAAGGTAAGACAAAATTCTCTCAAGAAATATAGTTTGGCTTAACTAAATCAATTGTAATGGAGCCTTTCGGAACGATCAATAGCGAAAAGATTAATTTTTTTTAATTACACTTAAGTTATATTAAGTTAGTTTTATACTTTTTTTTATAGTGCTGTAGTAAAATTATTGTATTCTTTTTAAATACATATTCAAGCATTGTTATGGTTAGCTTTAAGAGGGCGCATTTGGAATTTAATTGCATAATAGTTTTTGAGTGATAGGTTACTATTCTACAAAAAACGTGAATTTAGAAAAACACAAAACTTAGATTTTCTGCTTTTTCGTGTGGAATCGCATGATGGTCCACATGAACCTTTTTGTTTTTCTTAAGATCTACCTCTTTAAATATTTCTCGTAACTTACCGGACATCCAGCATATACAATCGCTATATTTTTTTTTTTGTATAGCACTACTATCTGTATAAGGTGTTGATCAATACGGGTGCCATAGTGAACGTAGTGACAGCTAGTTCGTCGTTGGAATCCATTACAGAAGTGCCTAACTTTAATTTATCTTAGGGATTTAGATTTAGTTGGACGGAGTTAGTAATCAGCGATCGGTGTTTTCGGTATCGAAGCTTCGGGTTCGCTAAGCCTTTTATTATTAAATTTAAAAAAAATATATATTTTTTACAAAATTTATATTAAGTATATTTTTTTATAACATATTTAACTAAATATATACTTAATATTATTTAATATACACATATAATATAATGTTACTCTACTTATTTGTATTATACAAAAGTGATTATTCTTCGAGCCTCTCCCCCCCCCCAGGGTTGCTGACCGGACTACACCTGTATTGGAAGCAGAAGGCAACGCACCTGTTCACACACTTCTATTTTCTTTGTTATCCATCTAACCTCTTTGTATGCCACAGCTACCTGGCAGGTCGATCCATTATTGTCAGATATAGAGCTTGAGGGAGCTAGTTTTCCTTGAAAACCAACCAACCAGTGGGAGGGGAGAAAAAAAAAAGAAGGAAATACTAACGCTCTTGCAAGAATAAATAAAAAAAATTATGTCCCTGATCCTTTAAGGATCCAATTGTCTTATTAATGTCTAAGGAGGGTTCGATTTCTTGTGGTGTTTTTTTCAGTTGAGACCCAATCATCGTACCGAAAAAAATATTGAATCAATTGTTAGCATATCGGTGTTAGTCCCTCTTATTTCAATGCATCTTTATTCAAGAGCGTTCTATAACCCTTTAGGAAAAGCCACACTAGAGGAACCTGCTGTTGTCTGCACTTTCCTTGTAGTGAGACCGTTCTTCGGCATTTCAAATGGGTTACTTTTGTAAATGGCGTCAATTGAATTCCTTCGGCAAAAACGTATCGTCTTTCCATTCCCTCTAGTGTGGCTTTTCCTTGATACTTTCTTTAGGCGCCAGGAATCGAACCCTTGTCTTTAAGTTTCGTTGGCCTGATGCTCATTCTTACAGAAGAGTTGGAGAAGTTGATCAGGGTGTTGATCAAAGTTATGGTATTGTAATCCGAGATTACTACGGTCAACTGTTTCATACATGAGACAGTATTTGGTGGCACGCCACATATTAATTTGGGTATTTAAAAGGGAAAAATACAGTGTCCTTTTTATTTTCTCCCTTGTCTGGTATTAATTCGTCTAGTAATTCATTAATAATAGTAATTTAATTCGATTAATAACTCTATCAAATTGTCATATCTTGGGACTGACTACTTGAACCCAGAAGCGGTTTACTTGAACCCACTTTAAATTTTTTTTATATTATTATTTTATTTTATATTATTATATATTATTACATCATTTAATTTAACAATTAATAATTTTATATAACAAATAAAGCCTATTTTGGAAGATCTATTTATTTAGTTTATCAGTGTAAATGTGAATATATACCTTGTAAATGTGAATATACCTTCCTTATAATTTTATTAATCATTCTCACATCAGGACCTACGTTTCGTGGCAATTACAACATCCTCAGGGTCCAGTAACTAAAAATTCAATAATATATATATGTAATACAAATATTGCACTCAACTACAAACATACATCAAATTCTAACCTGGCAATTGCACTTTATCATTCCAGGCTCTGTACAACACATATATTTACAAGTATGTTCCTTATTAACAGTTTTTTTTATCCATATAAATTTATATTTTGTCTGTTTTTCTTCAAGTTAAATTTTAAATCTTCATAAGGGACAAATTACAGGATGGTTTTAATTTTCACCATCACATATATTATAGACAGTCCTATTTATTTAATATAATTTAATATGTGATGGTGAAAATTAAAAGCTTTCTGTAGTTTGTTTCTCATGAAGATTTAAATGCTTGAGGAAAACTTGACAAATTATAAATTTATACGGATAAAAAAAAAAACTGTTAAAAAGAAACATGCTTGTAAATTTTAATATGTTTTGTATAGTCTGGAATGGTAAGGTATAATTGCCAGGTTAAAATTTTGTATTACTATTTGATGATATTGTAATATATATATATATATATATATATATATATATATATATATATATATATATATATATATATATATATATATATATATATATATATAAAACAAAAAAAATTGAGATTTTGGATTAAAAAAGGTTCCTAATTCATATTTCTTTCATCTCTCCTAGCGAAATACAAAATCATTTTTTTTAATTTCTCGATTCCTTTTTTCGCTTCAAACTTAGCATGAGATGAAAGAATTATCACTTACGAATCCTTTTTACTGAAAATCTCATGTATTTCGTTTTGGCGTTTACGCCTTTCTCCCTTGACACCGTCAATATTATTGAATTTTTAGTTGTTGTACCCTGAGGACGTGGTAATTGTTACGAAACGTTGGTCATGGTGTGAGAATGATTAATAAAATTATAAGATAGATATATTGTTCACATTTACCCTGAAAAACTATTATAATTTTATATTATTATTATAATATTATAAATAGAGACATAATTCAAAATCTCTACTGCAGGTAGCAGTAGGTCTTCGGCTGCTTTATTCGGTTTGGGCCCAACTAACCCCGTAGGACCCAAGTAGCAGCAACTTACGGTAATTTAATGCCACATCAGCGACGGATCAAGACATGGTTTAGTTATGGCTTAATATATCCAACGGTTGTTGACAAGCAACAAATTACCTTTTGATTTATTTATTCCGTGTTCAAAGTTTAAAGGAAGGAACGTTCAAAAGGGTACTCCGATCCGGGGTCGATATATATATATATATATTTTTTTTTTTTTTTTTTTTTTGTGACGGCAATTTAAATGCCCCGGGTCACGGAGACGTCTTGTCTGGTATAATTCGGTCGTAAATTGCAGGAGGAAGGCGATATCTCTTTTCGTGATTTGACTCTCGCTTTCCGCCTGAGTTATTGATATGTCGAATAGTTTTCCCTACAGAAATGGAGGGCATTTTCGGATGTCTTGTCAGTTTTACGGATCGCTATGTCACAACTCTTCGAGAAAGGGCAAGAAACATTTTACCCGATTAGGAATCAATAGCTGTTATGAAAATGGGACTTGAACTTGTCTCGATCAAGTACGATGGTCATTATTCTGATGATGTTAAGTGCCGTGTCATCTGCTTAAAGCAATTTAGGTGAAACTTTGAATTACTTAGTATTTACAAAATACTTGTGCATAAAAGCCTTTTTTTCGTTTTCTCTTTAAAATGTTTATTAAAATTTATTACTATTAAAAGTGTAACATCTGATTATTATTAAAAGACAGAGGCTTGTGAGAAAACTTCGCATTAGTATCTCTCTAAGTTCTGTATTAGAAGGTCCTGGGGCCAACTTATTTCCTAACACCCCGTAGAGTTGTTGGGAATAATTTGGGAAGTTAAGGTTTAAAATTAATGGGTATACAGTTAATTATGAAATGTTATTTTTCTATTTCGAGCCAAATCAGCAACGTAGAATGGAAAATAGATGTAGGTCATTATAATTGCATAATATATGAGGATTTTAGAAGTTCTATGTTGGAAGGTCCTATGTCATCTTTTCAGAAGTCTTAGATGAAGATGGGGAATATTTTGACAATCAAGATAAACTTGTGGGGAGTTAATAAAGAATAGTTATGTATCTGTTTCTAGTGATTTCTGAAAATAAAAAAATCCAATATTTTTGTCTAAATGTTTTAGTTTGAATGAATGATTTAGAAAATGCCAATCGGTGCTATGGTACTTGTTACAACAAAATATCATTAGTTTTACATTCATTTTTTTGAACCAATGAGTTTAAAAAAACAGTATTGAAAATTTACTTCTTTATTTTTACAATTATGACGTGGAAATAGCTTGTGCAAGAACCATCCATTAACTACATTAGAAGGACCCGCGACTAACTTCTTTTCTGACGCCTCGGGAAATTATTGGTAAGACAATCTAAACTAAGAGATTTTTGTTGTTAACTAAATGAAGGATTCCTGTTTTGGGCCGATATTAAGGTCGTGACAGATTATTTTATTCGTAACATGATAAAATGAGCATTGAAGATTTTAAAAATGATTAGATTCATAATTTGATGGCTTGAGCCTTGTACACACCAAGCGACAATGTATGGAAAATTGTCGCGAGACACGAGTCCCATACTGTCGCGATATAAACGTTTCCTGTCCATAACTACTGAGTCTATGTAGTACGGTGGTGCACCTTGTCACAACAAATTGCTCTATGTTGTATTAATTTGTGTGTTAATAATTTAATGCTCATATTAGCTTAAAAAAAAACACAAAAAAATGATACTGTAGAAGAAATCTATTTTGGGAAGGCATATCCCGTGCCATTAATCTTCTAGGAAAATTAAAATTAGAAGATGAAATTACCCCTATGCCTTATTGTTAAACATTATATAGAATGCTATGATTATTATTTTTACCATTTTATTATAAAATGACCTCTAAGATGCTAACACTCTTTGAAGTAAAACAGCCTCTCTACACCCTATTCCGCGACATGCAGCTGGTATCCCATTTTCATCGGAAAACCTGCGACATGTTCCATACAATCCCATACAAACTGCGCCGTGTAGCCATGCACGTGTCCCATACATTTGTCGCTACGTTTGTTCGAGGCTTTAGTAGAGCATCAAGATCAACTTAAGAAGATAAGTTTTCTGACCCCAACTATTTGGACGGGCTAAGTACAATAATTATTGTTATGCTTTTTGTGGTAAATTTAAAGTTTGGAGCATTTGTCTTTTAGATGTAACGGAAGGCCGACGATCTGTTTCTAGGCCGTTTATTCTTGCACGATGATTCCGCTTGTCGCTTTTCCAGATGTACAATACTGTTGTCCAGGATGTCTTAAGTTTTCGAAGAAGGTTTTTTCGTGTTGGATTTTGTTGATTCGATAGAGATTCAATGGGTTTGTGAAGCGCCTGAGCTCGCCAGTTGTCCAAATAGACTGATTATCACGCAGTTAAGGTTTTTAAAATATGTATCTATTTCGGATTAAGCCAGCAAATAATGGAAATTTTGGTGTATTTATGATATACTTTGATATTTTTATACTGAATTTGATGGCTAAGTTCAGCTTGGTTCGTCCAAATATGACTGATTGTATTCTTATAGGCACATTTTTCTTTTTTTCTAAAGGTATATTGAACTTTTTTGTTGAAGTAGTTATATTTTGTTCTTTATGATGAAATTTGCCTTTGAGAAAAGGGACAAAGCCAATGAAACAGTGTTCACATGGGATATAGAAGCTGTTCCATTAAGTTATATCCATTTTCTCAAAAGTAAAGTTCGTTATAAAGAACGGAATATGCCGTAAACACTTCGTCGCAAAAAAAAAAAAGAATATGTACCACGTTACACAAATACCACAAACTTATGAAAACAAACTCGAGATGTGTGAATGGTCTGTTCTAATAATGGTCTCCTGAAGAGAGAATGAGTTTATGGGAAAGGAGAAGAAATGAGGAATTATAAAAATTATATTATATTATATTGAAAATTATATTCAGGTGCGGATATTGTAAAAAGTTTTTAGGACTTAAGTGGGCTTAATTTATGGATGATCAAATAATAATGGTATTGCAGCTATTAGAGCTGGCTCTAGACTACTGGAAGACTCCAAGTTTCATAACGATATGTATAATCAAATATCAACATTAAATGTATTAATTATGCTTATATGTACAATAGATTGTATATCAACATTGAAACGTTTTCTTAGTTTAGCATATTTATCCAATTGTTTTTCTCTATAATATGTTTTAAAGCCATCAGGAGTCGTTTTAATATGCCTAATTTATTTTAGAAGAAGGAATAACCAGAAGTGCCAAGTAAGTCGTTTTGTGGCGGAACATGTTTCTTTTATGATTCTAATTGAGGCTTCCGTGACAACTTGTTTGTCCTGTCAACGCTACGATATGAATAACCTACCATTTCTCTAATATTTCATGATGGCAGTTTCGTCAGAGTGTTACATCAGCAGTTCAATACCGACTCTCGGCTGGCATGTTGGTCTTCTGGCTTGGTGCCCTTTCCTCCGTGATCTGGAACAACTCCGTCCTCGTCCGGGAAGTCCACTTCTGGTTGTATAACATTGTCCTGGAGGTCGCTGGGTTGATCTCTTTCTTGCTCAAGAATTCCTTTAGCATCGTCGTCGTCTACATCATGGTGAGGATAGCAACCAATGCGTTGGTCAACCATTGGAGGATGTGGGAGAACATGCATCGTTTGGATCAGCTCTTCCAGGAGTTGGAGAAAGAGCTCAACAACGCTGAGAATAAACTGAATATTGAATCATCGGAACCGAGAGACCAAGTGCCAACTGCCAATGGATGATATATATTTTTTTATATGTATCATTATTTAAATTTATTATTTTATATGATATCTCATTCGTTTGTTGATTTGTTGAAGAGTGATATTATTATATACTCCTACTTCTAGAGTAGTTTACAATCATATCTATTAACTTTTTAATCTACTTTAAATTCCATTTCATATGTATTTAAAAGGTACTAAATGTGTGAAATATCATTCCCAAAACTATTAACAAGTCACGTAAACGAAATTTTATGTGAGAACTGTTTTTATAATCAGCGTTTTCTCTTCCGACTGACATAAAATCGATCGAGAATTTATTTTGTGTGATATATGGTTATAAGTTTATTTATATTCTGAATTGTGTATAATATTGATTTAGTTTGACTACAACTTATTGAATTTTTTCAATTAATAGAATTATTTTTGAATTTTTTAGATTTATTTATTGTTAGTTACAATTAAACAAGTTAATGCGGTGTGTCGTAACTTCTGAATAATGAAAAAAAATTCTTATTGACATAAAATTGTAATTTGCCCAATTTTTTTTTTTTAATTATGTGTTGATCATAATTCTAATTTCCATCAAATGTTCGAATCTGTATGCTTATTACTCATTATGTGATTTTTTACCAATTAGATCTATGTTTCTATTCATTATAGCAGTATAATACAATACTCATAAACTATTATGATGTATGTATATCATAAAAGATCAATCTAGGTTATACAATTCAGTATCCGTATTTTATATTGCACGTTAATTGTTTTACTTAGTTGATAGTAATCTTAGAAAAACATAACTTATAAAGGAAGGCAGATTGTGATGATTACAATTTTTAAAAAAATTCATCAGAATTTATCTCGTACTTTATAATATTCAAAATTTTACAAATTCTGTGTTTTTGTATCTTATGAAAATAACATATATGTACCATCATGATTTTTATTTTTTTTAATAATTTGTAGTTCATATTAAACAAAAAATTTGTAGTGTGTGATATTTATTTTTGCGATTTTAAAATAATTAAAACAAAGAAATGTTGCTCAATATAATTTCAGACGATATTACAAAATAAAAAATAATGCATTGGCTACAATACTATTATAGTATTGTATATATATATATATATATATATATATATATATATATATATATATATATATATATATATATTTTATATGTATATATAATAAAAATAAAAAATTTAAGTTATTTTTATTATTGTTTTTAATTTGGAAATTACATCTGTCTTCAGTTTGAATTTAGGAAATTTAATAATTTGTGATTAATGTATTTGTAAAATTTACTCAATTTACAGATTTATGTCACAGAAACGCTGTTACTTAATGCATGAGTATTTTAACCTATTAAGCTTTTGAGCGTTATCAGTAATATGTATATGATAAAAATACTTCAATTTTTTGTAGTTTACCTGTTCAGTTAAAAAAAAATGAAATAAAACTCAAATAAATGCATATTGTAATTTTTTTTTAACTTGTTTTTGTCCCAATTAAAAAAAAAAGTTTTCCTAATTTTCTTTTTAACACAAATATTTATAAATTTTGAAGTTGATTTCGTTCCAGAAACTTCAATATAAATTACCGAATCCCACGATTTTTCATAAGTTTTAGTGCTACTGGTTTTTATTTGATTATTTTTTTATTTTGTTATAAGTTGATTAATAAAGGCCCCAAATTCAAGCTCAAAATGATAAATATTGACCTAAAACTTTTAAACGAGAGGCTTAAGATATTCTTCCCGAAGAATGATGAATCGACTCAAGCTTGTCAACACACAAAGGCGTAGATTAAAACTTTGATGGGAAGATTGAATAAGAAAGAATAATGGTAAAGATAAAGTAGTTCCTTTATTTTCAATTTTACTTCTGATAGAGCCCCATGCTAGTAAAAGATATTTATAGTATTCTGTGTCGCAATTGATTCTTAAGATTTTATACCATTTCTCAGTCCCTAAACAGCCCATGAAAAGCATAGGAGGCAAACTGGAAAAACGGGAGGCTGTATGGTCAGCACTATGCTCTGGCCGCTAACTGTGTCCCTCAACTAATCTTATGTACGCTTTTGCTCGAGATTCGCTTGTCAAAGCTTTGTCCTCACCCTTACAAAGCCCGTTAATTTTTTTGTCATGAGGAAACTTCATCAACGAGAATCGAACCACGGTAATTAAACATAGTGCATTAAACATGCATTAAGCCTAGTTCATAATTCTCCAAGCTTTCTCTCTCATCCTTATTATTATTTGAGTCAATAAAATATTTATGTTCTGTTTCAAACATCGGTATTCTGACGCTTTGTCGAGCTATTTCAAGTGAGATATAAAACGAGCTTCATGTTGGACAACTATCCATATTTAATTCTCCTCAGACCTATTTGCAATACTAATGAGACTTTTGGCACGTTTTCTATTAATTATTTATAAGATTGTTCTACTCGTCCCAAGCTTGTAAATGTTTCTTCTTACATGTCTTCATAAAAAAAAATATTAAAAAGTCCACAGAAGTGAGGATAATATTCATCTATTTGGTTTGTCTTTTTTTAGACTGTTGATATGACGTTTGCTGTCTCTGGTCTGCATTTGTCTAATATTTTATTTTCTGTATTATTTCTTATGGAAGAATTATTATTAATTTTATTTTGGGTAGTTTTCTTCTTCTTCTTCGATCTTCCCATTCAAATGACTAATTCAGGGAATGACAGAATAAAGTCGGCGGTACTTCTGAGATCATCCAGGTCGCCGTACAGTCACCAAGTCAGTAGGTTGAGGCCACATCTGCTTCTCTTGTTCCTCCATAAGGATGCATGACTGTAGAATGTGCTCTATAGTCTGTTTACCTCTTCCACATTCCACACCAAAGAGTTGGTGTGAGTTAAGGCGATTATGACCAGTTCTGAGACGGAAAATTAAAATATGTTATTTTCTGGAAAGCAAGCAGTATGGGTTCAGGGGTTTGAAGTCTTTGTTGATTGTTCCACCTCTGCTGAATTGACGCTTTGTTTATAGTTTTAACTTCCTCCAGACGAGGTATGGATGTGATTTGAGTAAGTATGGAACCTTCCTTGCCAAGTTTATCAGCTCGTTTCCTTGTACTCCACATTGCTCAAGAATCCACTGCAGGGTGACTTGTTCATATATAGTTGTAAGGCGTTCCAACTCAGAGGCAAGCAATGTCAGCCCCGCTTTCCATTTAGACTTCAGAGTCAAAAGAACTGCTGCTGCATCGGTCTTTTCTGAGTCCTCTTGAGGTCTTTTAGGATTCTCGTGGCATCCAGTAATAAATCTTGCTCGGCTCTGTAGTTTGTGGAGCTGAATTTTGGAAAGTTTTATGAAGCAAAATTACTTTCTGAATTTTCTGTTTTAACCAAAGATTTTTTGCATTTTTTTTTTTTAGGGCGAGACAGTTTTTCCCCAGGTATTTATCTTCTGCTAAATGCGTTCACCATTATTATCAGATTAGACACTAAAAATTACAATGATAAGAGGAAAAAAAACAATTTGAAAACATCTATAGTTTTTATTATTACTTTATTTTACACGTATTTACTAAATGTGCAGGGTAATTAGCTAATAAAAAGATGAAATATCCCTTATTGTGACGTCGCTGTCCAACGTTCAAGTGGTGAGACTGAATTAAAATATTCAGTAAATTATGTGGTTAAACCTGAGTAATGGTGATAATTTTGAACTAATAATTTTGGATTTTTTTGGTTATTTATCATAAAATGTTATTTTTTATTTATCTTGTTTTTCGTTGTTATAAGCTTGCTTGTAATCATTAATTTGATCTGATCTTTCAACTAGTATAACAATTTTTGGTTTATTATTTTCAATAATAGACCTTTGGAGTTGGCCAAGGAAAACATTTTTGTATCTCCCCCTCAAAATTTGAGGTTTTACGTTTCAAGATACGTAAAATCCAAATATCGTATATTAAAAAAAAACGCCCGTCCGCCGTACGCGGCTTTTCTCTGAGACTACTGGACCGATTTTCTTGAGATTCAGTACCAATGTCATAGGTCACATCAGGATAATCCTCGGAACTCGACATTACCATCCCTCTGTTTGTTTCAAAATGGCGGCCGATTAGAGATCTCATAAGCCCATAACTCGGCTATTTATAAAGATAGAGAGGAAATGTAAGGTACCCTTATGTACCTTTGGAATCGACCAAGGAAAATATTTTTGTAACTCCCCCTCAAAATTTGAGATTTTACGTTTCAAGATACGTAGAATCTAAATATCGAATAAAAAAAAAATCCGTCCGCAAAATTTTGTTGGTGCTTTTATTGTATTTAAACGAAAGCTGGTGAAATTTCCTACAAAACGAAATAAAAGTCATTTGAATCTCACCATTATTAGCTGAGATATAGCGTAATGAACTTCCTAGACTGATTCTCTAGGCGGCTAGTCATCCTGGCCCTAGGCCTCCTGACTTATCTATTGGGCTTCTGACTTCCTCATATATCTCTGCTTTATCCTTCCTTGGATTATTTCTGCACTTCCTTTAGCTTTCCTTTTTTTTTTTCTTGCTGAAGTGCACATCAAATATTTCCTCTGTATCATTTTACATCACAGCCTACTTGCATTGACACAGTTTTTTAAATTAACACTCCTAGTTCGGCACTCTCACGGCGATCATCTTGTGGCAAGCTTCAAATTTCTTTTCCTTTGGTGCCTACTGCTTAATTTTTTTTTACTTGGACAGAATAGATATTTTTAAAATATTACTAAGTGGAAATAATAAACCATTGTGTAATAATTTGCTACGTTTTTTTAATATATTGAATTGAAGTAATATAAAAATGTTTAAAAACATTTGATTAACCCTAAGTAAATTTTTGTAATTTATCCTATCTTATCGTAGAGCATAGTTTTGGTTAAATTAATGGAAAAAAAGAATTAAACATTTAGGGTTAAGGTTGGTGGATTTAGAGGGAAATTTAGATAAGTTTAGGGAGAAAATACATGACAGACATGGCATCACCCATTTTAAAAGAATTGGATAGGAATGGGACATCTATACTAGAGGAAAACATCGGTGTTTTTAAAAATTCAATTTTCAGTTCTTATTGACTTTTTCAAGTGTTTTTTTTTTCAATAACCCATTCGTTTTCATTAGGCATGTTTTATCATTATCTTTTTTAAACTTTTTTTTTGGCTTAAGACTTCCATTGAAGTCCTATACAGCTTATCATTATCTTATGTTTATGTGCAATTTTCTCGTAAAGAAGGTAATTAAAAACATAATACCTAAATGTAATATCATAATACCTATGACTTCCTTTATTTTCCCTCATTTAGATATTATTTATGTAAAAAGAAATTTGAAAAAAAATAATGTTTTTTATTTTCGATAGTATACGATAGTTTTATATCATTTACTGCTATTTGAGAGATTTAAGCTTTTGTGTTAGAATCTTCAGATATCCTAGCTATATTACATCGATTTGAAATTATCGAAAGAGCCAGAAAATGATGAAAAGGAAGCGAATGAAACGGAATCAGTAAAAATAACAAATATTTTGAAAGCGTTACAGACAATTCTTATATTTTTTTCGTGCTCTTCTGAAATGCAAGATGAAACTTATCTATTTATTTATTCAAAAGAAAATACTATTTTTTAAAATAGCTTATGCTACCCTAAGCAAATCAATCTATGATTATTGTAAACCAGGAACATCATACATGTAAATTTAATTTTTTTTGTTATTTGTAGTTCAAATAAATTTAAAAAAAAAATTAGTTATTTTTTATGATTTCACTGTTATAGCGCTCTTTTTATCCCTATGAGAGCGTTTTAACGAAGTTTATTCATCTATTACCAATTTCATAAATAAATTAATTTTTGGACACTTGACACCGACACTATAGTTTCTAATATAAATATTTAAAACTTTTTCCAAATTCGTTTTTCTCAATAAATGTTTTCGATTGCTATATTTCAGAACCTATAATATATCTTTTATTTCACAATTTGTTGTTATTTTGTGCGTTTTTTCTTCATAATAAAAGTGAGTAGAGAAGAGCGGATGGTGTTTGGTAGACTACTGATATCGCCTGACATAGACCCCGTAAATTGGAAACCCTCCCCACCCCCCGGACATATAGGTTAGAGTATAAAAAAAATTCCTGATTGCATGACGGCTCAATTCCATCGCTCTATTCAATTCCAAATGCACCCCCTCCCGCTCCGGCATTCTCTCCCCTTTTTTATTTTCTACTATTTATTTATTTTTACCGTCTTCATCCTATTCCGAAGCACTAGGTCCAGTCCTTAATAAAAATAAAGTAAATTAGGTTTTATTTTTTCCAGTATATAGCTTGCGACTTCTCCATTTGACGTTGTTATTTATTTTATCGTTTCATATTTCTGATTTTATTTTCATCAAATCAGTCTCTATTTATAGCTTTATGCTGTTCAAAATAAAAAAAAAATATAGGAATTTATTTAGAATACCCACCCCTCACTATTACAGAAGAACCAGGACTGATCCGGACAAGAGATGGTATGATCAATAAATAAAAATCTCTTGGTATCAGTGACATTTATTGATGGAATGTGCTAAAAAGTGGTTTATACGATAGAGATAACTACCTGTCCCCCTTTAGCAGGCATGTATCGTCATTTTTGACTTAACAAAATAATAAAAAAAAAATGAAAAAACACTAAGGAGTTATCACTGCAGTGGACCATAATGAACTGAATTCTTAGTTTAAATATGCACGAGAAACAAAACAGAATAGAGGGATGGCTCCAACAAAAAAATTCAATCCATATTTTAAACATATTAAGTGGAGATGGGCAAAAGATACTCTTGAGTAACGAGTATCGAGTATTTTACTCGAATACCCTTACTAGGGATTCGATACGGCTGGGGATGCCAGTCTGGGTAGACTGCCAGAAGGGGTAAGCCAGTCTTCGCTATCCCTTCCATCCCTAATCGTGTCTAATTTCCACTAGTGAGAGTATTCGAGTAAAATATTCTGTACTCGTTACCCAGAGTACTTTTTGCCCATCTCTTATAATAAGTACTGTAATTAGCCTTAAGTGTAATTCGCTAAGAAATATGTCTTAATGAGGAATAATATTTTCGATATTGGCCCCTTGTGCGTGTTGTCCCTCTAGCACATTTAATAATAACGAATATAAAAAATGCGTTTTGGTTTATTATTATTTTTAATAATTGTAATCTACCAAGAAAAACAACTGAAAATAAGAAAAAAGAAATGGAGGTGGATATGACACACATTAGGGAAACCAGATAGTGCCATCGAACAAGAAGCTCTTCAATGGAATGCCCTGGGAGCAAGAAGAGGAAGACCAAGAGAGGGGAAAGTTATTGCAGCAAAAAGAAAGGAATGGAACACACTTTTAGATGCCCTATGCTCCTCTAGGAGTCAATAGTGATTTTAATAAATAAAAATAATAAATAAAATAAAAAAATTAACCTCTCAAAATTTGAGGTTTACGTTTCAAAATACGTAGAATCCAAAAATCGATTAATAATAAAAAACCGTCCTTCCGCTGTCCACGGCTTTTCTTCGAAACTACTGAGCCGATTTTTTTTAGATTCAGCACGAAAGTCAAATTCAGCACCTTAGGATGATCCTCGAAACTCGACCGTTTATGAAGATTGAGGAAAATTTTTAAGTGTTTCGGAATCAGCATAACAATGCATTAAAAAAAAAATCTGTATTATTACCGATTAAAGATCTTATATACCCATAATTCGGTCATTTATAAAGATAGAGAGGAAATGTAAGGTGTTTTGGAATCAGCATAACAAGACAAAAAAAAAATCTATAATAATTGCCGATTAAAGATCTAATATACCTATAACTCGGCCATTTATAAACATAGAGGAGAAATGTAAGGTGTTTTGAAATCAGCATAACAAGGCATTAAAATAAGAAAAAAGAAAAAAAAACGAAAAATAAAAAAATCTATATCTGTAAATGCTTTTGGTTTATTATTTTCAATAGTAGACCTTTGGAATCGACCAAGGAAAAGATTTTTGTAACTCCCCCTCAAAATTTGAGGCTTTACGTTTCAAGATACGTATGATCGGATGATCCTCGAAACTCGACAGCTTATGAAGATTGAGGAAAAATATTATGTGTTTCGGAATCAGTAAACCAAGACAGTGGTGTAGCTAAGGATGAATGCTCACCATTATTAGCGGTTTTCATATGCGCCCCTCCCCCTATCCAGAAAAAATAACAATCTTTACCCTCACCCCTTGGTATATTTCAAACTCATAACTAAACATATTAAACAGAGTATAATTAAGATCACATTGAATAAATAAACAATTCTTTTAATACATTTTTTTTTTTAATTGGTTGAAATGTTTTTTTGTATTTCTGTTTGTATATTCCGTTCCATTGGTTAAATTGGCGTTACTTACAGCTACTTCACTAAGGCCTTAAAAAAATAGATTTAAATGGTTTTGGGTTATTTCAATGTTATAGTCAATTGGAAGGTAATTAAATTGGAAGTCAAAAAAAAAAAAAAAAAAAAAAAAAAAAAAAAAAAAAAAAAAAAAAAAAAAAAAAAAAAATTAAATTCACTACAAAACCAAATAAAAATAATCGAAATCGGATTATCAGCATTTTCAGAAATGTAACGTATTGAACTTTCTAAATATATTTTATTAAGTATTCTGCACATTTTTCTGTAGAAACCAGTTCATCTTTGTTTGGTTGATGGTTACTCGAAAACTAGATATCTCCCGGAATTTAAACTTTAATTGATTTCTGTACTTACCTAATACAAAAAAAACACAATGTTAATCAGACTGATATTAGCGAAGATATAGCAAACATATTGTTTGTTGGAATCGAACCCAATGCTATAATAAAATTCGTGTAAATGGACACACCTGATATTTTTTATTTAAGTATTACTATTTGGAAATAATTAACCATTGTAATAATAAATGCATTGCGTAATAATTTGTAGGATTCTTTCACATTTGATTCTTTACAGTTGTTACAATAATATGTACTTTTTTTTTAATTGGGTATGGATTGGAGCTTAAATCACTGATGTTTATGCGGGCAACTTATATCGTCGCCATTTTTTTTTTAAAGGCTTAAGCGCCACTTAGCAAACTTTACAGGAAACATATGAAAGTTTTTTCCCCAAATAGCAATACAGCAATGGTCTATTTTTTAACCATTTCAAAAATTTTTTTCTCGATATATCGTGAGCGGCAATCGATAGAGGTGATGTTTATGACCCATAATAAATTGAGACCTAAATTTCGAATTGTTGGTACTTAGGCCTTTTTCAAAAAACGGCGTCAATATCTAGGAAATCAAAATGGTTATTATCAAAGAAGAGATTTCATTCTTTTTTTTTTTTTTTTTTTTTTTTTTTGTTTCCGCGGTGATTACTGAGCAGAGAATTCGGAAGGCCTGAATTATAGCGGACCTTGAATGAACTCTTTGAGATATTGTGTAACCGTAGCCGGGAGACACTCAATGGAAAGACGAACCGCGAGGAGGGGTAAGATATTAATGAGAAAGGTCGGATAAGATCTCTGACCCTCTCAAGACCTCTTTCTTTTCTCTTTTCCACTTCTTATTTCTAACAAACCACTCCTTCGGTTCTTCACTCGCCCCCTCCAATCTGCTCCTTCTAGAATTGCTCCTCTTAAAAATTTATTTTATCATTAGAATTTTAAGGTCGTAGAACCCCCCGTCCCTGTTTTTGAAGAACGGCCTGTTTGGAATCTGTCTCTTCTTTTGAACCTCTCCTGTTGTTTTTTCGTCCCTTTTACTTCTTATTGTCCTGCAAAGAGGTTGAAAATAGACGTTGAATACTTTATGCTCCTCTTTTTTAATATTTTACTTTTTCGTATCGAAGTGTACTTAGTGAAAGTACTCTTCTATTGTGATCTAAAAAAAAAAAAATCTTCTGGAATCTTTTAATCTTCCTGCAGGAAAATATTTTTAGAATTACATTTATCAAAAACGTGGGTTTTGATTGTCGTAAAATTGCAGATTTGTGATCGAATAATTATTTCTAGCATAATCACAAATAAAATAAACGCTGCAAATTATTACAATATTAAATTATTATTAGGGTTGATTATTTTCAGATGTGTAGTTATATCCACAAAAAAACATTATATGGATTGAATAATTTTATTTTATTTATTTATTTTTTAAACGCTTTGTTACAATTATTCCAAAACACTTTATATTTTTTCTCTATCATCATAAATGGCCGAGATATAGGCGTATGAAACCTTTGATCGGCCTCCATTTTTAAAAGAAATGGCGAATGGTAGTGTCAAATTCCAAGAATCATCTTTGGTTGACTTGTGACTCTGGTGCCAAATCTTAAAAAAATCAGCCCAGCAATCTCGGAGAAAAACCGATATATCCTGATCATGATATTCTCTCTTCTTTATTTTTACTTATTTCTGTTATACTTTCTCCGCTCAGTTTCGGCCTTAGTTAAAGTAAACTGTTAGCTCAGAAAACTGGCTTGAAAAAATAGCCAATTAATATTTCTTTCAGTGAATGGAAAAAAAGAAAATAGTTATTATCTTACTGAAATGTCTATAAAGATTTATAAATAAGTATACTTTTATTATTTAAAAAAAAAAAAAAATCTTTTCCTCTACCAACTTCGAAGTTGAGATTTTATTACCGTAAGACGATGGGGGTAAGTTTTTTTTATTCTTCACTTTTAATATCTAGTTTTCATGGCCCTTTGAATTTGTTTTTCAAGTTTCTTTTCATCTTTTCCCCGCCCTTTTAGTTAATTTAAGTAAACATCCCTTCTAAGAAAAGTAAGAGGTTTGGAAAATGACATTCAGTTGGAAAAGGACTAAATATAGAATACTTGATCTGGAGTTTTTGAACCGTCGCCCTCTGGAAGGCAACTAAGGCCGAAACGTTTACAGACATTAAAAATATGTTTACACTTAGTTATGTATTTTCTTTTTGGCCGCACCCCCTCCCAACCAACTTATCCTCTAATTATATTTACGGTCAACGATATCTCCACCATTTTAAATTTAGAATAATGTTTAAATGGCGAAATGATTTATAGACGAATAAATACCTACGATGGTGTACTATTACAGAGATTTTAAATGCAATTTTTCGATAACATTCAAGGGTTGATAATCCATCTGAAATGATGTATAACTACAAAATGCAGAACATAGCTCCAGTTAATTATTTCTAAATTATTTGGATTTTTTTTTTGAAAGCTTATGCTAAATGATTTTAAAGCACTTTATATTTTCCTCTATCTTCATAAATTACCAAGACTTATGAAATCTCTAATTGGCCGCCATTTTAAAACGAAACGGCGGATTGAGTTCCGAGGATCATCCTGGTGACAAATCAAATAAAAATCGTTCCAGTATTCTCAGATTCCTTTTCAAAAAACTTCCTTTTTTGGGAGGGGTTAATTTTTTTCTTGGGCGATTGTTATTAAAAATAATAATCCAAAATTAAGGCATTATTTCACTTAGGCAAACATCGCATGTTGATCGCCTGTTAAAAAAATAATAAGGTACTATATAAGATTTTAAAATTAAAATTCTTATCTTGTATGGTACTATTTTAATTTTTACTACCTCAAGTAGGAAATGTATGGTAATCGATCAATTTTTATTTTTTTGATTTAATAAACGCATTTGAGATTTAAAAGGGTTAATAAACACTGACTTGTTGACTTTCTTTATTTATCTTGCGTTTTTATTGACCCCTTTAGTTGATAAGTAGCTTCTATGTCGCGAAGTTATCAACTCTCTACTCTCTGAAACTTCTTCAGTAATTTATGTGACATATGTCGCCGCACATCCTGTGGACCATAAGGCACCCTTCCAGGCGGTAGCTCCGAGTTGTCTGGAGCCTGGGACGAGGGAGGAATCCCAGATCGCTGGAAGCTGACTCAGTGGGGTATGATTCACTGTTTATCACCATTCTCTTAACTGCGCTCTGGGGGAATACTCCTCACCCCACGGTCCTAATAATATGGCTACAATAAGGCCACTGTCGCCTCTGTATTATCTCATCGGCAGTAATACAGTGTGTCCTGTTGACTTAATGTTCGCTGTCTAATATTACGATCTCCTGCGCAAATTGTCGATTGTATTAATAGAGTGTGAACGAATTTAAAGGATTGCCATTCATTCTCTAAATATAGGCCATTACTATTTTCTATCACTAGATCCAACTATGCCTTCCCTGAATATATGCCCAACCATTTGTTCCCTGAAGGTATCCAGAACGCTCTTTCCTTCCTTATCATCCGTTGGGTTATGGCTTCAATTAAAGTTTTTATAAAAATTAAATTCGATCCAGTAGTCTCGGAGAAAAGCCGCGGTTCGATATTTGAATTCTACGTATCTTGAAACATAAAACATCAAATTTTGAGTGGGGGTTAAAAAATAAAAAAAATTCTTGGTCGATTACAAAGGTCTAATATTGAAAACAATGAACCAAAAAAACAAATAAGAACAACCGTATGGAGCCAGTACGGCACTGCAAGATATCTCAGCATGCATAGAAAAATTGAGGTAAAGTTAAAAAACTGAGAAAAGTTTTATTCTAACAGCTGATGGCCAAAAACTGAAAATTCATGCACCACATAACCAAAAATATTCTAAAATTCTATCAAATTAAACTAATTAGGTTAATCTAAAAAAGTTTAAAGTTTATTAAATAATTTAATTCGATCTAAAATAATGGATTTATTTGCTGAGTAAACTTGGTTCAATTCCTGTCAACTTAAATCTGAATAGAAATTGATTGGGCATTGTTTGGGTTGAACCGTAGTTAGATAGCCAGATAATTAATCATCATTGGCTGTTATAGGGTTGATTTTTTATTTATTTTGTTGTACTTATTATAAGTATATGTTATAATTATTTTTAATTTTCAATAATTTATGAGTATTGTCACCAAAATCGTCATACAGCTGAATCGCTATTTTAAAAAATACAAAATGTATTCCATTCCAAGTTAATTTTTCTAAGTACGTAGTTTAGCGAAACAACTTTTATTCTTGACAAGAAGCTTGTAAGACTTTTCTAAGCTTTAAACCAATGAGGAAGTTGGGGCACTTGATGATAATGGGTTCTCTCTTGGCCATGAAGGCAGGGCTGATAAGTTCTTCCCTTTCGGCTTCTATTCAGCCCTTTCAGAGGGCTTGGTCGATCCAGGGCCAGGAAACGCGGATGGCAAGGCACAGGAGAAGGAAGTAATTTCTCCCATCAACCATGGTAGGCTGTACTGTCTTGGAGGCATGGGACTGCAGAGTAAGAAAGTCGAAGAGGGTATTGTCAGCTCTCTAGACTGATAAATTAATGAGAGAATACCTTTTTGTTTGACGCTCAGAACGTCCTTTGATTATTCGAAGATTCTCTCGTTTTTTACTACTCATTTTCGATTAATGTTTAGGAGAATGGCGCTGTTCAGAGTCGTAAAGAACGCAAAAAGTTTTAGGGATTGAAAATCGAATGTTATCCATGAGTAACAATATTTTATAACGATACTCATCTATATGCGGATTGATGTATATTGGTCAAAAGACGAAGAAATATTTATATTCTGGTGTTCGTAGCGTTATACTTATATATTCAAGGACATCATTGCATTTTATTCTATAATTGTATTTTTATTAGGATTTTATCTGGACAAGCATCTCCATATCCTCATACAGGGTTTAAAAGACTACTGCTCGTAGGTCCTGATTACTCCAACATTTACTTCACAAGTACTCCAAACTTACAATTTATTACAAAAGCCCCTATACAGGGAGTGGGGAAGCACAGTGGGCACAGTACGGTCCTTACCAAATACTAAATCCAAGACCCTTCATGGCCTGTAGTGGTACAGGTAAAAGGTTATATATACTTTTACCTGTACCATTATTACACCTTTTTGGGCTTACGAATTGATTTTTGGGATTCCTCAAAATCATCAAATTCCTACCGTATCCAATCCTTACCATCCAAAATCCTACGCAGAATATCTAATTGTTCCTTCTTTGGTCACAAATAAAATTATCCTTGAAGACTTAAAAATTATTCCATGTTACACAATGGGACTAATTGTAACTAAACCTTAAAACTAAACCTAAATTCTAAAAATTCAAATCTATAGTTATTATTAAATTAACACGGGTTTGTTTATATGCACCAGAACAAACAGAAATCCAATATTTTCCGTAGCGAAAAATTGTTTATTTATGGGTTTAATGTTCAATCCTTTTATCGTGGTCTGTTTATTAATTTTGTTATTACCTCATTGATATCAGTGGTTTTTCATTAGTTGCACTATTATGGATTACTCATTTCAAGATAAGTGTAATAAAATATAATACATTTTCTAATCTTCTCTTTTGACAAAAGACTTCTTTTCTTTTGATTCTTACGTGTTCCTATGTACTTTATTTCGAAATTACATAAAAATTACGTGTCATAGTATACCGTGTCATAACGGAATAAAAAAGTTGCACCAACTTGCATCTTTTCCTTCTGATGTCGAATGTTAACTTTCACGCTTTCCAGCTGAGCTAGGAAGCGTTAGACGTTCCAAATAAAGACGTGAATCTTTTTTTGGAAATCTTCACGACCAACCAGAACATACTAAATAAACGTTTCATCGAAGCCGCTAATTTCTCCATTTTGGTAATTCCCTCCCCTCCAACACTGGCGGATCTAGCAGAGAATATTTTAAAGATTCTAGGAGAGAGGGGGGAGAGGATGGTTGAAGAGGAGAACCTGTACATAAGTGCGCCCCCCTCAGAAAATTCCTGGATCCCCCCAAAAAAAAAATTCCGGAAGATTTTGAAATATTAGATCAGCCAAATATTTCACCTCATACTGAAATTTATTGTTCATCTGACAATGAAAATTAATTTTATCTATTATAATTTAACTTCTTATTAAAGAATTTATGATTAAAATAATGTTACCCTCTTAGTTCCAATACATATGTTTCCTCATAACTAATTATATTCCTTTATAGGAACAAAAGAGATATTAAGCCATAAGATTTGAACAATACTACGAAATTAAAAAATAAATGCTTATGATTGCCACGAGACCTCCTAACATATAGTTGTCATTGTATATTAACAGCTGATACAAAAAGTAAATAATCGAGACCACAAACATTTCGTTGAGAGATTGACGCTGAAATGGCGTATGATTAAGCAGACCGCAGGTTGGTGCACATTATCCCAATGGGATTCGCACTTGAATTGCAAATGGGCGGGTTCCCACTCTCATATTCTTCTGTGGTTGGTAGGGAGGGGAAAGGGGGAGAAAAAAATCCTTCCCGACTTTAGGGCTTTTAATGGAGAATAATTATTCTCCATCGTCTGCGTTATTTGCACTGGTTATCGTTCTCAGATATTATTTTAGACTGCATTAACTTTGGTTTCCTGATTAATAATACATTCAATTTATTTTTGTACCTTTATTTTTTCATATTTACTGGTAATACTGGTTAAGTATGAAAAAATAACATGTGCGGAAGCTACCCTTCGGTAGCGTGCTAAAGATAGATTGATAATTGTATTGTGTTGAAAAGTTCCGGGCTATTTCTTTTTAAGAAACTATTCCTCGGATCTGGGATTTCATGGAAAATATTAAAAAGTAAATGTAAATCTTAAATATCGACATAAAAAAACAAAAAACATAGAGAGTGAAGTATATTAACAGAATTTTATCATACAAAACTGGCGCCCGATTTGGTTTTAGCACTTAAAAAGATTCAGCCCGTATATGGAGCATCGGTAAAGGTTCTTAAACTACGCGATTGGTTTTAACCGTGATGTTCCTAAGTGTTTTAGAACCAACGTTA
Organism: Rhaphigaster nebulosa; assembly: GCA_948150685.1. NCBI lineage: Eukaryota > Metazoa > Arthropoda > Insecta > Hemiptera > Pentatomidae > Rhaphigaster > Rhaphigaster nebulosa. Next base: position 39,993,486 of record OX411312.1, on the reverse strand, counting down.
TCCACAAAAACCCTCAATTTTGTTTTTATTTGGTAATCATATTTGTTTACACAAACTTTCTAAGATAATGCCATAGTTGTTTATGTGCAAAGAAAGAAGAAACTTTTATGTTTAAACTTTTATGTTTCTTGAGTCCAAGAACTTCTACTTCGGATACACAAAATACAGAGCTTCAAACGGATGCATAATTTTGTGGCTTTAAAAATTTTGAACACCGTCGGAACTGAATTCTTTTTTTTCTGTTTTCGATGATGTTTTTAGTGTTAAAGTTTTTTGGTGTGCTGAATCAAAATCTCCCATCAATTCTGGTGTGAAAAAATCTGTAAGAATAGTTTACTTAATAATTTAAACTTTTTTTAAAATTTATATGATCAAATATCAATTTTTTTTTTTGTTTATATTTTTTCTGAACAATATTCTGCTGGAAAAATCACGTCGATATCATTTTCCAAACTCGAGATATAAAATAAAGCAGTTTCTGTGTGTTTTATTATTTTTTTTTCTAAGCTCCTAGGACTCTTCGGACGAAACGGTTGGATACGTGTCGACTTTTTTTAATATAAAATCACCCAACCTTTTTTTATTAAAATCGGCAAAGGTCAAATCGTGCACTCCCCTTGTCAGTTTAATATGAAATATTTTTGGTGTAACTTCAGGCTCCGATAGTTAGTCATGGAGTAATAAATAATATTGTGCGTGAAGCATATTTAAAAACGTAGTAATTATAGTTATCCGCTAAAGACTATGGTCCTATTACATATTAAATTTAAGTTACATATAAAATTTAAGTTATATATATAGAATTTTTTATGTAGAAAATGCTATATTTATTAACCTGTTTTAAGGGTGTTAGGAAAAAAAAAAAAGTTGCATTACATAAAACCTCTGTATTTTGTTAGATATGAGATTGAATCAAAAATACTGTGTAGGACACAATATTAAATTGTAGTTAAAAAAAAAAAAAAAAAAATCACAAATTTAATATACGAGGCTCAATAATTTCAAAAACTTGTACTTTAAGCTACTAAGGACAAAATGGCTGATGTCGAGTTCCGAGGATCATCCTGGTATGATTTTGGTGCAAAATTTAAAAAAAAGAATGGGCCCAGTAGTCTCGGAGAATAACCGCTGTCGGCGGACGGAGAAATTCTTTTTATTCAATTTTTGGATTCTACGTATCTTAAAACGTAAAATCTCAAATTTTGAAGGGATGAGGGTAATTTTTTTTGTTGAATACAGAGGCTCATTATCGAACCATTATACCATAAGTATATTTAATAAAAAATAATCACTTGATTATTTCCTTACCTCTTGCTCATCCAATGATTATGCCAGCTATATGATTATAACTGTAATTTATGGGTGCGGATTTATAACTAAAATTTCAAAAAATGATAACCCATTAATGTCCACTATTTTTTTGGTCTATTTTTTTTTTGTGTGTGTATAACAGCTCAAACCGGTATCATTATATGTTATAGCATAATAATTCTTCAAATAAATAACCATTAGCTCAATAAATTAATAATAATATCCATTACAAGAACCGCCTTCTCGATCAAAACAAAAACAACTGTTCTGGGCGTTGCCTGAACCCGTTACAAGTCAACATTCTACGCCCGCTACTAAGGTCAACCAAATTATATTGTCCTGCGTTGTCTCCTACCTAATCCGTTTTGGTTAACGTTTCTGGTTCGATTCCCGGTAGTCTTCTGGATTGTTTATGGAGGAGTCAGGTCTAAGTCGAGATTTGGGGATGAATCCGATATTTGGGTATAGATATCCATACTATAAGGGATATAAATCCTACTTTTTGGGTGCGGTGAAAAAACGATATATGCATATATTTTTTTATCTGCAAGAGCTTAATGACAAGATGCCGAAATCGGAAGGAAGTTATAGACATTTGCCAGTTATAACATTTTATATATTACTTTTCAAAATCACCAAACAGGATCGATCCAAATTTGAGCATTGCCTGCTTATACATCACCACTTGGAACTTATGAATTTTAGTTTATTTTATTTTTTAAAAACAAGTCTTTCATTTTATTCAGTATTTGCTTATGAAATTTAAATCGATTAAGGTGTCGAATCGTTACAGATGATTCGTTTGATTTACCCATTTTTGTTTAAAAATTAATAGGGAAGTAGATATCAAAGTTAGCCAAAAAATAAAAGTGTAAAAATCCAACATCTAAGGTAAACCCTTAAAAAAATTATTCATGTTTAAAAAGGAAGATTAGCCATTTTTAGATTTTACCAATTATATGTTATATAAATTATTTTTCAAAATCTACCAGAGGACTCTGCCGAATTTGACAAACATCTCAAAAGCATTTACTTAGAACCACTGGAATTCAGGTACGACCTTCCTGAACTTTTGAGGCAGTTTCCTCCGTTCAAATCTCTTGATACATACTATATATATATATATATATATATATATATATATATATATATATATATATATATATATCATGGGGCCGGGGTGGCCGAGCGGGCTAAGGCGCTTGCAATAGGTAATCAAAGTTAAGCAACGTCGAGCGTGTTTAGTACTTGGATGGGTGACCGCCCAGATTTGGGTGACCGCCTACAGGGGAGAATCCACGCAGTCTGCCACTATCCCCTCCTCCCGGGTATGTGAGGCCCGTCAGCCTACTGGAGGCTACTCACACAGACCGGGCGTAGGAGTGATGACCCTATCCCGTGTACCTAAATTGTGTATCGCGTTGTGGTTTTCCAGGACATAAAATAGCCGCCCGGAGGTTTGGTCCATGGACGGTCTGTCTCGGGGAAAGAAATATAGGTCCTTGTGCGCCTGCTGACTTCGAACAGCCATAATCCGTGGATCTGGACCGATTTGTCACTGTGTGAGTCGGTGGGAAGGACACTGCCGAATTGGCCCCAAAGGGACCGATTGTGGAGCAATGGGCAGCCTGCCGCTGCACCATGGAAACCATGGTTCGCAGCAACGTGAGGTTGGGTGACCCCCTCCAGGCTGTCTGTGCTCCCGCAAGCAATAAATGTCTGTAAGAACACCACATCGCACGGCCAAAGATCTTCATGGTCTATAGGGCCAACAGAAAAAAAAAAAAATATATATATATATATATATATATCACTAAATTAGTTCATTGATCATTACAATCAACAATTGTCGTAAAAATAATCCAGTTTTTATTTTATTTTTCTTGAATAATTTAAATTAGTTTTTTTTTTTTAAGAGCCCTTAGAAGTAATTTTATTTTATTCAAAGTTTAATTAATTAATTTCAATGCTTGATCTTTCATATTATATGGTAAGTATAAAGGGCAATAAAAACTCGGTAGTTTTATTGTATTTATTTTTTAGACGTTTCGGGAATACTTAGACCCCTACTTCAGCATCTTTTATTAAAAAAAATTTAATAAAATTTTTACCTAAATAAAATCACAAAATGTTGGGTGAGTCACTTAACTACTATTTTAGCGGCCATGGCCAATAAATGATTAAAAAGTTTAAAGTTTGAATAGAGGAGGGGTATTTAACTATTTTCTTATAACATTATTCCAAATGTCTGGAATAAATTGAAGTTCTTCCTTTACATTTAATTCTTTCGAAGGAATAAAGATTAATTATACAATAGGATTGAAATATAATAACCTAATTTCTAACCAATTTAGCCAACTAAAAATTTTAAATTAATGTATTGTAAATATATATATAAGAAATTGTGATAATTTGCTATGTTTATATTAAATGCTGGCGAGAGGGACAAAGCATCCTAGATGCGTCTAGAAGATAAATGCAATAAAACTATTGAGTTTTAATTGATCTTGAAACAAATTTGTTGAAGATAACCATACAATATTTTAATAATAAAAAACTTGCTAAGGCATTTTTTTGAGTATAAATATTTCTTTTACAATAAAATTATTGACTATCGGTGCAATTTAGAAGGTACTTTCGGAGCAGTAGAATTTAAGGATAAGTGCCCGTTAAGAGAGTGCCTCGTAGATTTGTATTAAATCTTGCTGAATAATTCTTTAATTCAATAATTTCTCCCTTTTTTTTTTATAAATATTTCTTTTACAATAAAATTATTCACTGTCGGTGCAATTTAGAAGGTACTTTCGGAGAAGTCGAATTTAAGGATAAGTGCCGCTAAGATAGTGCCTCGTAGATTTGTATTAAATCTTGCTGAATAATTCTTTAATTCAATAATTCCTCCATTTTTTTTTTTATAAATATTTCTTTTACAATAAAATTATTGACTATCGGTGCAATTTAGAAGGTACTTTCGGAGCAGTAGAATTTAAGGATAAGTGCCCGCTAAGAGAGTGCCTCGTAGATTTGTATTAAATCTTGCTGAATAATTCTTTAATTCAATAATTTCTCCCTTTTTTTTTTTTTTTATAAATATTTCTTTTACAATAAAATTATTCACTATCGGTGCAATTTAGAAGGTACTTTCGGAGAAGTCGAATTTAAGGATAAGTGCCGCTAAGATAGTGCCTCGTAGATTTGTATTAAATCTTGCTGAATAATTCTTTAATTCAATAATTCCTCCATTTCTTTTTTTATAAATATTTCTTTTACAATAAAATTATTGACTATCGGTGCAATTTAGAAGGTAGTTTCGGAGCAGTAGAATTTAAGGATAAGTGCCCGCTAAGAGAGTGCCTCGTAGATTTGTATTAAATCTTGCTGAATAATTCTTTAATTCAATAATTCCTCCACAGCCGGAATTGGATTGCCCCTCTCCTGATTTCCCCGCGGAGATAAGCTGTGTATTATTTTCGAAATTTAATTTATATAAGTTATATTTATACATATATAAAAAAGAAGAAGAGGTAGCTTGAAGCCTCGGTGGATGAAGTAAATTATTCTATAAATATTGTATCAGCTTAGCCTGATAGAATCTCGCCTGCACCTCACTCTTTCTTATACATTCAAAATTTATACAAGGGCCAGGGGAAGGGTTTTCGGGGGTGGCATTAAAAAGATTGAGGGATGAGCCGCGAGTAAATAGCCTTCACCGCCAGATAATGGATTTCCTTACTGAATACATTCCTCGAGATCGATATATTCTTTCGAAAAGTCACCCGCGGCATCCATCATCCTCCTCGAACGTTTATATATCATCCGGACATGGAAACATATTTCAGTCGAGGGTGAGGAATTTATTGCAGGATCGGGAGTTGGAACCCTTGCTTGATATTGGGGGTATAGGACGACATTTAGTTTGTCTCCAATGCAATGCTCTCGTATTTAATAATTCTCAAGGATTTGGGTACTGTAAAAATTCCTCTATGAAAAATGTGAAAAACAAATGTGATTTATCAAGATAATTTATTTATAGGGGATCAATTAAGTTGTAATAATTTATTAGGGATTGATAAATTATTTGCCACTTCTATAAATTTGTTTTATTGAAAAATAGTTTCGAATGTTATACATTCATCCTCAGTTCTAAAAACACACAAAAAATTCAAAAATAAGCAATTCAAAATATAGTTTGGTATTATTATACATATTAAATTAGATTGATAATCTAAATTAAATTAGATTATTTCGAAACCAGTTTTCAATAAAACAAATTTATAGAAGTGGCAAATAATTTATCAATCCCTAATTAGGTGGCCCTTCTAGACCATCATGCGGATGTCAACTAATAATTTATTGGAATAGCGTTTCGGCGATACCAAGTAGACTTTCTCCAGGGCTAGAAGAGTAAGGTAATGTGCCCTATAGGAACCTAAGCATCCTATGATAGCTTTGCTCAGAGACCAGTATGAGCTAGGAAAACCAATGGGAGCAGCTATTTTCTTTAAATCAAAATTTGTGCTCGTACTTCCATACGAAAAACATGGAACAAAGCTTAATAAATCAGGTACACGGCGCGTTTTGTCCTTTCGGTGTTCGTGGAAGACAGTGTGATCAGTAGTAATTAATCCCTTAATTAAGGCCAGTATTTTATTGTCGGTAGGGAAGGGGGAGGAATTAATCCAAAAATCTTTTCCACGCTCAAATATGCATCAATAGCGTATCTATACTATTATACTAAGCTGAAGATTTTGTATGTTTGAACGTGCTAAATTCAGAAACTACAAGTCCGATTAGAAAAATTCTTTTTGTGTTAGATAGACCGTTTATTGAGGAAGGCTTTAGGCTTGATAACATCACAGTACCAACCATAGGAAAGAGTGATAAATATAAATAAATTGCTAAGAGAAAAAGTGTAGGATTTGCGTACGCTTCCTTGTCATAATCCATTGGACCAAGTTGACTACAAAAACTTTGTAATTTTGGTGTGGATGTAGTTGACCGTGGATGTAATTTAAGGAGAAGTTGGCAATATATATATATATATACCTATTTTTACCTACATATTTTTAGGGTTTATACTGCTAAATTTTAATACTTAAATGGTAGTGAGCCTATTTTTTTTTTTTACTTAGCTCTGATGAATTCCTACAATTTAGACCGAAACTTTAGCACAAAATAAAAAAATATTTCCACTTATAAGTATGTTTTTCATTATTGATCCCACGCCCTTCCGACCAACTTCTCCTTAAATTAAATTTTTTAAAGTGTGAAAACGTTATTTTGTAAATAAAATGGAAGAATAGGTGGGAAAAAATGTGTAAACATGAAACTTATTCAAGTGCAACTTTAATGCTGTTTATAAAAATTTATAGTGGTTTTGACACTGTTCCTTTAAAAATCAACCAATGAGACTGAACAACATATTATAGGTTTTTATTTAAAAGGTTATTTTATATTTTAGGGACCAATCCAAATTTAATGCCGGTGAAACCAGGAGGCACAGCTAGCGAAATAATAATAATAAAACCAATGCCCTGTTGTTTTTATAAAATTCTACATTTATTCGATAAGGAATAGTACTTATTTCGTTATTTGTTTGTTCACTATTCTTGATATTTTAAATTTTTATTATCCGCTACCTACGATTTATTTATTTGATTGTTTTATTTTATATTTTAAAACGAAAAATAATTTATTTATTGCAATCCCAATGGTTAATTATTTAATTTAATACGCAGACTAGTATTTAATTAAAATCGTGAAATATATAAGGTTTTAATTATGTTCTTTTATTATTCACGTGAATCAAATAAATAACATTAGGGATTTACAAATAAGAACCAAATGCCAAAATGTTAAATTAATAAATACGAATTTAAAGTTATAGCTGAGATTTAAATTCCATTATATCTTAAAAACAAAATAAAAATAATATTATCATATCATATTTATTAATGTCGGGCAGGTTCAAGAATTGATACTAATTAAATGGCAGTTTTCATTTGACGTTTATATTTTTATATTAAAATCGATTTTAGTTCAATTAAAACACTCTTTTATACAATTGCTTAAAGTTTTATTATTTATTTTTTTAGTAGTGAAATGAACAGAATGAAAAATTGTGATATCTTTTATTTTTTCTAATTTGAATTACAAATAATTCCGAAATAAAAAATTAAAAAAAGTACATTACACTTTAGAATAATATTCATCTTAAGGAATACTGGAATAGTATACTTTATTAATATACTTTTCGTATGTTTTTAATTTCTTAGAATATTGCCTTGCTCTGAAACATATCCAATATTAATTTTTTTTTTTTTAAATCTAAGCAAATATTGTAAAAAGCCCTATTTGTTCGATATTGGACGAGGCTAAAAGACCAACTGGAGTAGAATATTGCCAGCGGAAGTTGAGCTAATGGATCATCGATTTTCCTTCGTCCCTCTTAAATCGGGATTACATTTCGTTGTCCCTTTTTGAGCGATTTTTGTATTGAATATAAATATAAAAAGAGGGGAAAAAAGTTAAATGGAAGCTACCTTTTAACTTGTATCGTCTGCTCCACATGCCGATCTATATCGGTCATTTTGTCTGGGTTTATATTTCAGATTTGGCCGATGTCAAACGTGGGATTACTTTCCTCTATTCATTTTTATTTTATTACATTTATGGAAGGAATATGGCTAAAGAAAAATAGTTATTGGGATTTCTGAGCCAGAGTATCTTTATTCGCTTAAAGAATTATAATGGAGTTTTATAAATCTCAATTATAACAGAGTGTCTTACGAACTGGAAAACAGGATAAAGTCAGTAAAGTTCTAGATAAATCAAGTATTCCAATAAAACCCCGGTAAATCCCCGGCCGCATTGAGAAAATTCTTGACTAAAACTAATGAATAGACGTAATCTAAAGTTTATTGGGATATAGAACTTATACGACATCGGACTTAGAAGACTTTAGGCGTTGGTATAATAATTCTAAAACATTTTATATTTTACAAATTTACTACAATAAAATTTCCAAAGCGAAATAATCTTCATTCTCAAAAGCAAGCAATTTAAATGATAATATAAATAATTGTTAAGATAATTAAAATAATCAAATGAACATACTTGTAATAAGTTAATAAAATTTGGTATACTCTTTATTGTAAAAAACAAAAAACGATATTTATTCTACTGATTTTTAATTAACTTACATAGATGAATAAGAATACATCAGAAGGAGAATTTTCTCTATTATGTTACTATAAGAGATATTTCGTTTAAAAAGTAAAATAAATAAAGTTATAAGGGAATAGCAAAAAAATAAGGAATAAAAAGGAATAAAAAAGTGACAAAGCATGACATGAAGTAGATATCCCCTAGCTGTGCATTATTATCACCTTCAGCTAAATTAATCCTTAGGCTGGAAGATCTGTCATCCAACTCTTTTTCTTGGACTTCTTATGTTCAAGATCAGGTATGCCAATCGCCATATTACTTTCTGTCCGTGTATATATATATATATATATATATATATATATATATATATATATATATATATATATATATATATATATGCAAATAATGTGACAATAAAACCGTTTGTAATACCTGCGATTATTATTATTATTTATAGTTGGAGTACGTAAGGTCTAGCTAGAAATGCAGGATCGTGAGTCCGCTATTGCCTTAGCGAATCGTATAATAGTTGAGCAAGCCCAGACAAATTTCTATTAGTAATATTACCCGTTAAATTTCTGTCTGTGAATGGTAAATTAGAACGCATGTGTGTTGATTTTAATATTATTTATAAGATATTTGTTTAATGTTAAGCTTTTGATTCAAGATTATTTATTAATTATAATGCAGCCTCTTCATAAACGGCTGTCTTACGGGCGCATGAAACATCTAATCGGCCGGATTGTAATGCCGAGTTCCGAGGATCACCCTGGGGTGAATTATGCTTTTGTACAAAATTTATTACAAAACGGACGGATTTATTTTGATTAGATTTTACCCTATCATGAAACGTAAAACCTCAAATTTTTAGAGAAAAGTGGGATACAATTATTTTTCTCCTAGTCCCTTTTTAAAACTATTAAAATTTAAAACTATTAAAAATTATACTTCGTTAGTGAAAAGATTGTGAAATTATCCATAATTAACTAATAATTATTGATATAATAACAGTTTTGTCGATACTGTAGCATAAATTTGGTTCAGCTACAAACCTCATCTTGCCAAAAATTGCAATTGATCACTTTTACATCCGAACCGACGATATTTAAAAAAAAAATTAATTAGTGTATTAACATATATATTTCGGTAACCAAATTTTGTTTAGCATGACGAATAAAAAATAACGAACAAAGAACCTTAATTAATTATCAATCAATAACGAATAATAGATTGATTCGTTATTCATAATTTTTAAAATAATATGTATAATATTTTATTTCGTCCTTATCTTATTCGCAAATAATAATGATATAACTTTTTAATAATTAATACAACCTTTTATATTTCCTATTTATAATTAAATGTTGTAATGTGTATTAAATTATATATTTAAAAATAATAATTGAATAAGCACGTAGTAACCTATAAGTAAAAATTATTAACCTATATTCTAAATTAGAAAAAGGTACAATCCGCCTCCATCCATATATATATATATATATATATATATATATATATACATATATATATATACATATATATATATATATATATATATATATATATATATATATATATATAATTTTAAAAAAAGTCACATACAATTTGGCTCCAGCCAACAATCCAATTAATCATAACGAAAGATACGTATATATACCTAGAAAAAAAAACAGCTTGAAAATTGTCTTTATTGTCCGTATATTGTTGTGTACGTGACAGTTTTTAGTTTTAAACTTTATTAGCTGACTGCAGATTTGATTTCGAACTTAATTTATTGGGATCCTGATTGGTAGAAATAACCCCTATAAAATTTAGACCTACATCCCAATAATTACTTAGCTATTTCTGACAGCTCCTCACCCCTATTGCCTTTCTCTTCGAAATCCCTACCCTAATTTAATTCTGTTACTCTGAAGATTGACAGCCCACATGAGGGAAAGGATTTCCGATCGTCGAGGCGTGAAAGAATTATAGATCAGCCCGTTTAGGAAGTTCAGCATGTAATTGATAATTAAGAAATAAATTTCTTTCTGTGAATTAATAAACGTTGAATTTTGAAAATGTGCCTCTTACAAATTTCAAAAAATGGTACCACTACTACTATGAAGAGTGAATTTGATAGATCCCATGCTGTAAATAGTATATATATATATATATATATATATATATATATATATATATATATATATAGTACTATCTTGTATTACCCCTATAATCTACAAAGTAATATTTTAATGACTTTTAATATGAACCTTAGGTATTGATAAATTATTTGCCACTTCTATAATTTTGTTTTTATTGAAAACTAGTTTCGAATGTTATACATTCATCTTCAGTTCTAAAAACATTCATCTTCACACAAAAATTCAAAAAATAAGCAATTAAAAATACAGTTTGGTATTATTATACATATTAAATTAAATGTTATATAAATTAGTATTATAAAACACATATGAATTAGGAATTTAATTAAGACAATCTAATTAAAACAAATAATTGTTTTTGATTTCTTTTCTTAATTAAATTCATAATTCATAAATGTTTTACAATACTAATTTATATTACACCTAATTTAATATGTAAAATAATACCAAACTGTATTTTGAATTGCTTATCTTTGGATTTTTGTGTATTTTTAGAACTGAATATGAATGTATAACATTCGAAACCAATTTTCAATTAAAAAGAAAATTATAGAAGTGGCAAATAATTTATCAATGCCTAATTAGATATTGCTTCTTAGGTTGTATTTATATGTTGTGATTGTTGTTATAAGATGTTATTGGTTTATTATTTAATTTTCTGAAAACTGTCCTGATGATGGGGGCACATTCCCGAAACGTTGACATTGTTAGAATTGTACTTGTGAAGTGAACACGCAATAAACACTAATATATTTGAATTTAAAAAAAAATTGAGTGTTCTTGATTTTTTATTCTTCTTCAGTAGATTGTGTTTACAGGTCGATCGAGGTGATGGATTTCTGCAACTCCTTCCTCCATTTGTTAAACAGATTTTTTTTCAGGAGCAGTCCAAGTGCCCCTCTCCATCACCATCATCTTGATTAGATTGGCTCTGTTGTTTTCTTGTAGGTGGCATTGAAAGAAGACGTGTTAGAATGTTTATGGAGTCCGTTGATCAGAGTCGAGATTATTTGTATTACTGACATGTTCCGTCCATGGGTTCAATACTGGAAAATGAAGAACTGTTACATATAATATATATATATATATATATATATATGACGGATAAACGAGTGACGGTTAAGTTATTCCGTATTTTAATTGGGTAAAATTTTTTGATGTGCAGTTTTCAACCGTATGAGTTTCAGATCCTCCTGAGAAAAAAAAATAAAGTATTTTTGGCTATTGGTCTGCCTGTGTCTTTCTATAACACGATTATCTCTTGAACGGGTTTACTCTTTCTACATTGAACTTTAATAATTTCGATTTTTAATTTCAATTTACATTCAAACAATAACAGAACAAAACGTTTTCTGCTCATTTTAATTGTAAAAATAAATCACAAAATTATATAATATTGTATTTTTGATAGGATATATATATATATATATATATATATATATATATATATATATATATATATATATATATATATATATATATTATATGTAACAGTACTTCATTTTCCAATATTGAACCCATGTACGGAACATGTCAGTAATACAAACAATCTCGACTCTGATCAACGGACTCCATAAACATTCTAACACGTCTTATTTTTTATATATATATATATATATATATATATATATATATATATATATATATCCTATCAAAAATACAATATTATATAATTTTGTGATTTATTTTTACAATTAAAATGAGCAGAAAACGTTTTGTTCTGTTATTGTTTGAATGTAAATTGAAATTAAAAATCGAAATTATTAATGTTCAATGTAGAAAGAGTAAACCCGTTCAAGAGATAATCGTGTTATAGAAAGACACAGGCAGACCAATAGCCAAAAATACTTTATTTTTTTTTCTCAGGAGGATCTGAAACTCATACGGTTGAAAACTGCACATCAAAAAATTTTACCCAATTAAAATACGGAATAACTTAACCGTCACTCGTTTATCCGTCAGTACTGTAGAACACAAAAAAGTGGGATTTTTAACTCATGAGTGAGAATACAATGAAAAAAAAAAAAAGAAAATCAGCAGAAGTTTTCTACGTTTTTTATTTACTTAACGCACAGTAATGCTAACAATAATTTAATAACAATTGAACCGTATATTAATTAGATATAAACAATTTGAGAAAGTCGAATTAGTTTTTAAAAAAGACAACTACATAAATAAATTCCTTGCATTCATTCATAGGCTCAAAATATCGGAATTATTCTGTTCGACAGGAAGTGAAAGAACAAGAATGTGAAAATAGGGTTCTAAGAAATATAGGTTAAGGGATATTTCGAATGGTATTTCTGTAATCCAACAATTCGTATACCGTCTTTGGTCCCGACATTGACGGTTAATTGAAGTTTTACTGTTCTTACCTAACCTAGGAGTGATAGAAACATAAACACATGTCTACAATGTTCAATGCGCTGTATCTTTGCTAATAATAGTCCGATTTCGATTATTATTGCTACTATTTTTTTTTTTTTTTTGTAGGCTATTCAATCATCCTTCAAATGAGCATTTGTATAACAAAGGCCAACAAAAAAATTTTTTTTAAAAACTTTTTTAACTTTAATAGTTGATCTTTATAGATTTTTATGTGCAGAATCTAAATCTGGCCTTAGTTTTTTTTGTATCCCCTCATAGTTTTCCGTAGGTTTCAGGCTCATCAAACATCCTAACTTTTTAAACTTCTGTAACATGTTAGCTACAATAGAAACATACTCTGGGTCTTTTTCATTTCCCAAGAACTTTGTAATGACTTGCTTGAATGATATCCATGCTTCATTCTCATTTAACGTCATTGTGGATTCAAAGTTAGCATCAAACATCATTTTTCTAATGTCAGGTCCGACTAAGACGTCTTCTTTTAGCTTAGCTTCTGAAAGGCGTGGCAACTTTTGGCAGAGATACTTAAAACATGGTCCATCTTTAGGCAAAGCCTTTACAAATTGTTTCATGAGGCCTAAGACTGAAAGCTGTTCAATTCTTTAAAAAAAGCTTAATTTAATAAAAATTAATAAATTTAACTGTAAAATGTGAAGAAATTGTGGGTGACACAGCTTTTTTAGTATCATATTTGGATTCAGCACCATAAAACCTATAGGAATAAGGTATTTTCAGTACAAAAGTTTTTTCATCGTTGGCCTGTGAAGCTGTTCAATTCTTTAAAAATCGCTTAATTTAATAAATTTTACTATAAAATGTGAAGAAATTGTGGGTGATACAGCTTTTTTAGTATCATATTTGGATTCAGCACCATGAAACCTATAGGAATAAGGTATTTTCAGCACAAAAGATTTTTCTAAAGATTATAATCGACGAAATATGTATCCTTTTCGAGTTATGCTCAAATAAAATTTTCTTTCTGTTATAACTTTTTTTCATCTTTTTCTCGGAGATGTTGAACGTGATGTATAGTTGAAGGGCTTTAAATAGAAGACTTGCGGCATGCTTCATCAACATCTTCTTAGCCGTTTTAAGAAACGGCTTCTTACACTCTATGGAAGAAATGGTTTACAGGCCATTGCGCAGCCGCCATAGCGCACAGGGTGCTTTGATTTGGTGCACAGGAACAACGGGTCCAAACCCTACAAAATAAAGAGGAAAGTAACAAAATCGGTCCACTTGTTCAAGAGATAATCGTGGGAAAGCCAGAAACAAAGAGACAGAGATTTACCTGCCTTAACGTAAAAATATGTGAGAAATTTTTATATTGTGCACATGTACACGACAATACCTATCCAATGATATACCTATTACCCCCCTACTAGCATATAGACGGATTAATCGGTAATACAAAAAAACTGCAAGCTCATTAATATATAAATATATATTATTTCCAATTCTTGGATACTTTTCTACAGTTCATAAGTTTCTTTTGGTATGTTTAACAATTTTAAAAATACATATATAAGCTTTTAAAAATGTTCTTCACGTTTTTACAACATGAAGCTTTACTACGATGTGGAATTTCACTCACCCGATTTGTGACCTTGCATTGAAATTCATTTTTTTTTTATTCCTAAGATACGCCTAAGAGCCTCTCCCGTCCTAAGTCTCATTAGTTATTGATGAGTTAATTAATTCAGGGTTCCATCAACTATTCCACTATCCTAGGAGGACAAAGTTAATTAATTATTCTTGAATTACCTCAGCCTCTAGGCTTGTTCGTCCATATTGCATTAACAAGACTGTATCTAGCCTACAAGTTATGCTATTTCTCGGATTCCAATTATATCCATTGACTATTGTCTCTTGATTGAATATTGTTTAAGTTTCCCTCCGAATTTGTGCTTGTATATTTGCCTTTTGAAACGATTAAACGTCGGAATTATAGGTTTTCAAATTTAACGCTCTCATATCCTACAAATATAGAGTTCAGCTTATATATAAGATAATAATTATTAATTTTCGTTGGTCTGTTGTTTTTTTTTTTTGCTGCTTTTTACGAGCTCACAGCATAATTGATTTCTACGAAGCCTTTATTCCGTTGTTATACAGATCCTTTGAAGTTATTTATATAACAAATTCTTATTCATCGCTTCATTGAACTTTTATCAAGAGGTCCTTTATATTGAAATGATGTGAGACAAAATTCCTTTTGAGGATTTACGAAGCCTTTCAGATGCGTTGCATTCCAATATTTCTCTGCCTTTAAAATATCCTGAAAGAGCGTGTTTTGAATGTCCTATTTCAATTCGTGTTAAACTGGTTACAACTTGATGTTCCTCGCGTTGCTTTAATTTGAGGAAGATGTGAGTCGAATATTTTTCACATTATTTATTTTTCGAAACCTTTAGTTCTGCCTCTCTTGCGGGCAGGTTTCGCATTTTTTTTTTTAATTTTCTCGACATTCAACGTATACCGATCTATTTTGTAGATACCAGTTACTTAAACTTCTTTATAAGTTATGAAGTATTCAGTTTTAATTTTCTGTATATTCCTTACATTTATTTTTACACGTATATGTTTGAAAAGATATTTTTTTCTCTGTCATCCTAGGAATGATTAATTTTTTTTTTGATTTTTAATAGCTTCTTAATATTACTTCCTCGCCTTCTCTTAACATTTCCAAATCATGGTCATAATTTCGGCCATTAACTGCTCACAGTTAAAATTTTCCGCCGCAAATTTTCTTATAGCGTATTACAGTGCTAAATTAAAATGAAATTGGTGATAAGATATCTTTTGCCTATATCTTTTTCACATTCTAACCAGATATCAACTGCACAATGTAAATATTATAATGTAATATTAAGCTATTGATATAAATATACACAGGCAAAGGAAGAAGGCTGGTTCAGGCGGCCAAAAATCTACAAAGTCTAGAGCCAACCGGAAAAAAAAATACATATATATATATATATATATATATATATATATATATATATATAGAAATATTTTAAACAGGATATATAGGAATGGTATAAATGTTTTTTAGCTGATCAATATATTGTGGGTTGTATTCCTGAAGTTAGGGGTATTACCCCGAAACGTTCAAATCTGAAATGTGAGGAATATTTTTCAAAGGAATAAAATAAAAGGAAGTGTTTAATAAAGTTGACTTTTTTAATACTAAGCTTAAAAAATATTATGAAACACTTTGGAGATCAGCAGATTCGAAATCTATTTAAAAGCGAATTAACTATACTTTACTGATTTTCTAATATTAGCCATACGAAGGATATTTGGTTTGTTAATGCTGAAAACTGCATAAATAATTATAAAAGTGCATACAATACGCACAAAAAATCTATAAATATATTTTTATACTTGAGTATTATTTTACCACCACTTTTCTTTACTTAGTGTCTCTTTTTGGTAATGAATTAATTTATCATTGTGATTATTTTATTGTTTGTTATTAATATATGGTTTCTTGAATAATTCCAAATTTAGATACGGAAATAATCTGTTATCTGCCTGGAATATTTAAATTTATATATATATATATATATATATATATATATATATATATATATATATATATATATATATATATATATATTTATATTTATATAAGAATATTTATATATTTATATAAGAAAAATTATATATATATATATATATATATATATATATATATATATATATATATATATATATATATATAAATTTTTCTAATTTTATTGAGCAATAACTTTATTAATATTTCCTTCACCGGAAGTTCAGCCTTACGATTCAATACAGTTATCATTTGAATGCATTAGCTGCTTGTTTGGTGTTAATTAATTTGATAATTGTTATAATGACAGTTATCAAAATATAAAAAGTTATTAAATGTATTAGACGTTACTTTGTTTTGTTATAATCAGTACGGGATTCCATTCTCCCGTTGAGGTCACCCGAGTGACTAAGCCTACAGGGTATGCTTGGCATTTCATTTCTTCACGTTTTAAACACCCCTGATGATTTCATATCAGGAAGTCGCTCTGGATTTTGATTTTTTATCAAATACTGTCGGTGTAATTAGCTTAGTCTGAGAACATCTTCTACAAAGTTTTCCCCAACGGGAACTGGATGATTCGGTGATTTCGTGGTATTTGTCTTTACTTGAAATAAGTTTAGTCAAGAGCTTCCTAACAAAATATATTTATCATTATTTATGTTCGGCTATTATTTTAGAATTTTCAGGATTATTCATTTTTTTAAATTATTTTATTTCAACAAATTAAACCAAATGTTTTTTAAAATGTTATTAAAGGTAATTAAATTGTTATAGTTATTTTATTATTCTTTACTGTGGCATAATTATGTTTTGAATTTACTTATTTATAATAATAAAACATTTTTTGATAGTCGTAAATTATAAATCTTTAATAATTGTTATCTTTGTATTTAGTAGATATTTGAATTTGTTATAGTATCTATAAAAGTTTTATATATACACATATATATATATATATATATATATATATATATATATATATATATATATATATATTTATTTATTTATTAAATGAGAAAACTCTGTTTTAAAATGAATGAAGAAACGTGAACACAAAATAAATAAATAAAGACGTTTCACTCAAGTTTAAAAAATGTGGAGAAAATATAAAAATTTATCAATTTTCAAACAAAACTTTCAACCAAATTTGATTGAAATTAACCATCGTAAAGATATTTGATTTGGTTCGCACCTTCACCCTACAGCCAGGTTTTTGCATCTACCCAATCGAGGGTCAGGTTTACAAAATCTCCCTATCCCAGGTTTACTCCGCGGCTGACACAACCTAATTAAATTTTCTATCACGACCGGACTCAGATCCAAACCCGAGGATTTCAAGTTCAATGCCTTATCAATAAACCTTTTTATTTGAAACTTTTAAATAATACTTATTAAACATTTTTATCATAGCACATCGATGAAAATTAATAGATTAGAATAGAAAATTATTTCTTTATTTAAAAAGAAAAAATTAAATGACTGAATTGGACATTTTTTTAAGCGATACACATATTGATAGCTGCACAGTGATAACTCCAGTTCAACAATGTAATATCTCAAAAAAAAATTAATTTTGAGATATGCATGTATTATCAGTAATATTTAGTTATATATGCAGTTCGTCATTGTCATATTTTTGTAGATATGTTAAAAAATATATACAAAAAATATTTCGGGATATTAGTTATGAAACGCATATCTCAATATTAACCTTTTTTGAGATCTTTTCTTAGGAATTAGTGAAGAGAAATCTTCCAATTTTTTTTATTGAAATTTCGATGTGAGTACCCCATCTTCAGTTCACCTTATCTACAGTATGTCAAAATTAGGTCAAATTAATCGATACATGATACTGCGTTTTATTTCTCAATTTACACTTTTTTTCAAGGATAGTCCTTTTGTTTTCACTGTCATATTGATATAAAAAACATCGGTCTGACGTATTTTTTCTTATCAGTCGATTTTTGGATAACGCGTATCTTGAAACGTAAAACATCAAATTTTGAGGAAGGTTAAATTGTTTTTTTCTTGATCGATTCCAAAGTTTCATTAATAATAAACCCAAAAAGATTAATGTTTGAATATACATGTCGATGTCTTTTTTTAAAAAGGCTTAAGCACCATTTAGCAAACTTTACAGGATGCACACGAAGCGATTTTTTCACAGATAACAATTTTTTTTTTTTTTAAATTTCATTCTTTATTGTATATATTAGGAGCTAATTAAGGTGACAAAATCTGCATAATTAGAGTATAATTCTATGGCTTAAAGCACTGGATAACGCCAGAGTGACGACTGAGGGTCGTTAGTATTTGGTGCTTACGTCATCAATAGTCGATTTCTAGACTATTTCTAATTTTTTTTTCTCGATATATCGTGAGCGATAATGGATAGAGGTTGTTTTTACCATCCATGATAAATTTAAATCTAAATTCCGGATTTTAGGCGCTTTACCTTTTTTCAAAAAACGAAGTTGGTGTATTCTTAGCAATGAGGACAAAATCTATGCAGTTCATCATTGTAATATCCATTCAGAAGTGTCAAAAAATTATTTCGAGATCTTAGTGTTAAACTGTATTTGCTAAGAATACGTGCAGATATCCTTATTAACATTTTTCTGAGATGTTACCCTGTTGAACTGGAGCAGCTACATTAACAAAAAATTAAATTTAATCAACTGTTGTATCTACAACTAACTACTACTACACGTGTCCGTAGTTTCCAGAAGATTGGCTGAACAGTATTGTTTGCATTGCGGGATCTCATTGCCCTAGGCTATTGGAGAGAGTGGTGGTAACATAGGATATGTTGGATGTGTGTCCTCTGTTTGAGTTGGCTAGAGGATGTCTGTCACCGCTAATTATCCAGCAAGTTGAACACATGCAGCTTATATATGACTCCAACTTTACCTCGTTTATCTCCGGCTAACAGTTTATAACTTCGCCTGTCTCCCTCTCATTTCCTCCTGGTACCATTTATTTTTTCTTATCTTTCTCGTGCTTACTTTTTTTGTTGTTGTAATTTATCACTTTTTCAACTGCTCCGCCTAATTTCTCTGTCCAATAGATTAACCATGATTTATTAATTTATTTATTACAATGTAATTCTAAAGCACCATTGTCTTCACTCTATTTTTATGCAGGATGTCCCCGAAAAATAACGATAACCCTTTGAGGTTGTATAGAAAATTTAATGCTGAACAAAAGAGTTCCTATGAACATTGGTCGAGAAATGAAGTCTTGATCAGTTTCCAGGCCAAAACATGAAAAGAAAATACGTTTTTCGACACTTTTTGGCAATTAATCAAGAAACGACTCCTTCAATCAAAAAAACAAAAAAATCGTCCGCACGATCTTTGGCGAATTGTCGGAGTTGGCATGATTTTCAAAATCAAGTTCTGCGTCGCTTTTAACCCCATTTTTCCTTCTGTTTTTAAAAATTTGCTTTCGATTCCGTCAGTTTTTAGAACGTCTTTCTTTTTTGTAAATCAATCTTAAACCAATTTTGCTCAAAATAAAAACTTGGTTTGGGATTCGGCATTCGCCAGTGCTTTTTATCAGTCGAGCTGCAATTGGTCTCATTCGACGCCAAATCTAATTTTTTATCAAGTTTTTTGGTGCAAGGAGTCTTTCCTTCACCAATTGCCAAAAAGTGTCGAAAAACGTTTCTTTTTTTTTTACATGTTTTTGGCCTGAAAACTGGTCAAGACATCATTTGCTGACCTATGTTCATAAGATCTTTTTTGTTCAGTATTAAATTTCCTACAAAACCTCCAAGGGTTATCTTTTTTTTTTTGGGACACCCTGTATTATACCAACTTTTATTATCTTCGACAATATATTGTAGTTATATATTCAATTTGTTTACGACTAATGCGCTGTATTTTGTTAGTCTGTTTTGTGGTGTTAAATAAGGATTAGGGCAAGATGCCCGAATATAATCCTCTTTCGCTTCGAAATTTCATATATTAAACTAAAGTTTAAAATTCTCCAAAAAATTTAAACCTCTGTTCAATAACCTAAGATGTTGATATCGCTATTTGGCAGAACTAAAAATCTTTCCTCTGAGTAAACAAATACAATAATTACCTAAGTGTTAGGATTTTCATTTCTTCCCCCCCAATTAAATTCACACTTAATCATTTATTTGAAGTCAGAGACATTTAAATAAAATTACTCCCCAAAACGAGTTTTATTTACATTAAAATACTCAAAACATTTTTAATTATTATTAAACTATATTAAACATGTGATAATTCTGTGGTGTTTGGAAAAGGATATTAGTCTCTGAAACAGTATTCATATGGAATGTTGTAATTCCATTGATTTATTTCCTTTTTCTCAAAAGTAAAGTTCATTATAACGACCAAAATACAACTTAAGCCCATTACAGCAAAAGAAAAGAATTTCAGAATCTTTATAATCTTTATGGGCTCTGAATCCGTCCCCAAGACGTGTTGAAAAATCTTGAGGTGGATGAATTTATTAATTTGCCTATGAGCAGTAACTATTTGTTAAGGTTTTATTTATTTATTTACGTAGCCCACTAACAGGCGTTGTGTCAAATGACAGGTAGTAACGACATCTTTATGAGTAAACGTATAAAAAAAAAAAATACTACTTTAATCTACGAATAGTAATGATAAAGAAAAAATATATATATTAGGGATTGCTACAATATATATCTTCCGTTGATACACGAGAGTATCGTTCTGAAGTTATAGCCAGTTTCTCCTCGTTCTATACTTAAAAAATTCTGAGCTAAATCACAAACCGTCACAACTATTTTGCTATCAACAATCAACTGGGTGGTACTGAATTATTTAAACAATTTTTCAGTAGGTAATAGCAATATCAACGCTAGATAACTGGGGGGACGGATTTGGGGCACCTTACTTTCACAATGTATTACTGAAGCGGCTTTCTGATCACTCTATTTTTATATAATATCAAATTATATTATCAATAACTGTGTTTTATATTGTACTGGATATGTTTAATAGTTTACGAGGAATGGGCTATATTTGGTTAATATGTATTATGATGTTCAGTAGGGATGTACTACCACTAGTCTATATTTATTTATAATATTATTTTGAGGCGTTTTATTTATTTGTAATTAAGAGACGAGACTTTTTGGAATCTTCTAATAATATCGTAACGATTATTTTTGTCTCTTTTTTTTTAAATTTTTTTCTATCTTAAATCAACATATTAAAATAATATCTTTAATCAAATAACACATATACAAATACTTTTAAAAGGAGAGTCGCTGCTCCGACGAAGCCAAAGGGACAGGCTACTTTGCACCTTGTTTTGTTCAAACACACTAACGCTGTTCACTAACGGATTTGTTAAAGTCTGTCCAAACAACCTGGGGGCAGACAAACAGACCGGACCCGGCGGAGGAGTTTGCTCCCAAGCACAATAAACCCTGTCCTTTCCAAAGCCAATATCAACATTTACGTCTTGAGTTAGCCAAGGTTTACATCCAGGGTCCGTATACTGATGATGATTTATCAATCAAGAGATATACAGTGTAAACTCTCTTGATTGGGAGCTAACAGTGCTAATTTCTTAGAGGATGGGACGAGAAATTATTTGGGATAATCTACTATTTTCGTAGTATAATTTTGTTTGTCTCTGATTGCTGACCATTGGCCGAAGAACGTAATAACAACGTCACTTACGTCTAGGATTTAATATTAGTTATGCAATTCTTTATTCATTCTGGGATTCATCTCTTTTTAATAATAAGGCAATAAATGATAGACTTCAGAGTAATATAAAAAAAAAAAAAAAAAAAAAAGGAATCAACACAAAGAAAAAATATAAAATAAATAAATTAAAAGGGACTATGAAAAAAAAAAATCAAGTTAAATCTCGTTAGTTTTGCTACTAATGATGGTAAAGCTTAACCACTATCTTCAAACTGCTTTGTACTTAAATAATAATATTATCGTATGATATTATAATAATATTTCTTTATTTATTCTAGGACATAACCCTTTAGAACATGGGTGCCCATTCTTTTTATAACGCGTGCCACAATCAAGAGTTCCCCATGCTTAGGCGTGTCACAACTTTATACCCTCTCCCCTCCCCTCCTCTCGCCTCTATCCGACCATCTTGACAATAATCTTCTTTTTTTTTTTAGTATATTTTTCCTCTTTTGTAAATTATGAGAATATACCTAACCATTGACTGAAGAACATATTAACAATTGTATACAGTTTGACATTATTATGCATATTAAATTAAATTTATATTACATTAAATGTAATATGTATAATAATACCAAACTGTATTTTGAATTGCTTATTTTTGAATTTGTTTGTGTTTTTAGAACTGAAGGTGAATGTATAATATTCGAAACTAGTTTTCAATAAAAACAAAATTATAGAAGTGGCAAATAATTTATCGATCCCTAATTGAGCCCTCTATACCATCATGCGTACGTCAACCATCTTACTAACACTTATGCCATGTATATCAATTATGCAATTCTTGATGAAAACAGTTAATAACTATTATTTATATAATTATAATCTTACATATGCTGCTGAAACGTGGACGTTTACTACCACAATCGCAAATACATTAAGAGTCTTCGAGAGGAAAATACTTAAGAAAATATTTGTCCCCTTCTTCAATGAAGTAATTCAAGAATGGACGATAAGAAAAAATAATGAGTTCTACGACTTATATAATAATACCGAAATTGTGAGCTTTATAAAACCCCGCCGAATCGAATGGTTGGGCCACGTTTTACGAATGCCGGCTGATAGAATGCCAATAAAGATGCACCAAACCATTTATGGGCCCAGGAGAAGAGGAAGGCCTAGGAGAAGATGGGTGGAGGATGACCTCAAACGGTTGGGAGTAACAAACTGGAAGGGTAAGACTAAGGATAGGAATATCTGGATGACTATTATTCAGGAGGCCAAGGCTCATCCCGGGCTGTAGAGCTACACAGTAAGTAAGTATTTACATAATAAAAATGTATGTTACGAGATATCAAGCCTACTTACTAATAGTTAATTTACACAAACTCGAAGTTTTTCCAGCCTTTCAGAAAATTCATATTATTGCAAAATAACAAAATCATGAATCTTTAGAGTAAAATAAAAAAGAACATGAGAATCAACTAATAAATAATAAATAAATCAAATAATAAATAAATAAAAAAAATATAGATGAAATAATTCGAAATCATCACTATTAAATATTATTACGGTAGTATAGATCCCTTTTCCGGCTCTCAGGAGCGATGGATTTTGACGAGTGAGGTATCAAAAGAAAGGGGATTTCATAAAGAAGTGACGAATTGCAATTTTGTTTCTTAAATCCTTACTAGGGCTTAAATAAAAGTGATGAAAAAACTGGGAGGTTTCAAAGATTTGACGACTGAGAGTCGGCGGATCGAGACGGGATAAGTTGGGTTTTAAAGATTTTGACGCGGGCATCAAGATCATGTACGCTCCTATGGCGCATATTGGTCCAGCGTTTTAAAGCTTAAAAACCTACCGTTTTCGAGATAATGCACGGTATAGGTCCGCACGGGTCCTATGCCTTCTTGTGTACGTGCCGTTGTTATGGCAACTTAATAACAATTTGAGTTTGTTTACAGAAACTTTTAATGAGTGGGAAATTATATATTGTTTCCCATGTCCAACCCTAAAGGGCACTGCTAAATATTAATACTACACATAGAAAATGGTAATCTAATTGCCTAACTACTAATTGAAGAGATGTTTTCCAGTGGTGTAAGCTAATTACTTATTAAGTATGAACTGTAACTTCAGCATAATCATTATAAACTATTATAAAGCTTCACCAAAGGTGTGTGTTAAATAAACTTTCTTGATAATATTATATTGTTTATCGCTTATACTTCGATTTTATTAAGATATGTAATGCGAGAGTTCTCGCTCGGGTATACTAGTCATTATATAATTCGAACAAAAACCAAATTCAAATATTAATAAATTGAAAATAAATATCGTTAAAAGAAAATAATAAAATTATATTTAAAAAAGTGCAAATGCTTTGGAGATGTATTATAATACATAATTAAGTACAAATTTCATTTGAAAATAAGGAATACCAATTTATAATTCTTTTGGAACTGAAGAAACAGGAAGCGACTGAGTAGCTGACTACTGGAAGACTGTTCTGCTGACAGTTGGTAGAAAGAAGTAATACCATAAGGTTGAGGATCGGGTAAGAAAAGGTCTGTCAAAAGCTGCTGATCGCTGGGCTGTTCTATATAAATCTGAAGGCCGAGAATGGTTATGCAGGGAATGGACAGAAGATTTGAATTGAAGTCGATCATGTATACGTAGTATGTATAGGCATGATGGACGGCGGAATTGGATATCTTGATAGAGGAAAGATGCCGGGAAATACTTACGACGGTAGGAAGGGTAAAGCCACTTCAACTATTCATAAATTGGAGGGACAGAGACGTCTCTTGGGATCCTAAAGATGATTCGTACAAAGCAATTTATCAGACGTTTTATTTTTACCTCGAGGTCCCCAGAGACGACTTCGTACACCGTACAATAATAGTCAAAGTGGAGGAGCATTAATTATGTAAGTAAGAGTCTTCGGGTTTCAAACGGGAATATGGGACGAAAATAATTTAGTCGCTTTAAGAGAGATAAAGGCATGGTTTTTCCAGGAAAGAGTTTGGTCAAAAGTGATACCAAGGTTTTTGATGGTTGCATAGAAAGTAATGGGACTTAGGTTAGGTCTCATTAAGTATTTATAACCAGCTTATTTACATATTGTAAATCAGTGTTTTGAGAGTGTTACATCTCAGAGCTAAGTTTAAACTCGGTATGCTTATCTTTTACTGTTATGTTGGTTTTGGTATGAAGACTGTTTAACTTTTCGTAGTCGAATCCTCGCCAAGATATTTTATACCTGTGCTCTGAAGAAAATAACTTTTGATGTTTTTTTACTAAGTTTTTTTAAATGTGAAAATATAAATGGCAGCTTTATAATATTAGTCACTCAGTAATTGAGAAGTGGTAAAAAAAAACTCCCACTACATTAGTGTCAACTTTAATCGTAATAATTTATTGAAACGAATATATTCCTTGGCCCCCTCGCTTTCCTGATGTTTTTATGGCGCACTAAGTGCTAGAGACTGGTCCACGCAGAACCATCCACGCCCTGAAACAGCGTATTTGGGACGAGAATGAAGCAATATCCACCGCCAATTTGTTGCGAGAGGTAATTCTGAACTTCCAGATATGACTCTAATGAAAAAAAACTTCGATGTAGGATATTTTGCGGACGTAGTATACAGAAACAATTTTTTTTCGTCTGTATACTATTTTATATAAAAAATGGTAATAAAAAATTAATTCTTTAACAAAAAAATAAATTTTGAAACCATCCCATATCTCTTGTATACTAACAGAACGTTCGATTGTTATCGAAATTAAATCTGTTAAAAAAAAAAAAAAATGAAATTGTACATCCTTTTTTTTTTTTCTCTTACTCTTGGTGCTTTAGAAATTACATCCCAGTCAAAAGTGCGACTGGATATATGTTATAGAATTAATAATTTGATGCATGTGGTCGGTTATGGTTGCTCCTGGGCCTAGCGGAGATCGAAAACATTTGTTACTGATAAAGAGCGTCACGTATATCTCAGTTACGTGTCGGGAATAGAAGTACTACCGGGAAATCCATATCGGAACGCTCAACTCCTGCGACGGCTTACGTTGCCATGCGTGAACGAGATGGAGGAATGCGTATGTGTGTCCTGACGTGGGTACTCTTCAAGCGCATAGGCTATACTTCCTCGTATTACTAGGAGCGAATCTGAATTATGCACAATTATAGAGGCTTTTGTGGCCTAGCTTGTTGGGGCAGCACTATGGTCCAAACATCCAATTAGCGGAAAAAATATTTTTTATAAAGAATACATTCTGTTTGGGTCTACAGTGCTAAATACAAATTCAAAATTCGAATCTAGTACATGCTTAATATTTCAATATTTTAAATATTTGCGCCCATTTTGAATACAAGATATTCTAATTTCATATTAACTAATATATAAAAGGATTTATACTACACAAAACTTTCTAGGAAGTTTTTCTAATTTAGTTGGAAATTTTGGCAATAGTACTTCCGAGTTGGTAACTTTTATTATCCAATATTATGCATTAACGTTTCGGGGTATTGATCCCCATCTTCAGAACTAAAAACAATATTTTTATATTAGATACGACAATTTCTTTAAAAACGATTTTCGGTTGCAATATGAAATTTAATTATAAAAGAATACGAATTACCTTAAATTGGTTATATTTTCAAGGAATATAATTATTCTTCATGTCATTTATTAAATAAAATAAACTAAAAATAGGAAAATGCTCATAAGCAATATGGTATACTTAATCAGGAATATAGAAAAAACTGTAAATTATAAAACTGACTCAAAGAACCTTAATAGTCATTATGCAGATATTATAAATAGAATAAAAACGGACTAATTTTATTAGGGGTTGATAAATTATTTGTCTCTACTATAAATTTGTTTTTATTGAAAACTATTTTCAAATGTTATACATCGATCTTCAGTTCTAAAAAATACAAAAATTCAAAAATCAGCAATTTAAAATACAGTTTGGTATTATTATACGTATTAAATTAAATGTAATATAAATTAGTATTATAAAACAATTATGAATTTAATTAAGAAAGGAGATCAAATACATATTGGTACTCACCAAGATTTGAATTGATTATATCAAACAGAATAGGTTGCATTGATTTGTTCTCGCACTGAACTAGTAATGGAAATGACAGGTGAGGTGTTTTATAGGCAAATGGAACGGATTAGAGGGAAGGATTGGGTTTCCTCGGTTATTCCGATGAGTAATTGTTTTTTCTGTTATGGATAGGAAGAAAGATTGGAATCTTGGAGATATATATTTAATCATTTAAACAAAAACTGGAGAATAATAATTAATAAAAATCCTTTCAATCTAATTAATAAAATCCTTCAAATATAATCCAGATTTTTGTTTAAATGACCAATAAATATCTCCAGTAGTCCAAGGTTTTACAATACAAATAAAAGTAAACAATTACGGCTTCAAGATCGCACCAGAAAGAAAAATTTATTTGGCATGTTTTTTTTTAAAAAGTGCATTCGAAATTTAATAAAATGTAATAATGTAGTTCTGCATACATTATTATAAACTTTTTATAATAAATGAAGGAATTGTGAGCAAGTAATTCTAAATGTCAAACATGCCAATACTTACTCATTGCTACAATTTAATACCAGAATGAAGAGAATTTTCTTTTTCTGTATCGAGTTATTCTAACTTCACAAATATTTTTATTTTCCCACGCGAGGGTTGAAATGAATACAAAGACTGATAAGCCTTGGAGTGTGCTAGACGAAGTAAACATAACTATAAAGTATTCTGTGAACTTACACTACCGATTTTTTTGCAGCTAATTTGATTTCTGAACCATAGTGCGCCGCTTCGAATCCGGCCTGGAGCAGTTGACTTTTATTCGTTGGCTGATCTACTGAATAAACCTCAACCTTCCAACTCAGGCTAGAATAGGTTGGTAACCTGCTGGATAATCCGTCCTAATTGCCCTAGTTGGATTAATGAAGACGTCGAATCTAATAATCGAATGTTGCTTGGTCAAATTCGCAGTTATTTGCTACTGTTTGAGAGAATCGAAGCTTTGCATTGAAATCTTTAAATAGTACCTTAGTTGGATTTTTTTTTTAAATATTTAGTCTCATCATTTTTTATTGATACATGCTTTATTTTAACAATTTTATACCTTTAATAAGCGGGACTTATCCACCTGTCCTGAAGGTAACAGATGTACTGGATATGCGACCGCAGCTTGGTTAGACCCTAGCACTTAATTCAGCCGGCATTTAAAGGCTCGTTAGTGGTTTTAGTATAAATTAAAGGATGTGTATAGCTAAGATTATCTGCCCCCTCCACTCGGGTCAGTCAGTCTATTAGGGTTGGGATAGCGCCATCGCTTGATACTAATTGTCTCAATAATTAACTAGTCTTTAGCAGTCTTCTTTTATATTATATTGCCAATGTAAATTAAGTAACTAGCGACAATTAAACACCAGACTCATTAAAGTGGAGCATGATTAATTTTTTTTTAATCGCTATTTTTTTACACAGATATTTTTTCAAGATGGTTAGAACGGCATTCAATTTTTTTTTTTTTAAATTATAAAATTATCTAATGACTGACCAAAGAAAGCGCTTATACATCCTGCATTGTAGCAAAAGGTCGTTTCTCTTCCTATCCCTAAAGAAGGCCTTCAACGTGAGCCGAAACGTTGGCGTTCATTAAATAGTTGTATACTATTTTTTGTTTTGTTTTTTGTTGCTACTTTGCCATTTTCTAGATTAAATACTATAATATCAACTATCCATTTCATAATAAATTTTTGTTAAGATCAGATTTTTTTTACTAGAATTCATCTTATCAGAATTTTAACTTTTTTTAACTTAGATAACTTTGTATTTTTCTTGTTTCCAGTGAATGTGAGAAAATAAGCAACTTAAGTTAATCTTCGGTTACGTGTAATTAATTCCATGTAGCCTAGCAACGTAGCATTCAAAATTGTTGTGAAATTGGGGTTGTTTGTTTATAATAAAATCAGCTTTCATTTATGTATAAGTTTGACCGAAATCAATGAATGGAATGTTGAAGATTTGACTACTCGTTCCACTATTGACATTAATGAAACTCAGTTATGTAACATGAGTACTTGAATCAGTTACATAAATGTAAACAATGCTTAAAGTAAATGGTTAAAGTTTAAAAGTAAATAACTGATTCTTACTATCCGATTTTAATCTGCATTTTGCAATTATTTTTGTAGCTTAAATAATTTTCATTTATACTTTTGCCAACTTTTTTGTATGAAAGGAAAGATAATAGTAACTATAAATTATTAGCGATAGAATCAAGGCCTATTTGAATTGGGCTTCCATTTTGATTTATTTCCTTAAAATTGTTTATTGACTCGATAGGCGCTCCGGTTATACCATTCCGCTTAACAAAGTATCCCTCAATTCTCTGCCCCAATTCAACTGTGTAACAACTCAAAAACGCTGCAAATTATTCACAATGGTTTATTATTTATTTTTTTTATTAATTATTGATAACACTATTAGAAGTGTTCGGGATCATTATATCAAAACAAAGAAATTTAAAAAAATTTGAATTTTTTATTTTTATACTTCGGTATAATGATTCTAAAAAAACCTGTACCACTACAACCCGATAAGGGTCTTGGTTTCAGTACTTGGTAAGGACCATACTGTTTCTAGGCCAGCGGATGTGCAAGGAGGTGATTCGGCCAAGATCACGCTCAACCGCCAGGTTTTCCCCCAATTAAGAGTACCCAATTTATAGAGGCTGGGTGAGCCCCAGGAAGGTCTCCCGATCCCACAGGGTTGATCCACGGCAGAATACAGAATAAATAATTATCTGCCTCAGCCGGTCTCGAACCCGGGACCTTGAGATTATTGGCGCAGTACCTTACCCACTGAGCTACCCCGCTCCCTTGATTCTAAAACACTTTATATTTGCCCTATATCTTCATGAATGACCTAGATGTGAAAGCTGTAATCGGTCGCCATTTTGACCCATACTGGTTAATGATAATGTCGAGTTCCGATGATCATCCTGCTATATTGTTGTATTGTATTGTTTTTTAATCAGTTAATATTTTACTGTTAAGCGTTTATATTATTTATTTTTTCTACTTCTCTGATGTAAATATCGTAACGTCCACTGATATTATTGATATAAAAAATATGTCTGATGATTAATACCTGCTACTTATTATTTAATTCGGCAGTGCCCCAATGAATATTATAGTTAGTACGTTAAATAATTAAAATTCAATAATTTTTCCTATATTTTTTTAAAGATGCTATTTTATTTTTATATATACGTACTGATAGTTTTATTTATTTTTTCAGGTAAGCATCTTGCATGTCTTTTTACATTATACTAATTGGTGAGTCCATTTAATTTCATAAATAAATTTTGTTGCTTTGAATAGTTATTTTTTGTAAATTTAGAAGTGTTGGTGTTGGTATAAATTCGTTGCTACAAAACAAGCGTTGGGAGCTTGTTTTAACTATCTTGAACCATAGTTGTTTTGTATTAATATATAAATAATTAAGTTTAACATTACTATTTTTTGGAATGGAAAATTAATTCGTTATATTTTCATTGATTGATATATTAAATTTGATATAATTTATTATTTTATGTGTTAACATACAAACATTAATTATAAATTTCAGAAGTACTGGTATTTTAGTACTATTTAACACCTTGTTTTAGTGGTCAATTAATTGTTTAAAAAAAAAATTGAAAACATTACTATTTTATTTTATTTAAAATTAAAAAATATTACTATTTTTTGGAATGAAAAATTAATTGGTTATATTTTCATTGAATGATATATTAAATTTGATATAATTTATTATTTTAGGTGTTAACATACAAACATTAATTATAAATTTCAGAAGTACTGGTATTTTAGTACTATTTAACAGCTTGTTTTAGTGGTCAATTAATTGTTTAAAAAAAAAAAAATTGAATTTCCAGTAGATGCTGATAAAAATGACAAAGGTGGATAAATATCGGCCCTTCTAAGCCTAATACGATTTTTTCAAATTATAAATAAATATATAAATTATCAAATTTATTTATATTAAAATATTTAAAACATTGTAATTATTGATTATTTCATTTGAAAATATGGCAATTCATTGTAAATTAAAATTAATTTTTCAATTGAAAATAAAAGGGAGGAAAATAACACAAACTAAGGAGGGTGCATTTCGGAATACATTTAATCACGGGGTCCTAAATCCGTCCCTGAGACAAATTATAAAACCTTGAGAGAGACGAATTAGGATTCGACCTATGAAAATGGCTGATTTCCCTACCGTGATGAATGAACGTAGGGTTCTCGGATAATTTGAACTTGAAAAGAATACTCTAGTCTTTGAATAGTAATGATACAATTAAAAATATCGTTCTTTGATGCATCAGAAGGGCGTTCCGAATTTGAACAAAAACTGCAAAAATCTTGTCCTCGATCTATAGTTGAAAATACTGAGCCAAAACACAAACCATCACAACTGTTTTCCCATCAACTGTCAACTGGATGATTCTGAAGTATTTCAAGAGTTTTTTTTAGCAGGCAGCCTCAATAACGGGGAGGACGAGTTTAGGTGGCGGAAGGATTTCTGACACCTTACCCTGAGTTATGCTGAAGATTCGTTTCTGTGAAAACTGATCTAAGTTTAATCTTATCCTGTCCCGATGGTAAAGATGTTCTATTTTTTTTTGTAAACAGTAATCATTAATTTTAATTTTTGTCATCATAAAATTACTAACGAAAGTTAATTGTTACATTTGGAAATTCCTTGTATAAATAAAAATATATACTAATTCATAAATGCTGAGATATTGTAAGCAGAATTAGTTCGCTAAAAAATTAACATTTGAAATATCATTATTTCGTAACCACAATAAATTTTGTATTTGTTCTTACTCCTTCGGATCTCACCGTTTTCTCAACAGTTTTGTAGTATCAAAAATTATTGCGCTAATAGATTCATTTTCGAAATTTAATAGTATAAATTTCATATGGATCTTTGAGGATAATATTCTTGCCGATAATGCTGCTAAGAAACTTGTAGCTTCTGTTAACAAGTTAACACCTTACTATCTGTTACTTTACCGGATTTTGAATTTCGTTAAAAAAAAAAAAAAAAAAAGACTAAACTTACATGGAACGAAAATTGGATCTGGTTAGACTACGCGAGCTAAATTCAATTGGAAACGCGGCAAAGACGTGGAATATGGCATCGAGATCAAGTTACGATTTTAGTCTCTAATAAATTGAGGAATTAAAAAAAAAGAAAGAAAATTAAAATGCAATAAAACAGAACTTCGCAGTTGGAAATAATTAATGTTGGCTATAGCCCACGCATAATTAACACGGCTTAACAGCCCTGTACTTATTAATTCAAGACGACCGGATGATAAAATTAAAAGTCGCCAATAATTCAAGCATTTAACAGGTGTATTAAGATCAGGATCGTGCCAAGCAGGTGTTAGGAGATTATGTTTAAATAGCTCGCAGTGAGAGAGGCTATTAAACGGGACTATAAAAAATTTTACGATCCCTCCTCCTCCCATTTCCCTAAGGAGGAGGAGAATAAAGGAATATTTTGTCGAGTCGGAACACAATCCTGCCGGGAGTCGTAATCTTTACTGCGGTTGCTAATTGTGCCTCCTCTTGGCTTGGTCTTCTTTTGGATCACGTAGTCTTGTTATTTTCCTCTTCTTCCCCTTTTGCTCTTATTATGAGAAATTGCTTACTCCCTCTGTTCTTTGGCGTTATTGGTTAACTTTTTGTAATCTGAAGGAATGGTGCGCAATATCTAAGAATGTCTGCTTAGTAAATTATCACTGAAATTCTGACCAAATGGACCGAAATCTCTGGAATAAGGGGCATGCATGTTGACTATCCTTTAATAAGTTCTTAAGATATAGATTTTGTTTAATTAAAATTCACTAGTACACCGAAAATTTTTGTTGAGGAATAAAAAAATTATGGTGTGGGAAAAATTCTCTTTGAACATGAAGTATTTGATGAAAACCCCTATATAAGTCTAGATATGCCATAGGAATCGTATACTTCTTATGAAGTGCATTAGGTCCTTGGGATTTGTTCTATATATTCAGGTTTAATATTACCTTTTTTAGTAGCAGTCTGTAGAAGGTAATGGCTTCACATTCACACAGAATGCACTCGGCCTTTTCTTCATCCTCTAGACACAGACGGCATATGGAATCTTCTACTAATTTCATCTTCTTGAGATGATATTCAAACGGAGAGAGACCACGTGAGGAAACCTTTATTGCTCTCATTTCTATTGTTCCGTTGTGAGGTTTAAGTAAAATTTAAGGTTTTGACAATGGAATGGATCTTTAGACTAACCAAGAAATTTACATCCTATGAAAACAGCTTAATACCTTTAAATATGTGCCTCTTACCAGACTTAGATAGAGTTAAATGTACACTTGCACTTGGAAAGGAATGAGGACGAAACACCAAATAATATCTCTCTTCTAATAATAATTGGAAAAATACTGATTGGTATACCTATTGGTGTACCTAAGCTGTCACTAAGTGACAGTATTTCTCTCTTGATTGGTCTGAAGTACTGGAAAGAAGAGGTGTGAAATAGAGACGAAGGACGAGGGGCTCGAAGATGAGATTTGGAGCCGACAACTAAGAGTAAATCTTCCGTTTATTGGTTTACTTTACTAGCTTGCCCAATAATGCTTCGCTTTTGCTTGATTTGAGTATATATATATATATATATATATATATATATATATATATATATATATATATATATATATATAGATTACATGAACTTATAAAATCAAAATTGAAGTTCAAAATATAATTAGTTCACCCGTTCAAGAGATAATCGTGACACAGACAGACTAATGGCCAAAAAGGTCCGATTTAATTTTTTATTTTTTTTGTACCGAATTTAATTATTTTTCATATTAATACAATGTACAATAATCGAAAAATGTATACTTTTCGAGTTATGCGCAAATAAAATATTCTTTCCGTCATAACTTTTCCTTCTTTTTCTCGGGGATGTAGTTCATCTATGGATAGTTAAAGAGCTTTAAGGAAAGTTTATTGAAATTCTCTGAGCCTTTTTGGCTCAAAGGAAAGAAGAGCATTTTCCGACTTTTACGCTGCCGCTTCATCGACATCAGTAGATTTTATTATTGGAAAACCATCCAGGAACCATGAGGATGTTATAGTTAAAATTTGGTAAAGATTCGTTCTTTTGTTTTCGTTATTAGCGTTTATTAACGAAAAACGGGCAGTACTTTTATTATGTTTAATCACGTTAATTAGTGCAGTTAATGTCTCGGGTTCTTTCCTTATCATAAGAACTCAATACTGCAATACATAGATCACATTTTTGTTATTAATCACTAGTCAAAAATTAGTTTGTTATTAATAATTAATTAATCAATTTAAAAAAAATGTAATAATAATCACTACTATATATTATTACGATAGTATAGATCCCTTTTCCGGCTCTCAGGAGCGATGGATTTTGACGTGTGGGGTATCAAAAGAAATAGAATTTCACGGAGAAGTGACGAATTCTGATTTTGTTTCTTAAAATCTTACTAGGGCTTAAATAAAAGTGATGAAAAAACTGGAAGGTTTCAAAACTTTGACGACTGAGAGTCGGCGGATCGAGACGGGACAAGTTGGGTTTTAAAGATTTTGACGCGGACATCAAGATCATATACGCTCCCGTGGAGCGTATTGGTCCAGCGTTTTAAAGCTTAAAAACCTACCGTTTTTGAGATAATGCACGATATAGGTCCGCACGGACCTCTTGCCATCTTGAGTACGTGCCGTTGTCATGGCAACTTTATAACAATTTGAGTCTGTTTACAAAAACTTTTAATGAGTGGGAAATTATATTTTGTTTCCATGTCCCACCCTTAAGGGCACTGTTAAATAAGAATACTACTCATAGAAAATGTTATAGCTGGATCTAATTGCCTAACTGTTAAATTGAAGAGATGATTTTCCAGTGGGATAAGCTAATTACTTATTAAGTATGAACTGTAACTTCAACATAGTCATTACAAACTATGTAGCTTCACTAAAACTGTATGTTAAATAAGCTTTTTTGGTAATGTTATATTGTTTACACGAATGAATATGTCTCCCTAATATCGCTTATACTTGGAATTAGGGATGAGAAGATATCTAATGCGAGAGTTCTCGCTGGGGTATACTAGTCACTACTATATATTATTACGTTAGTATAGATCCCTTTTCCGGCTCTCAGGAGCGATGGATTTTGACGAGTGAGGTATCAAAAGAAAGAGCATTTCACGGAGATGTGACGAATACTGATTTTGTTTTCTAAAATCTTACAAGGGCTTAAATAAAAGTGATGAAAAAACTGGAAGGTTTCAAAACTTTGACGACTCTGAGTCGGCGGTTCGAGACGGGATAAGTTGGATTTTAAAGATTTAGACTCGGGCATCATGATCATATACGTTCCAGTGGAACGTATTGGTCCAGCGTTGTAAAGCTCTAAAATCTACAGTTTTCGAGATAATGCACAATATAGATCCGCACGGGCCCTATGCCATCTTGCATAAGTGCCGTTGTCATGGCAACTTTATATCAATTTGAGTCTGTTTACAAAAACTTTTGATGAGTGGGAAATTATAAATTGCTTCCCATGTCCAACCCTAAAAGTTCAATGTTAAATATGAATACTACACATAGAAAATGGTATAGCTGAATCTAATTGCCTAACTGCTAAATTGAAGAGATGTTTTCTGTGGGGTAAGCTAATTATTAAGTATGAACTGTAACTCCAACATAGTCATTACAAGCTATGCAGCTTCACCAAATGTGTGTTAAATAAACTTTTTTGGTAATATAATGTTTACTCGAATAAATATGTTTCTCTAATATCGCTTACACTTCTAATGCATTAAGGATAGATATCTGATGCGAGAGTTCTCGCTCGTGTATACTAGTTTAAATTATTTACCTTCACATTTTCTTTATAAAATATATTCACAAGTTTTTCCTACCATTAATCTCATCAATCCATGAAAATATTTGATCCAAAACTGTAATTAGTTAAATTTTTTAAATAGTATAATTTAAAAATAGGAATGCCTAATTCTGGACCTCTTTATAAAAAAAAAAAGAAGATCGAGGCTGTCCACCACACACCTGCTGGGTTTCAAAGACACATCATTACTTTAAGAAGACTGTTAACAGTTAAGTAATTGTACGGATATGTAAAAGTGCCACTTAAAATTAAACTTTGGATGTACTTAAAAATAAAAAAATATTTTACTCATATTTATTTTATTATTTCTACATGGTTTCTTTGATAGCTGCCATTTAAGCCTTGAAGTTCGATGGGAGGTTTAATTCGCATGGTGAAATTAGGTAAAAATTACGGAAAAGGACTAAGGTGAATTGGCTGAGATGCAGATGGGAGGACTTTGGAGGGTGGTATGTAGGCTAAGATTGTTGATGATATCGGTATCGAACCTTCGGGATATTATATACTGTTAATATTTAGGCTCTGTGTTTTACTATAAATAATTATACTTTACTCCGTACGTTATTATTTATTTGAAATCTATATATTTTTTTCTTGAATGTACTACGGAAGAGACCGAATGAAACCTATTTTTAGAGGGTCTATAAAAACGCAAGTTATTATAAACGAGTCGTTCCCTTGTGACTAAAATACTCTTGAGGCTCCAGCAGCGCGGTAATGCATGCACATGTTTCTGGAAAACTTTTCTCCAGGGCAACACCGAACTTCTACAGCTCGCTTCCATTTACCTTGCCTCGCAGAATTACTTCGTTATCTCCAAACAATTTCCTTTTAGAAAATCGAGGAAACCGAAAAAAAAAAAAAAAACGAAAGAATTTCATTATATTGAAAATCCGACTATTTCCTTTTTCTATTTACTTTATATTTCTATGAGAAAAATATAAAATGTGGTCTTCATTAAAAAAGAGCCCTTAGTTTACGTACATAAGAATGGGTAATAATTAAATAAGAAAAAATAATGTTCCAATGGTTTGCAAAGCAATGGAAATTCAGGGAAGATCTTGTTTCAGAAGAAGCACAATAGTAGCTAATTTCTTTGAATCTCTTTCCTAACATGGAGTGAAATTTTCATTTTAACATTGTCTTTTTTGTTGTGAGCATTGCTCCTAAACTTGACTTCGGTGATGAATTATGCACAAAAAGACATTAGAAACTATTTTGCGCGAACACAAAAATAAATTAATTTTTATGTATGTTTGCATATTTTTAATACATGTCCTTATTAAATTATGAATGTACATTTGTAAAAAATCTGCAATGTAATTTTTATAATTTTTCAAAGAATTGTTATTGACCGTTCAGTTTTTTTTTCTTTAACACTAAAAAATTGCCTTTGTTACAATCATTAACCCCAAAAAATTGCCTTTCAAAATTATTTAACTCTAAGCAATAAATGTAATTGTTTTTAGCCTAAAAAGGGTGATAAATTGCAATATTTCTATATTAATATGCAAAAGCTCAGAATGAGTCATAAATAATTGTTAGGACATAAATGGAAAAATCCAAACAAGAAGCCAAGCGTCTCAAAAATACCAGAAAATATATCACCTGTTCGCCTATTCATCATTGTTCACCTATCAGGACAGAAGGAGAGAAAGAAAAAAAAATAAAGAAAAAGAAAAAACCTATATAAAGAATAAAATGCAGTACATCTCACACCCACAGTTAAAAAAAAGTCACTAACCAAAGACAGCACCCCACACCCAGACATACTCAATTTGATATTTAGATTGTACCTATCGTTAAAGATAAAACCTCAAATTTTGAATGTGGATTAATTTTTTTTTTTTTGCCTTGATCGATTACAAAGGTTTATTATTGAAAAAAATAAAACAAAAAGGTTTTATGTAGTTTTTTTTTTATTTTTAAGGTCTTGTTGTTCTGCTTCCAATACACCAGGAATTTTCCCTCGTATCTTCATAAATGACCAAGTTATGAGCTTATTAAATTTCTAATCGGCCGCCATTTTGAAACGAAATGGATGGTAATTCCGAATTCCGAGGATCATTCTGGGTTGACCTGTGACAGCTGCCAAATCTCAAGAAAATCTGTAATCTCCGTAATTCTGTAAAGCTACAGAAGGACGGATTTTTTTAAATCTTTGGTTTCTACGTATCTTGAAACGTAAAACCTCAAACTTTAAAGGAGGATTAAATTTTTTTTTTTTTTTGGTCGAGTACAAGTTTCATTATTGATAATAAGCCAATTAATATTTTAACAAAAATTAAGGAAAAATAAATACGATTGAATATAAAATAATTAAAGGAAAATGTTTTAATTTAAAAAATAATCTTAGAATAAGATTTGACGGGGCTAAATTACTGCTTTTCGTTGGTGGCAAATTAATGGCAAGGACTTCGCTATTTTTTATTTTTGTTTTTTCCATCGGCCTGTTCCGTTTTTGTCACTAGATAAGAGTTTTCCTGAGGTAAAGGATTGCGCAATTCCATTTCTGAGACCAAAAAAAACTCTTATTCGAAAATTAAAGAAAAATCCTTCTGCGGGTTTTCGAGATCCATTTTGCAGACAAACAGACGCAAATGGTTGTTTTACAGTATATGATTATTCAGACACGATAAGGGTTTATTATAATATTAGTCCTGTGGATGATGATCAGAGTTTAATGACCCGATCCTTTGATTCAATTTCGTTCTAAAGGTACCTATAACACTTTTAAATTACTTAAGATTTCGAGAACTTTTTTTTTGCTCTGTCCCTTAGGTAAAAATTTTGTTTGTTAACGAATATTTTGAGTATCTGTCACCGATTATAATCTGCTTACGGACCCAAAAGATCCAGTCAGCAGAAGTCTTCACTATCACTATCAGTACTGTCAGACCTACTAAGAACCGCGATAGTGACTATCAGCTTTGGTGTTAGTTACAATCCTTGGCTTATCTCTCACTGCTTTCTGGTTCGGTTCTTGATGTCTTGAAAGTATTCTCATAGTAAATTTGTAGATATTTATTGAAATTGATTTCAAATCATTCTTGCTTTTTGTAATTACTATTGTTATATATGCATTAAATTGATCTAGCAGTTTACCAGTAATTTGAAGAATTTATACCATCTAGAGCTTATTTGTCTTTTAATGAATCTCTTCCCTTAATCGGTAATATTTTACCTGTTTGTGGAATTTGTTTAGAGTCGTTTGGCGCTCTTATGTCTTGCAGGTATACCATTGTAAGATAGCATTATTCTGTTTGCCCATAGATTTTTTTTCACGGCGTTATCCTAATACGAAACAATCTGAAAATATAACTAATATTCTTAATATGACCACCCTACGTTCCTCCACCTACGCTCCAAATATAAGCTCCTTTGAATTTTGTCAGTTATGAGAAATTTTCAAACTAGTTCATAGAAAAAAAAATATATCAAAAAACAATAATTTCACCTGTGACCTTGAGAAAAATCTCTTTCATGTTGTATTTTCTTTTTACGGATTATTGGTTTGAATCAAAGTTGGGTTAAAATTAAATTTTATAAAACATAATTGTTTTGCTGTTCAAAAACCAGGAGAGAATGGTGGATGTAAACTGGTGATACTCAATTACTCATGGAAAGGCCCTTTAGAGACTCAAGGAAACCGAATATGATATTGTTACCCCTTTTTTATGGAGGCTAAAAAAAAAATACATCATATTTTTTATTTTGTTCTAAATTTTTTATGATTATTTTTCACTGACCTAGTTTAAATCATGGTTTCGAAGAATTATTGCGATTTTGAAGTCATTGAAACCACAACCTCTCGGTTGCTATTCCCTTTAGAAAATAAAATGGCTTGTGTTGTACCTTTGGACACTAATCTTTTGTCAATCGATTTTTTTAAACTTTTTCTGTTAACTTTGCAGGCTTCGATTTGGTTAATGAGTTCAATATGTTAACTTTATTTGTTTATGTTAATGTTGTTAGTTGAAATGTTAATTTTCGTTTATCAGATTATTTTTTCTTTTCTTTTATACGCATACTTATATCTGAAATATTTATAAATCAACTGTTTATTTACAGCCATTGTGTTGTTTATTCATGAGATCTGCAGATACATTCTGGGCCCTATTTCATAATAAATACAAGTCGGTAAAGTACTAGTGGAAAGGTTCGTGTTTAGGGGTTACAGGTTACTTATCGTTATTAGATAATAATTTTATTCTTTTTTTAACTTACTTTTTTTATATAACTATTTTAAATGTTATCGTGTTTCAACGTTATAACAATGTTTTGAGAATATATATCAACTGTATAACTTCTTGTGCTTTACTTTATAGGCACACCCTATTTCATAATAAAGTACAGTAGAGCGTCGATTATCCGAACTAATGTTGTCAGTGATGGTTCGGATAATCGAAATTCACGTACTCGCACATACACACACACACATATATATATATATATATATGAAAAAAGCGAAAAGTGAATTGGTGGAAGATGCTGTTTACACTTGGTTTTTGCAAAAACGGTCTTCTGGGCAACCCAGATATATATATATATATATATATATATATATATATATATATATATATATATATATATATATATATATATATATAATCTGGGTTGCCCAGAAAACCGTTTTTGTAAAAACCAAGTGTAAACAGCATCTTCCACCAATTCACTTTTCGCTTTTTTCATAGTTTTACGGTTTGAACTGCCCGTTTCACTGTCAAGATTATGTGCGTATCTAGGGTGATTGAATCAAATTTTTTTTCCGGTTATCGTTGATTTACCAACAACGAACTCGATAGCTAATGTCTGACCCGATTCACCTTTTTTCAGCCGCGTAATAATTTCCATTTTATCTTTTTATAATGAAAGAACCACTCGTTTTATTTTTGTTTACATGTTTTAATTTAAAAAAAAAAAATGATCACAAATGCGGTATACACCTCACAAAGAACGGTTGAAAACTGAGAGTAAGCTAACTACAACCAGCCAAATGAACGGAAAGGGTTTCATAGAAAGAAATGCAATGAACTAATTAGGTATACAGTTCTAAGTAAACAAATACGTATTGACCATCTAAGTTCAATGAAAACACACACACTTATGAACCACATACAAATACTATTTAACGAAGCAATTTCTGAGAAATAATTAAGGATGGCTTCTTTTATAGACGTTCTGGGAAAAATAATTTTATTTTTCGTTTAATTTTATTCAAAATAACAATAATTTTAACAATACCAATAAGTAATTTACATGATCAAATTAATTAAAATTACACACATTGAAAAAAAAAAAAAAAAAAAAACCGTTCCGATAATCGAACGTTCGGATAACTGACCTTCGGATAATCGACGCTCCACTGTACTTAAGTACAAGTAGAAGTGAGCAATTGATTTACCACGGCTATGAATAACACTGTAATATTGAAATACGATAAAATTTAAAATATTTTTATTAAAAAATAGTAAATAAAAAAATAATTTAATGCAATTATTATTATCTAATGACGATAAGTATCCTGTGATTTCTAAAAACGATCATTTCCACTTGTACTTGTACTGTTGTACTTTATTACGAAATAGGGCCCTGGTGAGTCCATAGGTATATCAGGTTGTTGTACCCAAAATTTTAAATTTCAAAACTGCGTTGTTTAAAAATTTGAATTATTTAAAAAAAAATTATTCCCAAGGGTATAGAGCATAACCCGAGTATTTATTTTAATAGGTTCAAATATGTTTCCCAACCGCTGAGAACTAAAAAAAAATTGAAATTTTGTCCGTCGGTTGTCTCTCCTAATCAAATTTTTTTTTTTCAGATTTCGGTTATGTATAAGGTTGTCATAGTTTATAAGGTTGTATTGAGATATTTAGATCTAGATTTGACTAAAAAGGTGAAATCGAATTTATTCGGACTTGTTTATGCACAGATGGTCCTACTATAGGTTTCCGATATCGTTATGTTCCTCCTAGTGTTATAATCTATCGACTTGGAGTACCTTTTCAGTTTTGTTATAACTATTATTTTTTTTATATTATTTTTATCTTAGTTCAATAAAGATGCAAGAGTATTTCAGTCCAGGAGCTGGCGTATAATAAGTTAATTTATTTATACTAAGCTAAAACTTATAGTGCTTTATAATACCTGAATAGACTATAGTTGAAATATTATTAGTATTATTTAGGTTAAATATTTTCGCTTCAAAATTAAATTGAAATGATACTTATTTTGTAGAACTTTTAAATCAGGATTTATTGTTTAAAAATTTAATTAATTTAATTAAGATTAAGAAAAAATTAATTGTCTTAGGAGTTAGATAATTAAGGTAGCTCTTAGAGAGATCAACGTTATTAATCAACTAGTAGACCTCATAAACAAATTTAGGCATTTTTATAGTATTTTACATGCATCTTTTCCAATCACAAGGCAAATCAGCTTAA
This sequence comes from Rhaphigaster nebulosa, assembly GCA_948150685.1. Lineage (NCBI taxonomy): Eukaryota > Metazoa > Arthropoda > Insecta > Hemiptera > Pentatomidae > Rhaphigaster > Rhaphigaster nebulosa. Next base: position 39,950,759 of record OX411312.1, on the reverse strand, counting down.
TATGAATGTATCTATGCATAAACCTATTTCGCCTCAGTTCACACTGTCGTCTTGTAATATCGACATCAGTGATTCAAATCCAATCAATGCCAAAATATCGCCAGGATTTTACAAGATTCAAGCTAGAGATACGAAAAGACAATTCATGAATAATCACAGAACCCAATAAAGAATTGATCATTATTTTTTTCATTAAAAAAAAAATATTTAATTTCCTCGCAATTATTGTAATTATCTCATTTTATTTTTCCTTCCCCATCCGTATCAAGATATCCGTAATGCTTATATCGATGGCCTAGAATGATAGTCACGTAACTCAAAAAATGCAAACTTTACAGGAAAAGTAAAAAACGTACCAGAGAAAGATACAAGGTTATATTCTTCGTCGATAGAGCGCAGGACGAGTAAGATTATTTTTTTCGACACTCGAGTATTGTGAGATACGAGCTTATCCATCTAATAACGCATAAAAGTTATTTAAGATTATTTTTTTGAGATTTTGAGAGGTCTGCTATCCATGAGCTCTCATTAGACACTATCTCACCTGAAACGCCTACTTATTGGCCAACCTCAAGACAGAAAAGACCAGATTTACTTGATATTTTCATTACTAAAGGACTTAGGACCGTACCCTATACTGTAAATACGAGTTCCGATCTTTGCTCTGATCATTCTCTTCTCAATTTAGTACTATTGGATGAGCCTTGTACTGCCATAAAAAAACCATCTCTTGTAGAAGGGATTATTGATTGGGACGCTTACAGCAACTGTTTAAACTCAACGCTCTCTATCCCAATGTCTCTAAAAACTACGCTTAACAGATATACGGGACAGCCAAAAAAACACACGTACAAAAACTCCAAATTTTTCAGTCAAAAACTTTTAGGACTATCACCAAAGCTCCTTGGTACATCAGCAACTTTACGTTACAGACATCAATATGCCTACAGTTAACGAACACATACGGACCCACTACAAACGATTTCACGATAACTTACACGGACATCCTAAAACACTCATACAAGATATGGCGACATATGCCTGACAACACTCGCAGAAGGCTGAAGAGGAGCTGGATGAGGGATCTCCTAGCCTAACTATATCCGATTATCATGACAGGAAGAGGTGCCGCTGGGTACTGCTCTTTCTCATGCCTTTCATGCCACGTTTACATGTTCTTAGCCAGCACATTCACTGGTTGTCTCATAGACAGGTGTGAATTTAAAAATAAAGTTTAAAAAAAAAAAGAAAAAAAAAAGAGATACGAGATTTTCATTCAAGGCCATCGATATATTTTTTTAATAATCAAATGCCTTCAAGGAATATTCATTTCAAATTTGGTTGTGGCCGCGAAACCAACACATTTTTGATGACACGGAGCCAAAAAAATTTCCGCTATCTTGGATCGGAATTAAAAAATAGATTTCCCTGCACATTCACAATTTTTCCTGACTTCAAGGAATATTTGTGCCAAAATTGAGGAAAACTTTTCAACGCGTTTGTTCGTAATCGCGTAACAAACGAAATGGTCGAGTTGAAAAAGAATTTGCTTACGGTTACTCTATCAATTTCAGGGAAAGCGATTGCTCTCGGCTACTCAACAGTTGTCAAATAGAATTCGTGGTTTTACAAAAAAAAAAAAAAAAAATGCCTTCAAGAAACATTCACGTAAAATTTGTAGAATATCCACTAACGCATTCGGTCATAGCTACGAAACAAACGGATTTGGTTATTATTATATTTTCAGGATAATAAATCCTTTTTAACTTTGTTGCTTTACTTTTTTATTTATTTAATGACAGTTTGGGGCCCATTTTGCCTTTTTTTCAAGTCTGACGTCTTCATTTTATGGTATTTAATTACATTTCACATCTTCATTAGTTATAAAACCATTCTTTTTAAAAAAAAAACTGATTAATTTTTGCATAAGAAGATCTTAACTCTCATCTCGTCTATCTTATACACAATACATCTGAAATGCGTTTGGTCGTAATCGCAAAACAGTCAGAAAAACGAAATAAGATGCCAGTTAAATAAAACAGCTTTACTTACGCTCGATCAATTAAACCGATAACCCTAATATTCACAGAATGCATTTAGATGCTGATTCAGTTATATTTTGAGAAACAAATGAAATAATATGAATTATTGATTTTTTCTTATGATTATCTGTTCCAGGATTAAGTTCTTCATAATTTAATTCTAACCTTAAACCTTTGTTTTTTTGTTTCTTTGATTTTTTATAATTCGAAACTGTCTTCAAATAATTATGGCTTATGCTTTAATAAATACTTAGTAATAGTTCAAAAAAAAAAAAAAAAATTAACTTAATGATCCATGTGGGTGCATCATCTGCAGTCCATATGCTTCCCATACTGGGTGGCCTGGTTTATTAAGTTGTCTGTGATTACACTTGTTTGAACTTTTTTAAATTGGAATTTTCTTCCATCTCTAATTAACATATTATAAAAGGTATTTAGATTGTTAATGTGAGATGTACCATCTCTAGACTGCATTTATATGATCTCATACTTTTTTTTTTATTTTTATGATGCTGGAATTGGCGAAACGTTGACTGGTTAGTTATTTGCCAGTATTTGAGAGACCTGAGGCTTTGTTTTTGGATATCCTCCAACAAGTCCTTTAAATTATTAGGAAGGAGAATTATTCTCTGAATAGTAAAAAATGATAATAATTATTTTTTTTCATTTCTTATAAAACAGTTCTAGTTTTGGAATATGAATATAATTATAGACTTCCTATATTAATTTATCAACTCGAGGAACCAGCGACAGTATAGAAGGAGAATCACAGCCTTGTCAAAGGGGAAGGGAAAAAATGGGAGGGGCCCGGGAAACTAGGTTTGACAAATGCTAGTGGATGGATATATATTTGGAGATGGGGGGTGAGGAGGGAGTGATGATATATAGCCGTCCAGTTTATCAGCCTGATGATAATGATGCTTACCTGTCTCCATTTCCCTGTTTGTCAGTTGGGCCCTCATTCTTCTGGATTTGGCGGGGAGCCGCTCTTCCGAACCGCCCATTTCATAGAAATTGTGTCACAAATCATGTCTTGCTTACGTTTTATCATTACTCTTTTCGGATATCCTTTTTGAAAAAATCGCTCTAGATGGCTCATTATATAGAAGTACTTTCCATCTCTCTGCTTGATTCCAAATGAAAACCTCGACTCTTTCAAATTGCGGTTAATGACTAACTAGACAATGGTTCGCCGATTCGGGTATCATCAGAAGTGAAAAATATAAGATCAAGTAGCTTAAAGATAACACATCTCACGTAAGCAATATAAAAAAGACTAACCAGATAGATACAATTCTATGCTCATAATGACGGATAGGTTAATATTTAAATAATCTTAACTCCTGACGAAGATACCAACCCTTACATTGACAATTTTAAAATATTCTGAGTTTATTAGGTTTGTTAACATGTTTAAATATTATTAATGTTTTGTTAGGTTTTGGTTTGTTTGTATTGATGTTACTTATGTTTGATCAGTATTTAATATTACATGTATTAATATTTAGTTCATACGTAATTGTTAATGTATTTGTTTTTATATTTCTGTTTATGTCTATTTTCCTATATGTTTATTTGGTTATACCTATTTTGTTTATATCAACTTACTGTCTAATTTTGTATAATAATTATTTACTAATGCTCATTTCAATTAATAGTGTTCATATATTTTATTATATCCTGTATAATGTACTTTATTATTTCATGTACGAAATTAACGCTTGTCTTTTCAGTTTTTTTTATCGTATTTTGCTGTTATTGGTACTGCCTCTGTCGTTTTCAATGTTGTTATTTTCTTTTTTTCTTTTTGACCTGATGATGGCCTAAAACTTAGGGCGAAACGTTGGCACGAAATAAATAAGTCATACTTATTAGTGCCTTTGTCTTTGACTGCACCTTCCTACCAACTTCTTCCTTAATTTATATCTACGGTCAACCCAACCTACTCCAATAATTATTTAGATTTAGTTTATATATTTTTTATTTTGTTTACTTTGCCGCATTTTATTTCTAATTAAAGATTCGGAAAAGAAGTTTTGGGCAGAAGAATTCATTTCATAATATGTGATAAATTATGTAAAAGAAAGAAAAAAAAAGAAATAGAAATGTTATAATATGCTGTAAATAAAAAAGAAAAAAGAAGATCATTCATTCACACTGAGTCCGAAGAATTCATTTTTAAAATTGATGTAGTAAAAAAAAAAAATGTTAGTTTTTCTTTTATTCATTTTTAATGATCAGAACGATTTTAATCGATAATTAAAACAATGCAATAAAAACCTAAGCAATTTTTAGTTATTCAGGCATTTCAAAATATTCTTACATCTTAGATTATTACATGTAGTGCACCGAAATTCGGTATGTTTTTTCTAGAAATCTTGTTTTCTCAATGAAAATAATTAAAAACATTTGAGGTATAAAATTAATTTTTTTTTTTTTTTTTTTTTTTTTTTTTTTTTTTGGTCTTCGGTATCAATCAATCTTCATTTTTCAATCACCGCATAAAGTTATTTTATTTATAGTCCTTTCTTGAAACAGTATTCCCTATAAATGTAGCCTGATTTATTATTATAACTACTTACTAGAGGTAAGCTTAAGCAATAATAACGATAATTTAACATCCAAAGTTTTTTAAATAATGAAATATTAAACAGAAAATTAATGATTACTCTTTGAAACTTTTGGCTATAGTAGGTATAATCTTTTTTTTTTTTTGTCCAGAAAAAGAAAAGAAAAAATCATTTTTTTATGGCAAAAACACGTAATTTTAAAACTTAAATATGTATAAGGGTACTTATAATTTAATAAAATTTAACAAAGATATAATACAAATATTTAAAATGTTCATTTCTGGACAGCTTTCTCGGAAGGGTTTTATTACAAAAAACAAGCTGATAATTTTTTCTCATTACTATCTTCTGTGATAAACCTCCCCTTGACCCTGATTGTGAAATAATATATTTCTTGATAAATAAAAATATAAGGTTCTTTGAAATTATTATAACTCGATAAGTTATCCGATCTTTTGCGTTTTGAAATCCTTCGTTTCTTGGACTATATTGAGAGAAGTATGTAGGCATGGTTGGTAGGGATGTTGAAAAAATATAGATATATCGATATATTTTTAAATATATATATATCTACATATTTTATATATATCGAAATTAAAATTTTATTTGATAAAAGTATCGAAAACCTATATTTTTTCAACAAAATTAGAAAGTCTACAAGGACGCCGGATTTGATAAACAAAGAACCATAAAAACTTCTGGTGTGGTGAGTTCGTGTTTCTATCTATAGTGGCTGTGTTCTAATCGATGGGATGTCGAAAGCGAAATATTGATATTGATATATCGGCAAAAAAATATCGTTAATATTTTTCTAAAAGAAAAAAAAAAGAAAAAAAAAGAATCCAAACGAATTGGAGATAACCTATTTCTTGATATTTAAATCCTTCTGGAAATTATCTTAATAAAAACAATATCTTAATTATATCGGCAGAGTTATAATGATATTATATCAAAAATATTGGCAGAGAAATATCGATTTTTCAAAATATCGTTGATTTTTTTAATAAAAAAAAAAAAAAAATCATAAATCAATCTGGAGATTAGGAAATTACCTGTTTCTTAATATTTAATGTCTGCTGTAAATAAACGTAATATAAAATATCATAATTCTATCAGCAAAGAAATATCTATCTAATAAAAATAATAACTTAATTATATCGTCGCAGAAATATAAATATTATAAAAAAACATATCTTAATTATATCGGTACAGAAATGTCGATTTTATAAAAACAATATCTTTATTATATCGGTACAGAAATATCGATACAAACAATTAAATATATCGAGGCCTGATGTATCGAAATAGCTTAACATTCAAGTGCTTCATATATATTTAATTTGAAGCAGCTTTCAACGTGATGCATTAATTTAACTCCTGAGTCTTTGATGAATTTATGTTTTCTTTTCATTTAAATTAATTGCAAAGTTGGAATTCTCTGTCTTATTATTATATGCACGTATATGTTCCTTTAATCTCTGATTTTGCGATCTTCCAGTTTTTCCCGTGTATTTGGCTGCACAATCATTACAATTTAGGTCGTATACTCCGCTTTTTTGGAAAGGCTCTATTTTGTCCTTAGGAGAAGAGAAATATGAGGATAGGGTTTTTCTATTTTAAATGCAGGGTTTAGTCCAGTTTTTACTTCCTTGTACGAAGTGAAGGAAGTATTGTAATCGCGAAAATTTTCGGTTTTAAAATTTCAACGGAAATATCCATTTTGACCATCTCTGAATACATTTTGACTAGTTTCGTCGTGACGTCTGTACGTGCATATCTCGCATAACTCAAAAACGGTTAGCGGTAGAAAGTTAAAATTTTGTATTTAGGATTGCTATAAAATCTAGTTGTGAGCTTCCCTTTTTGGTCACCAAATGGTTACCGAAGCGGTACTTTACTTGAATGTCATTATTAATTTTCATCAAGAATTATATTAAAATATAATGCGAAACTTCTCAAATTAGGTATATAAGACTTACATATTAATATAAATAACATAATAAATTTTGGTTAACATTGATAGACCGGAAGTGGTACATTACTTGAAGGTCATATTAGACTTCCATCAAAAGCTATATTAAATTATAATGTAAAGCTATTTCTTTTGATATATCGAACTACTATTTCGGTATATGAAAAAAATCTCGATATATTTTTTCGATATTCACACCCCTAATGACTGGTTTAGTCGGCATCGAACCTCCTGTGTTCGTTAAGCCTTTCACCATCATTATTATAATCGCGTCATTAGAAATGTTGCCTGTATGAACATTACCGTGTTTAAGCGTAGTCAAAAGGTCGCCGAGTGAGTATTAACAGTATTACACCTAACTGTGGGTAGAAGTCCATAAAAAAAAAAAAAAAAAAAAAAAGAAGAAAACAAATACAAGACATTATAGAAATGTTAGGTTGTAATAGCTTGTAGAATCGTGGGAAAGGGCGCTGAATCCATTATCCTATGCGGTTTCCTTTTTATCCTTATTGTGCTCCATTGAGGAACGACTCAGGTTTTTCACTGGCACCGCAGGTCCGTGACGGAAGGAAGGAGCTATACATTCTCGCCGGTGCCAACACTTGAAAGGTTTCTTTGCTAACCCTATCAGTCCCACCGCACCGGGTTTCTTAGCTTCGTGTACATTTTATCCAAGTCGAAAACTGCCCGATAAAATGCTTGTGTTTTACAAAAGTTTACTTATAGCGTGAAAATAGTCATTGCCTGCACATTACTTATGCATACTTGATTATTTTGATATTTCTTATGGTTTATTTTATTTGATGCCAAGGAAGAAACGGAAGGTGTACCGTAAACTGGCCTGGCTTTGCACCAAAGTGAAAAAAGTTTTAGATGAAAAAAAATAGAGCAATTTTGTTACCAAAATGCGAATATCAACTTAATCACAACGTTCTGGCAACACTGAATATTCATCAACAGTTTTATTACCATTGACAACTTCCTCTGCTTAGAGATGATGGTTATTTCTTAACAGTTGGTACCACCTGGTTATCGTCCATTCGATAAAAGTGGTAGTTTCACCTTACAACGGATACTTAATTCGTTAATTTTTATTTTTTTTTTTGCTCTATATTTATTCTAATTTAACACCTCCACTCATGTTTTGCTAAAAATTTAGGCACAAAGGCACGTCATCAAACTGAATTAAAATTGATCTCGTGGTTTACAAAGCGGGAATGACTTTGCACCCTCAAAATTCTGGTGCAAAGTCATCTCATCGAGTAAAACTGAACTTTTAAATATTTTTAATCCAAATATTTCACTCCTAATTTGCATTGTTAGATAACTTGGGGAGGTGGGGTTGTTTTTCATTTAAGAAAAAAAAATGCCGGCGAAGTTTAAACGAAATCCAGTTTGCGGAAGTTTAGGGATTATTCCAATGAATGATCTTGCTGTATTTGGATCAACAAGTAGATAACGAATCCATTTGCAAGTATCTTTCATATAGGCCTTAGAGAAGAAACGGAAGAAATGACATGGGGTACCAAAGCCATGGAAGATAAAGCAGATCAATTTAGAGGATGGGAAAAGTATTGATGGAAACAAATCTAAGAAAAATGTCAACGTTGATGAAGGATTGGTATTGGAGGACTCGGATAATGAAACTACGAAGCACTTTATTGAAAGATATGAAGAGGAAGCATGTAAAGGGGAAGAATTCGACTAATAATGAATAAATTATGAAATTTCCATTGAGCTGCAAAAATTACTAAATAATTTCTATGAGATAATTTTGTGCTTTGAATTTGTCCCACCATCGGATTCCTAGGCATTTGTATTTATTTTTATTCACATTTATATTTTATTTAAATTATAAATTTTTATGCAAATATTTTTTAATATAATAATTTTTTGTATTACAATATTTTTTTTTATTCGAATAATTTTTTTAATTCGAATTATTTTTATTTTTATTTGATTACTGATTAAAAAATGATGAATACATTTATTCACTGAATAATAGAACAACGAATAAATGGGTTATTCATTATCCGTGAATAAAATGAAAATTGTATTCTTTATTTTTTTTTCTGAATAAAATTTGCCAACACTGATCAAGCCAATGCTTTTAGGAGATGATATAGTTATGATCATGGTATAGTTATATAATGCAAAATATGTCAGATATATATTACTATATGAGGTAATATGTGTTGAGGGATACGAAGTTGGGGGTGGTAGACTCGCTTCGAGTTGGTATACTAATACGCAAGGGGGTTGGTGTGGTCTGTGGCTTCGGTTGTGGGAAACTACAAACTTTGATATCCTCTCTCCCTGCCATTTTATCTCCAGTATTTATTTACGGTACATTGTCGATAATATTTCTTCACGTCTCTTATCTTAATCAATAGCAGAGTGGTTATTGATTATAGAAAATTCTGTTTTTATGTTATTTATGTTATAAATAAGTTATTTTTTTAACATAACTAGTTAGAATGTTATAACATTTGTACGGTACTTTGATAAGAAGATTATACATGATAACATCTATCTTCAGTTAACGATAAGAATGGCAAAAACATCATTTTTTAATGACTCCAAAAAAGGAGGTTCTCAATTCTTGTTCAATTTCTCAATTTTTGTTGAGCAATACTGTAAATTAATATCGCTAAGTATGTACCTAGTTAGCTGCAATATTCTAATATAATAATTGTGTTACAATTAAAAAAAGTATTCTGCGCATAATAAATGGTAGCCTATCCAAGGAACGTGTATTATTATATTATAAGTAACCTGCGTAATATTTATTCAATTAGTTAATTTAGATTAGAATAAATTTTTATCATCTAAAATCGAAAAAAAAAATTAATAAAATATAATAAAATAAACTTCTCTATATTTATTCTATTATTTATTTTTTTATCTATGTTACACATTAGATTAATAATTCTTACATTATTAGTAGTTAATTTGAACTTTTTGATTTAATTAGAATTTTTGTGTTATGTGTAATTCTATTTTTATTTTATTTATTTATTTTATTTTAGTAATTTTTGGTTTATTATTTTCAATGATGAACTTTAATAATGGACGAAGGAAAAAATAATTGAAACGCACCTTAATCTATGAGGTTTTACGTTTCTAGATACGTAGAATACAAAGATTTAAAAAAAAAAAAAATCATTCCGTCTGCAGCTTTTCTTTGAGTCTCCAGGGCCGATTATTTTAATTTGATATCGAAGACACGGGTCATACCAGGGTGATCCTCGCAGCTCGACATTACTATCAAAATGGCGGCCGATTAAAGGTTGCATAAGCCCATATATCGGTTATTTATGAAGATAGATGAAAAATATTTAATGATTTTCATTATGTTATACATATATATATATATATATAACTATTCGGAAATAATAAGCCATAGAGTAATAATTTTCAGCGTTTTATTATTTATAAACGTTTTTAGCCAGGGCTTAGCTGTGGCAAATTCATTTTAGACGGAATTGATTTATATGCCGTAAACACTGAAGAACTTTTGTTGGCTGTCTGTTCTCGGCAAAACCTTAGAATCTTCTAGCCCATCTTTCTGCGGGGAAGAACATTTTCAGGAATGAGAAAGCCTGAGTTGATCATAATTATTTTCTGTCCAGTATAAAAGGGACCCGGGTTGGAATTTACCGGGCGGAACACTTGACATTTTCAACATTACCCTGGGGCGCTTTTAACGTTTGACATTCATTTTTAGTCTTAATTACCACAATTAACGAAATTATTTTCGACTGGGACTTTGAAATAAAGTTCATTTTTTTCAAGGGTAGGTAAAATTTTTACTGAGCCAATGTAGATGGTTTAGTCTTCTGATATTCGGTTTTATTGAAAATGACACCCCAAATCATAACAGTATTGTGCAAAAAAGTTCGCAGAACAGTAAAGTAGCTTTTAGAAATTCCCTGTCTTTTCCATATTTATAACTAGTTTTTCCTGACCAAAAATAACAAAATTATACCTGTTACCTCATTGCGTATTTATTAAATTCTTATGTTTATAAATTATTTAGTACCACCATTTTTACTTTACTTTTTTTAGGATAAGCAGGGACCAATCAGCACTTTTCGGAAAAAAAATCTTTTGATTTAAGAATTGACAACCAAGCAGCATGTTAAAGTTAGTGTGTTGTCAAATTTCATGATACTGAGATGAGAAAATGAGGCGTTTGTTTTTTTTTTTTCCATTTTTGATGTCATTTTTATGATACTTCAACATTATGTGAAGTAGGGTGATACCAAATCAATTAAATAATTATCAGTCAATACCACTACACTTAAACTTCAATGTTGTGGGTGAACCTTTGCTTCACTATGTTTACAATCATTAGGCGGCTTCATTCCACCACAAGTGGGGGACTTTGTCCCCCCATTCAGTGCTCACAATGTGCATTTGAATTTTAGCTACATTTGCATTCGAAATATTTTATTATCTGCCATTTATTCTCAGTCAAATAGGTACGTATTACCTTTGAGAGTAAGTACTTTGTGTATTGGTTTATTTATTCAGGAAAATTATAAAAGGTATTATTTCAGGTGTTTTTATTTTTTTAGGAACTATAAACTAAAAACAGAATATAAGCCTATGAATTATTTTTCGAATTGATTTGTTTAAAGTTTTTGAGATTAATATTGTAGGTCTATATTGTTCCAAAGAAATTAGAGAGTTTTCATTAGTTGTCCCTCTTTTTCCGTATATACCTTTATTGGGGCAAAACCCTGTATATCGGCCGCAATTTTTTTTTCATTCAACATTCTAAATTTCTCTGTGGTTAATAATCAGACAGGACCGATATTGCCACAGGTTGTAGGTTATAGATCCCAATCGTAAACTTGAATATAAAATTGAAGAAAAATTTACTTCTGCTTGTCAACAATATATATAAAAAAATGTGGGGCTTTGACCTTACCTACCGTCTAGTTAAGGAAGATATTGTAATCGGATGAAAATTTCGATTTGAAGGTTTAAACGGATATATGCGTTTCAGACGCGGCGTATTTAGTCTACCGTCATCATTTCTATTATATATTTTATTTAAATTAATCTTAAATAAATATTTGGCAAAGGCATAAAATTTCTTGTTTACTTTTTTAGTTTTATGCCGCTATTAGGTAAGGAATGTATTGTAATCGATTGACGTCCGCATGATGGTATAGAAGGATCCGAGATTAAAGGAACATATACGTGCATGTAATAATAAGACAGAGAATTCCAACTTTGTAATTCATCTAAATGAATAAAATCATAAATTCATCAAAGACTCAGGAGTTAAATTAGGAAGAACAGAATTGCATATTGCGTATTGGTTCCGAAGAATTTAAGAGGCTATACAGCGCCGCATTGTGGGGCATGTATCCTGTAAATAAAATTGAATTAATAACCTCGCGACAGTTGAAATTTTCGTGCAAAGTTGCCGAGCTGCCGAGCGAATCGCAACATTAGGGGTAGATCGATACGTTATGGGGATTTTGTTAAGGCTGAACTTTGTCGGCATCGAACCTTTCGGATAACTAAGCGTTTTTAACGTTATATATTTTTATGATAAAGTTTCTATAGTCTTCCATAATTATATACTATGCTTTGCAAAATCATCACTTAAGGGGTACCTGTTTATTCTCAGTGTTCCCACTTTTTTAAGCTCTGCTGAAACTTGAGGGGCTCATTACGGATGCTGTCTTTCATACAAAATGCCTCTTCCATTAAAACATCGCAACTATCAAAGGAACTTCATAGCATATCTCGTTTTTGGATCTAAACATGAATGCTTTCATTTTACGGTTCAGAACTTATATGCATAAAATTTTAGTTATAAAAGTTAAACATTTGAAACTGCAGCATTCCATCGACCGAAGGGTTCGTTAGAAAACAATTTTTGCATACTGATTTGAAATGTATGGTAACACCTGCGCCATCATACAAGTTTTTACCTTGGTTTTAGTTTACAGAGGAGCAGGGGAGAAGATGGAACCAGCTGAACTTCATGCCTTTTTGGACAACCCAACTACAAAGTTTAGTTTGTTGGAAAAGTTAGACGACGTGAAAGGGGTTTAAATGTATGTTCAATCTAGAATTGAGGAGGGCTAGTTTGGAATGTGATCTTTTTTTCAAGGGCTTGGCAAGATTCTATGAATATATTAGAACTAACTCATATTTTTACAAGATTTTTCCATATGTAAATCTTGAACTCAAGCATATTACTCCAGAAAACCAAGTCAATAATTCATTAATATTATTAATATAAGATTAGCTTCACTGAGTATATGCTACTATCGTCATCCACATCACTTAAGAGAACACTTTAATTATAATAATTTCTAAAATGCTTACATTCATGTATCCGAACAGTTGACGCTAACTGAATAATTTTGCGAGAGAGAAATAAAAAGTATTCCCCTTCTCTAATTTTTAATTTAGTCTCAATTTAATTTATTTTAGACATTGTAGAGCCTAGTTACTTTAACTAATTTATGTATGCTCTCCCCCCTCCAATAGTATCTATACCCCCCCCCTCCCCATCGCAACTAGCTTTAGGTACAGCTTTATGATGCAGCCGCCTTATAAATAGTGGCCTCTAGCGTTATATAACTATAAATATCCAATTGTAAAATTCGTATTCATTGGAATTATTAAAATAATTACTGATTTAATTTGATATTCTTTAAAATTATTAGTACTGTCGATTTCCGCTCGCTAAGCTCACTCAAGAGATACACAAAATCCCAACGGATCCTTTTCAGTTTAGGTCGAGGCCTTACCGTAATTTGGATTATTATTGCTTTTATTAGATCGCAGTTGTCGACTTCCGCTCGCTGCGCTCGCTCAAGAGATATCCATACCCACAACGGACCCTTTTCAGTTGAGGTCGGGCCCTTTTCATAATTTAAGTTTTACTGTTCTAAGTAAAATTTCCCCAGACCACTGGAAGTCGACAGCATTAATAATTTTAAATAATATCTAATTTAAGCGGTAATTATTTTAATAATTCCAATGATGCGAATATTGCAATTTAAAATAAAGAAGTTAGCACAAATGGCGCTATGGGTTGTTAGTGAGGCGACTGCTACTGATAAGTTGTTGATAAGGCTGCATCGTTAAGTTATACCGCTATATATTTTGTTTTGTTCTTAATTAATTGCCAGCGTACAATAGTGTTTTATTTAATTTAATAGTTTCCAACTAAGATGTTTTCGCTAATGCGCTGACCGAAGCATGTGCATATTTTAATTTGGATTCTGAGTATCATTAGTGCTTAAAGCTGGGATTTTTAATTCCAAGAGATAAATCTCCTTCATATGTAGTTTATCGGTTTTCTCTCAACTCAACTAAATCGAACATAGTAATAATACTATGTTCGATTTAGTTGAGTTGAGCCTGAAATATTTCGTACAGGATAAAATAATGTCTCATTTGTCAGAAATTTAAAAATTAGTTCTTCAAATACGGCCCGTAGGACCAAAACCTTTTGAAAATTATTCAAACTTCCATCTAGCATTCATGTGGAAAAATTATTAAAATTTTGTTCATTAGTTTTCGTTAGTAAATTAATCTCCTAAGTATTCCTGGGTTTTCATGATTTAAACATAATTGGATGCGCTTTTTTCTTGAGCATTCTTTATTATTCAAGCCATATTACTAGGTCCATTGGTAACAATGCTGCCAATCGGTCGGTACCGGGAACCTGTTGGTACAAGTGAGCAGGGTTGGCGGCTGAACCCTGATAGCCGATCTAGTTGCCCGCGAAAGGATTTATGTCGAGACTATTCGCCACTAAATTAGCCCCTTGACGTATAAAACAGCGATAACTCCTAGTGGAGACCGTTTTTATCGCTCCCCTGTGGTAAGTTCTTCCTACCTCTCTACCCGCCTCTTCCGCGTTTCCTTGACTTCTTTGCGATTTTTTAGATATATTGCCTTCGTACATTGTTTTAGAATCCTACAAGATAAAATAATATTTAAAAAAAAAAATCTTGATTCTAGTACGTGCTTTAATCCCTAAACGTACTTTGAATGAAAATATAAAAGAAAAATGCGTTTATTCTATCTTGTGTAGTATTGATTTCGGAACCATTAGAGGAATTAAGATGTTGCAACGAATTAATTAACTAGGAATACCAGGCGCTTGATTTTTAGTCTTAATACTATCCCGTGGGAACAGTGTACTCCAAACGACTGATTTATATCCTGACTAATATGGCAGGAAGCATATGTCAAACCATGATGTCCTTCCTAAAAAATCTCAGTAATGCTGTCATGTAAAAATTTCATGTTTGATCTTGACTTTGGAAAGAACGTAGAGTATTCCAAACTGCCTGTCATGGTCTATGCCATGATCCATCATTTTCTGTTATCAGAATGTAATTAATTATTTAACTACTTGGTAAAATATAACTAATCAGTATGACTTATTGCTAGACCATTTATCCATAAATTAGGACAAAAAGATCAGTAGCGCAATATGAGAAAAGGATCAAAGAGCCCACTAAGGCTTTGCCCCATGTCCTGGATAAATTAAAATCGATAGCTCTGTAGTAGCCCTTTGTAAATTTCCGAATAAAGCTTCTTTATTGTCTTGTATTTAATATATTATAAAAAATAGTTTTTAATCATTTATCCGGTATTTAATTTTTGTTTTTGATAAATAATTATTTTAGTAGTCGAGTAGCTCAATGGGTAAAGTACGGCTGTGGCAAATAATTTATTTATTTTGTTATACCAGCTGTGGATGGATTGTTTCTTGAGACAGAAGATCCTTTTAAGGCACAAACTGATGGTCGAATTCAAGAATCACCTACATATTATGGCTTATATATTGTATATTTAAAATATTATGGTTCTTTAGAAATTGTTGTAACAATAAATTTACAAATTATTTCCTTCATTTATTGCTTCTGAGAGGTGTAACTCTGTGGGAAAGCCCCAGGACTTCTTAACTCCTTGGTCCAGGTTCGATCTTGGTAGTGACATAAAATTATATTCTTCTTCCCTATCTATTGTGGATCGACTGCAGTTGAGTTGATAAACCTGACAAATTAGTTAAGCATAAATCTCCTCTCAAAAAACAGTACGTACCTACGTACATCCTTTTCTAATATCTTCCGCATCCTTAATATATTTCAGGGTTTCAATTTTTTTTAACTATTATTATTTTAAGTAGCTGCTTAGTAGTTGTAATTTAACAATCGTAAAAATATTGCGTGATATTAAATTTAATAATTTAAAAATCTTTAGAGGGTTTGAAGAAGTTACTGGAAGGAAGATAAAGCTGGAACATTGCTTCCAGTAACTCAGCTAAGCACTTGGCTCAAGTTGAACCATTTAATCTAACGTTTAGCAGAAGATAACGGCAACTTCCAACTATAGACCATAGGACCCTAGTCCTCTGTATAATAATAGTTAATATTGTCCTTGTATATATCCCTTCAGTCTATAAACTTCATAAAATACAGCCATAATTTGAAACAAGACGAAGTCAATGTTAATGCATTAATATATAAATATATATATATATATATATATATATATATATATATATATATATATATATATATCTGTGTGTGTATATGGTAAGAATTAGCAACTTATCTTATATATTTTATTTGCAATTATTAGAGTATGCCATTTAGGGTTAATAAAATATAATGCTAACTGATTCATATGTAAACGTCCATTCAAGATTTATATATATAACGGGAGAGCCCGTTTTTCCTTTGTAAGCGCTAATTGCGAAAACTGCAGAACCAATCATATATGTAATCCAATGAATTATATAATCCATAAACCCGAAAAACCACTTCTTCCCTAGAGTGCAGCGCCAAAACGGCTCTGAAGATTACAATAAAACTTGCCTAAAGTCTTCTCCTTAAAGCCCTTTAACTCTCCATACATGAACTACATTCCCGATAAAAAGAAGGAAACAGTTATAATAGAATTAATATTTTACGACTAGAAAAGTATGCATTTTTTACTAGTTATACGAATGCTCATTTGAAAGATAATTAAATCCCCTGCAAAACAAAAAGTTTCAAGGCATGTGGAATCCAAATTTCGAATAAAATAATCCGTCCATCCACGGCTTTTCTCCGAGACTACTGAACCGATTTTCTTGAGATTTGGCACAGAAGTCGTCCTATGATGATCCTCGGAACCCGGCATCACGATTGGCCTTTTCGTTTTAATCTGGCGGCCGATTAGAGATATTATTCGCTCATAATTCGGTCATAGAGAAAAAATATAATGTGCTTTAAAATCAGTACACAAAATAAAAAAAAAACTTTCCGGCCAAATTGTTATGATTAATCAAAAGTTGATAAAATCTCCTACAAAACAAAAAAAAATCATTGAAATCAGCCAAGTATTAGCTGAGATATAGCGTATGGAATTTTGTAGAATAACTTTCTGGCGCTACAGTTCAGCGTGACCCTTTCATGAGTTTTCAGTAGTGGACTCCATACTTCCTCGCATCTGTTTCCACTTTGTTCTTCCTTGGATCCACCCTCCACTTCCAATCACTTCTTGGTGTTTCTCTATTTTTTCCCCCCACTGAAGTGCATCTGTGTCCACTTTATTCTTCCTTGGATCCATCTTCCACTTTCAACTACTTCTTGGTGTTTCTCTATTCTCCCCTCCCTCCCTCCCCCCCCCCACTGAAGTGCTCCCTGTACCATATTATTATAATTTGCAGCGTTTTATTTAAATAATAATTCTCCACCAGTGTAACTTATATCTATAAACGTATAATTTTGTTTTATTTATTTACTTTTTTATTTTTTATTTAGTTTATATAATATTATATATAAATACTCATGTTAGTTTATAGTGCATTAGATATGTTTTTATCACTAAAAATACTATTTTTGCTGATTTCGCTCTACTACTATATCCTGCTGTCAGAGGAATGAAATATTCAGGCCGGTGGAAGTTATAAATGGTTAATGGAATTAAACAGCTAAAAGCCGCTCTCAGTTTCCCTAATCATCATTAAATATGTAAGCGGGTCAATACGGTTCAAACTCTTCTGACATCCCAAATGTATCCTGTTATAAATTTATAGATATAATCAATAGGATTATTTATTTTCTAAATATATTTATTATTTAATAATATTTTAAAATCATAAAAAAATTTACTTGAAATTTTGTGACAATTGCCATTTTTTGCAGACCTGAAAAAAATGGAAGAAATTCTTTAGCTAAACATGCTTATGTATTTGGTTTAATTTTTTTCTTTTTAAAGTTAGTTTGAGCTTAGCTTTTGATACAAAGCAAATTTTGGATCACATTAAATTAAACAAATATTTTTTAATAATTATGGTGAAGCGTTTGTGAAACAAATTTGATAATCATATATATATTTACATATATATATATATATATATATATATATATATATATATATATATATATATATACATAAAACTACGTTCCTTAATCTGGGGTGTTGGGATAGAATATTTTTAAGAAGCTTTTGATGCAATTTCTAAACGCTCATTGCTCCGCTTCTATAAAGCCTTGAAAGCAAGAATTTGTATCATTTGATAGAGAAAATTTGCCTTAAGAGATTGCAAAAAGAATTTTTGGATTTGGACTAAAGGTGGACTGTACAGTAAGCGAGTAAATTTGGACAATTTTGAGTGTTGATGTGGTGACGTCACCGCTCACAATAATATAATTGGCAACATATGACTGGATCATCATTCACGATATCGCTATTTTATTATTATATATTCTTCCAATAATTCTGCGCCTTTTAAAATCCTCCTGGGTGCTCTTGGTTTACACCTATCGTAGAATGATGTTGACAATCAGCATGTGGAAGGACAGTACCCAGCACCACCATTTTCTGGATTTCATTTCAGTTCTGTAATTTTCGAAAGGAGATCTCTCATCCAGCTCCTTTTTAGTCGCATCCTTGTACTAATGGGTATATCAGCCCTAGGTGTATGTTTCATAATTCTAATAATTTCTGTGAAGTTTATTATTTACGGAGATAAAGAGTATTGTGTTGATCGATATTTGGTTTGTATTAGTCCGTATGAAGAGTTTTGTTATTTACATACCAAGAAGCTTCTGTTAGTAGTCTTAAAACATTGAATTGAAAATTAAACAGAAACTGAATCCTTACATGTCTACGTAAACCCATTTACGATTTACGGTTTAGCAAAAAAATACGCGCTTACAAAAACTGCATTCGATGTTTAAACGCAATATTTAGCTTTGTTTTCTCACTTATGATGAAATTATCGTTTCTATTGTTGGTCTTTTTTTTTAACTTTCATGCACCGTTTTAAATTATTCCTCGGATTCAGCATGGAAAAACTTTACATGAAACACGATAATAGTTCCATTTGTATGGATTCTACCAACTAAAACTACTATAAAATTCGGAATATGTTTATAACTAGGAAATTGATGAAATATCCTCACGAAAAAGTTTTTCACTTTAGTTTGCAGATTCTAGTAATAGTTGTACATTGACACAAAGGTTTCTCGCCGGTCAACTAAAGGTTGATGTACCGCCCCTAGTTGATATATCTTTTGAGGCTGTTGATGTGTGGTGTGCTGTGTTTGCATATATGTTGTCTTGTTCTTTCTGTTTTGATGATACCTGAATTGGCGGAACGTTTACTGTTTAGTTCTTTAACGATATTTTAGTTTCTCAAAGCCTTTTATGTGGAATCTTCTAGTTATATCCAAACAAATAATTTGAATTGATTTATATATATATTTTTTTAATTTATTGAAATTTACCTTGGAATTTATATTTTTTAAAAATTTTAAAAAGTGCGATTAATATGGCGTGACGAAGACGTGAGATGAAACTATCCATTGTAGAAATATCAGATATCGGTTCTATAAGCGTCATATTATGGTCCTCCGGGACGGATAGTAATAATAAATAATTGTTTCATAATTATATTTATTAAACATTTATAACTGTATTTTTTTTTAGTAATACAAAAAGTAAAAGACCTATATGGATTATAGGGACATGACAATGTCCTGTGAAGAAAATAACCATTGTCAATACTACAATTGATATTTTATATTAAAAGGTCCCGAGGCCATCTTCTTTTCAGATACTTCAGAGGATTATGGGGAATCAATCAGATGGTAGTATTTGAACCTATTGGGTTTTTATGGGTTTTAGCTCTTAATGGAAGGATAAGAATAGATTTAGGGCTAAATTAGCAACTATAGATCTCATTTAATTTTATTTATGGATATGTTCTGCGTAATCGGTCGTTAATTTTGTCTAATTGTCTCTCCTTTTGTTCTATCGTTTTTCTCATTTAAATTTACTGTTTCTTTTCCTTTATCAGTTATAATATAAATTCCAACTACAGTTGTGCTGTTTTAGAGATCGAAGTTGAGATTGCTCTAACTTTCTTGTTTCCATATTAAAATTTTAAATTACGGCTGAGCCTAACTTCCAACTTTCAAAACTTGTTGAATTTACATTTCCTTAAGATTTATTCTTTAGATTACCATTCCAGGAATTTATGATTGCCTTAATACAATATCGAGAAGATATAAAATGATGAATATTGCAAAAATAATCTTCCTATTGTTTAATATCCTTCGTTCCTTTATTTTTACATTTATATAAAATTAATATGAAATGGCATAAAATAATATTTCTGATAGACTATAGCGTAGCCATACATATAACCAAAATATTTGGTTGAAGAAAGACCGTGTGTGATGAGTTCTCGTCACGTCTTTTGCCGGATTTCCTTAATTCTGTCCTAGAGTGAAGACAGGAGATAAGTGAGTGACAAGAAATACGAATGACAGATCAAGGCGTCGTTGGGAGGATAACTTCCAATATTGTTACTATAAATTACCCAGTTTTAAGTGCAATATCTGTGTAGTGATTCCTTGTTATAATCAGCATTTATAAAAATCTAAATTCTAGATTTCTCGATATTTACATCCACATTTTCTCATTTTATTTCAAATATCTAAGTAAATATGCTACGATAATTACATGTTTTTTAATTATTTTTTTTACCATATCTACTCCAAATAATCATGTAATAACTTTCATGGAGTTGAATGACTAAAATACGTGACGAAGAGAACTACAACGATTAAAGTAAATATGTTTCTGTTTGCAAAAACGAATTTAGCAAAACAATTAACATGCTTAGAAATTGACGATATACATAATTATATAACTTTACATTATTATAATTATTACTATATAACTTTTTCTAACGCCTAAAATTACAATTCAAACGGATTTTTGTTTGCTTAGTTTAGCCACATAAAAGAATTATTAATGTTTTATCGTATTTTTGTTTTTAAATTTCTGATTTTAACGAAACGAATGTAATCACGTTTATAACCAAAAGCCTTGACAGTTTCATTTTGTAATATTTTGGAAATTTCAAAAGTAATGTCGTGATATTGGCAGGCCCCGTCAAATTGGACAAGGAGTGTGGAGAACACTTTAAATTTATTTTCTGATTACGAAGAGGAAGATGAATAAGATGTTATGTGCTAATTTATACTTCTATATTTTCAACTTCTTTAATTTTTACTGGTTCTCTGTTTTATCTGTTATCATGTTATATTATTATTTATTAAATTAAAATATAATTTTACGAATAGCCGTGTATCCATGGTTTCCTTTATAAAGGCCTCCCTCTTCTGTGCATGTAAGCTTTCCTTTTCCTCTTGTATTTGGTTAATCTTTTCTTATTTAATTTATTTTTATGATATTTTATACATTTTTGGGTTTTGTGTATGAGTGTTTTTTTTTTTTATGATCAGCTGTTTGTAATTTAACTTTTCCCAGCTGTTGTCATGTAACCTCTCGTTTTCCTCATTATGTGCCTGCGTTTCTTTATGTGGGGTGCTGTCTCTGGTTAGTGACTTATTTGACTCAGGATTTGAGATGTGCTTCATTTTGTTCTTTATTGGGTTTTTTTTTCTTTATATTTTATTTCTTTCTCTCCTACTGTTCTGGTGATGCCTGAATTGGCGAAATATAGACAGATGATCTTTTTATTTTTTTTATGTTATTTTTGAGGCTCTAGGCTCCTTTTTTAGAAATTTCCATTTATGTCCTATAATGTTACTTCTTTTTTTTTTTTTCAACATAACTTATTTTTATAGACTATCTTTTGTAAATTATCGTGTCATTTTTCATTAACATATTAAATACAGTTTATAAAATTTAAGCAACTTAAATTGCCATCTTCTGACTGAATGAAAAGATTTTAAAGATATTTTGTATTAATTCGTTATATAGCTAAGTTAATATATCCCCTTTTCATAAAAACATATTTCTTGGTATATTTTACATCTAAAGGTTATTTTCGTATAGTTTCCTTTAAAACTTGAATTTTCGCTTCTCAAATAATTGTTAATTCAGCCTTTTTAATAAAAATTTAACTTATCTGCATGGGATAATAATAATTTTTTTAAAATATTGGGTTGTCCGGTAAAGTAATGCAGGTTTATGGTTTTAAAATAAAACAAATAATATGCATAAACATAAAATATAAAATAAATGACATGCATTTCTGCCGATAACTTTTCCGTAACAAATCCTGAAAATGCATTTTCTAACGAATTTCGATCAATAAAATTTTTACCTTTTAAAAAGTCGTTCCAGATGTTTAAAAAAATGGTAGTCCATAGGAGAGAGGTCTGGAGAGTAGGACGGATGAGGCAGAGTCTTCTTTTGGCTAAGAAGTGAAGCGCAAACTTCATAACAAAGATTTTTTGGCGGTCGGTTAATGCATGAGGAACCCAAGTTTCAAGCTTTTTTACCTTTCCGATTGCGTTGAGGTGGTCAGCGATGTTCGATTTGCTAACTGAAAGTTTCTCTGCTGTTCTCGGACAGTTGTTCTGGGTTTTTCATCGACCAAAGACCATAGAACACCGTCATCAAGGAAATAAATCCTTTCACGATCATCTTTGTCTTTAAGGCTGAAGTCTCCCTCTCGAAATATTGTAAAACATCGTGGAACGGTGCAGTTCACACTCCCATTGTCCCTGACATCATTAATGTTTTTGGCCGTTTAAACCGCGTTTTGACCGATTTCAAACTAGTAAAACGAAATTTGGCGAAAATCACGCTTCGACATCTCAGCAAAGACTACATTTTTTCCAACTGGTGAAACGGTACAGAAGTTAAAAACATTTTTGTTTGGAAGAGGATTAATAAGTGTAGACACCCATAAAAAAGAATAATCCCTCAAGCATATACAGTGTGTCATATGCAGGGTTAATATAAAGGAAACATGAAATCTTGCATTATTTTCCGGACAACCCAATATATTATATATATATATATATATATATATATATATATAATTATTATTATTACAAATATCATACAAGTAGTTTCTATCAAGGTATTTTATTTATTTATTTTTTTTTTTTTTTTCAATTTAAGTAGTTTTTTAATATAAAATTTTGCTATTGTACTAAGTGGACGAAATATTCATAGAGTGCCTACAGGACCTGGGCTCACTTAGAGGAAGGAGTCTTAGAACAGAAAAAATTTGCTGTCTAGCCTGGAAAAGAAAAAAGAGTGCTTGTCTAGAACCCGTAGTTAGTAGTGATTATAGTAGTTTTGGCCAATTAACCTTTGACAGATTAGCTATAATTTGCAACTTGCTTCTAGCAAATTAAAGTTATTAAAAATCCTATTGAATCCGGATAGAAAAATAGTTTTTCTAAACCCGGCCTACGATAAAAAAAAAAAAATTAGCTATTCGTAAAACCTGACATTTGTTATCCCGCCTTAAGAAGTTAATAACATGGTTCTTTTCCAAAATACAAATCGTTTTATTGTAATAATTAACTTATTTTTTTCTCCTTGAAAGTGTAAAGTTCTTACTTAGCGGGTTTATGTAAAGTAGTTTTATATTATTTTATTGTCAGCATCGAACCTCTGTGTCCGTTAGGCTTTATTGTTATTGACAGAACTTAAATTTTGAAATACGCGTATAAGCATATACACGTTCTACATCATAAATTATTATCTGTTCTATAGTAGACCATATAAAGCTTCCAAATCTTATAAACTCCAGGCCAATCATCAAAATATTACCTCTTTTTATGATCATGAATTATTTTCTAAGAAGCCTAGTCGCAGACAAATAAATAGTTTAAAGAAACTGTCATTGTAATGATTTGTATTAACCAAGAAGCATATTAAAATTATTTTGTTCGATTGTGTTAATGCATCTTTTTATCGGATGTTAAATCTGTGTTATGCATTGATTCATAATTAAATATTGTTACATTTTAATGTTTTCCCCGAAACTATTTTTTTAAATAAGAGTTAATGCAGTGCAAAATATATATAAAAACAAAATTAAAATTGTAAAATTGAAAACGAAATTAAATAACTAATCAGTCATTATAATGGAAATAAAAAACGCTATAAATTATTATACCACGATTTATTATTTCCTAATTGTTTTATATTTTATGGAATCATTTATCAAACCTTCAAAAAAAAAATTTATTTTTTTTTGTACGAATATATATATATATATATATATATTCGTATAAAAAAATAAATTTTTTTTTGAAGGTTTGATAAATGATTCCAAAGCACTTTGTATTTTTCCTTTATCTTCATTACTGACCTAGATAAATGTGTATGAAACCTTTTATCTGTAACCATTTTCAAGCGAAATGGCGGATCGTAATGTCGCATTCCGAGGATCATTCTGTGGCGACCTGTGAATTTGGTGCCAAAAAACAACCTAGTAGTCTCGGAGAATAGTCGCGGATGGTGGACGGAAGAATTTTTCTTCTTTTTTTCTATATTTGAGCATAATTAGTTCTGTCCTATAACTTGGTTAAATAATATAAATTACCCGAAATAGTGGCCGATCTGAGCATTGAATATATAAAGAAAATTCTTTAAAAAAAAAATCGAGGTTTTAGATTTTATTTTTTTTAATATTTCAGCATATGTAGTTCCGTTCTATAAAGGGTTAAATAATATAAATTACCCGAAATTGTGGCCAATCTGAGCATTAAATATATATGGAAAATTAAAAAAAAAAAAAAAACATGTTTGAATATTTTTTTATTTTATTTTTTTTCTGCTTATCTCAAAGCATAAAACCTCAAATTTTGAGTAGTGTTAATTTGTTTGTTCCCGTTTATGAAGGTTCATTTCTGGAAATAGCAAACCAGAATTATAAGGAACTGTTGAGGCATTTAGTTATAAAAATAGTTGCATTCTTTTCCTTTCATCAGAAATTTGCGAAAAAAAGAAAATACAATGAAACATTTCTTCGTCGATTACAAAGGTTCATTATTGAAAACAATAGCCTAATAGACAAATGGACCTTAGGATATTCCTTTACCTATGGTCAAATGTTAATCACTATATTATGTTTATATGCCATTATTCTATGAACTATTATTATTGTATATGCCATTATTTTATATTAATTTGAATCAATTATCATTTATTGTTATTTTTTTTTAGGTAAGTTCCTGAGTTTGCTCCATACGAAAATCTCAGAAGATATGCACGTGCTTTGTGAGAAGTAGGTTTCAAGGAGATTTATAAAACATGATAATAATGGAAAAATGCATACAATTTTTAAGAGACAAAATAAATGGACAAATCTAAATTTGTTAAGTATAATAAAGGTAAAAAAAGAGAAGAAACAGTAACATTTTCAGAAACATTAGATAACAACTATTTACAATTGAAAATTTGTTATATAATTTATTAAAAATGAAAATTAGAAGATTAAAATATTATATAATTTTTTTTTTTAATTTCATTTATTTACTATATTTTATTATTATTTCGTTATAAAATTCTATTTTGACACTGAAAAGATAGTCGAGGCTTTTCATAAAAACATCATGCTACTCTAAATATTGAAGGATTAATTCTCTCTTAGGCTTCCATTGCTTGCACGGTCAATATTATTGAAGCAATATTGTTCAACGTGGTGTATATATCGCTTGTGTCAATATTGTTGCTACGATATACCCCTCAGAAGGTTAATATATTGACGGGATTCGATATTGACTAAATAATATTGAAGAAATATTTTTTAAATTATCGATCGCAGTTTATGTGTGTGTTTAATACAATATATAAGTAATCTGTAATATATAATCTGTTCTCCGAACAATTATCCTTGCAACTGGATTCAGCCCAATTTATTAAAATAGCCATCTTATGGAAATAAACTAAAATAATTAGTAACTTATAATAATAAGTTTCCAGTGAACTTTCTTTGCGTAAAGTGTGGAGAAAGTCCTCTTCAATTACGCAGAATAATTATTTCTTAGTACTTATTTAGCAATTTTCGGTTGAAATGCCAGAAAAACATTGACCTTAGATAATGGATGTATCATCGATCTTTGATGGAACATGGTGAAATCGGGATCAGTGTCGAATTTGTAATTAAAATGTTTTTTTTTGGGAGGGGGGGGTGATAACACCGGAGGAAAAGAGATACCTCATAGTATCGAGGGAGGACAGGGGGGAGAGGTATTTCCCCGGGAATTTTTTGAAGATCACTGATTAAAAGTGCTTTTTTTTCACCATTTGTATCATTAAAAATTGAGTTTTGATTTGTTTTTTCCTTTTAATAACTGTAATAAAAGGATCAATAATTTTTTATAGAGAAAAAAAGAACATATTTTAATTGTTTAATTATTTCATAGACACAAAGGTGCACCACTGTAAAAAAAAATTTAATTTTTTATTTTGTGGGGTTTCAGCTCGAAAATTTCTCTTTAAATGCATTAGTGGTCGGCATAGAACCTTCGGGTTCGTTCGGCATTATTATATATAACTATTTTAAAGTTAATGATTATTTTGTGCAAAACATTACTTTTTTTCTCTATTTAGCTCTTTATTAACTTAGTTTGGGTAAATTTCGTGAGATAGCCCTATTATCTCATGGAATATACCCAAATCAAGATAATAAAGAGCTATGTAGAGAATCAAAGTAGCGTTTTTTACAAAAAAAAAAATCATTAACTTCAAAATTTTGGCTTGCCAAATTGTTACCCCAAGCCCTTCATATATACTCGTATAATAATGCCGAACGAACCCGGAGGTTCGATGCCGAACACTTTCTTGCCCCTAGCCCTTCATATATTTATAAATACACACTTGTGTTTGTGTTGAATTCTTCAGTAAATATTAGTCCAACGAACCATATGGTAAAAAATACGAGGATAATAACGGCTGCTGTATCTCTTTAACTTCCAGACGGATGGCCACATGTTGAATGCTAACTCAGCCGCGATAAACTCTCACTCGTGCTGGTTTTATTTCCGTCCTCTATAACCGTTGGCCATTTCAAACAAATTATAACCATTTAACTATCCTATATTGCCACATGGGAAAACCTATTAAAGAGAAGTCCATGCCATTTCGTTTCGAAAACTATTGAGGATCTGTCGATTTCCACTAGAATTATTCCATCGGCATCAGTGGTTTCGTTTAGTATTAAAATACGCGGTCTAGTGTTTAAAAAAAAGAAGGACCGAGAAACCTCAAAACATTTTTATTCTGTCTATTGATAACTTGCACCGAATTTCATTGAAATCCGCTCTGTTTTTTAAAATTGCTTGTGGGCTCCTTAAGGAAGTTCAAGCTTTTCCCCTCAAAAGATATTTAGTCGACCAATAAGAAACGTGGGTACCAACCAGCTATACTGCACATATCTGTCTCCACCACGTTTAAGTAACGAATATGATAACTACTTTTCAGGAAATCTTAAAATAACTTTACGCATTACTTATTTTTACTTTATCTTACCTAATGAAATGAAATTATAAATGAAGTATTTATGAAGGGGAAGGTATTGGGATCGTGAAAAATTTCGAATTCAAGTTTTCAAAGGAAATATACCTACCTTGAGTCCCAATAATCAAGTGGTGAGCCGAAAGGGGCACTTTACTTGAAGGTCATAATAAATTTATATCAAAAATTATATATATATATTTTTTTTAACTTTATTTTTAAATTCACACCTGTCTATGAGACAACCAGTGAATGTGCTGGCTATGTACATGTTAGCGTGGCATGAAAGGCATGAGAAAGAGTAGTACCCAGCGGCACCTCTTCCTGTCGTGATGATTGGATGTAGTTAGTCTAGGAGATCCCTCATCCAGCTCCTCTTCAGCCTTCTGCGGGTGTTGTTAGGCATGTTGGTTGTCGCCATATCTTATATGAGTGTGTTAGGATGTCCGTGTAAGTTATCGTGAAATCGTTTGTAGTGGGTCCGTAAGTGTTCGTTAACTGTTGGCATATTGAGGTCTGTATGTAACGTAAAGTTGATGATGTACCAAGGGGCTTTGGTGATAGTCCTAAAAGTTTTTGACTGAAAAATTTGGAGTTTTTGTACGTGTGTTTTTTTGGCTGTCCCGTATATCTGTGAAGCGTAGGTCCAGATGGGCTTGAGTAAGTGTAAGTGTTCAATTTATGTCTAAGTTTCAATTTTGAACGTTTTGAAAGAAGTGAATATAACAGTTTAAGTCTTTGGTTTAGCGTTTTTTGTTTATTCTTGATGTGTGGGCCCCATGTATTTCTTCTGTTAAATGTCAGGCCAAGGTATCGAATTTTGTCTGTCTGTGGAATTACTACATTGTCGAGGTATATTGGAGGACAGGTTTCTTGTCGGAGAGTAAAAGTGATATGTTGAGATTTGTCTTGATTAAGTCTAATTTTCCAAAGTTTGCACCAATCATGAAGTTTTGTTAGGTGATGTAAAGTCTGTGAGGCGTGTCGGTGTCGTTATCAGAGTTTCGCTATCAGAGTTTCGGTGCTGTTTGGAATATCATGTGTATTATATTATATTATTAAATTATATTATTATATTATATTATATTATTATATAATATATATTATATTATATTATTATATAATATATATTATATTATATATTATATTATAATATAAATTATATTATAAATTATTTTAAAATTAAATAAAGAGATCATACGGTTCGGTGATAAAGGTTATAAACGCGATTTTTTTCCACTCTAATTAAACATTTTTATTACTTGTTTTAAGTGTAAAATATTGGTTTTCTTCTCCATTTGTGAGATGAACAAGTCTGCAGTAGGTGAATGAGATATAAGCTAAGCGGTTTCTTCTGCTTAAAATATTAAAACCGTCGATTTCCAATGCTTTATCTAGTGACATAGACAGTTCTAATGTTGTCAAGGAACACGAAGAGATATCTTTGAAACTTGTTATCATCTGAAAGAAAACGACATTTAATAACAGAATAAGACCTCAAGAAACAAGTTTTTGAGGTACTGCTATGCTCGAAAACTATTAACCAAATTCAGGGTCACTTTTTGAGCCACCGACTTATTGTTTAATAGGCGTATAAGGAAGTCATGGGGTGTCCACTTCAGATATTTTAAAAAAGGCTTAATCACCAAAAATTCGAAATTTATGTTTTAATTTAGACTCATCAATCCATTAAATTATTTTATCAAAAAACTATAATCAATTAAATGCTACAATTTAAAAACATTTTAAGATAGGAATGCCTAATTCTGGATCTCTAAATAAATAAAAAAATCGGATAGAGACTGTGTCTACCACACATCTACGGAGTTTTAAAGACGCAGAATTTCGAAGTCGTTTTTGAAAAGAGCAAAGAGCCCAAAATTCGAAATTCTGGTTTCAAATTTATTTTGGGATATAAATGCTCGTTTTATCGATTCTCGCAAATTTGAAACCGTCTAAAAATCTACTATTGCTGACGTGAGCACCAAATACTAAAGGCTCTCAGTCGTCACTCTGGCCTTAGCCAGTGCTAGAAGGCTTAAAAATATACTGTAATTATAAAGGTTTTGCCACATTAATAAACTCCAGCTGTATAAAATAAACAATAAATTTTTAAAAAATTGTTATTTTTGGGATAATCCTTTCATGTGTTTCCTGTAAAGTTTGCTAAATGGCTTTACTCCTTTTTCAAAAAACGAAGTCGATATATATATATATATATATATCTTTTATAAAAACAACCTAGGACTCCAGGGCATATAGTTCTGAAGGTTACCTGATGCAACAAATTTGCCTTTTTTCTAAAGAATTATCCAGGATACTTAAGTTGTGATGCTCTCATCTGCTTGAAACAGAATTACTTGGAAGAAACATAGCAAACATTTTAATGATCTCATTCTGCATAAGCCCCGAGGCCTGTAAGAGTTAGCGAGAATTCGTTGTAAAATTCCCGTCGTAGGTGGCCCCAGCATTCAATTATTGTTCTGCCGGCTCGGAAACGCTCCGCCGGGCAAAGAACCTCTTCAGATTTCATTTAGCTCATTTTGAAGCCGCTGTTGTAATGTTAATTTGAGTGCGATCGTGAGTCTCTTTACCCGGTCGGCTGATTAGTGGTGACTTTAACATCCCTTTGACTCTTTACGATGTTAAAACATGACGGGGAATCTGCGTAGAGCTAGCGAATCAGTCGCGTCCTCTATATCTCTCATTTTCATCTCATCATTACTGTTTGTAATAGGGGGAGTCAAGGGATCAGATGGGCTTTTGTGTCATTCATTCCTTCTATGAGAAATCTTCTATAATCAAGTGTCTGTCATTGTTTAAGAATAATGGTATTTTCAAGAAAAAAATCTGTTACAAAGTTACAATGAAAATACACGTTTATGAAAGATGAGATTTTTTTTTATCGTACTATATATTAATACAGTAAGTATAAGTTTTATTGAAAACTAGTTTCGAATGTAATACATTCATCCTCATTATACTTTGGATATACTTTGCAATTCATTTAAATGAAAATAATCATAAATTCATCAAAGACTCAGGAGTTAAATTAATACATTACGTTGAAAACAGCCTCAAAATAAATATATATGAAGCACTTGAAATAATAAAATCCTTCAAATCTAATCCAGATTTTTGCTTAAATGACCAAATAAATATCTCCAATAGTCCAATCTTAAATTTATTCCCATCTATAACAGAAAAAACAATTACTCACCGGCATTACTGGAAAAACTCTGACCCTTAAACCGTTTACCTAAATGCATCCTACCTACCTTTCGTTCATTGTTAGTTCAATGCGAGAAAAAACCAATACAAACTTTTCTGTTTGATATAATCCATTTAAACCTTTGTGAGTAGTAACATATATTTGATTTCTTGTCTTAATTAAATTCATAATTCATAAATGTTTTATAATATTGATTTATATTAATCTAATCTAATATGTATGATAATACCAAACTACATTTTGAATTTTTTGTGTGTATTTAGAACTGAGGATGAATGTATAACATTCGAAACTAGTTTTCAATAAAATAAATTTATAGAAAGGGCAAATAATTTATCAATTCCTAATTAGATCGATCCTTCTATACCATCATGCGGATGTCCACTGATTATATTGTTTATACGAATAAACATATTTTCCTAATATCGTTTATACTTCGAATGTATTTGGGAGAAGGCTAGATATCTAATGCGAGAGTTCTCGAACCCAATAGACTTTTGTAAAATTCAAGTATTTTGGTACGATTCTAACCTAAGATTGCAGAAATAAAGAACAATAGTAATGGTAATGGTAACTTTATCAATAAATACCCAAGAGAAGAGACCCCTTCTCACCTCAGACCGCGCTGAGTAAACTAGGAGAGAGATATTTCCAGTAATATAGCAATTGATACTAGGGCGTTGATAGATATTATCTGGGGGAATCAACTCTAGGAGGGGAGGGGCTGGTCATGTACAAAGGATGAGAGCTGGGAGATATCTCAGACAGGCAATGAAAGCGAGGGTTGATTGGTTGAGGGGGAGTTGAGCACAAGTCAGTGGGGAGTTGGGTCCTGCCTTCACGGGCCCGGAGTGAACCATTGTAAGGATTTAAGATGTTGAAAAATATCTAAAAATAAAAAATAAATTATAGCCATGGACAAATTTTTATGTAATGGTCCTTTAATTTTATTTTATTCAACAATTGGAGATTTGAAAAGATGTAGATATCAATAAATTTAAAAACAACACCTTAAGTATCAAAATTCACCTAAATAATCAAAATTCACAGGGAAATACAAGTAAGGTCAAGTATAATAAATGCTTATTATAAAATAAGTGCTGATTATTCGTCTGTCATATTCGACAAATCAGTTGTAATAATACGGTCATCTGTAACATTTAATTAATTTATTAAACGCCAATGGCTCTTATATCTCTCAAATATTTAAATACTAGCTGACCGGGCAATGCTTCGCTATTGATTGATTTGAGTAATATATATATATATATATATATATATATATATATATATATATATATATATATATATATGGATTGAATTAAGTTATGTAGAGGGAGAAGGCTTTCTCCTCCTTCAGCATAACATTTCGGCCTATGCTCCGTTCTTCCTTAAGTTGTTTATAAAGTCTGATTGTTTCCAATATTCGATAATTTAGCATATTTTGTCGGATTATATTAAAAACTTTACATCTTAATCTTCATTTAAGACTTAAGCAAATGCTCAAGATACGTTTACTTTTGCACCAGAGTTTCAACTTATGTTTCAAACTTGACAATGCCACGTTTTAACATTAATTTTATATATTTTTCTAATAAATATCTTCGTCTGCGTATAATTGTGGGATTTAGGAAAACGAAAATGGAGATGCCGCTTCATTGTTGACGCGATAAAAAAACATTGATTATCTACCAATAGAAGCCTGAGAGAGGCAAATATGCTACTCAATGGTATAAGGCCTGAATAGGTAGCCCTACTGTACTATTATAAGTAAAACCACAAGAGAAGAACGTGGCTTAAAAGTAACCAATTTCTATAACCAGGTTTGAAAAATCAATGAACTTCCATTGACCCTATGGGGTAAAGGTAAACATTATAATAAATAAATAAATACTTTATAAAGAAAATAATTGGAATAAAATAAAAAAAATTAAGAAATATGCATATGTAATTAGTAACTTGCAAATTGCTCAGCTAAGAAACGAAACTCGTATACATTGAAATTTAATCCAGTAAATGAATGTTCAAAAGGAGGAATTATACGGAAATAAAGAAACTGCCTGAATTCACTTCAGGGATTTGTTCAGACTAGTTCAGAGGTAAACATACAAAAATTTCCAGGATTTAGGAGCAGAGGTAAAAACAGGAGGGAGGAAGGCCCTGATTTTCGATTTTTCGTTTATATCTCGAAAACTGTTTGTCGTAGCTTAAAACATTTTATTTGAAAAATTGAATTTCCTACAAGAATTGTCTTATTGATTGTTTTCGGATCTGTTATAGTTTAGGAAATATGCGCTCTTCGAAGTACCTGTGATAAAGAAAGTAAAAGGAAAAGAATAGCCTAGTTGCCATGGAGTCAATAATGATTTTGTTTTCAAATGTGTTACTTTTAAAGATCATATATTTCTTAAATTAAAACAGTTACGAAAAAAAATAATTGGACCATTCTTTTAGGAAATTTAATTTTTTTTTATATATATATATATATATATATATATATATATATATATATATATATATATATATATATATACAGTGTTAAAGCTAGGACCAACCGTTTTCGAGATATAAACGAGAAACTGAAAAACCTGTTCCTCCCTCCTTCCTTTCTTTGCCTTTGCTCCTAGATCTGGGGACTTTTAGTATGTTTACCTCTAGACGAGTCCAAATAAAGTCCTGAAGTCAATTTAGGTCATCCCGTTATTTCTGTCTATAACCCCCTCAATGACTGTCCTAAATGGGGTATTTTTTGTTACAATTGTGATATATCTTTTCAAAATAAATTTTCATTATTTATATTGAAACCATATGTCGAGGATTATACAGGCAGTAAGCATGTAGGATGTTAAATCCAGCCTAGCATGCATCTTAATATTCTTAACATTCCCTTGTTTTGTAAGCAGACATAATTATATGTAATGGCAATCTTATCTTCGAAGCCCCTCGTTTAAAGATGTTGCATATGGACAATTCCTCCAGTTCGCCGCAATATATATTAATTACGCGGCATCTTAAGAGACCGGGCGCGTCACCTCTGATGACCTCTCCATTACTTAATGAAGGTCCTCCGCATAGAGACAAGGGCCACTAATTCTGTAGAGTACCTCTGGCTCAGCTACCCACCTTTCCAAGTCGACCTACTTATTTTATTTTTCATTATATTCCCACCATTTTATACTGTAGAACCTGATATTGAACTGTCTACATAGAAAAGCCCTGTATATCAAGTGTTGTTTTTTTTTCTTTTAGGACTCCTTGCTATTAATTTGTTTATTTCATGAATGATTGCATATTATATTACTTATTTTTAGGATTTTCTATAATGTTCTATTATTTTTGTTTAATTAATAAAAAAAAATGATCATTCCAATATTTAGGTAATTCTAATCACAAATATTGATTTTGATTTTAATTGATTGTAGCTTAAAAAATTCGAACAACTTAGGAACTGAATTTTTTTTTTGTTTGGTGTTTTTTCAGCATTAGGGTTTTTTGATATGCTGAATAAAAATCTTGTTTTGCTTAAAAAAAATCGACATCATGTTTTACTTAATAATTTAAATACTTTTTTAAATTTATTTGGCCAGCAATAAATTATGTTTTAAGTTTATATTTTTTATTTAATATGTTCTGAAAAGAAATGTTTTGTTGGTTAAACCACGTCAATTTATTTTCCAAGCCCCAGAGCTCTATTTCGTAATGAAGACTTGTATAGGTTGTACTATGACACACTGTGAAATGTTAGAACACGATATCATTTAAAATTGTTACATTAAAAAACAAATAATTAAAAAAACATTGAATAAATTTATTATTGCCTAATGACGATATATTATAATATAGTATATAATTAGTTATTATAGTACATATAGTTATTAGTTATTATTACCTATAACTTCTAAAAACGAACATTTCCACTGGTAACAGTACTTTTGTAAAATATGGCGCAGATATAAAATAAAGCATTTTAAGCGTGTTTTATTTTAATTTTTTTCTCGGCGAACGCCGGGTCACGTGTGCAATATTTTTGGATGAGGAATCACCAAACAATAATTTGGTTAAAATCGGTGACCCGTTGACTTTGCCCTCCCCTTGTTAGTATAAAGCTCTTTTAAAGTTATAGCTAGATATGATTAACTTATTTTTTTTTCTCTCCATCTTGGACCATGAAGCATTTAATGGTGTGACTCAATTTTCTATCCAAAATAGACTTAAATGTTGGTTCTAAAAACGGTGTTGCCTCGGTTCAGACAATGGCCCTTATATATTATTCAATTCTTCATCTTCATTATATTTAATGTTAATTGGCCAATCGGCGGTCATTTAGCTTCGAACCTGCACCGTTAGTTCATTGCGCTGCCCGCTATATCGTTGATAGTGTTGGGAAATTTCCCGATATCAGCTGTAGTAAGGTTTGTTGTATCTTTAAAATTTTATATCTATAAATAAAAATTCTCTAGGTGGTTGAACTAAAATTAAAGCAATTTTTCTCAAAAATAAAAAGGCTAATTAGGGATTGATAAATTATTTGCCACTTCTATATTTTCAAAGCCAAAGTCAAAATCAATTTTCCCAACGTGTTCTCAATCTCTCTAGCACCACTTTATCGGAAACTGAAAACAACCTTCTTAATAAAGGCACTCGATAAATTCACCTGTAAACTCAAAAATATTTGAAAATCTTGCGGTTCATATCGGACTCGAAATCGGTCTAGTAAAATATAATAACGACTCTATTTCCAAATTATGTGCATAAAGTGTATTGTCAGAAAAAAGTACGCGTAAATAATCTCGTAATCATAAAAGCAGATAAAGGAAATACGACAGTGATTCTAGAAAGAGATAACTATAGAAACAAAGTTTATGA
This sequence comes from Rhaphigaster nebulosa, assembly GCA_948150685.1. Taxonomy (NCBI): domain Eukaryota; kingdom Metazoa; phylum Arthropoda; class Insecta; order Hemiptera; family Pentatomidae; genus Rhaphigaster; species Rhaphigaster nebulosa. The sequence goes on along the minus strand of OX411312.1, from coordinate 39,915,290 downwards.
TTTCAATGAACACAAACACAAAAAGTTTTTCCTAATATCAAAAATCCCGCGAATAAATTTGCCACCGAAGTCCGCGAGTTAATAAAAAAACAGCATATTGATACCGAATAATAAAAAATACACTCCCATTGAGATGAATCTGCTACCTCCCCAACTACATGGCCTACCAAAAATACACAAACCAGAAATCCCCATAAGACCAGTCGTTACTTACAGCAATAACCCGATCTATAAACTTGCCCATTACTTGAACAATTTATTCAAAACCGGAATCTCATTTTCCCCAAAACACACGGTAAAAAAACTCTATAGCATTAGTCAAAAAAATTAAGAACATAGTAATTCCGGATTAGGCGAAATTAATATCATTCGACGTCACAAATCTTTTCACAAGTATTCCACCACTGGAAACAATAGAAATTTTCGAACAGTTAATCTTCCGATCGAATCTAGCACCGCTAGAAAAACTAGATCTTTGCAATTTGATATTTATAGAAGTGGCAAATAATTTATCAATCCCTAATTAGATTGATCCTTCTATACCATCATGCGGATGTCAACTAAATAAAAAGGCAATTAATTTTCTATTTGTTCTTTTATTTCGAATTTTATTTTTTATACATATTTTTGTTAAAAGATTTTTTAATTTTTTCAACAATACTGCTGTTTTTCGATGTTTCTCCCACTCCTAGAAGATCTCTTTCAAGCTTTGTCCCGTAAATATGTGAAAACTTATATTTAAAATGTTCTAGTAGGAGCTTCTATTAACAGAACTTATATCAAAAACTTTTAATGATACAAGTTCATATAGAACTTTTTATAAGAAGGTTCTTTTGTGTAGAACTTTTAAGTTAATACTTTAATTGTAAAAGTTCTTGTACGACAGTTAAACTTAAACTTTTTGAAAAAGTTCAATGACTGCCCTGAAATAAACTATCGCTACCAGATTTGAATCCGCATTATCATAAGGACCTCCCACTGTAGGATAAACTATAATATTATTCATCCTAATACACTTCGAAATGACCAATCAGACTTTGACAAGTTGGTTTAACGGTGCGCTTAAGAAATATGTCAGGGTGGGCGAAACCACCTACACGTTCCAATCAATATCGAAAAAAAAACATGTGAAATTTGCACATTTCTATGGATATAAGATATTTAATATATATTATATTTAATAGTCTATATATGTCGTTAGCCTTCTGCTGCTATTGCTTATTTTAAATTAAACCTGTATAAATTATTAATTTATTTATTTTTTATTTAAGAGGCAATTTTTACGGATTCTGTTTCAACTTTTTGACACGTTGCACAGTGCATCGTTATTTGACAAAAATTAAAATATTTTCTAAAGTGTTATCTACTGAAACTCTTGAAAACTATTCCATATACCATTAATTCCTACCATTATCCCCTTTCTTTTTTCTAAATTCTTCTTTTTTCTAATCAAATTAATAAATGACCTTTTCTCCATATTCGATACACTTTGCGAAATTTAGGTCTCAATATTAATATTAATATTTAAAAAAAAATAAAAAATATTTTATATAGTTAAAAATATTTTCCTTTTTTGAATTCTTGATTTATATATTACAGTTGTAGACATGTTTTGTTGTTGTTTAATGAAAAAAAAATGTCCACTCCTACAAATATAGATAACATTAAATTTAGCCCATCCCCTATCTGAATATAAGAAATGGAACCATCTACCATCCCCGTAAGAAGTAAATTTAATAATTAAATGTCAGGTTCGATCCGAGAAGGAAGGGTATAATTATATTAATGATCATTGAAAAAAAAATATTAAAAAATTACCCTTATAAGAAAATCCATCTTTCTTATTCTTAGCTGGAGAATGCTAAGTGTTTTACCGCCTGGAACAATGGACTGGTTTTTTTCATACCCTTTTCCATCTCTGGATTTCATTTTCTTGATGGTTTTCTTCTTAACTCAGTTTTTAGATTGTCTCAAATGACATTTTCAACGATCCCCTGGTGATGTCACCTCCTTAAAACCTTTCAAACACAATTAATAATTCTTTAAAGCGAGTTCTTGAAGGTCGGACTCAACCGCAACTCCATTATTTACACTCAAAAACACTTGAGGAAAGGTCATTTATTCATTTGATTATTCATTTTTTTTTTTATCAATTATCAGTCACAAATTCTGAATGATTTTTCACATTTAATTGTTTTATTTGACTCAATCATTCATAAAATAGTATAGGATGAGGTAGGCCAATATATATTCTAAAATTTAATATGGTAGCATCATTTTTGAATTTTCTTTCTCTCCATTGTTAGTCAATGACATTTCATACTACCCATTCGTAGTTAGAAAACTTAACGATTAGCTAAATACGTCAAAAGAGAAAAACAGTTTTGGAATATAGGTGAAGCAAGCAGGTTTTTCAAGGCTATAAATGACTGATAAGTTCCGTAAAGCTGAAAAAAAATAATAATAATTAACAAAAAATTATCTCCATGAAATAACTACTTAATGAGCTTCTCTGGTACTCATTTCTATTTGCGTAGTTCCTTTATGCAGAATTTTTCAAACATAAATATTATATTAAAGGTCAACGTCACATTATAATATTATATAAATAAAAAAATAAAGTGTTATCAATGGGTTGTTGCTTTAGAATCTATTATAATTTTTTATATTCTTTTGATCACATTTAATTATTTATTTTTTAGTCTTTTTTTTTTATTAATAGATTTTTTTTTACATACAAATATATAAATATTATTACTTATTTAGTACTGTGTTAGTAGTTATTGAATGCAGTTGTTATTCGTTTTGTTCTACTTTTTGTTGTAATTTATTTTTTATTTAAACAAATTTATTTCAGTTTTCTTAAAACTGACGAATTCGACTTAAAATGCGTGATACATAATTTATACTACGTTCGTATACGCAGTAGTAGTATAACGTATATTACGTCATACATAACTACTTTTTATAAATACGTAATTATTTTTTGCAACGTGTATATTATTTCCTTATGTGTGTATATATACATATAAATAAATAAATTATAATCATTGAGATGATTTTTGCTTCAAAACTTCAAATTTGGAAAAGAAAATATGGTATCTATGTTTGTAAAAATATATATTTAAACTACGACGGGTATGAATGGTGCCTATTTCTTATGTATCTTAATGTTTTTCCATGTTTAATATGGCTCTGAATGATTTAAATCGGAAATGATTTAAGCTGAGAATTGCCAAAAAAAAAATATAACTAAAAAATTGATAGCGAGGTCATCCAAAAGCCACTACTACCCCTCCTCTAGTTTTATCGAAAACGGTCCATTTCTTTAACGAAACGATACGTTTAAAAAAATAGAGGACGACGAAACAATGTTTTTAAAAATAATTTAAGTTCAGTGATGTTTAAAAATCGCTTGAGAAGTCGTATAAAAAAGTGCTGACCAATCACTTAAATTAATTTAAATAAGCTTTAAATAAATGTATTTAAATATTTTTAATCATCATTAATGCTTAAAGATGTATCGGGTATATGATATGTACCCATATTATCTTTATTATACTTAAAGATAATATGGGTGATTCTAAGGAAAAAATCGCGTCCCTCGTAAATCATATTCATATTCATAGGCGATAAATATCAAGTGATTGAGTAAAAAAAAAAAAAAAAAAAAAAAAAATGTTATTTTGGGGAAAACGTTTTATGTGTATCCTGTAAAATTTGATAGATGACGCTTACGCCTTTTAAAAAAAACGACGTCGATGTATGTACATATATTACCGATAATAGATAATGTATATTCGGTATCAGTATATTTCACAAAAATGTGAAATTATCAATAATTATTAGTAAATTATTAATTTGGCTCAGGAACTGGTAGATGGCAACAAATCTCATATTCCTAAAATTGCATTTGATCATTTTTAAACCGACGGTATATGTATACTCAAATAAATAAAGAAGGTCACAGCTATAGCCATTATTGACTTAAACGAGTAAAAAACCTTTACTAATAATCGTGTAAATATTAGATATAGAATAAATAAATATAAGGATAAGCATTGATAAATATAGCGACTTATAAATCAATTGAAACTCGCAGAAGGGAATATCGTTGGTCGATAGGTGATAGAATCGAGTCTTATCAAAGCCGGTATTAAACGGTTTGCCGCACCCCTATCCGCTAATCTCCTTATCTTGGTTAATACTTGACATTTCCATAAAGTTGTTATTTCCTTCACCGCATGTTAGAGGTCTAGAGAAGGTTCTCAACTTCATCAGGATCTAGCTCGTGGTTACTGAACTTGAATAAAGCAACGGTATAGGTTAATATTATGTGTAGTATCATGGCGGTAGATGTAGAGGTGTATAGTAGTACGGTAATATAGATCCTTTTTCCTGCTCTCAGGAAATTTTGACAAATGAGGTGTCGAATGACGGCGAATTTCAGGAAGAAGTGGCGAATTCTCGAATTCTTATTACCACTTAAATAAAAGTTATGAAAAAAACTAGGAGGTTTCAAAGTTCCGTCGGTGGTGATTCGGCGGATCGAGACGAACAGGTCCGTTTTAATGATTTCGACACTGGCATCAAGATCATATATGCATCCGATGGAACCTATTGGTTCACCGTGTTCAAGACCTAAAACCCATCGTCTTCGAGATAACGCGCGATATAGGACTGGACTGGCAAGTTGACTATATGCAAAATCATTTTATCAACGATTGTGAAAACATCATATTGTAAGTAAAATGTGACACTCCAGGTCAACTGTTTTTGTTTTCTAATGGCATTTTCTTTTGTGAAGCATTCATGCCTTTAATTACTTATGTATTTTATGATAGTATTAATGGAAATTTGAATCTAAATCAAATATGTGGTTTATGCGAAATTTTCGCAATAAGTATTTTTTTTTTAAATTATCTTCTGGACTTTAAAGGGACATAACATTTCGACTGGTCCAAACTTACAAGGGAATGGCACAGTCAATCGGTCACCGATTTTAACCAGTTTTTTATTTTGTTAAGCCGAAGAAGCCGAAAAATAAGACATGCTGAAACCGCTTTATTTTATATCTCGAGTATAGAAAATGATATATATCGCCGTGGTTTCCTCCCTCCCCTCGAATATTGGTTTTTCACATTATGGAAAAATACAAACTTTAGAAAAACAACTACTTTTTGGTCAAATAATTGGAAAAAAATGTTTAGATTATTGGGTAAACTTATAACCTTATACAATAGATTTTTTTTACTCCAAAAATGACGGCAGATTTTGATTTTGATATCAAACCTTTATGTTGATAGCATCGTCGAAAACACAATTTTTTTTTTTCTGTTCCGAGATGGAATTGGAAAACTGTTCTTAATTTCTTGACTATGTGTGGTAAATTTGATATTAACTCAGTCGAGCCCTGTCGAAATGAATAAAATATTTTCAAGGAACAAAACGATTTTCCGAATACAATTTTACATTACAATTTGGGTCAGTCTTAAATTAAATTAACTTATCTGAACTTTTCTGCTACTAAGTACATCAAACGATTTTAGCCTAGTCCTTTATAATAAAAATATTTCTGTTCCTGTTTTAAATACTGGTACATATTGTATAACGTATTATCCACCTTTTTTTTTTTAAATTGGTGTGATTTTTCCAGAAATGTTTATAATTCATTACGAATTATATAATATATGATTCGATTTTAATATATTTGCAATAGATATTTATGACAATAATTGTCAAGACATAACAATTGTCTGGAACTTGTTACTGTTTCTTTGGTGTATACAAAAAAAATTATTTTATGCTTCTACTTTCCTTTTTTCAATTTTTCGCTCTTTCTTACTATGTTTTTTTATCCAATATGAATGATTTAAAATTCTAAAAATGAAAAAGGATCATTTTCAAAATAAGTGTAATTCAAAACGCTTATATTGAAAAAAAAAGTTCTCTTAAAGCACTATTTGATAAACTTTTGTAACATGTTCTTAGGTCTATTATTATATTTTTTTTCTTTAGGTCACTGTTATCTTTAAAGCGATATTTTTCCCCAACAAGAGCTTTTGTTTTCCAAAGGGTCCGGCTGCGCGATATGGGCTTTTCTAAGATATATCCGATAGTCTGGTTGTATATCAAGCACTGTTGTATCAAGCACTGTTGTATCAAGCCTTTGTTTATTTTTTCAACATAAATTACCGTTTTAACATATTATTGTTAATCCTCTATGTATATGAAATGTTTATCATTTTATGTTACTTCCAAAAATAAACGCTATTTAGAAAGCCGTGCCCAGAAGGGGTCTGTATTTGTACAAGTTAAATCGCCTTCTGACTTTAACTTAACAACTTCACCAATGCTCCATTAGTGAAGATAAATGTTTGCATTGGTGAAACTGGCCAATGGCTGGTTGGTTAGTTGGTTTTTGTCATTTAATAGACGCTCATATGTAGACACTAACATTTTGGAATTCTGTCATGTTGGCGTTTTTATATACCATTTTTATTGCCAATTATTTTTTATTTAAATCAAAGAAAATCTAACCACAATTTCAATTGTAAGGCATAATTTAGAATAAAAAAATTGTCCATTGCACTTTCGTTTTTTTACACTACTTGTAACTCCAAGGACCATATTATTTTATTTTTTAACTCCTTTTAAAATTAAAAAAAAATTAATATCTCAATTTTTTTTTATCTGTATTTTCATAAGCGTACATTAATTATTTAAATTAACAATTTTCAGGAAAAGTTTCCCCTTATTCACTTCTACAACTTTATTGATTATTCTCATAACTTTTCGGGCCCAAATTGCCCATTTTCAACGGATCTTGTAATTTGCTTTTTAATAAACTTGTTCATGATTATAATTAGTATAGTAACTGCCTATTTGCCATTGTAATTCATCAATCCACAGGGATTCTTTAGCTTTATATAATAGTATAGATATAATTACAATCGGGCATCCATTTCTTCGTTCTAAAATACAATAGTCCCAAGTATTTACATTTTTTCCCAACTTATTAAACAAGACAGCTTGCTAAGGCGAAGATTTCTTCTGGGGATTTTACTGTCCGATCAGAACCAATCTCTTTCACTTTATACGTCGTGGAAATAAAATTACCTACAGAAATGTGAAAGGGCAACAGCATGTTCTATCTTCGATGTAACCAGAATAGATAAAAAAAAAAACCCAGGATTTTCAGATATAAAAGGCAGTAAAAAAAAAAATCTACCGAGCACCCTTCATCTGGAATCAAGATTATGAAATGACAGCCGAAATTCATTGAACGCTCCACTACAAAACATATGCCAATATAGTTTATATTATATTATATTATTATATTATATGCTTATAAATTAATTTGAGGCACTTCAATCATCATTTACTTCTCCGAATCTACAGTAGAGCTCATTTAAATGATTGATTTTTACCATGTAATTAATCATTTCAATTAAATGAAAGCTAATATAGATTTGAAATTTAATTACTTATTTTCGCTAAGGTAAATTCAGTATAATAGAACAGAAAAAAAATTTTATTCTGGGAAAAATTCTCTTAAGAATAACTAACAAAGGAGTAGAAAATAAAATTTTTAGTCATTTTAATAAAAGTTAGTAAATTAATTTGTGGGCAAAATACCTATTACAATAAATAAATAAATAAAAGCATTAAGTTATCAAAATATAAACAAAATAAATTTTGTTAAAAAAAAAAAAAATTATCCATTAAGAAAAATCGAGACCATAAAAAAATGAAAGAATTATTTATGTCTGTTTTTTCAAAAAATATTTAAATATATAAAAATAATCATATTATAAAAATAAAAATATAGAAGAATAAAAATATTTAAAAAATGCTGCAAATTATCACACAATGTTTTTTTATTTCCATATAACGATATATAAACAATATCAGATGTGTTCCACCCACACGAAGTGCCTTACCGCTTAAGTCCAATAAAAAAATTGTGCTATATCTTCGCTAATATTAAGATTGTTTTTACAGAGGATTAGATTATCTTCCAAATCATAGTTTAGGATTTATGATGTATGGCTTTCGAGTTATCAAAATAATAAACATAGATGAACCGGTTTCCATAGGAACGTGGGCAGAATACTTTATAAAGCATGTCTACAAAGTTCAATACGCTATATCTCTGCTAATACTTGTCCGATTTTTTTGTAGTGATTTTAATTTCCTTGCGCATGATTAAAAATAAATCTATTTGTTGACCGGATGTTGGATTTTTTTATTTTATTCGATTTTTGGATTATGCGTATCTTGGGAAATAAAACCTCAAAGTTTGGGCTGGGTGATGTGGGTTTTTTTTCTTGGTCGATTACAAAACCAAAAATCTATATTCAAAAACGTAGATCGGATATAGATTTTAAGAGTAGAAAGTTTTTAAATATAGCATCTGACATAATAAAAACTGTCCAATTTTATGGACATATTGAGGAAAAAAAATTGATATATTTTTTTCCGTTCTACTTGAGCCCTTAAAAGGCTTATATAAATCCGAAACGTTAAATTTATGTATTCTAACGATATCTTTTATGAGAATAGTTAATTTCTAATATTTAAAAATATATTCCGTGTGTGAATGTGTTTTAAATTATTTTTTACTGAAGTCGTATGATTTGGCACTTTTAAAAAATCCATTTAAGATTTCTTTTTATAAAGATTCTTTCAAATTTTTTCTCCGAAACTATAGAAACGAATAAAAGAAGACAGTAGGATTTAAAAAAGGTGTATTTTTCTTGAAAAATAAATGATTATTATGAAATTTTTTTGTTTAGTTCTTGAAAATAATGGTGACTTGGTAAAAATTTATTAAGTTTCTGACATCAGTTCTTAAGTTTACCTCATTATTGAGGTTTTCAGAAATAAAATTTTTTTTCAAGGTATTTTAATTTTTGCTCATTTTTATTTGTTGTAAAATCAAAAGAAAGGTTTAACGAAGGTTCTTAAAATCAAAACTGTTTAAAACGTCGAGATTTTTTATTGTTTTGGCACTTTTTTTTTTTTTTTTTTTTGGTTTCAATGCAAGAATTTTTATATTGGTAAATTATATTAGTAAGGTCCTGAGTGGTCATGCCAATTAAGAAATTTGAGCAATGCAGATAATTAATTTTATATATTAAATTTGAATTTAAGTATGTCTCCGTTTTATGTTTGATTGGATTGAGAATTGAAAATTTGGATAGGTAAATTAGGAGAATATATCCGATTTTTATTTTATCTATATCATGCACAATAAAAGTTTTCTTAAGGGACTCAGAAAGATTATTTTATATATTCTGATATCTGTATCCAGGGAATAATGCATAATTCGACATTTGGTCATTGGGAATAGACAAATAGTAATTTAAATAAAACATTAACATTTTGAATGAAATATATTGCTGAATTCATGTTGCTTCGTGTAATTAAGGATAATGGTTCGTTGAATAAATTATTATCTAGCTGTAGGGAGGATACTGATCAATAATTAATCATCAGAATCTATCCCATGTAATTAATTTCCTCTGATATTTGAAAGGCGTGCAGATGTCATTAGTTTGTTTTATTAATTTATTTGTATTTCTATTATCGTGTGTATATTGTATATTCATTAGCATTTGTTTGTTATATCAGATAATCGTTAAAATATTATAACATTCTTTGTTCATTTTTTGTTAAATCATGGCTATATGTTAAAAACTATTTAATTTTTTTATTTTATTTTTTCCGTCAATTATCTTAACTGAAAGGACTATTGTGTTGAGTTTAAAACAACGTTACGATATCTAAATTAATTTTACAAGTTTTGTGATCACTGGGCCCAAGTAAGGTATATTTTTAATGAATAATTGTTATTCGTCCCTATTTAAATGTACAAAAGTAGTTTCGAGATAAAATCTTTCAGTGCGTAAATTAGTGATTAGATATCAGAAAAGAATTATCGATTGGGATATAGTTTTATAATATCATTAATTTGTCTAAGTAAAGTTTAAAATAAAACCATTTCACCTTCATTTTTAATTGTTTATTTCGAATATGTTTTAAACGATGAAATTGATGCTGGACCATTTTTACAATAGTCCCCAACTTTCTTCCAACTGCGGGCCAAATCAGCCGAACCGAATATGGACTGATTTGAACGAATTTGAATATGGGGTTGCCGAGAAAAATATTTTTGCGCATGCGTTAGTGATAATAATGGATGGAATTTGATAAAATGTATGTAGGACTTGGGACAATCTTGGTACCAATCCGTACAATTATTGAAAATTTCATTAAAGCGGGCCAACTTTAGGTGTTATGCCCGTCGCAAGGATTTGACTACAGAAAGGTCGGCAGACATTATACCAGATTTGTTCTTTGAAACACTCCAAGAAAACCTGGATGACATAGCTTGCTGGGTCATATCAAAGATGGAGGATGAACATGAGTGACTCTTGTCCTCAGGTGTTTTCAACAATATTCCCGTTTCAGATTCTGGCATAGTGCGTTATTTAGGTATCAGCCTGGACCAATTACCGACATGGTCAAGTCACATAAGACTGAGGAGAAAAGAACAGAACCAACGATACGGACTTCTTTCTAGGATAATTGGCAGACGTTCAAAATTATCACTGACTAATATACTAACTATTTACAAAGTACTCATAAAACCACTTTGGTCGTACGGTATTGAGTTATGGTGTACTACAATATAGTAAAATCTGATCCTTTTAATCAAAAATACTTAGACAAATTGTTGATGCCATCTTTTATTTTTCTCATAAGATGATAGATCGTTTCAATAATTTGCACTACCGACTGACTAAAGTCTAATCCACTGATACAAGCACTAACCACTTCCATACGATCCGCCCAGAAGACTATTGTGGCGTTGTAAGGAGACTATAATCTACTGAGATTCTTATGTTTTTATTATTTTAGTTTTCTAGTTCATTTTAATTTGGTATTTGTTCTTCTTTTTTTTTGTATTTGTTTTTTAGCATTTGTATTTTTCTTTTATATATATATATATATATATATATATATATATATATATATATATATATATATATATATATATATATATATATATATATATTAGATCTGCTTTGATAGCATATTTGTCGATTACTTTAGACAAATATTTATGATAAATATATATGGCTTATTTTAATATGGTCAAAAATATGTACCGCTCTGATAAATAAATACTTTTAAATAAATGCTAGTCCATAAATAAAATACATAAATTTAAAAAAATAAATAAATAAAACAACCCCATGATGAAAATTTAATTTTTAAACCTTTTTTTTTGTTTCACTTGGAATTTGACAGTTACCTGATTTCATACTTTTGCCGACGGTATATATAATTCAACCTACTTGATCCTACTCCGTTTTTTTTTTAAAAACGAAAATGTTGTTCTATTTTCGGTCCAACATACTGACTGACACTTAGCTTTGACCTAAGCTTTCAGCATGTCAAGTAAATTTTAAGGCTGGCTGAAAACATGTTTCTGTTTGACGAACACGACAGTTCACAAAATGAAGCAGAGAGCCATGTTAGACGGCATTCAAGCGACACGACACGGATGTGTTGTACTATGTAGCGATGAAACTAACTCTGCACTCTGACCTCTTTGGATCTTTTAGAGTGGGAACATGCTGACTGCAGAATGCTATATAAGGATTTTTGTATAGCAATGACCTTATGGTTAGAGGGTTAAAGCACTAAGGGTCTATAATATTGGCACGATAACAAAAACAATGCTTCGCTATAATGGCATCAAAGACCACAAATCTGTCGTTTATGAAGCTTACCAAACTCCATATCGTCGAGATGTGATTTAATGTTATTTACCAATAGGCGCCAACCACAACCCCCATACGCGTCCAAGTCAGTTTCACTTTTTGTAAAGTATGTCGATTTGTAAAATACCTGATGCTGAACTCTGCTCAATCAATTTTAGTGTCCTTAGAATCCGGATTTTCAAATAAGTCTTTAAAAAATAATTTTTTTATTTATTCATTTTCTCTTATATGCAAAACATAGTTGCAAAAAGTTGTTAATTCAAATCAAGATGGACATAATGCTGTTATACGTTTTCTTTTTAAACTGATTGCACATCTAAGGGTAAAATAAAAGAATATTCATTTTTTTTTTTTTTTTTTTTTTTTTGGCACTTCCAAAACAGTCTTCTATATTATACCTACCATGTTGGAATCTTTAGAATTAGTTAATAAAATTATATTTTATAAGATTGCTTATTAATCAGTTTTTCGTTTATCCTGCAAAATCATGTATTTGAAACATGGTAGGCTTCACGGTGGCAATGACGATAATTTAAAATGCTGTTTCGCGACGAAACTTTTAAAAATCAATGATTCTGGCAGACGCGTTAATTAGACTTAAGTTATATATATATATATATATATATATATATATATATATATATATATATATATATATATATATATATATATATATGTACACAGGGTGTCCTTTTTAAATGGATATCTGAATTTCTCTTGAACCGATTACGTTATAAAAAAAATAAAAATACATATTTAATATTTTTCAGTCTAGTTTAAAATTTAGACCTGTTTTTGAAAAAAAAATTAACGGGGTCTCTCAGATTCAGTACAACTTTAAAATTTCAAATAGAAACCTATGCCTTCCGATACATCATTTTAACGGATTTTTGAAACTGAATTCAATGGTGAAACCAAATTTTAAATTGGTCAATAAATTACAAAGTTATGGTACAAATACATTTTGTTTGTTTCGGTATTAACTCTTTTTAATTGCCTTTACATTTTTTTTTGTTACACAGGAATTAATTGGGTCACATCGTGGTTGTTATCTTTTTAGCTGTAATTCATAATAAAGGTTTATTTTAAAGATGTAGTGAAAAAACAGGAATAATATGATTGGCAGCGTTTATGCCAATCATAACCCTGCAACATCAGTTGAAGAACTGTAGTAAAGAGTGGAAAATGATTGTCAATCCATCGAGTCAGCACCAGTGAGTCCATCGCACTGAGCACCAGCGAAGAGTGGCTAAGAAGAGACCAACCTTTGCATCGTCGAAGATGGTAGGCAGGAATTCAGCCGGGCCATTTAAAAAGGACACCCTGTATATATACATAACTTATATAATTATATATAGTTATTATAACTTATTTAATTAATTATATATTAGTTAAACTTAAGAACAGACTATAATCACCTACTGAGTCAATGTTGATACTGTGTTTCTATTCTTGTTTTTCGTTGGAAAAAGTATTCGGCGACTATTATATTCACAAACTCCATAGCTCCTTCATCTTATGCTGTAACCTAGGAGTCAGTTGTAGACCTGCTGAAGACATTCCCCCTCTCACCCCTTCTCCGACTCATAGAGTCCACTCGAAGGAGGCAAATTGCCACTTAGCCTCCTCAGTGCTAAGGTGATTAAGGGAGGCCGTAATGAGGAGACCCCATCACTATTCACACAGGTGTCTCCTTTCATCTGTGCTAATTCTACTTCATCAAGTGGTCCCGTCGTAACCAGCCTTCGTTAGGGGTGGTCTACATTCAGTGTCTTGTCTTCACCGTACTCTGATCAGTGGAGTATTTGCATTCCCTCTGAGCTGAATATATTTGCATTAGGACTCTGTTAAAAGTTTCTTAAAATTCCATATTCACAAAGTTTGAATTAGATTTTTAATTTCTTCTGGACTGTATTGATTTCCTACTAAACGAAGACGAAAAACAGGTTTCTCTGGGAAAAAATCCTACTGAAAAAATTCTGATTATTATTCAAGAAAATAAATTTATGAACAAAGATAAAATATGGTAAAAATATTTTTGTTTTTAAGTGGACTTGTTATTAATAAAGTTACTTAATTAGGGATTGATAAATTGTTTGTCACTTCTATCATTTTGTTTTTATTGAAAACTAGTTTCAAATGTTATACATTCAACTTCAGTACTAAAAACACACAAAAATTCAAAAATAAGCAATCCAAAATACAGTTTGGTATTATTATACATATTAAACGTAATATAAATTAGTATTATAAAATATTTATAAATTATGACTATAAATAGAAGTGACAAATAATTTATCAATCCCTAATTAGAATTACCCTTCTATACCATCAGGCGGACGTCAACTAATTAAGTTACTATTTTTACCCATTCGGTAAAATAAATTTTTCCCTAATCCGACCCCCGTATTTTAATTAGTTCGGATTATATTATATTACTGTACTTCTTGAACCTGTCCTCATAGACCATTGATGTTTTTTTCCTCAAAAACAACTTAGGCCGTAAATATGAAATATTTGTTTTGTAGATCATAGTTTTGTTTTGCGGTTCTCAAATGAAAATTTTTATCATTACCCAGTATCTTTTTGAATTCTCCCTCCTCCTTTTTCAATAGAATTCTAAGAAAAAGTACATAAACTTTGTGATCGGATCTATCGACTTTCTTGAATTTTATCCCATCTCTACTGCTAACAAAGTCATCTGGAATTTTTATTCTTGTTTATCTTTCAAGCTTTGACAAATTTTCTCACAAAACTTGATATATTTTAGGAAGAAGTATATTTCACAATTTCTTTTTTTATTATAGATGCACTGAAAACGAAAAGGTGTTTTTTAAAATGTATCTTTTAACCTGATTCCATAAAAGCCAAATGGGACGATCATTAGCGTAGGCGGTCAGCTGGCTGTTATGGGGCTGTCCTTAACAACTACCACATTCTTAGGATAGTTACGGAAGGGAAGGGGAATAAGTTTTTTTATCCTGAATACATGAATAAATAATAAAACTTTTAAAAAGGTAGGATGACTTCATCAGGATCAGGGCACTCATACCTTTGAGTCAACATCACTCTGAACCGTTACAGTTTAATATTCATACAACGCATTGATAAAAATAACTTTGATGTATTTATTGGAGTATAAAGGCTTTGGGATTTTATTGGTTAGGATGGTCTCAGAAGCCACGATCCATCCATTGCAATGACGCAAGAGAGGTTGTTTGCAGGCTCGGACCAATCAGAACGTATTTTGGTGATGCATTGCCATCAAACTTCTTCGGTTGACATCCGCATCATGGTATAGAAGGATCAATCTAATTAGGGATTGATAAATTATTTGCCACTTCTATAAATTTGTTTTATTGAAAACTAGTTTCGAATGTTATAGATTCATCCTCAGTTCTAAAAACACACAAACAATTCAAAAATAAGCAATTCAAAATATAGTTTAGCATTAATATACATATTAAATTAGATTAATATAAATCAGTATTATAAAACATTTATGAATTATGAATTTAATTAAGACAAGAAATCAATTACATGTTGGTACTCACCAAGGTTTAAATGGATTATATCAAACAGAAAAGTTTGTACTGGTTTCTTCTCGCATTGTACTAACAATGAACGAAAGCTAGGTGGGATGTTTTTTGGTAAACTGTTTAAGAAGGGTCAGGGTTTTTCCAGTAATGCCGGTGTGTAATTGTTTTTTTCTGTTATAGTTGGGAATAAATTTGAGATTGGACTAGTGGAGATATTTATTTGGTCATTTAAGCCAAAATCTGGATTGGATTTGAAGGATTTTATTATTTCAAGTGGTTCATATATATTTAATTTATTACTTATTATTATATGCACGTATGCGTTCCTTTAGTCTCTGATTTAGTGATATTCCAGCTTTTTCTGTGTATTTGGCTGCACAATCATTACAATTTAGTTAGTATACTCCGCTTTCTTGGAAAGGGTCTATTTTGTCTTTAGAAGAAGAGAAATATGAGGATAGGGTTTTTTCTATTTTAAATGCAGGGTTTAATCCTAGTTTTTTTTTCAATTAATTTCCGACTTTGGTGGATATAAGGCCGTAATATGGAATCAAAACATAATTTTTCGGGATGGGCCTATCTTCGGGGATTGTTGAATAGAATTGATTGTTTTGATTAGATGTTGAACATCATTAATTGTCTTTTTTTGTATTTGTTTTTTTTTTAATTAAAAAAAAAACAAAATCTAATTTAATATGTATAATAATACCAAACTATATTTTGAATTGCTTATTTTTGAATTTTTTGTGTGTTTTTAGAACCGAGGATGAATGTATAACATTCGAAACTAATTTTCAATAAAATAAATTTATAGAAGTGCCAAATAATTTATCAATCCCTAATTAAACTTCTTCGGGCCAATTAGCATTGCCCAATTAAATATGTATAAACAAAGCAGTATATGTAGTTATAAGTAATTATATAAATCAATTGCATAGTATTGTATCGGTCTCGTCTGCAGTTTATTATTTCACAAAGGTTAATCGCTGGATGGACAATTACAGATATAATACTATGATGTAATCAAGTGAAATAAGAGCTACCGAATTGAGATATTGAGCTAACCCAAGACTTGACAAGGACTAATACTACCTAGAGGAAACAGAAATAAGACGACTGATGAAACATGGCCGCTCAGACGATATCACTAGTTCCGAACTTCAATCTCGACATCCTTTCAGCTACTGGCTAAGCCAATCATCTATCGTCCCCGCTTTCTAACTTTTCAGTAATTAAATGAAACATAATAGAAACATTCAATGTGTGACTAACAAACCGGTTCCGAGTAGAAGAGTCTAGAAGCAAAACGACTAGCACTTTACAAATGGCACCTGGGAAATGTTTAATCGGGCAATTAACGGAATACCAGAAAAGAAATTAGGGCCATTCCTCACCGGGAAACATTCTAACGGCTGGCTAATTTATACTTTTATTTTTCCTATTATAACGATTTAATTATTAATAGTAAGGTCCAATAAACCAGAAGGTTCGATGCCGATAACACCATAACCACCTTCCAGATAAAAGAGGTTCTCTATTGCCTTTCTCAGAATGTATAGATGAAGCCTGTCATTCTTCTGTCAGTCAGGCCAAGCTCTTGTATCTGCGGCATTTTAACTTTCTCAAGGTAAATTGGATTATAAATATCATATTGAAGAGTAGCAGTTTATATATCTAGATATCTAGTTTTGATTGTTGCATAGGTCTGCATAGGCAACTATTGTAGATTTGGGGCAGTTTGGAATATCCTATGGTTTATATGATGAGTACTTAGGAGCGTGTACTGACATGGCCCTTGAGGTATTCCTGCTAAGGCTGGTTTAAAGGAGGCGGAAGGCAAAAAAATATAATAACAAATTTTCAATATAAAGTGCGTTAAATATTTATAATTAAAATAGGACTGAGTAAAAAAAAAATACTGCACATCTTTTTGATATAGGTTCTTTAAAAAAAACTCTGGATATGTACAATGTACAAAAAAAAAATAGAAAGTGAATTTTTAAACGGATTTTGAGAAAATATTCCTTGTGTTAACTTGCTAACACAGGGATTCCGCCTCCCTTAAATGATAGAAAGTTCTGATCCTTGGCCGAGAAAGAAAAATCTTGTCTGAAAGGAGTGAAGAATAAGATAGTAATTAAAATCTTGGTTTGTATAAGTATAGTATATTATTTCTCTGTAACATATTTTTATCATTAAAAAATTATTTCGTATAGTTTTGAGTTCTGAGTCCATTCATTGTCGAGACCACTTTATTAGAAATACTAGTCACAATCAGCATGCCTGATATTGTTCTCAATGAATAGGAGGAGGTTGAGAGATCTTTTCTACTAATCTCTTTAACTAGATAAGGACCGCGGGAGAGTTACCGCTGGGTTCTTCATCCCCGGGCTATTATCTATTTGCAGCAGATCATAATTTAGTGTTATTGTAATAATTTAGATGGGGTAGATAATTATTATCACATTCCCCAATATCCAGTCCAAAGTGCAAATATAGCAGGAAGAGCACGGAATCCGATTTAAAAGAATCTCAGATGAAAAGAATTAAGGACAACGAGGGAGAGTAATAAGTAAATGAGAGTTTGGAGAGTCGCTCGGGACGAAAGATCCGACCATTGGGACAATGAGGACGTTCGTTCCATCACGGAATAGCAGCTTCTACTTCTTGCCTCTTTTTCAATTTCTCATTTTTTCCCCCCTTTCCTTTACGTTTTCGCTTCAAGCTTCTTTATTTATCTTTCACGGGAACGCTGTATTAAAAGGGAGGGGGAAAAAAGAAAGATACAACAAACAACTGGAACTTTAATAAGGACCCAGGACCAATTCAGTGACCGTTTCTTGCTACGGATTTCCTGAATAACGAGACGCAGAATACACAAAAAGAAGGGGGGATATCTACGAAAGAGATCTGTTGTGAGTATAGTGAATAAAAAATGTCGAGGAGGATTGGATTCGGTAAAAGTGAGTTGATATTTATCAACTAAAAGCCGTTCCTCGCTATATTTCTTTTTTAGTGAAAACAAATTTTCGCAGTTAATGTTTAAGAAAAGCATAGAAACCTTTCTATATAATTGTGACGAAACTTCTATTTGTTACAAATATCTATAGTAAAATCTTCTCTATGTTTATAAAAAATACACATTATTGATTTTTTTTTTACTATATACTTATAGTATATAGTATAGTATATACTTATAGTATATAGTATTAGCATATATATCCTGTATTTTATTTATATAACATTGTTTTGTTTTTTATTTATTATTCATATTAGTATTTATATGAATACGTATCCACGGAACAAGAAAAATAGAAGAAGAATACTGGCCTAAAAAAAACAAAAAAAAAACAGAGAAATGTATGAGGAAACTGATGACTAGGAAACAGCATTAAGGGATAAAAAATTTGCAAAAAGGATACTAAAATTGTCGGGCAGATGAGAAGAATGAGTGAAAACACGTTGAGCAAATAGATATTCGACAAGGTTATGGGACTAAGAAACATCAGAGGATACCCCAGTCAGGTGAAAGAGGAAAGAACAAGGCTTGGTATTATAGAAAAAGAATACCAAGAATGAGAAAAATTCAGAAAATAAATTGAGGTCCTTGTAGTGGAAAAGAAGAGGAGAGAAGATAAAAAATGGACAGCCTAGCGAAAGAGAGAGAGATGAGTGAGAAAATGAAGAAAATATGGGCTAATAAGAAAGCCGAGAAATGATATACACGCGGTCTTTAGATGTTCATTATCGCGAAATAATAATAAGTATTTATATAATTTATTGAATTTAATTTTAAATTAAATACTTGAATTTAATTTCTATCTTATCTTTCAATCAATTTAAGTTTCTAAATCCCTGCATACATGGCGTCTTTTCAGTTATCTTTATTATCAAGTCTTACTTGAGTAAGTACTTACTTTTATTTTGCAGCATAAAAGTTTTGGCCACCTGAAATATAATTCACTGGCTTTACTGTAATAATGACTCCCCGTTAAACTCATGAGTATGATGTATAAATTGAAATAAATCACGGGGCCAAAGACAGCATAGACATCCATTGACATCAATTTATTAAACAGAAATTATTTATAAAAAAAAAAAAATTAAACATTAAAGGTTATTATGCAGCTAATAGTTGAATATTAAAATAAAACATGATCTCTGAATGCAATAACACAAACAGTTTAAATGTATTATAAAGCTTGGTGAGTACCAACATATATTTGTGATTTCTTGCCTTAATTAAATTAATAATTCATAAATGTTTTATAATACTGATTTATATTACATCTAATTTAATATGTATAATAATACCATACTATATTTTGAATCGCTTATTTTTGAATTTTTGTGTGTTTTTAGAACTGAAGCTGAATGTATAACATTCGAAACTAGTTTTCAATAAAACAAAATTATAGTAGTGGCTAATAATTTAACAATCCCTAATTATAAATTATTTTCCACTTCTATAACCCTGATACCTAAACCGTACCATTTACCTACAAACACCTCACCTTTGTTTCATTACAATCATTTCCATTACTAGTTCAGTGCGAGAACTAAGCAATGTTAGCTTTTCTGCTTGATATATTCTACTTAAACCTTGGCGAGTACCAACATGTATTTGATCGCTTGTCTTAATTAAATTAATAAGTCATAAATGTTTTATAATGCTAAGTTATATCATTTTTTAATATATATAATAATATCAAACTGTATTTTAATTGCTTATTTTTTAATTGTTTGGGTGTTTTTAAACTGAAGATGAATGTATAACATTTGAAACTAGTTCTCAACGAAATTATAGAAGTTGCAAATAATTTATCAATCCCTAAATAATTAAATGTACTCTACATCTACCTAACTTATGCTGGAGAATATGTTTCTACTCTTCGATGTTAATACCGCGATATCTGGAGACAGTGTGTGATGAAGCGACGCTTCTTCAAAGATTTGCGAACTCTGGCATTAACTATGCTTGGGGCTTTGAACGGCTATTTACCTCGTACATATTTTTTATTTATTTGTTTCTTTGAGACGTGTTATTTTGCTACATCTCAGTATATTTATTTTAATTAATTCGAGGGAAGACAGTTAAAATATTGTCAACGTATAGCAATAAATAACTAACCAGTTAACGTTTTGCCAATTCAGCCATCATCAGGAAAGAAAACGATAAGATCGCATAAATGCAAATCTGAAATAGCATATTTCATATGCTTCTATTTTGCTGATGCCCGAATTGGCGAAACTTTAACTGG
This sequence comes from Rhaphigaster nebulosa, assembly GCA_948150685.1. Classification (NCBI taxonomy): domain Eukaryota; kingdom Metazoa; phylum Arthropoda; class Insecta; order Hemiptera; family Pentatomidae; genus Rhaphigaster; species Rhaphigaster nebulosa. Next base: position 39,894,695 of record OX411312.1, on the reverse strand, counting down.
TTAGTTATTTACTGTTGTTTGCGGAGCTCAAGGCTTTGTTTTTGGAATTATCCAATCATCTAATTTTTTACCTTATTAACTTTATGTTGTGTTCCATTTTGACATTTCTGTAAGATTACTGTTTTGGTTGAAATATTAAGGAAAGTTGTACAATATTAGAGCTTTGGTCTGTGGTACATAAAATTCTCTTTATTTTCTAGAAAATCTTTTATTTTCTATTGTAGGTTTATCGGATCCATTGTTGCTGATAATCTCTCCAAGGTATTTGAACTGTTTTGTGACTTTAATCTGCCCATATTTGGTCTTCACTGTTTCCTTCATATAATTTTTCTTGGTTCTGGAATGTAAGAAATATAATTTCTGTTTTCTGAAAGGAGATCTGGAGTCCAGCTTTCTCTGCTATTTCCTTGAGTTCATTGATTTGTGTTATACTAAACCTTTGGTTAGTATAACAGATTTTCAAAATTTTGTATCTTTTTTTTTTCTTTTCGTTTTTAAGAATCGAACATTATTAGCTATAAAAGAAAAGAGCTACTTGAAGGTTAAGCTCCTTTCGAACGCTTTATAAGTCTTTATTGTTCCAGAGCTTCTCATGAACTTACAAATTGTTTAGCCCTGCAAACTCAGCTGGAAGAATGAGTCCCTTTTTGCTGAGGCAAAGAGAGTTGTATTTTTTTTTCTTCCTGCAACTTATTCAGGACCATCCTTGGATGTTCATCGGTAGGACATTGTGGCAAAGTTCCTTATCTTCTTACCTTAGAAAAGTTTGTCAGCCTGCGGTACTATCGTCTATGTAAATCTTGAAAATTTCCATAGCAAAGGAACCTTTGTATTTTAAGCAATTTATGGATTCATGAATTAAAACAACTCCATTAACATTGAAGCGATCAGTTTCCCCCTCTTTTTTTTTTTTACATATTATTTTTGTTTGATTTTTTACGGGTTTTCAATTCACTACATAACTTAGCAAAGCCGCATTGACCAAAAGTGTCTATTTTTTTTATTTTATAATGGATTCAAACTCATTTAGGCAAAATAGGGTATTATCGTATCGCAACTGCCGTATAAATGATGGTACAATTCAAAATTTGAAATCGTAAAATCATATTTAAATTTGTTTTTTTTTTCTACACTTTTCAATGCCATCTTATAAAAAAACACTGAAAATTACTAATACCCTACGACCGGGTATTACGAATATTCAGTGTGTTTTAATTTGAAGGTATTCAATAGTGTTTTTAGAGAGAAATTATTTATTTATTGAATAATATTACATTCTGTCTCAGCATGGACAATGGTAATAGTATGTATGGTAATGATCCAAAAAATCATTCATACCATATTTAAAAAAAAAAATAATAACAATATAAATAATAAACTATAAATAATTCAAAAGTGTATAAAAAAAAAAAATTGTAGGACAGGTACGATATGTCTTCTGTAAAATTTTTGCCACTAGTCTACCCTCACTAAATAAATGAATCGTCATTCAATATTAACATTTAATTATTATGTTTTAATACAAAAGATTATAAATTCAAAAATTTATATTATCCAAAATTGTTATACTATAATATAAAAATTGTTATATAATTATATATATATATATATATATATATATATATATATATATATATATATATATTGTCACCAATCTTCCCTCTCTAAATAAATAAAAAGTCATTCAGTATCATCAATTATATTAAATTGTTTTGTGTTGTTAATTTTGTTTAAATGTTTTTTACATATCGATTCTCTTTCTTTATTTATTTTTTCTGTGTGCTTATCTTATTTTATTTTATTTTTTTCTATATCATATTACAATGTAAATTTATGTTCATATATATTTTTCTCACTATGAGATGTAAATAATTATTTTAACGATAATATTTTGTTAAACGGGTAAATGTAAGTTTCTTTCCTCACTCTCTTTGTTCTCTTTTATTAGCACTCTTCTATATTGCTTCACAAGATTTCTTTTTGTTTTATTATTCTTATTTTTTTGTTTGTACAACATATTTATTCATAGGGGACTTCGTCCCAGAATAAAGTTTTATTTCTATTCTATTCTATTATCCAAAATTATTATATTATGTATCATGTTATATTGTTGCCAAAATTGTTATATTAAACAATTCTAATGTTATTAGGACAATTAAACTATTTTATTTGTTCATTATGAACGGAGGAAGAAATTTAATTACAAACGAATATTTAACGACGCTAGTCCTGTGGAGAAAGCAAATGTTTACATTCCAAAATAAATAACCCCACATGAATACATTACCAAGAACAGAGTTAGAAATTATTGATATTATACTGTACACGATTTTAAATTAATTATTCATGTAATCTTTACATTTACTCTATTTTGATAGAATTCTGGACATATAACCTGTTAAATTTTTCTGTAAAAATGCATTAATATTTTCTAATTTTTAACAAGTTATTCACTTTCCTTCAGAAGGCAGTATAATTATTGGTCTTCTTTGAATTCTTGAATCTTGAATACTTGAACAACATAAAAAAATAAAATAATTGAAGGATAAACCACAAATATAAGAATAATAATGCTGCGATCAATATAATATAAAATACACATTAAACTTATTAATGTTTTAATATGGCCGATGTTTCTTCTTATTTCATAGGGCTTCATAGGTTATTTCATAGGTTATAAAAACAACTTAAAATTAAACTTATCTTAAAAAAACTTTTTAAATCCACCTCTTTTGTAGAACCCTTTACTAGATTAGGAAATGGTTGATTAATAACTGGAAAAAATAATTGTAGAGAAATGAGAAGGTAGTTGGATAGATTAAAATAAGCAAAAGAAAGAAAAAAAAACTTAATGTAATCGAATGGAGATGAAAATACTATGAATTATGTAGATGTATGATAAAATGATAATAGGGAAAAGGAAGAAAAGAAAAAAAAATGTAAAATATATATATATATATATATATATATATATATATATATATATATATATATATATATATATATATGTATATGTATATTATTTCCAACTAAGGATTGATTAGTATGCTGTATGTTGTTGCAACCCAATGTTTTTGGGCAGTATTGATGCTCAATAAATCATTTCTCTGCACTATCATTATTTATTTGTTATCACTCTGTTCTTATTCAACATTTTTGTTCGTTTTATAGCCCCAAAGAAGGACTGAACGTCTGCAGGTACATAGAAAAACTTTGTTCTAATTAATTGATGTTTTGTTTGATTTTTGCACCCACCCTCTATCTTCTAGACTATTATTAACAATTCCTCTCATCAACTCCTTGGCCGTATTTATAATTCCATATATATGTATATATATATATGTATATTTTTTTTTTTTTTTTATTACCTGAGGTTTACCAATGTAAATGTGTTACACAGACGCTTGCAGGACTATTGTATCTTAGGTTGCAAGATAGGTTATAAAATACTTCATATTAATTTAAAATTAACTAATCGTTGTATCAAAACAGCTTTTGCAGGAGCAAAAGTTAGGGTTTTATATATTGATTAAATGCAGGAAGGAGCGTTTGTGTTTCAATTAAAACAAAACTTACATTTTTCTTTAAACTTTAACGATGTATAAATTACATATAAATTTATGTGGCATGCAGTCCATATGGGTTTAAGTAGTTAGGAGTGTATATTTAATTTTTGTCTAATTTCAGATTTACGGTTCAGCAAAAAAAGACGTACATATTTACAAAAACTGCAATTTTTTCAATCCGAATTTTAATATTAATTAATTTTAATACTAATAAGCTCTTTGGCACGTAACAAAAAAGCTCTACATGCCGACGTACAACAGTCAACTTTCGACCAACACCTACGTAATCTTTATTTCCGTTTTCATACTAACCTTCATGGACATATTAACAGACTGATATGGCTGACAATAGATGATATGGCTACGACAGGCATGTCCATTAGTACAGGACTTAAAAGGAGCTGGATGGGAGATCTCATTTCTGAATTAAGGAAGTAATTCAAGAGCGGGATGAAGTACTGCTGGATAGTATCCTTCCCCTTACAACTCTCCTTACATGCCAACTTACTTTTCCCATCCTCATATTAGCTAATTGTAACTCTCAAGATTGTGATAAGTGCGAATAAAGTTTCAAAAAAAAAAAAAATGTATATCTTCAGAGAGGATTCATGTGAATTCGCTAGATATCAATCTAACCAATATCACTTCGAACGCAACACAAGAACTGACATTTGTATCGATTGAACAACGATCAGATTTATCCCTCAACTCTATGAAGGGCCATGCAACCAATTTATAGAGTCTGCGTGTATTCCAGGAGGATCTCTCCACTAACCGAACACTTTTCCTTCTGCTATAAAAGTGGTTTACCTTTATGGGCTAGCTACCGACAGCCGGATTCGCAGACTGACAGTGACGCGGTAATGGGAAGGAAGTTGAGGCAGAGGGGACAAAGAAGGAAGAGGGTGTAGAAATTTCATTTAGGGATGGCGAGGGGATGCCAAGCACGTAGTCTGGGAGGGCAAACAAATACCTTCACCTTCCTCCGCACTCTCCATCGATCCTATTCCTGTCTGACGTCGGGTCGGGGGTACCGCCGCTCTGCGCCTCAGGGGGCTTGAGGAGCTAAATCATCCAAGTTCTTTTAAGCCAGGCATTTAGTTATAAAGTGTTATTATCGAAACAAGGATCCGATTCTGAAAGACATTCGTTTTTAGAAGTTGTTTTGAAAACATCGTTCTACAATCATATCAAATACTCATAATTCACAAAGAAGACGCTAAGTAGGGTCTATAGAAGCGGGATTTTCCGCGCTCACGTGTCTTGAAGAAAGCCTGCACCGAGACGTAGGCATTCAATAAATAGTTCTTACGATTTTTCGTGTTATCCTTGACTGCCACTCAAACCATTTTTTTTTTTCTAAGTTGAACTTTTTTGGGGAAAATGTGTAGAAATTAGAATTATATTACAAGTGTCCGAATTAAATTTTACGCAGTAATTATTTCTTCCGTAGTAGTTTGTTGCAACTTCTGCATAAATGAATCAAAGGGTGCAAATGCATTCTTATCCTGAAAATAAACAAGAAGACAATTAATCCAACCCTCTACTAAAGGGTAATTGCTTGAAGGGGTTAAATTAGTATGCTATTTATTTGTGTTAAGGTCTAACGTAGAGGGGATTGCAAATATTTATTAAGTACTGCAATAAATCCAGGTTGATACATTCCTAATAAATAAGAGGGTTCGTGGGGTTTTCAGTAATATATTAAATTGTGTACTTATAATCTGTTCAATTAAAAAAAAAATTATATATATATGTATATGTATACATATTTCTGTATACCTTAATAACATATGTTTCTTTATTTCTAATTATTCACATTATGATTAGCATATTTTTTTTATTACTTTATTTTTTTTTCATCTTCCTGTTTGTTAACTTTTTTTTACTATTGCTGGTACTACCTGTTGTTACATCTACGAATATTTAGTTATCTTGTTATGTTTTTCTTAGCCCGGTTGCTGGCCTAAAACTTGAGCCGAACCGTCGGCACACATTATAATAAGTTTTTTTTTTCTTATTTTGTGTTTATCCATTAACCCCACCGCCAACCAAGCTTCTACAAAAAAAAATTGTATTTATTTTTTTTTATTATACATATAAATCTGATAGTTAAACAACTTCGTCGTGGTTTACTATTTCCTACTTATATTTTTTACCATTATCAATAACAAATTTTTTGCTTGTTTGCTATAATTTGAGTTCATGCTTATAATTTATAATTTACCTTTTACTGTCTAACGATGTTAAGTTTTATTATCTATTAAATAAAATCATCCATAATGACCTTAATGTCCTCATGAATAACCGATTTGGCAAGAATTACCTACATATTTTCATTATAAAATCCATAACCATACCAACCTACTAGTTTCTATGCTTGCTTTCTAATCGACAATTATAATAATCCGAGACTTCAGGAGTTTTCAGGATGTTTGACATAGAATCTTAATTACAGTGCTAACTTAATTTACATTACTTTTTTTTTTACTAGTCGCTGTCATGTCATGCTAATCATTTAGCACATTTACTTGTTTTATTTTTTATAAAGTCGTTTTGAGAATCACTTAAATATATCATAAAACATAGTATTATTTTATTTGTTTCTTTCTGAAACAATTATTATTATTATATTAATATTATTATTAATATTATTTGATTAACCACTAAAGATATTATTACTGAATTAACTTTCATGATATTGTCTCAACTATTAATTTAGGGTGAGTATGAAAGTAATTCTTATATTTTATTTTTTTAATTTTAGCGTTTAATTGTTTAAAAATCAATTATATTTATGAAAATATAAGATCAATTCCTAGGTCTATACAGACCAACTTATATTCCGTACATATAAACACATATAATTTCCTACCGATTTCACTTTTTGAAATGATCTTCAGTAATAAAATTTATTTTAGTTTTTTTTTTATTTTTTAGCTTCTGCCCGTTTATAAAATCGGTACTCTATTGCAGTTCTAAATATATTTTATATTTTAAGGTATTATTTCTTTGCAGTAAACTGTCTTGCATTTATTTGGTTTCTTAAGGGCTAAAGAGAGAAACCTTACTGTCCATATTTATCTGTCCGACTTGTTAGCGAGCAGTCACTATAAAACATAACGCTGACAGCCACTCTACTTGGTATGTACAGAATACGCATTTAGGTTTATATTATAATTTTATTTATCTTCATAATTATTTATATTATTTGGTTTGTAGCTAAACCGTTATATTGTTTTTAAAAATAGTATGGAATTAATTCTGTCGATTAGTCATAAACCTTTATTAGCTTGATAAAAACAAAAAATATTTTTAATAGCATCATCGATCTGAGTTGGTATGTGAGGAATGCAATCCCGGGTTCGAGACCGGCTGAGACAGATAATTATTTATTCTGCATCAGACGTGGATCGACCCTGTGGGATCGGGAGACCCTCCTGGGGCTCACCCAGCCTCTATAAAGTGGGTACCCTTAATTGGGAGAAAAACCTGGCGGTTGAGCGTGATCTTGGCCGAATCACCTCCTTGCACAATCGTTGGCCTAGAAACAGTATGGTCCTTACCCCAAGTACTGAACCCAAGACCCTCATCGGGTTGTAGTGGTACAGGATTATGGGAAATTAAAGTTTTTGGTTTATAGTTTTTCATAATGCTAATCTAAAAGAAGAGGGCCACATTTAAAAAAAAAATTTTTTTTTTTTGCTTGGATAGCTGTTGACGTACGAGTATATTTCTAAGAGACAAAATGTCAGATTTTTAATTTCAATATTTACCATAATAGAAAATTTTGGTTAGTTTTTCTGAAAAGTTTATTCATCAAGCATAATGATTTCCTTCAAACTGCGATTAGAGATTAAGTTTATAAAGGCTGTCTTGATAAATATAATAATAAATTATTTTTAATTTTATAATTTTCTAATAAAAATATAATTCAAATATATATATTCAAATGTAATCATGCTGGGAATGATTTCTTTAATCATTATTAACATTTTCCTTTATTGAGAAAGCATATAATATTACTTAATAAACTAAAAATAACAAAAAACAATTATAATATTTATTATTCTTATACTAGGTGACAGAACAATATCAATATTATTTCGTACTATGAAATATTCAATAAAATATTTTGAGTTGATTTTTATTTTCAAATTCAATTTATTGTTTAAAAAAAGCTTCTTTATTTTTAAAATGAGTTTTTCATTCATAAAATCCACAGGAGCCCGCGCTGTGTTTTATGGAAAACTGCAATAATTTGATTCATGATTCATTAAAATGATTTTTTTTTTATTTTTTTTTTTTATGAAGTTTAACTTGTTTACAAAAACGGAAAAGGTATGTAGTATTGACTAAGAAAATGTCCGACATGATGTTTTGATTTGTGAGCTGAATAACAACTATAAAATTGGCAAACTTCAAATGCTTCTACTGTAAAATTCCATTTTTTCGTTTGTTTTTTTTTTCGTGTTCCATTTTTTTTTCGTTTCGTTACTAGTCACTCTTCTTCCAAATGAACGATATATCTTCCAAATCATTAGCCATTCTAAAGTACTTTAGGGACAGCATTTAAAAAAAAAATCATAAATGCTGGTAACTTCGAAATTAAAATTTTAAAAACTGTTCAAAATAAAAATAAAAAAATGAGACAAATGACATTTTATTTGTATTCAAATCGAAAAGGTACTTTTTACCCACATTCTTAAACACAAGTAATGACAAATTTTCCTATCAGTTTTTTTTTTTAATATTTTTTAACTTGATTGAGTACTTTACTAATGAATGGCAAATACCTTTTCCGAAACGTCAAAACAAATTCAGAAGTTTCTGTATGGTGTATTTTAGACTTTTAAATAGCATTAGGAAAACAGTAGGTATGCCTAATTTTTTTTTTTTTCTTATAAAGTTTCTTTTTCATCTAAGAAGGATTAAATATTTATTTTAGGTAAGTGAAAAAAAAATACAAAAATTCGTTAATCGCAATAAATATTAACCCGCGGTCTGCTTTACAATTCGAATTTTATTTCAATATGGATGAATGAATGAAAAAATACTATATTTATCAGTCAGTTTTATACAGAGGGTGAGTACAGTGAGGTGATATCTAAAATTCGCAACAAAATATATATATATATATATATATATATATATATATATATATATATATATATATATATATATATATATATTTAAATATATATTTTAATATAAAAAAAATATATATTTAAATATATTTTATTTATTTATATATATATATATATATATATATATATATATATATAAAAGACTATAAGACTATCCTTTGCTAGCCTTTCCTGCTCACCAATGGTGATTTAATGACTATAGGCTCAATTAGTAAGATGAGAAATGCTTTTAAAATCTTTTCATAAGAATTTTCATTTCATTTGGTGAGTATTATTTTATTTATTAAATATTAACATGAATACACTACTAATTTCATTTACTTCTTATTTTCGTGATATGGGTTTATTAAGTGAAAATGTTTATTCGCATAGATCCAATTAATAAACAGTAATTGTAGTTCTAAACTCAAGGAGTGTATGTGTTTACAATACTGGAGTTTTATTTGCATTTATATGTAATAGTTTATACATATTTTATTATATTTATTTGTAGATGTTATTTAAGTAGCTATTAATTTAGTATTGTATTACTTGAATGGAGTGTATACTAAACAAATAGTTATTTGTATATACAATTTGTAAATTGTATATATTTGTCAATTATTATTTTTACCTACTTTAATGTCTCAGTTACTTGTCTGGTTTAGTTACTGTCTATTTATTGGTCAATTTTTTAAATGTGCTTATTTATTTGTAAATCATTTTATTTCAATATAACAATTTATCTATATTTTATAAATTTAGAGTATGTTATGTATCGTTGAAAGGAAAATCAAACTTTTAAATTACATTTGGATTCTATTGGTTGTTGAATAAAGTGAATCCTGTAGCTTAAATAACACCCATAACGATCCTATATGATAAATGCCGAATAAAATTGGATACAACTGCTGCTTTGAAAGCTTTTAAATTATTTTCATTTATAACGGCTAAATTGGTTCTATAAACTGTTGTATGAATTCATTTAATCCTTAACTGAATACTCTTAAAATTATTTTTTCTATCAGGATGATATTCGGACCAATAAATAAAATTTTGTGATTTTTCTTCGTACTTTTTTCAGTGAGAGTTGATTCTTGCATGCATCGTTTGTCATGCGGCATAGTATATCTTATGCGCCTGTCAGAGTCGAGATTTTTAAAAGTCGCAACATAATTAAGAAATATTTTTAAACAAATACAATTTACACACAATGTGGTATAAACAGTTGTCATACAACGTAATTGTTTAATTTTGAGAAATTATTCACTCAAGCTTTAGGAAATTGAATCAATAGATAGTTATAAACGTCTGGTTTAAATGACGAATGTTGAAAGAAATGTAATTCCCGTTGGTGGAAAGTCGTATAAGGAATAATAGTCAACAAAATTATAAATTTTTCTTCCTAAATATATTAGAAAGCCCAATAATGAATAAAGGAGAAACAATTATGACTTTCCGATTGTTTTTATTGGATGTACACATCACATGTAAAATTCTAATAATCGCAACGTTTCGGGGATGTGCTCCCGTCATCAGGGCATTTTTCTGAAAATTAAATGATAAAACAAATAAGATATTATACCAACAATTAACATATTGTACATCACGGAATCAAAATATATATATACAATCTAAGAGACAGGGTAATATCTGTGTATATATATATATATATATATATATATATATATATATATACACACAATTTACAACTCAATAATTAATAAATTACCATTCTGCTTGTATATAATTATTCATAGAAATACTATTTTGTCATATAACTTCGTTAAAGTCATTAGCTCATACTTGTCTATTGTACTTTCAGATAATCTTATTTAGACTTTGTAATCTTAAGATCGTTTATATAGTTCAAAATGCTCAACAACAAGTTAGGTCTGAAATACTACTTATCAAAATATTAAAATTAATCTTTCTATTTTAACCAATTTTCTTTTCTATTTGATTTTAATATTGTAAATTGTGTTGATTTTATTTTATTTTTATCTTATTTATTATATCAGCATAAATATATATTATATTAAATATGAAATGAAGGAATGTTATACAAAAAAAAAATCCCTCCCTCCCCCATTGGTTAACCATTGGTTTCAAAAATAACGAACACATTTCATAGTTAAAAACATTGCTATAGAAAGTATGTTCTTTACACGCACCAACGTTTTACGTTGATAAAGCGAAGCAAAAAACTTGAATAGAGTTGTGACGAATTGTTGAGGTTTAGAATTACAAGTTGAGAGAACTAATTGGAAACGATCACATGCCGTTTGATCATTTTTAAAAAATGGTGGCCATTTACTTTCAGCCGCTCTGTATACACACTGATTGCGAATCGTCAACGAGCGCTTACGCAAAATATTTCTGCTGTTAAAATAAACACAGCTGTTTGTATAAATTACAAATTAGGCCTCTCGGATTTATTCATGTACATAATTTTACTGTTAAATATTGTTGGAAGCCCAGCCAAAATATACTTTTATTTTATAATTTATTATTATCATTTTAATTTTAATTATTACGAATACAAAACATTGTTTCTTTTTTATCTATTTTTTCGATCACAGGATTTATTTGAATTTTTTAGTCAGTTTTTATTGTCTATAAGACTTTGTTTCTCCAGCCATGTTTCTTGCTTAAATACGACTTCAGAAGTATATACAGCTTTATTTTCATACTTCAAATGGAAAAATCTTATATTTTTTTTAAACATTTATTTTAATTTTTTAATGTATGAAAGTATGGATTAAAAAAATTTTATTTCAGGCCACCTCACATATTATTAAACATTTTCCAGATTCTATTTTTTTCGATTTTTTAATAATACGGGCTATCGTTATTTGCCATTTTTGTTTTCATAAATTTCATCATTATTGAAAATGTAAACATTACAAAGAGCTCCTCAGCTTACTCTTTGGTTGATGAATATTTAGTTTGAAATTAGTTCACACACGCTAATGATGCTTGGAAATGAGCCTTGATTATTCATCACAGATCAAGAATTTTGTGCGAGCGTTATTTAAGTACTTTATGCGTAATTATGTAAATTATAGAGCTTATCATTACAGTAGTTATATGTCTTGTTGTTAACTCGAAGCTAATAAACATGAAACAAAATATATTCAGGATTTAAAGACGTTAATGTCCTGCTTTGTAGACGTATGTATTATATATATATATATATATATATATATATATATATATATATATATATATATATATATATATATACTTGATATTCCACTATATAGATATAAAGTGGGATACATTTGAATGAATACAGGTTAGTACAGCGGAAAAAAAAAAGGAGATGAAACCTTGGTTAAAGCATAAAATGCCTACTTTCTTTATCTCTTTTATTTTTTCCGGAAGTCTTGTGATAATTTTTTTCCATTCCGGAATTTCTTTTTTCAAGTACAAATTCTTAATTCTTATGTAAAGAAGCCACATTCCTATATAATTATAAAATATAATTCTGTGATGGGAAAAATAAAAACTTTTTGTTCAGTAAAATTAACTGTTATTTTCATTGTTAGTTAATTTAGTTTGAAATTCATAACTTCGTCTTGCTTGATTATTTCATGATCCCGATGAAAGAGGGTATGATATTTTTCTTTTTTTTTTTTTTTTTTTTATGACAGTAACGGCTACGGAATCTGGAAAGACGATCATTGACAATCAAAGACTGTTGACAATCCTTGTTCAAACAATTCATGCATACTTTTCATTTGCGGACTGTATATATTCGATTGTATGTATACGATTCATAGGTCGCTGGTTTACATCCATCCCGGAGGACCATAAAACTCTTTGGTCTATCATTTAACAGTGTATTCAAACATCCCAAAATGTTATCTCAAATACATTATATCAATTATAATTATATATCATTATATCTTTTATATCATTAGATATCATATATATATATATATATATATATATATATATATATATATATATATATTTATATATATATATATATATATCAATTATATATCAAATATGTTAGTTCAAATTAATAGTTAAGCGTATATATAATTATAAATATTGTATTTGATTACACGCCCACGTTAAAACACCCAAGTAAGATCCACCTATCCGATCTGGAAATAAAGAAATATATAATAAAAATATTGTATTGTCGTAGTATAACATTATTTTGTCCGTATCAGTGGTTCTCAAACTTATTTGTCTGGTAACACTGTCTTTTTTTTTGTCTTTTTTTTCCTCAATGAAATGTTAAACTATAGAAGTAAATAAATAGAAACATAGAATTTTAATATAAATCAATATATTTTTTTAGAATTGTATTAATTATTTATTTTAAATTTAATTTAATTATTTACAAATTTCACGGCACCTCTGTGACGAACTTGTGGCATCTCACTTTGAAAATACAGGTCCATACCATTATAGTACAGTTACTATAGATATAGTAGATGAGTTTATCAATAGGTTGTTTAATTAAATAGCATTCTTTGGTGTAAAAGAATCAGTGTGTTTTAAATTAATATTAAAAAAATTATTGATTACTCACCTATTGAGCTTATTCATCAAAACATAAGCCTTCATTTTCTTTTACTTAAAACTATCTCTTAGGCGACAATTCTGTTTTGTTTCCCGATTCAGTGATCAGGGCGTTTTGAAAGAGACTTTCTTTCGGGCTCATGCAACTTTATATAATTTTTTTTAAAACCTAACCAGCCCGTGTAGAATCCGAGTCTTTCTTACCTCTCATTTCCCGGATGGCTTTTGCGAAAAATTGTATAAATTTCAAGACAACATAATTTCTACAAAAATTATCAGGATCATTCGTTGAACTGATATGTCTATAAGTATAATATAATATGATTTCTAATCCGTTGGGAATAAGAAGATTCAAAGGATACAGTTACTTTTGGTTAAAAAGTACTATTTGGAATTCAAAAGAAAAACTTTTAATTGTTTTGTTTTTTCCCCCTGTATTTATGTCATGCATGTATAGCATTTAGAACATTTAAAGTTATATAATGTGCTAGAAGTAAATCATAAAAGCAGCATTCGAAATTTTTGCACACAAATAAATTCTACAGACCAAGCTTTTGGGCTAGCCTTTTTTTTATATCACCGTGTGAATCTAAATAGCCTGTCTGCCTGATCCCACTCGCTCTGTCTTCCCCGAAACAAGATAAACTGTTTCACCCCCGAGGAAAATTTTTATTGCGTTCCTTTCTTTTAGCGTTGATTTAAATAAAAACACATGTGTGCCCTTTTGTGAGTGTATATTTCCACCACGCCATTTCTCCTTCTGAAAGCATTACGAAGAGGTTACATTAGTGCGGTGAAGATTGAGTAAATTTACAGTTTTCTTACCTAACAGTTTTATGGTCCGGAATGGATATAAACCAGCAATGGTCATCAGTTGCTAAAATATACTAAAAATATACACTAGCCATTTCCTCTGATTGAATCACTCTCATCTTATCCCTAAAAAGGGCGATTTTACCCATCTCTGGTATAGGCATTCGAACCTAGGTTCCTTTCTCGCTGAGATATCGTAAACTCTTTATTAACTATTTTATTAAAAATATGATTTTATTTGATTCTATCTACATAAAATGTTACCATTTTTAGATTATTGTATTTCTTAATACATACAACATTTTTATCCATACTTAGTCCTCTATGAAACTAAATGTTACGCTTTAAAAGAGATATTTTAATAAATGAATTCTCTGGTCAGCAGGTTGTGAGGAAGCACATGTACTCATACGTAGCACGAAGAACGTTATTTTGTAATTTTTTGTCCAAAGCCGAAAATTTGGCGTGTTACTGCCAGGTAGTAGAAGTAGGGAAAAGATCAGAACTTTGCACAAGAAGTAGAAAATTGCACCTAGAAGACTAGTAACAGAAGTATTGTGTTGCAGAACGGAGAGCGCGGCTACCTGGAAGGGCTGGCCTCGAGGTACGCTGAGCTGCTGGCCACCCACTACGCGGACGTACTCGGCGAACTGGAGGTCCAGAGGCAGAGGCACTGGGCGGAGCTCTCCCCCAGGATGAGGCTCGTCAGGCACAATGGTCTGGTGTCCTCGCTGTCACAGCCCATCTACGTACCCGGGAAGTACTCTGTACGTATGGCTTCAGATAAGTATGAAACTTAATGATATACAAGATGGATACCTTTAACAGCGTTGGATAGCATAACATCAGTGCTTTACTAGTTTGAAAGGCCGGCAGAAGATTCCGATAAAATTAGATGGGTTCTCGTATAAAGTTTATTCAGATTATTTGGAAGAACGTTCTGTTTTGTGTGTAAATATTAGTCCAGAGAGTAATCCAGAACTTTAAAATTTAATCATAATCTACCCAAACACTGTGTTTACCGTGTATGCGCCGATGATAAGTACGCTATAAGTGCATATTGATCGATTTATTGCATCCCAAACTTTAATTACAATTAAGATAAATTGTAAGAAAACCCACCAAATCTCCTTTACCCTTTGTCGTTTGGCTATGACTCTCTATAACAATATTTTTCAATAATAGTCCGCTTATCGCATTTGAACAGATCCGAAGAAGCTAGTAACCTGCGACTTCATTGGAACAAGTATTGGCTTCCTCGTACAAGACTGGAACCACAAGAAGCTGCTGGTCGTTTCAAACTTAGGCATTCAGAAAAATGCTTTTTACTTCAAATTTATTACCGAAAGACTCTCTACATGCCTAAGTTTAAGCCTACTTAGCCATTTGGGTTTGACATTCAGGGCTCCACTAAACCTCCAACCTTCGCTATCTAAAATAATTTCTTAAATCTTCAATGCTGATCATGCCTCTTTACATCATAGCGCTCCATGTGTGACTGAATATTACCAAAATAGATAGCTGTACTTCTTTTCAAGCTTTATCTCCGTAGCTGTATGATTGTGCACCATACAACGGTTAAAATATTTCTTGGGATGGTGGGATTTTAGCTATGAAGAAGTATAACAAGGCCTTACTAGATCTTTTAGTCACAGCGCTCTGCGATTCACAGTGCGAACTTGATTTGAGCAGTTCGATACGAAACGGAAAAGGACAAGTACAAAAAGAAAAAGAAGTGTTCAAATTCTTCACATAATTAATTAATTAATTAATTCACATAACATAATTTAAATTTGTCTTGATGGATAGTATTTAAAAAATGCAGGATATTGTTTGGGTTTGAAATTTAATTATACGACGGTGTATTTATCAGTATACGAGGCGATTCTCTTTAAGATGTTTATTATGGTCTAACATAAATAAATTTTCGGATATACTCACTTTTGTTATTCGGACCGCTAGTTCATTACTGGGGAAGAAACCTAATTCAGAGCAGCTAAAAAATACCCGAGAATGGGTGATCGAACCTTTGTTAATACACACACACACATATATATATATATATATATATATATATATATTTTTTTTTCTTAAACTTTTCTAATCCACACTAGTCAAAGTATATATTGATCGCTAATCGTCAATGTTGGCACCATATACTACATAAAAATTATATGGCAGGGTTGAGGAATATATATATATATATATATATATATATATATATATATATATATATATATATATATATATATATATATATATGTAAAAATTAATGTTGAAGAATAAAATAAAAAATATTTCCTCACACACTGACTAAAAGGGATTCTTCTTTGAAAGGATTTATATTGACTTTCTAGATTTCAGATACTTTTCTTTTTTTCCCTCTCAGTTTTTATGCAAAAGGTCTAATAAAGTCACTTTTTTTTCCTTCTCATTTCCGTTAGTGACTACCCGTACTCTAATTTATTTCCTGGAAGAATTTATATTCAAATGCTATGTAAAATTATGCAAACGTTAATTATGAACCCGGTTCTAAACTAGTCCCTATAAAGTTAAACTATCACAATTGTGTTGTTTGAATTGCTACGAAATATGAATTTGCATGTAAATTCATGTCCCTCCTGAACGGGATTGAAGCTGACTTATATACCCCTCTCTATATGGACCCTCTCCTCCCCCCCCCCCTCCCTCTACAAAGTTTGACTTTGTACCGATTAAATTATATACTTCTGCCGATTTTGCATATCTCACTGAGGCCTCTGAACTATTTGCGTCCTTGATCTCGAACCATGGTCAGTAGCGTAGCCAGGATTTAGTTTCTGGACGGAAGAGAAGGGGGAGGCGGATGTTCATCCTAGGATCTACTTTAAAGAAACTCATCCCAACCGTGGATGCAAGGGGGCCCAATCTCTATGTAATATTGTCTGTGCCTAGATATATTATTTATAAAATAAAATTCAAACAGACTTATACAATTTTTGTTTACAGATTGGAATAAGTAACAGTATTTTTTAATTTCGGGGGGGAGGGAGAGACCTGGGCCCCATGAACTCCCTCTCTTGCTACGCCACCGACCATGGTGTTAAGGTACTATTGATTTATCAGATTTGGATATATGTTGGTTTATCTATGACTTAATTTTTGTACCAGGTATTGAAGATACCTCAAGATGGCTTATGCATTTAGGTCAAAATAGGTTTATGTAAAAAACTTTGCAATTATTATACAATGGTTAATTATTTCTAATAGTCAACAATATCTGGTGTATACACTCATACGACTTTCTTATCGCTTTGGGTTCCATTCTAAAAAAAAATATGTTTGGTGTATCTCGCTAATATAAGTCCGATTAAAAAAAAAAAAACTATGTTTAGCTTTGCAGACAATCAAATTATCTTTCAAATTAGCATCTGGAATGTTCCGGGAGACGTATAGTTTTCTAGTTATCAAAAAACTTTGGATTCCATAAAATCATGTCCAGAATGCTTTATAAAACATGCATAAAAAGTTCCATACGCTATATCTCTGCTAATAGTCCGCTTTCAATGTTTTTTTGTTTTGTGAGGAATTTAATTTAGAATTGTAATGATCACCTAGGATGGCCTGTGATTTTTTTTTATTCGATTTTTGCATTATTGGTATCTTGAATTGTAAAACCTCAAATTTTGAGGGGAGGGGGATAAAAAAAATTCTTCTTGGTTCAATTAAGAAGGTTCATTATTAAAATAACTTTTTTATTTGTTATATTTTTTAAAATTCACTTGGACTAATCTCCAATTAGGTGATTATCTATATTATACCATCACAATCAACCATCATTAATTATTCTAAATGAAAAATATATATATATATATATATATATATATATATATATATATATATACATACATATATACATATACACATACATATATACATATGTATTTCATTTCTTCTTAGTTTCTTGTATAGTTATGCCTTGGTAGGTCTTCTTAGATCTGTTATTGTATAGGTCAGCAACTTCAAGAAGAATCTTTCGGTGCGCATGCGCTATAGTTTAGGTGGAGAATGTTTACATGATTACCGGAAGTGGTACTTTATTTGAAGGTCATTAGTGATTTTCATCTAACATTATATTAAAATATAATTACATACTTCTCAAATTTGGCATTTCAGACTTGCATATTTATATAAATAACGTAAATCCTGGTTAAAATTAGCAAACCGGAAGTGGTACTTTATTTGAAGGTCATATAGATTTTCATCAAAAATTATATTAAAATATAATGCAAAACATCTCAAATTTGGTAAATTAGACTTTTATATCAATATGAATGTATTTACTAGATTTTGGTTAAAATTGGTGGGCCGATGAGGACACTTTACTTGAAGGTCATAATAAACTTACATCAAAAATTATATTAAAATTAAATAGAGAATCATATGGTTCGGTAACAAAGGTTATAAACGCGATTTTTGTCCACTCTAATTTAACAATTTTATTACTTGTTTTAAGTGTTAAAATTTAGTGTAAAATACTTTTTTCCCTCCCAATTTCTGATCTGAACAAGTATGCAGCAGGAGAATAAGATATAAGTTAAGCGGGTTCTTCCGCATAAAATGTTGAAACCGCCGATTTCCAATGCTTACCTAGCGACATAGACAGTTCAACTGTTGTCATGGAACACGAAGACATCTCTGGAGAACTTGTTACCAACTGAAAGAAAATGACATATAATAACGGAATAAGATCTCCACAAACAACAGATTGTGTGTGTATATCAATAGGTGGACTTCGCGAAGCCGAGTGTCGTTTTTGAGATACTGCTATCTTCGGAAACTAGTAACCAAATTCAGGATGGTTTTTTGAGCCACCGATTTATAGCTTAATAGGCGTACAAGGAAGTCATGTGTTGTCCACATCAGATATTTGATAACAATAAATAAATGACAAAACAAATTCGCAATTCTTAAGCTATTTTATTTATTGATTGAAGAAGCAATCTACTTACTATTTAGTGTACACGATTGATCGAATGTAAAAAAAATCAAAATTCTTAAAAAAAACAAACAATCAAGATAGTGGTTAATTTACAAGGTAGCCGTCTGAAGTTATGTGGAGGGGGAAGGCTTTTCAAGGTGGTATCTCCCGTCCTATGCTCCGCCCAAAAGGTTCTTTCAGTTGTTTACCTCTTTACTGTATCAATATATACCTAATTTTCATTTTTTAGATTTGCTATATTTTCATCTTGTTTTTCCACCACATTTATTTTCTTATGCCACTCGTATCTTCTTTTCTTAGCCCTGAAGATAGCCAATAGTATAGACCAAAACGTCGGCACACATAAAAAGAGGAAAACAAATATTTACTGTGTTTTTTATTTCCGATTAAACCTGGTTAGGTTATTCTATCATGGATCATTCTATTGGGTTATTCTATCATATTCTAAATGGATTTATACTTAACATCTGTATTTAATTTTTATATTTGGGATAAGAAGGTCAGCTTTATTAACTGACTCAGAAGGACCTATTGTCATTTATTCAGTCTTAGAATCCTTAAGTTGAACCTAATTCTTAAAGTTCGTTCTTTGAAGATACTTCACGGGAATAAGTCGGAGATACGGTCAGCTGAAGAAGGATTGGCCAAGAGGTACTGTCTCATCCAGCTCTTCCATCGCATTTCAAGCGAACTAGGCTAACTGAGTTTTACTTACAAGTTAACTTGTTACTTAGGAAATTGACTTCTCTTATGTTCCTCAACATCCGTAGAATTTCACCTGTACGCGAAATCAAATCATGAAGTTTTCCCTCAAGTGAGTTATGAATTGAAAATAAATTAGTAAATATCAATATAATAGTCGTTAAATTGTCTCAAAACATTAATTTCTCGTCTTCAACCACTGAATTGTATTTAAATATTTTTATTTTTTTTTTCATAAATGCTTGGATTCTGATAGGTAATAAATATCTGGATGGCATTTTCTTCAGTTTTAGAAAATAGTTTTGAAAAAAGTAATAACTCGGTCATTGTTCTGGTGTATTGCAAATTACTAAATTTTTAAATATAATGAACATAACTTCCATCTATTTCATGTTATTCGTTTATCATCAAATGAAAGCTAAAAAAAAAATATAAAAAAAAATAAGATACCTATATTTTTTTTACATATATTTTTTCGCAATTGTCATAATAATTGTCAACAAGCAAGTCGTCTGACTACTGTGAAGGACAACCCTAAACGGGTTGGTTTCAGTCAGTTACCTTGACTAACGAGAGATCTCTCGTCCAACTCCTTTTTAGCCCCCTCCACCTATCATTGGACTCGTCAACTGTAGTCATAACGTATATCTTATGGTGAAGTTATAGTAACCGTTAAGAACTTGACGCACTTACATGATTTCCTAAATCCTTCTTTGACATCCCTTACAACGTCGGAGAACGTTTTTGTTCTGTAATCTGAGATGAGGTTCCTGGACCTCCTCCATTGTAAAACAAAAAAAAACACAACTGACATTTCATCGGGCAATTTTGGATATAATCGTGCGAGCCCAAACTCCTAATTCCGTGACGTCTACTTTACGGAAAGTTTTGTGATTTATATACAAAACAGCTTTTGTTACTATTCTTAATATTTATAATATTAAGGTTTAAATAATATTTTTGATATATATATAAAGGAAGATATTACAAAAGTTACATGAATGTACAAATTATGTCGTTTATTTGGTCGATTTGGGCTTATTTTTCCTGTACTAGTGGCGTTTGTAGCAATTATTACTGAAAGTGGAAATTCCATAACTTTTATCCTTTAATATCTCCGAAACCATTGATTCTGGCAAAAACTTATGTTAGTTATTTTTGTACAGAATCGAAAGACCTTTAATTTTGTATAGAATAATGTTTACAGTAAACCTCACAGTTTTTGAGATATTAAAAAAAAACTAAAAACTCTTCCCCTCCCCCGTCAAAACCCGACGCAAGAAACTATGGTACTTTTTACCATTTATTACGAAAAGGGTAATGAACAATTTATGACCAGTTTCAACTTTCTTTTTTTTTTTTTTTTTTTTTTTTTTTGATGTTCGGATTACCAGTGTTTTTTAACTAATTTTGCTGTACTAATATAAGAGGTATTATGATTTTAGGCATTCGCAACTTAAGGATCTTAATTAGTTTTTTATTTAAGGATATGGAAACAATAATAAATATTTAAATTTTATTTTAATTTAAATATTATTTACAATATTTTTTTATAGAATATGAACAATACAAGATTAAAAGATAATAGCCAATTTAACGCAAAAGCTTTTGTCAGTTGATATCTAAGATCTAAGGGGGGGAGAACCCCGCATGCCAGAAATGGCCAGGTTGGGGGAATACAAAAAAAAAGTTGATATCTAAGAAATAAATTGTAAATAAGTAATTTAATTTTTAATTTGAAAAATCTTTAGAATTAAATTTGTTGGTACCGCTGGTATAGCTGGAGAGTTTTTGTATAAAAAAAAAAATGATTTTAAGTATAAATAATATTCTCATTTTCGTTAAGTATAAATGATGTTCGCGACTACTGTCCAAAAACTTGAAAATTAGAATTTATTATACTATTACCCTTCCCACTGTTCTTTACGTTGCGAAACGTGTTCGCTTACTTTCAAGGAAAAATGGCGCCTCGAGCTCTTCGAAAATTAAATATTTCCTCGAATATTTTGGGCGTCCAGTGGAGAATTTAGGACGCTACGCAAAGTGGAATTGCCTGGCGTACACCTGATAAATAAAAATGAAGTAATAGGAACGTTTGATATGTGCATGCTAAGTTATTGAGCTTAATAATTAGCGAATCCTTAAAATGGTAAGCAGATTTGAACCGAAGGTAATCCTCCCATGGATAGACCGAGACGTATGAGGGAGGATTATGTTAGGCAGTGCTATGGCCTTAACCCAAACAGTAAGTACCCACTCGCAAACTTAAAAATACCCGTTTTCAGGTAATTATTTTTTTAGAATACAATATTATTATTTGGTCGAGTAATGAATAATTTTTTTTTTAATTAATGAAAATATCATGTACTATTATATGAATAACGGTAAACTATTCACAAAATAAGGTATACTACTAAAAATATTATATTTATTTAAATAACAAAGAAAATTGTTATGATGTGTTATATCAAAATTTCTTTCTTTCGTTTATTTCAAAATCCTTCAGTATTTTTTTCTAAAACTTTTGTAGAATCTGTTATTTTCTTTTTTCGTTATTTTTATTTTTTGTTTTTTTTTTATCTTTCTCTATTTTTCTCTAATGTTTATCTAAATCGTACATTAGTATAATCCCTTAATCTGACTAAAAGATGTAAATTGGAATATGTTCATTTTCTAAATAAACTCATCTTTCAAACAAAGGGTTACTTAAAAAAATTATGGATGAAAGGGACATACTTCCACTATCACTGTAATCATTTCATATAAAATATTTATGAAGTCAAAGCATCTGACCAGATTTTAGTTTTCAATGGATTCGTTGGTGGATTCAATGTAGCTAATACAACTTTTCCTGCTGCGCAATACATTCCGGCTGTTTCATTTTTAAATTTAAATTGATGTCAATATTCACATTCTTTATCAATTTTGCCAATTATAATTTTAGTGCGTGATGAATATTCTATATCTGGTTCATATTCAAATACAAGACGATTGAACGATGATCGGGTCAATGCACGTTGTATTTGCAAAAATTCATTCCATAGAACGCGAATCGGATATACAATCTGTTTTAAAGTTGATACAATTTGAATGAAATGTCAACATAGAAATCCGGTCTCTACCTGTAACAGACTAAAGTTTTCGTATAATAATTAAATTCAAATCATGTTAAACTAGAATAAAAAATATTTTATAAATAATTCCCGTATCAGGTTTAACGGTTATTTACATATTCTCATAAAGTGGCTATCTCATGTACTTGATGAAGCTTCGCTGGAGCAAGTAGGCTTATATTAGTACGGACTTTGTTCTTCAGCTTGGCTATATTCTGGACGCACTTGGGCGTAATTATAACTTATATGAGGACCAGATAATTATAACTTCGGTAGAAGAGAAGTTAATTAGAAGTCTGAATTAATTATATCAGAGCGAGCATTATTTGTTTTATGAAGGTTATAATTTATAACCGAACTGAATATGGAGCATCTTTAAGAAATTTCATATTTGTAAGTAATATTGAAGGATATTATATTAATAGGACCACCTCATATCATAGTAATAATTTTGACTTATTAATTCTGAATCAAATTTAAATATTTCGAATAAAATTCCAATGTTGGTGTCTTGGAGTTTCTGGTTGGTTTGTCTTTTTAGTCTGTTGATGTGAGATGTGCTATATTTTTTTCTGCGTATATGTGGTTTTATTTCTTCTGTCTTGTTGATGTCTGAATTGGATTGAAGCGTGGCCTGGTTTGTTTTTTACTGGTATTTTAGCATCTCAAGGCTTCGTGTAAGGAATTTTTCATGTATATCTGTTTATAACAGTTAAGCTATAAAATAAAAACGAAGCATTCATTATAAACATAATTTTTATTGTTATCAAGGCTGATTTCAATAATTGCGAAACCGAAATCAATACGATCGCATCTTAACATTTTCAGAATTTTACTCTTGTTTGGTTTTCTGATGGTGGAGAAGTTAGAATCCAGTTAGAGGAAGGTTTAGTGATTGACGTGGGTGTGGTGGAATTCTATTTTTAACTCCCTCAGCTGGGCTAGGTCTTTCTTGTCTTGATGGAGAACTTCAAGTAGTTACTGTATTGTTAATTTCCGATTCACCTGGCATTGCGAATAAAATAATAGTGAATAAAAAAGTTATTCTACATGGTCTTAACAAAGAATATTCTCATCTTAATATTGGAATGAATGTTTTATTCCTCTGGTCTGATCCCCAGCAATAATAATATTCTTTATTTATTCTGGGGCAAGCCCTATAAAAAAATAATACAATCAGCAATAGATAGACAAATGGGTTTTCCTTTCGATCAGTCTAGATATAACTGCCAATTAACACCAACATTTTTTAACTAATTTAAATATTCTGTTAATGTTATCTAGTCATTCTATTATGTGGAAAATGGTGAATTCGTTTAATTTTGATAACACATTTATCCTAGTCACAGTTCTTAACCGTGGCAAAAGAATAGTTTCTGAATCCATTCTTATCCATCTTGAACTTGATCCTGTCAATTATAAATAGATGAGCAGTGTATTTTTCTCACCTATTCACTTATTTTTGAGTTTGTTAAAAAAAATGTTTAAATTTGTGTTTGAAACTGATATTACTCTTAAGTTAGAACCTCCCTCTCACTACACCCTATCTTTTCAGTCCTTAGCCATCTTTTATATTTGTAAAAGACTCACTTTCTCTTCTCAGCTCACATTTTTATTTGTTTAGTCCCTCATTTATATTTATTTGTTTTATAATATCCCTTTATTCTTGTGATTGTATTTCAATTTTTAATGCTACCGAATCAGATGTTTGTCCTTGATTTTTTTATATCACTCTTAATTTTTATTTTTCATTTGTACTTCCTCCATATATTAATGTATGTTTTAAAAAATAATTGCTAATTATGAACTTTAATTTCCAGCCTTCAAGCTGCCTCAGCGACCGTGAGGAAGACGAGATCTACGGGTTCGCTGGTGGCTATAAGCAGAGGCAGATGGCCAACCACCTTCAGGCGCCGCCACAGCCCCACGCCGCTCCCAGGCACAATTACCAAAAGTAATTATATTTATTATAAATAATATATACGTTTCTTTAGTAGCCAATTATTGGAAGTCATATAAAACCTATCGGGATTATTTATTCTCATGAAAAGGGCAATTTCAGTGACGAATTTTCAAAAAAAGTAGAGGTTTAAAAAAAAAATCCAAAAGGTTAGGGCGCGTTCTTTGACCGACAATTAAGGCAGTTAACCATTTTTTTTTTTTTTTTTTTTTTTTTAGATAAAAATCTCTTTTGATATTTCAAAAATCTCACAGGCAATATTTACTATAAGAAGAACCTACCTTCTAACGCAAAAATAAGACACTACAACACGGTGATAAAACCAGTAATTTTGTACGGGGTGGAGATAGCATGTCTCCCTAGACTCGAAAAATTACTGAAAATAGAGAGAAGATCCTAAGGAGTCTATGGGCCCAAGAAAACACAGGAAAACTACAGGGAGAAAAAATACCTAGAAACCGGAATCGGAAGACTAAAATTCTACGAGCACATGGTAAGAATGGAACAAGGGAGACTAAATAAGAAAGTCTTTGACAGAATCCGTGAATACAGGAGGGTAGGAGGATATGTAAAACAAATGAGAGAAGAAGCCAAAAAATTGGAAATAACAGACAAAAATTGTCTGGATAGAGAATAATACGGAAAAAAATTAAAAGAAATCAAGATTCTTGTGGAAAATAAAGAAAAACGGAACGCTACTGCGTAGTAAAAAGAAAGGAAGCAAAGTTACGTAGAAGTGGTGAGAAGATATTGGGAGAAAAAAAAGCGAAAATGAGAAAGGAAAAGTAATCGCGTGGTCTTAAAAGGCCGTTTCGTAAAAAAAAAAAAATCTCTTTTTATAATAAATATAAATAATAAATCTGAACAAACAAAATTAAAGAAAATATTTAACAATAACTTGAACATTTTTTCTAAAAAAGTGGATTTCAAATGTTTTAACGTTATTTGGTCAAATTTATTATCAGTTACCCCCTTAGTTGTCTATTCCATGGACCTATTCTCCACCCCTTGGAATAATAACACTTCCATGGGACAGACTGCAATAGACCCACTGTACGACAACCCAGACCTTCAAGTCAAGTAATCACTACTATATATTATTACGGTAGTATAGATCCCTTTTCCGGCTCTCAGGAGCGATGGATTTTGACGAATGAGGTATCAAACGAAAGAGAATTTCACGGAGAAGTGACGAATCCTGATTTTGTTTCTTAAAATCTTACAAGGACTTAAATAAAAGTGATGAAAAAACAGGGAGGTTTCAAAGATTTGACGACTAAGAGTCGACGGATCGAGACGGGACAAGTTGGGTTTTAAAGATTTTGACGGGGGCATCAAGATCATGTACGCTCCTACGGAGCGTATTGGTCCGGCGTTTTAAAGCGTTAAAAACCTACCGTTTTCGAGATAATGCACGATATAGGTCCGCACGGGTCTCATGCCATCTTGCGTACGTGCCGTTGTCATGGCAACTTTATACCTTTTAAAGCCAGTTGAGACTGTTAACAAAAACGTATTAATAACTGTGAAAACGTTTTGTAAATAAAATATTATTTTTATGTTTCCATGAATGATAGAATACTACAAACAGAAAGTGGTTACTGTACGAGTCTTATTGCTTAAATGTTAAACTGAGGGGGTACTTTCCAGTAGGGCAAGTTAATTACTTAGTAAGTATTAACTATTACTTGAACATAATCATTATAAACTATTATAAAGCTTCACCAAATGTGTGTGTTAAATAAACTTTCTTGATAATATTATATTGTTTATCGCTTATACTTCGATTTCATTAAGGGTTCATTAAGATATGTAATGCGAGAGTTCTCGCTCGGGTATACTAGTTAATATTGAAAATGCCTAGTGAAAAACAGAATTACTACTGTCTTGTTTAGCCCTAAGAATAAAATGAAATGGTAGTAGAAGAAAAATTAAATTAAAGTTTGAATAACTGAAACATTGAAACATGGGATGGACATTAGTGAAATGTCCTACCTGCATGACATTCTCTACTGCAACGTTGGCTCGAAACTGAAGTCTGAGGATCATGAAAGAAAGGTTATTGCAAGACAACAGGGCTATCAACAAAATGACAATCTAAAATTCCCAGTTCGTCCTACTGAAGGATGAGGAGAGAACCTTTTTTTATTCAACCACGGGATGGACTTATTTCATGTATACAAAGTTCATGGAGCTCATGTATAAATACAATTTTATTGTAATAAATGGATTAACCTTCATTATTATCTGGAACAGAAACCTTTTCTGACTTTTTGTATATTTTGAAGCCAGGAATTAGCTTTTGAAATCTGAAGACAGTTATGGTCACACCCACGGTACGAACTTTATCTTTTTTTGAAAAGGAACTAGCCTTTAAATAATTAAAATCGCCCGGAATGGTGACCGATCTGAATACCTGAATATATATAAAAAATTCTTTTTAAAAAATCCAAGGATGCTAGGGTATATAGTTCTGAAGATATCTACCTGAAATATCTGAATTGCCCTTTTCTTGAGAATCACCTATTTCATCTTGTCTTTTTTAGAGTTGTTATCGATTAATTACACTGGTCTACAAAAAGGAACTATTTTTCTTTCACAGAAATATAATAACAGATTCTAGAAGTATTTTTCATGTTGAATTCAAATATAATTTCAGTTTTTTCCCATCGAAGAGGAATTTGGTGTGATATTCATTTGAATTGTTTATAAACTACTTACTCATACAGACGTACCTAGAAAGTGGTTGATAGTGATTTTAGGGCATATTTTGCATTTAGAACATCTCTCTTCTTGGTCCAACAGCATATTAGAACTCCACTTGCCTTGGTACCTCTTTTTCATTGTAGAAATTTGCTGATGAAAACGCTCACCCTGCTCATCTCTGACAGCACCAATAATTTTCGGGAAGAAGTCTAAGCGAGAGTGCAAGATGTGAATTTTTAAAGACATGTCGCATCCCATAGTTTTATAAGATTGTAGAAGTCAGCCGCTACCTAACTGTAGTTTTCTGCTTTATGGTTTCCAAGAAAATTACAACGTACATTTTTGAAAGACTTCCAGGCTGATTTTTCCAGTGGATTTAACAATCCTTCAAAATGTTCATCGTCCATTAATGACCGTATTTGCGGGCTTTTAAAATTTCATTCTTTCAGTTTAGCATCATTGACTTCGGCGAATTTCTATTTCAAGTACAAAAATCCATCAGAAAGTTTATCCATAGCCTTGGCAAAATTTTACATTGCTCCTAATTTAATACGCAGTGGAGGTAAATGTATTTTTTTAGGATTCACTAAAGAGAAATGTGAAACATTTTTCTGGCTAGGGATAAGAGATTCATGATTCAGGCCATGATTTTAAGCTCCTATGGAAGGCCAAAGAGAACGCTAAAATCAGATTTTTAAAAATGGCTGTCACAGGATAACTATGCCTGTTGGAAAAATGCTGTCTATATATTTGAATTTAGGATGAAAAAATACTCTAGAGTCACTAATCAGATTTCTCGTGAAGAAAGCCTTGTCAACCAGTATTACTAAATAAAATCATGATTATTATACTGATTCGCTATTTTAATTTAATATTATATCCTGCTTTGAATTAATAAAATATATTTATTGTTTTCAGCTGCCTAAGCCCTCGGTCCGCCTATTTCTACGAGTTCCCACCTACTGCCAAAGGTAATTTGAAATTGCTTAAGTATAAATTGTTATTAACGCAATATAATATAATTCATATAATAATAATAAATTCATTTTGTAATATTGATGTTATAACAGAACGTCCTGCGAAGAAGCGAACAACACTGACCCGACTGCTGAGGCACCTGAAGGCACACAGAAAGGAAAAGGTTTCACTCAGCCGAGCCACCCAGTCACATGCTAGGGTAAGTCATATATATATATATATATATATATATATATATATATATATATATATATATATATATATATATATATATATACGTAGAATCTAAAAATCAAATCAAATAAAAAATCCGACGTCCTATATTTTTTCTCCGATACATTACCATCAGCTGTTTTGTTCGAAAATGGCGCCCAATTGCAGACGAAAATGGAGATTTCATACGCCCATATCTATGCCATTTATGAAGATAGAGGAAAAATATAAAGTATTTTCGAATCGCTATACCAAAGGCTTAAAAAAAAAATCGAATTTTTTTTTGGATATATAATTATTTAGAAATAATAAACCATATTGTAATGATTTATTGCGTTTTTTAATATTAATATTATAAAATTTAAATATCTGGCGTCGTATATATATATATATATATATATTATATATATAAAGCGTCTCGTAGAACTATCTTTATAATCCTTCGCAAGATACTGTCTTGTACAGGCATCTGTACATGTTGCATTTTTTGTATTTTAAATACCAATAAATATCTCAAACGGGGGAAAAAAAAAAAAAAATTAGAATTAGTTCTAAAGTTTGTTTCCCATTCGATTCTCGATATTCTATCAAGGAGTCAGAATAAAAGATAAAACTATGTAAACAGGTTTTTCATTGGCTAAAAAAAAAAAAGACTTAATAATGAAGTCAGCCAATGGTAAAGTCAGCCCCTGCAATTTTTTTCCCCTTATTGCAAGTTGTCTAATGATAAGTAGTCTAAGCTGTCTAAAAAAAGAATTGATTGTTGGTACAAAAAGTGAGTACTGGGACGGGTTTTTTTTTAAAGATTTAATACCGAAGTCTCAAATCACCTCGCTATGATCCTCGGAACTCGATGTTAACATTCGTCATTTCGTTTATACTCCCATAACTCGGCTATTTATATAGATTTGTGAAAAATATAAAATATTTTGAAATCATCATACCAAAACGTTAAAAAAAAAAGAATTAATTAATCCAAATTAAATTTCATTCCAAAGGTAATTAAATTCCCTACCAGTAGTAGCAGAGATAGAGTATATTGGACTTTATACACATGTTTTGTAAAGTATTCTGCTCTTGTTCCGATGGAAACTGGTTCGCCTTCGTTTAGTTTTTTTTTTTTTTTTTATTACCCGAAAACTATATGTCTCATGGAAAATTTCAGGCGCTCATTTGAAAGATAATTTAATTGACTATAAATCAAAACTTAAAAAAAAAATCTTTATTGGGCTTTTCCCAAAGCGATAAGGAAAGTTGGACACACCGGATATTTTTTATATGTAATTATTCGGAAATAATAAACTATTGAGTAATAATTTGCGGATTTTTTTTTTGTTCTGTTTTTTCGTTCTTCGCATAATTATTCCATTTTTACATATCTATTTTCCTTATTGATTTTTATGAACGATTCGCTAAAAGCCCTGCCTGATCCTCTCCATCCACCATCCTCTATCCTCCATCCTCCCATCTACTATATTAGCCGAGATAGCTTTGAGATTATTATAGTGATGAAGGGACCTTGCCGCACGATGTAGTTTTTGTCTTGGCCCTGCTGTTTGACCCTCTCCAGTTCAATGGGCTTTGTTCTTTATTGCGTAGCCTATCTCTTGAATAAATTAGCCTTCATCTTGAGCCATAAATTGATCCGTATTGTCATTCATTGCTCTTTTATTATTCAATTATAGTGTGCCAACTTTTTAATTCCATCTTGAATGACGACAAACAGCTCTTTAGTCGTGTATGATATTAATGAGTGTATTTACCTAGGCCTCTATTAGGAGCTTACTCGTTTTAAATTTATCTCGTTTGCTTTAAATCTCAATACGGTTAGAAAAGAATTCGAGTGCCTTCCAGAAAGCGGAAAGCTTTTAAAGTAGAAAAAATGTGAAATACTTTATTTTCAAGCCATTCTGCCCAGATAAATTAGATTACTACATACCCTGGTTATTTATGCGACTAAAATAATCGTGCATTTGAGTACTTTTCATTAATACGAACTAATTAAAACAAAGGGGTTCGGATTAAGGAGAAATTCGGATTATCGAACTGGAGAAAAAGTAACCTCATTAATAACAAGTCAATTTAAAAAAACAAAAAACAAACAGATTATATCGACGTCGTTTTTAAGACTTAAGCGCCAAAAATTGGAAATTTAGGTTTCAATTGATTTTGGGACGTAAACACCATATCTATCGATTACCGCTCACGATATATCGAGAAAATGTTTTTGAAATGGTCTAGAAATCGAATATTGATGACGTAAGCACCAAATACTAACGACTCTCAGTCGTCACTCTGGCCTTAACCAGTGCTAGAATCCTTTATAATATGTTGTAATTATAAATGTTTGGCAGGTTAATAAACTCATATTCTATACGATAAGGAATAAAATTAAAAAAAAAAAAAAAAAGTATTGTTATTTGGGAGAAAATCTTTTCCTGTAAAGTTTGCTAATTGGCGCTTTTTCAAAAAACGATGTCGATATATTAAAAATATTATTAAAATAGCTAATCAATATTCATAATTTAATTTTTAATTATTTTCTTCAGAAATAGTCCTTAATATTACCCTACAATCATACGTTTTTCCAGCGAAAACTAACACGTCCTCAGAAGGACCGAGTTAGTCGGCTTTTATGATTTTTAAGGTACCTTTTTCTATTAAATAACAAGCCCACTTCACATCCACGCTATTTTCTTTTATTGTCATTATATTCCTCTGAAATCGTAGCGCGAAAAATTTAATAATTATTCACTTTTATAAACAATGGCTGAGTCTGAAACCTACTGTAAATATATTTACGTTATCAACCAATCATTTTGCCAATTTTGGTTTGTTAATTGCGGTACCTTTTCCACATTAAAGTGGCTAAATTATCTTCGTCATCTATTCCCATTTGAAACCCGAAAACTCTTAGTTACCTCCTTAATATTCCTCCACTTTGACTACTGTTCTACGGCGCACGGGGGACGTCTCCTGGGACCTCGAGGAAAGAATAAAACGCTTGGATAAATTGCTTTGTACGGTTCATCTTCGGGATCCCAAGGGAAGTCTCCCGATTTTATGAAGAGTTGAAGTGGCTTTACCCTTCTTACCTACGTAAGTATTTCCTGTCTTATATCCCGCCGTCCATCATATATCTTCGACCTCCTTCAATTCAAATCTTCTGTTCATTCCCGCCATATACAACGGCCCACCGATCCGCAGCTTTTGATAGATCTTTTCTTATCCGCTCCTCATCCTTATGGAATTCCATTCCTTCTTCCATCCGTCGCTCCAATACTCTTACCATCTTCAAATCCCGTCTATTCGATCACCTCCTGTCTATTCAGTTCCTAAAGAATTGTAAATAGGTATTTCTTATTTTCAATTAAAATATGTACCTAATTTTGTATTAATACATAATTTATACTTTTCAATTATTATTAATTTATACTCTTTAACTATATTATTTTTAATTTATTAATATTAGAATTTTGTTTTTGTTTAAAGGCCTTAAAGTTATCGTTATGATTTACTATAATTTCATCTTTTTTAAATTTATTTATTCATTTTATTATTTGTTGATTCTCTTTTATTTATTTTTTACTCTTACGCTCTAAAGCTCAATTAATATTGCCTGTAATGTTATTCTAATGGGACGTGTTCTGGAAGAAATAGAGAATTAATTTTTATTATTATTATTAAATGACAAAATATTTTACAATACGATTCTAGATATAAACATTAAAAACAAATAAAAAAAAGAGGAGTAAGCGGATATGACTAATATTTTCGGATAAACAAGTACTGAAAGAAAAAAAAACGATACTTTTCAGGAGAAACATGGAAGTAGCCGTTTTTTTAAAACTTTTGAATAAAATTTGTTAATTAACCACTTTTTAAACTAAAACACTGTTATCCATTCATCCTTTCTTTTGAATAATGACATATTTCTCATAATATTTCAGATATGATAAATTTTTATTGACTAAACTAATGAATCACATTATTTAATATATCAACACAGTAATTTACAAAGCCTGAAACATGAAGTTAAAACGAATATTCGATTCGTTTCTAGTGGTGAGAAAGTTCTGGGGCTGGTATTAATATTTTTGAGTTTTTGGTTGGATTACAGTATGTGCTGAGATTTTAGTTGTCGGTATGAGATGCACTGTTTTTTGTCTTCATTTATGTGTTTATGTTTTTTTTTTTTTGTCCTGATGAGGTCTGAATATAGAATAGTTAGGCTGAATAGTTAGTTATTTTAGGGACTTGAGGCTTAGTTTTCGTAATTTTCCAATTATCTTCACAATTATTTTTTGGTTCGTTTTTTGAGTTTTTGCTCTCTTATATATCAATATATATGTATGTATGTATATGCATATGTATATATATATATATATATATATATATATATATATATATATATATATATATATATATATATATATTTATTAACTGTAGTTTACAAGACGTGACTTGGCTCCAAACTATTCAGAAAGCTGTATGCCTGCTCAGCGGACAGTATCCTGCGGTTGCACCATTGAACCGTGATTCCAGCCATTACCGAGACTCCAGGTGATATTCCAAGATCACCGAAAAGGTGCTCCTGGAGCATAATCATTTGATGATGATGGTCATTAGGCTACCTTAGGACAGATGCTCGCACTCCACCTGCTTCGGTGCCTAAACGTTTAGGTATCATTTATCTAAACAAATGAATTATTCATGAATTCTATTCAACAGGTGGAGCAGTAAAGGTTAAAGCTGTTGACTCTGATAAACTCCGCTTATTCCAAGTCTGTCCACATTGTATTGCCGTGTTGCTGGTCTCTGAATCCAAAACAATAATAATAAGAACGGTAAAACACCTAATTTAATTACTATTTCCAAATTAAAAATACTTCTAAGCAAATTAATAAAATTGATAATTAAATACTCTAAATAGTAAAAATAACGAAAATATGCCGAGTAATATTTTTCACTAACTTACATTAAAGACTTAACGAGAAAAATTGATAATGCATTCAAACACTATGGCTTAAACGAAATACAATTTGGAAAAAACCTATTAACAAATTAGATAAAATATACTTATAACTTAGGATAGCATACCTAAAGAAAAATTAACGAATGTCATACATAAAATACATAAATTGTAAAAATTACAAAGAAAACGCACATTACAGGCTTACTTCTCAAAGGTTCGAATGCAGAATACTACAGCATAAACAAGATTACAATTCAAAAAATACAAAATCTAAATTAGCGACCGGTTTATCACAACACACTTCAGTAAGCAAACATTAATTTGATTTTAAAAATGCAACCATTTTATATAAAGAGAACAATATTAATAAACGAAGGATAATAGAATCTATATTTATAACTAAAAACCATAAAAGCTCGGTAAATCGACAAGCTGACGTTGATAATTTAAATACGTTCTAGACTAATACAATAGATAAAATTAGAATATAAAATAGTAAATTGATAAAACTAATAATCATTTCATCTCCAAACCCCCTACATTTGAACTTCATAATATAATCCTTTCCTCACTTCTAAATTTAGACAGTCATGCTTCAATAGCGAACCAAATAGGATAAAATTTCTCCATTAATCGTAATTATAAACAAGTATATCTTTATAATACTTGCTTTAATAAATAAAATAATTTAATTGGGTAGTGTTCTGTAATATTTTACCATAAGAAAATAATACCGAAAATAGTAGAAGGAAAAAAATAGTAATGACTCTGTTTCATGTAAGCAAGAAAATACAGTGCATGGTTACATGGTAAGTATTTGATAAATGAAATAATGGTTCAATATATATATATATATATATATATATATATATATATATATATATATATATATATATATGTATAGTGTGTCTGTGTGCGTGGACCAATGGACCAAGATGGCCGAAACGTCGAAGTATTTTGAAATAAAAAATAAAATGGTGACTAATTGGTCTTTTATTTAACTAATTAAATAATAAGGAGAGATTTCTCCCGATTCATTTACATGAAATTCAGGGATTGAATTTGAGAATTATTTTTTAGGGAAAAATCAAAGCATGACTAGATATTTATTTTTATAATCTACATATTATTTTTTGAAATAACTCTGATTTATTTGACAACAGATTAAAAGTCACCTCATAACAATTGTTGAATGAGAAAATTTAAATAAAAAATAACTAATTTTTAGCGCTTTTTTTTAAATTTTATTTTTTGCTCAGAATAGCACCCCAAAACGGTGTAACTAGCTTAAAATTCCTTAGTTATTATTTCAATATATATTAAAACAAATTGTCTACTTCTATTCATACTAATGTTTATTTATATCTTCCTTTATTCAGTCTTTTAAATTTTATCATCAATTCTATTTTTTTCTCCATATTATCTTGATTTATCAGTTGAGCTTGTAAATTCAGCCAAATGGGACGTGAAAAAAATTATTCGACCTCCCTTCGAATATAGTACAGAATGTCGAAAAAACTCTAGGAAGTGCAAAAACTGCGAACATTTTTCAATCACCATTTGTATGAATAGAAGGAAACAAATTGTTTTATCATGTTTTGAAACAATGAGTAAGGATTAAAGATAAAATTGGTTGTAAAAATATAATTGTGCCATGAAGTAAAGTTTTATATTTGGTTTGTTGGTAGTTTATTTTTTAACGTATCGCATTAATAAAAAAAATGGTGAAATGACCGTTTTATAACAGTTTTTTTTTTTTTCGCGCTGAATTAAATGATACCACTCTCAACTAGCTAGACTCTAATTTTAAGCATTTTATGGCGTTTTAAGTTTTATTTTGAGCCAAAAAAATAACATTCAAAAATGAGTTAAATGTGACCTGAAAAAAATTGCTCTAGAAGTGATAGTTATTTTTTAATTGAAAATAAATAATCAGTTAATTGACTTTTATTTTAAGCAAATGTAAGTCATAAACTAGCAATTATTTTTTAACAATATGTATAAATGTTACCGGTTAATTATTACGTTTATTTAAATATCATTGGCGATTTTTTTTTTTATAAAAAATAATTGTTATATTTTGATTTGGCTAAAAAATAATTCTCGAATTCAGATCCTGATGAGATTTAAAAAAAGTGGATGGCCGATTTATAGTAAACTAATAAACATTCAGTTGGATCTCCTGTAAAACTGATGTTTTGGGCATATGACCTTTTTATATTATATAGTATATATGAACAATTGGCATGCTGTTGACCAACTGTAATGGACGGTTTGAGGTTATGCAATTTCTGTTGCACTAGCCTTCCTCAACTGTTATTTTCTCTGCGATGGCCTTCGGGAAAGTTTGCTTTCATGTTTACCGTTATACCTTTCATATCCTCTACATATATCTAGGATATATGTATTAATGTTCTGAATATTTTTCGCTTAATATTAATATCGAATATTTATTTTTTTTAAATCGAAAACAAACATCGATGCTTCAAAATCAATGCATTTTAGCTTTTCCTTACGAAAAGCTACATGCCCCCCTTCCCCAACAATCTTTTCGTATAACCTTAAAAAAACTATGTACGGTGTATAGGACGATATCTGGAGAAAAGATTCACTTCTGAAATGCATACTAAATTAAAAATATAAGAACTGCTAAACTATCAAATTTTTGGACTAAAGATCTTCACTTAACTAACGGAACGAACGAGTTAACTACGAAACCTGTCCGGACTTACGAGTTTTAAGGATCAGAAAAACACGTCCACTTAAACAAAATACAAACATTTAGATCTAAATATGTTCGAAGAATGATTAACACAATCTAATTTATTATATACCAGTTTGACCAAACACAATAATAGCAACCTATGCTGACGACAAAGCTGTTCACTAAACACCTCCAACTACAACTATAGCACTATTTCAGTTGACATCCGCATGATGGTATAGAAGGATCAGTCTAATAAGGGATTGACAAATTATTTGCCACTTCTATAAATTTGTTTTATTGAAAACTAGTTTCGAATGTTATACATTCATCCTCAGTTCTAAAAAACACACACAAAAAATTCAAAAATAAATTTTGAATTGCTTATTTTTGAATTTTTTGTGTGTTTTTAGAACTGAGAATGAATGTATAACATTCGAAACTAGTTTTCAATAAAACAAATTGATAGAAGTGGCAAATAATTTATCAATCCCTAATTATAGGACTATTTTAAACAATGTAAAATAAAACTCAACAACTACAAATCTCAGCACATCCCATTCATTCTTAGACAATTCCTGCCTTCCAGTTTATATAAACAATGGACATCCGCATTCAACAGACTAAAACAGTTCATTACTTAGGCCTTACTATTACTCATTAGTCATGAGGCTCACACGTGAAACAGAAGACTAAGATTAATGTACTCTTTCCTTCATAAACGGTTGAGGCTAAAAATCAGACGATTGAATACTTATACTTTACTTTAAAAACCGATATGGGCCTATGCATCACAAATTTTTAGAACAGAATAAAAGACTCACATCCAAAAAAATATAGACTTTTCATTCAAAACATTGAGACTAATAACACCCCCACCCTGGTTAGCAACAAAACGTTGATCTAAACATACCTAGAGTTCATTACCATATTCATACATCATACAAAAGATTTCATGACAAAACTCCACGGATATTACAACAAACTTATATGGAATATGGCGACAACGGATATACCTGAACTTAGCAGAAGAAGGATGAAAAGGCATATAAACGGAATATATATCTCAATCCTCCTCCTCCCCTCCCCCAAAATAAAGTATGTATTTTAAGTAATATTTTTGGTAATTTTTAACAGTAATTTTGATCCAATTTTCATACTTATCCCTCCGATTTGGCGATTATAGACCTTTAGGTGATTACTTGTCTTCTTCTTATTGAATCCCTATCTCCCGAAAAAAAATTCTGCGCCCCCCCCCCCTTGGGATGCCAATTATATCCTATGTCGTGATATCCAATTATATCCGCTTATTGTCGTGATATGAGTGACAGGTGTGCATAACGAATGTAAAGTTATTAAAAAAAAAAAAAGTTTATTTCATAGCAAACCATTCACAAAGACCTGAACATACCAATTGTCAAATCTTACATGCATGACAAATGTAGCACATTTCGCTCTTTCACTCAATATTACATCAATCCAGGGTGGAAAATAGGATTTTTGTTAGGGGAGGAGGAGGCAAGCTAAATTTTACCGTTCTTTTTTTTTTCTTTTCTTTTCTCCCATCTAATAAAAGTCTACATTTTTATAAAAGTATTCAAGGTAATATTTTTTACTTAGCCTAAACATAAAATTTCACCGGAAATTTGGCGCCCTCTAAATTCTATGCTCGGGGCAAATGCCCCTCTTAGCCTCTCACTAGTTCCGGCCTTACTTCAATCCTCTAATGCAACCCTCTTCGTCATCTGTGAACTAAAAAGGCCACGATCAAGAGGTCTACTGATTATCGCGATTGGCGTAATATTATTTAAGAGTATTCAAGGATAGGATGTCTTAGCATTTCGATGAAGGGGATTAAATTTAAAAAAACATTTTCTTTGTAGCGGAGGGGGGAGTAGGAGAAGGTTAATTTTTATAACATAAAGATCAATATTCATAATGATGAATTTACATTAACTGAGGATATGTTACTCCATGGGGAGGAGGGCTGTGAGTGAAAGCTGAGACTGAGTGGATTCGAGTGGGCGGTCGACTTGAAGTGCTCCTGCTAGCTCAGCACAAGTTGCCCATGCTGTATTCCCTCCAGCTCTGGTTTATTTTCTTCTTCCTTTATCTAATTTCGGCCCCGTCTTCTCCTTCTCTTTTATAAAATAAATAAAATAAAAGGCAGAAACGTATGTACTGTATTTAAACAAAAAAGGGCGATTTAAATGCGATTCAGAAAAAAAAAGTCTCGTATTTATTGATTCTTCATGAGCAACTAATTCGCTTGACCATTTATACAAGGCCTTTCGGTCTGATTAATTCTTAATTATATTTTTACTATATCGCTTTAAAGGATGAGGCACTCGCGGTATAGAGGCTATTCCTAAGGTAAGGTCGCCTAAATTCGTCCCTCACTCCCAGTTATCTAGCGTTGATAGTGTTGCTACCCGTTGAAAAACTCTTGAAATACGTCAGTATCACCCAGTTAACTGTTGGCAGTTAAATAATTGTGTCGTTTTGTGTTTTGGCTCAGTATTTTTCAAATATAGAATGAGGAGAAGCTGTTTTTAGTTTTTATTAAACTTCAGAACGCTATTTTGGTGCATCAAGGCAAGATATTTTTTATCTCATCATTACTATTCATAAACTAGAGGGTTACGGAAATTGAAACCCATCCCTTCTCCCTCCATCTCCTGTATTCTCAGTCATAAATTATCCCTGGATATTATTTTCGGAGGAAAAATTCTACTTGAACTTCGAGAAAAAGTTTGAAGGAATAGTTCTAGAAATTGGTTATGCTTGGCATTATTTTAAAAAAGTTCTGGGACGCTCAGAACCTCCCTTCTTTTCTTTTCATGAAAGAGGTTCCTTTTGAATTCAATATTATGGGAGCGATACGTTTATGTCGAGAGATCTTTCTCAAACTGTTGCCCAAGTTGGAACCACAGAGAGGTTCTGTGGTCTTACCTGACAATAATAATGCCATTTGCAATATCAAAATTACGATAACATGTTCATTATGCAATGCCTAAGCTTCGACGAGTACCATATGTGGTGTTCTACATTTTTCGACTATGTGCACAATACTATCGCATTATTTCTTCATATTTTTTATTATTTTCAAATTTATATTATAGCATTAGATATATTAGTGATAAGATATGAGAACGTTCACTTTTGAATGTTTGATTTACATATACTACATGAATCGGTTTGCAATTATTATTTACATAGCAATCTACGATAATTTTGTGTTGCCATCCATGTACAGGGAAAAATTTGACCTGCATTGTCTTGGTGAACAGTCGATCATATTCCAGTACCCACATCTAGTGGAACTAATTTCCTATATGTTCGAGTTAGTTCTTTGCTGTTTGTTATAAACTACTGTTTGGAAGAGAGGAGGGGGAGGGTAATTACCTCACCATTGGGATGATATGATGAATTACTCAATCATTATTAATTCCCTTGATTTGCTGACCAAATGTACGATTGCATTTATGTGTTTTTGTTCGTTTGATTGATTTCTTACTGGTTGGAAAAATATTAATGTTTCAAATTTCAATTATCTCAAAATCCAATTGTCTCATTTTTTTTTCTAATTATAATTCAACCATTGCGTCTACAGAAGTTGTTTTGTGCTTGAATTAAAGATAAACTTCACTTCTAACAATTTTCCTCGTAGGGTCAGTATTTTATCCAGCATTCGACTAAAAATTTGGCCCAGAAATTAAAATTTTACTTTTTAGAAAATATTGCTAATATTTGAAGTACTGTATCTTGGGAACTATTAAGCCTACAGAGCTTAAATTGTGGTACATTTAGTCGACTTTAGGAAGAATAAAATTTATTTTACGAATCAGTTGAAGGCTCCTTAGAAAATCAAACATTGATATCAAAATAATTTAAATTACACAGTTTTAAAATTAAAGTTCATTTATGCTCAATCAAAAATCTACTTAAACCTTCTCGAAAAACTCTACTAAAGCCATATTAATTAGTCGTTTTTTCCCCGAAAAAAATAGACTATTGCAGTGGGTCGAAGGTCGACGGTGAGCGGCGGGACTGCGATTTCTATCCGTTTCATAACCCCTAGAGTACGATTATGGAAAATTTGGAGATGTCTGATATATATTTATATATATTTTTTTCCCCGCTACATTTGAGCACCTCCAGCGGCCCCCTTTGGGTCAAATGACCTGAAATTCGGTATGTAGGGCTTTCTTCAAGGCAGAACGATACCATTAAAGAATGGATAAATTACAGTCAAAATTTCGGCATCTCATTTTCGGTAAATTATCATTTCATATGTAAATTTCGGTATGTTAGGGGTCTGTCTTTTGTGGGTCTCAATTTTTTTCTTACTCCTCCGTTTTTATCTTTTTTTTAACGGGAAAATACGACTTTAGTGACGTAGTTCTACTGCTCACGGTTTTTTTTACTTTATTTTGTATTGACATTTCAAACATTAATATTTTTCCCAAAATGAATTGAAACTCAAAAAAGTTTAAATAAAGTCTTTTAAAACTAGAAAACTGTGAAAAATGAATATATGTGTACATTTTTCGAGACGTTTTCAGGTCATGGGAAGGGTTTAGATCAAATCTCCCCAAAATCCAATTTTCTAATTTTTTTTTTTAATTTTTTGCAAATTATGAGTCAACCATTGTGTTTAAAGACGTCGTTTTGTCATTAAATTAAAGTTAAATAGATTTTCTATAACTTCAATCCTAACAATTTTCCTGGTCAGATCATATTCCTCAATATTTGGCGCAGAAGTTGATCCAAAACTTTTAAAAAAATTACGGAAAAGTGACCAATTTTTTAGGTACTATATCAGAAGAAATTTCGCAATTTTTTGCAAATATTTCAAAAGCAGGGAATTTTGTTAGATAAAACAGATTTGGATTCAGCACTCAAAAAAAAAAAACATAGGAAACTATAGCGTCCTTTTCTACTCCTATTATGGCAAACAGGGTGGGCAATTCCTACAGGTTACTAGCCTATTCCAACAAGAGTGAGAAGATCGAGATTCGTTCCGTGGGTCCGCCACGAAATAAATTTCAAACCGTCCCAAGGCCGGATTCGAACCGGCGCCGCAGCGAACTTTTAACACTCTGACCTACCACGGCCTTTTTCCAATAAAAACTACCTTTTGACTTAACTGATAAGAGAGTTAACTAGAAATATTTTACCTCTGTTAGGTTAGTCTGCATCAGGCTGCTAACTTGGGAAGTCCTTTTTACAATCGATTAGTCTTCATTAAAGTAATATTGCGGTTGGCAGTCTTGATGAAGCCTAAATTAGGGAAACATTGGCTAGTTACCATATTTTATCTTGTGTCTACTTCCAAATAAATTAATAATAATAACAAGGAATGAAGCTTTTTTTGTTTTATTGTTCTGCTGATGATGTCTTTTGGTGTCGTCTAAAGAAGATTCTCTTTGCTTGTTATTATTAAGCGTAGTATTTGTTATTATGTTTATGAACTTTCTATAAGTTTTTGTTATTATATGTTTCTAGCTTGGCACAGATAGAAACGTTACTTTGAACTACCATTAACGAATCGTAGGCTCTCTTGATGGATCATTAATTGTTTGTCTCCATTCTTGTCTGTTGTAGGACTTATTCTTCCAAAAGTATTACCAAATCTTCCTCCAAATATATAATACATATCGTGTCCATTTGTAGCCCAAAAGAGAATCGCTGGCTTCATTTCAGTTCAGTTGTATAACAGACCATCCATTGCCGCAGTAAGCAGCTTATCTTAATCGCTGATTCTCGTTGCAGACAGGGAGAGGATCATGACAGTGGGTCTGGAAGTTGGGTATTTAAAGAATAGGTAATTAAAGAACGGAGAGGGGGTGGGAAATCCACAGGTGGCTAAGCCGAGCAGTTGTGCCAACTGTAATCCGATGAGACCCCCTCCCAGAGGATTAGACCTGGGCAGTAAGTTTGGCTGGCTTAGATTGCCCTGCTCCGAAGAACTGCTTTTAACTCTCTGGTGTCTGTCCCCTTCTCGTCCGGGATCCGGGAGTTCAACTTCGTCCAACACTCAGACCAGTTTAATACGGGGTGGGTATTTCTTTTCTTGACCTTATATATATATATATATATATAGCTGAATGATTGTGTCCAAGCGATGTCAGCACTCTGTAATACTAATGAAAAACTACATATGATATAATCTTCTAAGGTTCTGAAGACTTTCTCACTTTTCCCTCCACTTTGTTCTTAAAGCTAATAATATAAGCTTCTAGTTGTTTTGCTAATTTTAATCAGACATGCTTCAATATGTCTGATTCAACCAGACTGTTTCAAGGACACAATTAGGAAAAATAAAACAAAAATAAGGAAATTGATACAAGTTTGACTTTAGTTATTTCAGTTGACATCCGCATGATGGTATCGAAGGATCAATCCAATTAGGGATTGATAAATTATTTGCCACTTCTATAAATTTGTTTTATTGAAAACTAGTTTCGAATGTTATGCATTCATCCTCAGTTCTAAAAACACACAAAAAATTCAAAAATAAGCAATTCAAAATATAATTTGGTATTATTATACATATTAAATTAGATTAATATAAATCAGTATTATAAAACATTTATGAATTATGAATTTAATTAAGATAAGAAATCAAATACTTGTTGGTACTCACCAAGGTTTAAATGGTGTTTGATATAATCATCACTTCATTTTCAGAACTGAGGATGAATGTATAACATTCGAAACTAGTTTTCAATAAAACAAATTTATAGAAGTGGCAAATAATTTATCAATCCCTAATTAGTTATTTCATATAACAGTAAAATTAAATACGTTTTACATGAGAATGGCCCAAGTTGGCCCAAACGTTGTAAAATAAATTAAAATAAAATAAAATACTTGGTGACCAAATGGCCTTTTTTGCTTTAATTAGGTATTGATAAATTATTCTATGTCATCATGCGAATGTCAACTGACTTTTTTGCTTTATTTACTGATGATAATATTAAGGTTTTAGCAAAAATTGTTAATTACAATTGTTTGTGGGCCCCAGTTTCTTCTCATCCCACACTTCCTAGTTGAAGGTAATTTGTGTGTGTGCATGGTATTAGTTTGTCGTCTTAGTTACAAAAAAAAACCCGATTTTTTGCCTGTATAATTTTTTGTGGAACCAATCGACTGTTTGCAATTGCCCCGTAATACGTAATCTTCTGGCAATTGTGAACAAAATCTGTCTATTCATATTATGCCTAGCGAGAATTTAGATGATGATGTTCTCGATTTGAGCCTACCGTGCATAGTCGCCTCTGAGAATCAATCATCTAATGCTGGACTCAGCAATATTACTGATTTTGTAGAGATATTCTCCAGGAACTTGACTAATAAATGTGTTAATAAATCCAACTTGAGTTCCATCAAAGAAATAGGAACTC
This sequence comes from Rhaphigaster nebulosa, assembly GCA_948150685.1. NCBI lineage: Eukaryota > Metazoa > Arthropoda > Insecta > Hemiptera > Pentatomidae > Rhaphigaster > Rhaphigaster nebulosa. The sequence continues at coordinate 39,850,907 of OX411312.1, read as the reverse complement.
GTCTTTAATCTCCGATCTATTGGGAAGTTTCATAAAGAATGCTTGTTATGCCAAAATGTTTCAATTACTAATATTTTACAAATTTTGTTGGAAATTATTACAATTATCCATTATTACAACTGTTACAATTACCCATTTTTCAATTGTGAAAATCCCCATTTAATAGCGAGAATGCTAAATATTGACAAGCTATAGATGGAATCAGAAAGAGGTTATACAGGAGAATTGAATAGTCTGGAGTTTTTTTTTCCTTAATCAAATACGCTCTATATATACGATTTAAGTAAGAATTAAAGCAATGCTGTTCACAATTACCCCTCCTGGCCCTTTATATTTATATATATATATATATATATATTTATATATAAAGGGCCAGGAGGGGTAATTGTGAACAGAATTGCTTTAATTCTTACTTAAATCGTATATATATATATATATATATATATTTAGAAGGAAGTTGAAAATTCTAAAATTTGTCTACTGAAATTAGTCTTAGTCTGAGAATATGCATTCTTTTGTATAGATAGACATTTAATGGAAGCAAATGCTTGTAAATATAATTACCATGGGTCTAATAATTAAAATTTTTAAGGTTAAAAATCACCAATGATCTTTGTAAGGAAAATTAATCACATTTTATTTTTATTTTTAGAAGATATATATCTATATATATATATATATATATATATATATATATATATATATATATATATATATATATATATATATATATATATATATATATATATACCTTCTAAAAATAAAAATAAAATGTGATTAAGTTTCCTTACAAAGATCATTGGTGATTTTTAACCTTAAAAATTTTAATTATTAGACCCATGGTAATTACATTTACAAGCATATGTTTCCATTAAAAGTCCATCTACACAAAAGAATGCATATTATAATATGCATTATAATAATTTTAATGCATTATCTGAAATTTTGTTTACGCATTTCATGCTTTCTAATTAATGATACATAATTATTTATTTATAGATATTAGAGTTTTCTAATATCACACCCAAATTGCTGTATATCAGCCATTCGAAACTCACTTTTAACTAATTTTAATCTCTTTCCGGCTATTTAGATTTTTCCTTCGAAGGATTTCGTTAACTTTACTTCAAGAATGTATTTAAAACCCCAGGGTAATTACACATTTTCTGTCATGGCAATAACATAGCTCATTTTTTGTTGATATATCGAAGCCAAAAAAAATCTTACAAAAATGATATTAATATAATTCAATACATCTGTTTAAAATCTATAAAACGATAATAATTAGAACCCCAAAACTTGAAAAACGTTAGAAAAATTATATGCACCTGAAAAGGAGCAATCAACATCCACTTGTTTTTACTCAACTGACTAGAACCTCTTAGAACGTGGGAGATCTCTGACAGACAGGACTGCCACCCTTCTTTGTACTAGAAACAAACCAAATAACCTGTATTTCCTCAAAATATCTTTTTTATTACATATTTAATTGTGCGCGGTAATTCCATATTTTTTTGTGACTGGCTTTCCGACTCCCTCTGCAATCACTGATCGCCCGAAATTCAGATTTTTTTTTTACTTTCTCGCCATTTCACTTCTTAACATTAGAATTGCATAATACATAAACTGAAAGACTGTGGTAGTATCCCCACAAAGGACACACTTGAGTGAAACAGCCACGGTAATTGCATTTTGCTGCATAAGAGGAATAACTATGCCCAATTTATCAAATTTATACCCGATTCAATGTTAGGCTCTTGAAGATGAGTCTCCGCTTTAACCATTAGGCTACCAATGTGGAGGAAATGCTGACCAGTAATCAATTTCCTTGGAATTGTTAACGGAAGATTCCAATACTAAGTCTTAAGTTCCTTAAATTGCAGTAAATACCAAACTAGTCAACGTTTCGCCAATTCAGGCTACAGGGCGAAAAAAGATCCCTTTGGTTAGTCATTTTTACCTGTTGGTATGAGGTGTGTTATCTCTGATTACCATTTTTTTCTGTTCTGATGATGGCGAAACGTTATATGATTAATTATTTACTTGTATTTGAGAGTCTTAATACTTTGTTTTGGTCTCAATCTTTCAATATTTTTTTTTGTTTTGTTTTCAATTATTAACAATCGATTAAATTTCAGATGGTAACCATTGATTTTGTTTCAGGTATTGACACCCGAGGAACAACCTTGTCCACTTCCATTAGATTACGATAAGATGCGATTGCTTCACAAAGGAAGCACCTTTGAGGAGACGATACATAGAGTAAGTCGATACAATTTTTATGACAATTTAATATTTTTTTTAAATTAAATCAAATATAATATTTTTAAAAAAATGTTAAAACTGGGCGATATTTAATAATAAATTACAAGTACAAATGTTCGTTTTTATAGATTACTTGTTACTTATCGCCATTAGATAGTAATAATTTTATTCGATCTTTTTTTTCATTTACTGTTTTTGATATGATTTTTTTAAATGTGTTAATATAAATTATTAAATGTGCTAATATAAATTGTTTAAATCTTGTTTCAACATTTCACAGCGTTTCATACGCCCACTCGTATTTTACTTTATAAGCACTAACTGTTTCATAATAAAGCAGTAAAGCACAAGTCGGCCTCTGACTTACTTAGTGAAATATTGAAACACGATAAAATTTAAAATTTTCATATTAAAAAAGAGTAAATTAAAAAAAAAATTAAATAAAATTGTTAATATCTAATGACAACCACTAGCTTTTTTCCTCTAAAAACGAACGTTTACACTTGTACTTTATTATGAAATAGGGCCCAGTTAGTCCGGGTCTGCCAGTCGAAGTTTTCCGGTGCTGTTATTTTTTTTTTGCAAAAAATTGTCCAATTTCAATTGTCCAAAATTCATTTTTTCGTATTTTTAGGCCCTATCACATAATATTTTTTTGTGTTCCAAAAAAAAAAAAATTAAAACCGCGTAATATTGCCAATTTAGGGCACTTAATTACAGGCCTTGTAATTGTCGTAGGAACATATTACGGGGCTTAAATTGTAGCTTTTATTGGTGCCTATCTAAAATGAAAATAATATTAACTTTTCGCGGTTTTTAATTTTTTTTTTTTGCGAAAAGGTGTTGATCGATTTCAATTGTTTTAAACTCGCCATCAGTTTTAGGCTCTATTACGTACAATTTTTTTATTTTTCGCATCTTTAGCGCACGTTTATGAATTTTTTTTCTCTACTTTGCTACATAGCGATTTTTTTTTTTTTTTTAACACCTGTAATTTGTTTCTACTATTTTTCTCCTAATTATCACGCTGGGAAAGTCCATTTAGGATTTATTTTAAAAAATAAATTATCGCGCCTGGACTATAGGTGTAGTCAGACTTTTTTCATATTTTATTTTGAATAACGAATGAATCACTATTATTGCTTTTTCTCCAATATAAAATAATAAATGCATTCATTACTTTTTGTAATAAACAGAATATATACATATATATACCTTTTCAAATATCTTCATTCCGTTTGTTTGGTAGAACGACATTAATTCTATACTTAAGGTTCCCCTAGTGAATTTATTTGCATAACTTTGTAGATTTGTTAGTAAATGTATTGCTAATTATATAGTGAAATGTTTCGTTTATAATTCACTTGATCAATTCTGCTTCATTACACATAGCATCTGTACTCAAATGGATTCCAACCTTTGAAATAATGATTTATTATTTTCATTTTTTTTATTGTTAACGATTGATTGAAAAAAATCCTAAAATTCATCTCAGCTTATGAAATATGTCCGTATTCTTTTTCAGCTTATGTTGTCAACTTTTCTTCAATTTAAAAACGAACTTATTGATAAACAAAGCCAGTTTAGTTTTTTTTTTTTTTTAAATATCTGATGTGGGCTAAACATGACTTCCTTGTACGCCTATTAAATTATAAATCCGTGGCTCAAAAAGTGATACTGAATTTGGTTACTAGTTTCCGAAGATTGCAGTAGAAACGACACGGCGTCCCTACATCCATCTTGATACACTCACACTCTTATTACTGGAGGTCTCTTTCCGTTATTATATGTCGTTTTTCTTCAGTAGGTAACTAGTTTTCAAGTTATTTCTTCATATTCCGTGACAACAATAAAACTGTCAATATCACTGGATAAAGCATTGGAAATCGATAGTTTCGACATTTTAAGCTGAAAAACCCACATAACTAATATCTTATTCTCATGCTGCAGGCTTGTTGATCTCACAAATGGGGAGGAAAACTAGTATTTTACACTTAATTTTAACAATTAAAACAAGTAATAAAAATGTTTAATTGGATTGGAAACTAAATCACGTTTGTAACCTTTATTACCGAAACATATGATTTTTAATATAAATATAATTTTTGATATAAGCTTATTATGACCTTCAAGTAAAGTACCCTTTTCCGCTCACGAATCTTAACCAAAATCTAGTAAATACATTTATATCGATATAAAAGTTCTATTTACCAAATTTGAGATGTTTTACTATTGGATATTTTAATATAATTTTTTATGAAAGTCTAATACAACCTTCAAGTAAAGTACCGCTTCCGGTTTTCCAATTTAGACCAAAATCTAGTATGTTATTTAAATCAATATATAAATTATAAATACTAAATTTGAGAAGTTTCTCATTGCATTTTAATATAATTTTTGATGGAAATCAATTATGGCCTTTAAGTAAACTACCACTTCCGGTGATCAAGCAGTGACCATAAAGGGAGTTTCACAACTAGATTTTACGACAATCCTTAATACAAAATTTCAACTTTCTACGGCTAACTGTTTTTGAGTTATGCTTGATACGAACGTACGAATGTATGTACCTACAGACGCCACGACGAAACTAGTCAAAATGGATATTTCCGTCGAAATCTGAAAACCGAAAATTTTCGCGATTACAATACTTCCTTTACTTCGTACGCGGAAGCAAAAACATATAAACTGTTAGATGAAATTGTTTTTAAAACTTCAAGTGAGATTCTGACCCTAAAACTTGTAATACCTGTAATAAAGCGTATAATGTGCTAAAAAAATACAGTAATTCCTTTTGTTGTTATAATACTTATTTATTTTTACAGCTTATCCAGCTAAAAATAAACTTTTATTTGTTGCCTATTTTATCCCTTTTGAAAATATATACATATTTTAATAGTGACACTTGTAATTTTTTTTGTTTTACAGCTGAAAATGCAGGAAGCTTTGAAGAAGAAGGAGCGAATCCAAAGAGATCATGAAGAGGTATGTTACATTTATTTATGCCTCATTTAACTTAATAAATTACATAATATGTAATTCAAACATAGGGATGAGACGGAGGAAATGAGTATTTATAGATTCTGAAGAGCATTTGTTTATTAATAATTTTATTCAAATTAAATTTTAAATTTTTGGCTTGATAATGCTTCATGTTTTGGTGATGCAACGTTTCACAACGCTACTACTTGTACTAAATTAAAGTACAACATATATTGTTAAAACATTGTTATAATGTTGAAAGACATTTAAAATAGTTATATTAAAAAAAATGGATAATATTATTATCTAATGACGATAAGTAACTTCTAACCTCCCAACACTTTCCACTTGTACTTTTTTCGTTTGTACTTGTGATTATTATGAAATAGGATCCAGATTGTATAATTCAGTATGATTTAAAGTCTTGAGTAGTATGTCGTTTTTAGCATTAGGAAAGACAGAGATAAAAACCTACATAAAAATATAAATAAATGATTACAAAAAAGTATATAAATATATTTAGCTAATAAGGGAGCTTACTAAGCAACATCGGATTGGGTATTTCATGTTTCATCTCATTAATTACCTTGTGAGAATGATTTTCTAATAACGGTTGATTTTCAGGGCTAAATATTCAACAAAAAACTCATCTACAAAAAAAAAAATTAATTTTCTTATGTCAGCTCTAAGCTAAAACCACTAAAACTTAAACCCAAAATCAATCTTCAGTAGGAAACGTGGTGTTCAAATTCTCATTGTCGTGCCCAAATAGATGCCATGACTATAAAAACTGTAAACAATCACAACGATAAAATAAATTGTGAATGTGTTTAAGATAACTTCTTTTATTTTTATTATTACTTAACTTAATTTTTCTTTTCTTGGTTGTTTACTTATTTTGATATTATTGTATGTCTATTCATTTTTACTTGTAATGTACATTTTTTTTTTCTCTTTTTATATGACATTTATTATTTTTATTTTATCTCCTTATGTTTTTTGTTTTCTTGTTTTCTTTTCTTTTCCTTTATCTTGTATATATGGTATGAATGGTTTCTTACAGCTCTAATACCTATTGCCCTTGAGTGTGGCAGCTTGTATTATTTCTCATAAAAAAAAAAAAAAAAAAAGAAAAGAAAATCACTCAAATTGAATATATGTCCAATTATTAGTTTTAAGGTCTCATTTCGTAAGGATAAGGATACTTAATCATAGTAAAATGCAAAAATAAAAAAAATAAAAATTACAATAAGATATTAACTATATAACACCAAGACAATAATAGTTCAAAAACTGCTGACGTGTTTTATATATATATATATATATATATATATATATATATATATATATATATATATATATATATATACCCTTTCCGATCAGCTGATATGAGGGGATTGAGAAATAAAGTGTGCGCCAACCCTCCGTTCAAAACTTCAGGGCTGCATCAACCATTCAGAATCCCCAGTCATTAAAATTTCTCTGTTTTCTGTTTTTAGTTTGAGGTTTTCTTTGTCGACGACAATGATATTTTGTTCTGGGTCATATTTTGAAAAATCCCAAAACCACTATAAATAGTAACACGAACACACCACACAAGTTTTTTTGGTTCTTTGTCGGACCCGCCGCTCTTTGTTTTTTTTTTATTTTTTTTTTTGAAAAAAATATCTGTTTTCGATACTGAAATTTTAATATCGATATTTCGAACAAAAATATCGATTTTTCAGCATCCCTAATCTAGATCCACTATTGTACCGTGTGCTAATCCGGTCTCCAACTAGACCGTTACATTGTCGATTCAATTGCTTGCCACCGCATTTGGTGGTGATGAGGTTGGTGCGGTGAGCCGGAAGTAATTGTAATTCCTCTAGTATTCAGTCCTGCTGCTTCTTTGCCTCAATGGCTACTCATTAATTATTTCGCACTCAGTGTTAAGAGAAACAGATATAATTCGATAAAATTAAAATTATTCCTACTTCATGTTTGGAGGGATGTTTGATGGTTTCCGAATTATCTTTATTTTAAAAGATTTTGTAACTTTTTTTTTTTCAATGCTACTTATTCATTTTTAAATGAATTTAAAAAGAGGATGGCATTTTGTACTTTTTGTTCTCCCGTTACTTTTGATATAGAACATATTTTAGACAAGTTTTAGTAAAAGGTACGATTCTTCCGTTGGTCCTGTTTAAAGTTCAGAAGGCAGGTGCAACGTTAGGAGGGAAAATGATCAAAAATTAATTAATATTTATAATGAAGCCTCTGTTTCACTTTCAATTAATCTCACGAGCGTCACAATCTTTTGCATCGTTTATTTTGTTTACTTTATCTTAAGTAATGTTCGTATATCAAATTTAGAGTTCACGTTTTTCTCTAGGCCGATTTAATAGAGTGGAACCTCGATGTAACGAATCTCAAGAGGTTTTGAAAAAAATCGTTATATCAAGGAATGTTTGATATATCGAGTTTCAAACACTTATTTGTGTTCGTTGGAATATAGAAGTCTTTTCCAATTTCAGTTTTTTCTTTGGTGGGTTGTCTTCCAACACTTTTGATTATTTTACGTTTAACCTCAAACCTCAAGGCACTTCAATTATAAATCAACCTTATTGTGTTAGGTCTCAACGATAGACGAAACACGACTGGAAAGGGTGGGAGGAGGGGTTTGGGAAAGGAATTGCTAAAATTCGCATTCGTTCGTTATATAAAGATTACCGTCACAAAAATTCGTTCTGAGAGGATTATAAATTAGTTACATCGAGGTTTGTTTACATGCTCTATTCGTTATATAGAGGTATATTTCTCATTGAATGCTAGCTCAAGGGGATTTTTAAAAATTCGTGATATTGAGACTTGTTACACAGAGGTTCATCTGTACAGCTTTTTATTTATTCCTGACGACTAACTTTTCTTCAGTTCTATGGTTGCCTCTTTTGTTTGGTTATCCGCTCATAACTTTCAATATAAGGGAAATGTTTGAATGAGTTTTTTGTTCTTGGTGAAGGCAGGTATGTACCTGGTAATAAAATAATATTCTTCTTATTGATTAATTATCTGTTTATGAACAAACAGCAAAACCATTTAAAAACTGCCGTATTTCTCATGTTCTGTGAAAAAAAAAAAAATATTTTGCTGTTTGTTTTACAAGGTGCGGCTTATTAAAAGTGCAAAAAACGAAATTGTTTTTAAATTTGATTTTCTGTAATAATCCTTCACATCGTGAATTCTAATTTTGAATACTTCGTTCCTGACTAATTATTAAAAGATGCACTCGTTGATGTTTTAAACTCGATTGTATAGAATCGAGAGCACAGAGTTTGTTGACGAAATGCTTCCTTCTGGAGATGAATGGAAATTTCCTCCGAAAATTGTGGATTTCTTTAAGTTTCTTAAAAAAGAAGCGATTAACTATATTTTGGTTTTGGCACTGACCTAAAAAAATATCTGGTGCGGTGCGCGCATCAAACAACTTACTTGAAATATATTTTAGAAGTTTTCATTTAGTTTCCATGGAAATACCATTTAATTTCCATTCAATTATATAAAAGTAGAAATTATTAACTACAATGATCATATTAGTTTTATATTTATTCATTATTTATTTCTACTAACAATGTGACACGGTTAATTATTTCAAATAAACAAAATTAAAGGTACTTTGGAGATTCAGCCATTTAAAGCCATTTTGAAAATTACGCATATAAGCTCTGTCACACTATTCTAATGATGATAAGACTTATCTTATATTAAATAGCATTTAATTATACATTGATATATATATATATATATATATATATATATATATATATATATATATATATAACGACTTTAATCAACACCATTTTTTTAATTTTTAATTATTATTATTTATTTATTGAACATAATACAAGCTGCCACACTCAAGGGCAATGAGTATTAGGGCTGAAGTACCCATTCACACTTTATGTACAACTATGCATACAATAAAATAAATATAAAGAAAAATAAATTGATAAAATAAAGGACACTGGTGATAAATAAATATACAATGTTAACAAAAGAAGAAGGAATAAAATAAAATAAAATAAATATAGAATAAAATAAATAAATAAAAATTCTAGATTACATTCATACATATATACATATTTACATTCTGCCCAGGGATCTCCCAGCCATGCCCTGCCCTCCACTAATCAACACCATTAGAGCCGTTTTCGAAAATATTGTAAAATCAGTGAAAATGGCACTTCCGGTAAGTCGATTTTAGCGAAAAAGTTGCCCTAACGTCCAAGGTATATACATACCTTTAATAGGTAATTTCAATTTCGTACAACTTTTCGTTTTTGAGCTAGGCTGTTCGTATACACATACATCCAAAGACTAATTCGCGGGCTTGGTTATTTGGGATCAGAGGACATTAAAACTTGTATTTCCGTTGATACGGAATCCCGACGATCGCAATACGACCAGATCTAGGATTCGGACCTTTTGTTCGAATACGCGTTGATACGAGTGTCTAATTTTGTTCATACTTGTCTCTTGTGAAGTTGGATTTCACTAGAAATGAATTTATTTTTTTTAATGGGAAAGGGGAAAGGGGTTTCCGCTTTCTTAATTTTGAGATTATTATGAGGTAAAACCTAGAACCGGGCAAACCAATTTATCCGTTGGCTAAATAAGATCAAGGGGCTCCGAGGAGTGTGAAATTACTTATTCATTCCTTGGCCGGAAAAAGTCCTGGAATTTTCCTCCAAACCTCAAGAGGGGGGCCTTGTCATTCTCATGGCTCCTAGATGGCCGCTAAATCCGGAGTTTATAATTTTTTTCTGAGCGGGTAATTTTAAATTGAGAGAGGGGGGGGGTATTGAATTTGAGTGGGGTGCTGATGAAAACTGGGTCGAGTAGGTTTTTATGCGGTATTAATTGAAAGGGGTCCATGGTGAAGTGCGGTGACAGGCTATCAGTGGCAGGCAGACCAGAGAGGCTCTCCCTTGAGTTATGTTCGCTGGATTTACGTTCGCATTGGCCATGTTTTCATTGCGAGAGGGACACAGTGGCGAAAAATAAAGTACTAAACTGTACTTATTTTTTGAAGTTACTTCAGCGTTTTTAAGTGAGATTTAACGTCATTATATCAATATCGCTGGAAGAGCTTGCCAGCCGATGGGAAGGGGTGAGATTTATGTGTCCACCACGAAATAAGGAAAACGTTACAGGTAACACGGTAAAACTGCGCAAGTTTTAGAACTGAATGAGAACTAAACACCGATGGTAAATGGTATAGGGCACTTTTTTTCAAATTATTAACACTCTTCTAAAACTTCGTGAGTTACTTCATTTTAATGTAACCTAAACTTTTTTAGGTTATTTTCTACGTAAATTCTCGAAATGGGGCCGTTTCCAATCAAGAAATCGGAAAACAGGTCAATTTAATGGTGTACTAAAAAGGTGTGAACGTCCCTTTTGCTTAAATCGTAAGATAATCTGATAAGAAAATCGAAAAAAATATTGGGCCGTTTGGAGTGACCTCCAACTCCAACATGTCTAAATTACAAGGATATGAAAATTTATCGACAACGAGCTGATTTTCACGTAATTTTGTAATAAAAATTAGTGCAATAAAATAGTCATACAGGCCTACAATTTTATGATAACCATTTTACTGATTAACACTTGTAAGTCACGAAGCACACAAGATTGGGGATCTGTTCTGTGATCAATAATAATAATAAAAATATCTTTATTTCTAATAAATTCACATATTTACAATAAATAACAAATAATAGCTAAAGATATAAGTACCTCATGTTAATAAAAATTTAGGAGAGTCTACAAAAATACAAGCCAGGAAAATAAAATTTAATCTTATTTTAAAGAATAAATTCTTCTGCAATTAGGAATTGATAAATTATTTGCCACTTTATGATTTTATATATCTTCATCTCAAGATTTAAGTAGATTATATCAAACAGAAAAGGTTGCATTGGTTTGTTCTCGCATTACTAGTTCAGTGCGAGAACAAACCAATACAATCTTTTCTGTTTGATATAATCTCCTTAAATCTTGAACTGAAAATGAATGTATAACATTGTATTATAATACTGATTTATATAATTTAATATGTATAATAATACCAACTATATTTTGAATTGCTTATTTTTGAATTTTTTGTGTGTTTTTAGAACTGAGGATGAATATAACATTCGAAACTAGTTTTCAATAAAAACAAAATCATAGAAATGGCAAATAATTTATCAATCTCTAATTAGATTGCTCCTTCTATATCATCATGCGGACGTCATCTCTTCTGCAGTTATTTACAAACATTATACGAAAACCAAACAAAATATATTTAAATCTGTGTCCTATGTTAAACATTTATTATTGAAGTTAATAATTTAATTCTTTAACTAATTCATATCTGTAGTTCCAGGCTATTCCACAATAGCCAACAAGGCTATTCCAGTTTTTACCATTTAAGTAACTTTTAAACTCTACCTCATCCATGTATTTGTATTATTCTGTGATTAATTAATGCAGTGGTCTACAAAAATATAGGGTCGTATCGCTTAACCTACAAAAAATAAACGGTAGAAGGTCCTTTTTTTTTTTTTTTTTTGTTATTCGCTTATATCTCAGAAAGTATGCGTCCTAGCGACTACTCTATAAAAAATTAAAGCTGACAAAATTTGCCTCGAAATTTATCTCGTTCATTTTTTCTCTATCTCGTATATTTTCCCAGATACTCGGCTCATATTTCGTTAAATTGAACCCATACTCGAGAATACTGAGGTACTACCTGAACACGCCCTGCCATCACGGCTTCCTTACAGCTCAGCTTAATCCTCAAAATATACTTCATAATTTTCGATCCCAACAATGCGATACCTCCCCCCCTCCTCCACAACACTCCCTGAATCAGACTTGCTTTCGAGGCTCGTATAGTCGGTGTAGGAACCGCGACCAACGAAGTTTCTTGTATTTGGCGTTACCTTTTTTTATACTGGTGTCGTTAAATTGAACGAATTTCAATATGTAACTCCTCTATTTCGTAAATTTGAAGTCGAATAAATCATCCTTTTTCTTTATTTGTCAATAACTAATAAAAAATGTATTCATTATTTTTATTTTGGAAAATTTTACATATTAGGTCTCATTCGCTAATGACAAGTAAACCATTGGCAAATAAAAACATTTATGCAAAAATTGTTTATAAATCATAGGTTATTTTATTTATAAGGTAAAAATTTTGGTGGCGAGTTATTAAATCCTTCACAAATCAATAAGAATCTTAAGTTCTATTTTTCACATATGACCTCAACTTCTTTATTCAGTATCTACTCATTTATCTTCATAAAAAAATTGTTTTCAGAAAAAAAAAAATGCTTAACAGTTCTAGGAATCTCAATGGTGTTCTGATGATTTGTTATTGATTAAACAGAAAATAATTAAATCTCATAATTTATATAGCTTTCTTTTTTGTTTAATTTTTTTATTTGTCTTAATATATCATAAATGTACATCTTTGTTATTAATTTTAGTCTGTACGAACTGGAGTTCCTGCCATAGGAGATGACACTTACATGTACGAAGATGAGCTTCGAACTGGTCATTGGTACGATGAGCCTCCTTATGAGAGTGATCCAGAAGAGTTTTTGATGCGAGACAATCCTCCACCATCCAGGTATCAACAACTTTTATTTTAAAAATAATTTTTGTAGCACATTGCTTGTTACACGTTATTATATGACACCATACTCTCAATATTTATTAAGTAGTTTTAACTATATAATGAATGAATATTGTTAATGCATTCGTTTATGCCTTTAGAAATAGAGTATTTATTTTTTTTAAGTTGTATAAACTGATCCAAGTCACTAATAAAAATTAGGAATAACTAAAAGAAAATAGTATCTCTTCGCAGCTCTCTAGTGTTATGCATCTCTTTCATTAACCAGCATTAATGTTACACTGCACAGATCAGCCAAGATATTTATCCAGCTAACCAGTCGCATACGCAGGAGAGAGGATCAGGGGGATATGTCCTCCCCTCCCTCCGATATGTAGGAAAAAATATAATTTTCATACCCACCAACATAAGATTTGTATTTGGAGTAATATTTTTGGCTATTTTAACAATAGTTTTTGATCCAATTTTTATTCTTATCCTTAAAACTTAGGCCAAATTTGACGACTATAGACATTTATTTGATTATTAACCTTCTTCTTATTAAATTCCATCCGAAAAAACATTTAAATCCCTCTCAAAAAAAAATTCTGTAAACGCCCCTGCACCTAACTAATACTGAAATCATACAACGTACGCCGCTTTGAATAGTGGTCTATTTTATCAAAAGCCTTTGAAACAACAATAAAAAATGTGTATAATAAACTATCAATGCAGCCTTTAAAAATTTCAAAAACTGTTTCGGTTTTAGTCTAATAGATTGTGATACTTAATCTAGTCCTTAACTTAGGGTTTGTTTTTTTAATTTAGGTTGATTATTTATAAATGATGTATATCTCAAAAGAATAATACTAATTTAAGTAAATCTTTTTTTTTAATTTATCAATACATTTATATTGTAAGCTCTAATTATTTGAGGGCTCTCTCCAAAGGTAAATAAATAAATAATATTGTAAACAGTACAAATTATTCTGTTAATCCTGAAACTTTATTGAGGCAAAATAAAAATAAAAAAATCTCCTATTAAGAGTATACTATATTTGCTTTGATTCTTATCTTTGTGACCTTACAACTAAGTCCCAGTTGTACTCCAAGTGTATTGTTGCAGATGGAATGTATTGTTTTTATTTAGGCTGTGCTTTACAATGAACGAAAATGGTGGAGTGAGCGATGCGGGAGTCATCTCCTTGAGGTCTGCTGGCGATATATCCCTCCCTTCTCAGCGGGCCCTCATCCAACAGCCATTCATGAGACATCGGGTATCCCGTGAGAGTGGTGACTATGCTGCATCTGATGTGAACAGTGTTTGGTAATTATTTATCTATTATATTAATTATATTTATCAATTATATTTATCTATTATTACTGTTAGCCTTCTAGCTTTCCCTTATAGAGAACATTTGATTTTATGTTTTTATATTATGAATTGTTATAATAGAAGAAAAATGAATAAAAAAACAAATTCTGGGATATAATTTACTTAAAATGAACACAAAGTCATCTAATTTAAATATAGTTTAGTTTTGTCAAAAGAGGGAATGAGGTAGAATGGTGTTTTTAATATTTAGAATATTTAAATTTAAAAACAAATTAAAATTTCAGATCGTTAATTAGTAACACATTTCTGTCTTTTATTCAATCATAAAATCTATTTTTGTATCTGCAGTAATCTTATATAATTTATTCTAAATAGATACCTGCCTATAAATAATGTTATATATAAATAATTTGTATGCCTATAATTTATAATAATATCATAAATAAAATCTATCATCTTATAAATCTGCTTCATAATCAGTCCCTAATAATCCACTGAGGTTTCTGAAAAGAAAATGATCTTGTGATCTTAAATAGAATAATTATTATTTTTATTAATCTAAATTATGTTATCCAAACCATTCCTCAGTTTTACATCTGGGGGAAAAGTCAAGTGTGAACAGAATTATCTTAAGAATAATCTTTAATATTTTAATTTCAAAGTTTCTTATTGAATTTTATAATCATTCCTTCTTACCAAAAGTCAAAAATGTTGACATTGATTTTTATTGCTCAGAAATATTCAGCATACTTGTTTTATTTGAATGACATATACTTATTTTTTTATTTTTTAAATTTCAATTTAATATTTGTTCTAGCTCAAGGCTGTCGTCGCTCTCGATGGAAACGAGCCGGTCAGAACACTTAGAGATGGAGGTCTACCATAGGCTTAGGCCATTCAATGTAATCCCTTTTTTTCTCTCTCTTATTTACCATAGCTTCCTGCAATTATAAATCAAATAATCATATTTCTTTTTCTTCTTATCAAAATATCAAATATAACAACTGTAATTGTGATTTATTTTCTGTTCTTTTTAAAAAGAATGAAAAATACTCATTGCCTTCAGTGTATTTAGCCATAAAAAAATTAGTTATAAAGATGCTTGATTTGAACAATCTGAACATATTTTGATATTAAGTTACTGATTTTTCATACAAATGCTTTTACGCAATACGTTAACTTCAGTTGAAACTTATAAAGTTGGCAAAACAAAAAAATGGCATAAAAGGTCTTATTGTTTTGTGCAAGACTAAATGTTTATTATAATAAAGTATTAAGTTCATACTTCTTTTAGTTGTTATTCTCTTATTGTTTAAAATTAGCTTAATGATTCGCCAGATAATAATTATGTTTGATCTAATGTTATAGGGAAATGAGCCTCCTATTTCGCCAGGTCATAGCTCCGATTACGCAGAACAAGAAGAACTGCTCACAGACCAGCCTGCGGTGAGTCGCTTTACGTTTTAACTCGTACTAATTTTAAAATAAGTTTTTAATACTCCTTATTTTTTTTTCTTACACTTTATTCTGTTATTTCATTCAGTGTTATTAATTTTCAGGTGTGTGGAGTAAGCTCAGTGTGCCAGAGGGTGAGAGGACAGAAATGTGATACTAAGTCTTTAAGTCGAAAGCATCACCATCATCATCACCACCACCACCATCACCATCATAAGTCTTCCCACCACAGCTCTGTTGAAAGTCTTCCTTCTGCTTCAAGTATCAACATTATAAATTATTTTTTAAAATTATTTATATCACCTATTAATCCATAGTGTTTGGAGAAATTTGTTAGTGCTTGTTCTAATGTCAAGATGCGACGCACTTGTATCGAAGACAAGAATTGTGGAGTGGGAATCAGAATACTTAACTAAATTTATGCAAAAGTTGGTAAAGTACTGGCTACCCGTTCCAATTGAACTTGGTTCATATCCTGATTTGATACTTTAAATTTTCTCCTAGTGGGCATTGTCAGGATGGGAACTGAGGGTCGATGATTCCTTTCTAGGCCCACTCATTCCCCATCAGAGACCCAATAAAAAAAAAAAATAGTGCTTTGTATTAATCAGGTGATTAATCAAGTAGTTGGAATTGATTAACACACTTTCTCCCAAGCATACAGTAGCGCACAACATATAAATTTTCGGCTCTGTATCAAAATTGTACTTGTAGTTTACACACTTCAAGGAAATAAATACACAAATCCTGATATTGAAATATATAAAAGAAGTAAAGAATAATAATTTACAATCAAACGTGATATAGCAAATTGAAAAAGAAAATAAGTGCTGAATTTTGCAATCATAAGATTCGTCATATTTAAAATAAAATCAACATAGTTTCTGCAATTATAAAATTAAAATATAGTATGAGAAAACAAATAAACTGAAGTTAATGGATTCATTATTATGTTATTGCTATTTTTATGATATCGTATACAAAATAACATGAAATTTTGAACTTTTATTCAAAGAAAATCTTTCTAATACTAGCACTAATAGAAAATACTTCGAAGTTATACTATATTAATCTCCATTGACGAATTACTTTTAAAATAAAATTTCCCCTTCAATTAGTGATAACTAAATTCCTAAAATATTGGTTTATCAATTAGCTTGGAGATCCAGTCTTCTGGTTCTGATTCAAAAATAAATAAGTGGGCTTCCTCTGAGAGAGAACTGTGCTTTGGTAGCCATTTTATGGCTAACTCAATCCTGAAATGAATAACCTTCATTCAATATGTTGCTATCATTTCAATCTCCCTTCTTATAATTATTGTTTAATAATTTTAATTAGGGATTGATAAATTATTTGCCACTTCTATATATTTGTTTTATTGAAAACTAGTTTCGAATGTTATACATTCATCCTCAGTTCTAAAAACACACAAAAAATTCAAAAATAAGCAATTCAAAATATAGTTGGTATTATTATACATATTGAATTATATAAATCAGTATTATAAAACATTTATGAATTATAAATTTAATTAAGACAAGAAATCAAATACATTGTATTATAATACTGATTTATATAATTTAATATATATAATAATACCAACTATATTTTGAATTGCTTATTTTTGATTTTTTTGTGTGTTTTTAGAACTGAGGATGAATGTATAACATTCGAAACTAGTTTTCAATAAAACAAATTTATTGAAGTGGCAAATAATTTATCAATCCCTAATTAGATTGATCCTTCTATACCATCATGCGGATGTCAACTGTTTAATAATTTTGTTGTTTTTTATCAAATTGGTCTCGTGCCTGCATTGTAGCACTAATGATTTTTTATTTTTCAATGATAATTTACTATCTTATTTATTATGGTAATAAAATAAAAGATTGAAGTAGCAACTAGAATAACAACTGGACTATTTATTTCTTATTGTTAACATTTTATCATATTCTATATATTTTATAACATATTCTTTTGTCAAACAAATAAAATTTTATAAAATAAGCATAGGTTTCATTCTGTTTAATCTAAAAGACTGAAATAATTTCAGCGTCATTATGATAGTAATAATTTTATTTCTAATATAGATTTTAATATGGCTAGGTACTCAAGCACTAGTATCACACATGGATGAGCAAGGCCCCACGATATCGAACCCACTAGCTCGCGCTCTAATCGACAGTAACCCCAGCCATTACGATGTCGAGGCACTCAGATTTAAGGTAATATTTGATTTCTTGAATTGTTTGCTTGTTTACTTATTTTGTAAATTATTTATAATTCATTTTTACAATTTCAATTACTTTATTTTCAACTTGTGATTTTAGAAAGGTGATATAATCGAAGTACTTAGCATGAGTCGATGTGGACTTTGGCGTGGAAGAGTCAACAATCGAATCGGCCATTTCAAGTTTACAGCTGTCAAGTTGCTTCCCCCTTGTCGAGGGAGGACGACTCCATCAAAATCCAGACTTGCCAACAGACCTCACACCCTTGAACAAATGTTAGAGGCTATACAGATGGAGGTGATTTATTATTTAACGATACATATTTTCTTTCCTTATTAGAAACTCAGATTTGTATGCAGTGAAAAAACACTAAAATATTTAGAAAACAGTTTTGAGGTTTGTAATGAAATAGCACCACATAATAGTTGGAAAAATTACTGCAAAATTAATAAAATAAAAATTATGTAATGAATGATGGGTTGTTTAGGAGGGGATAAAAAAAAAATAAAAAATGTCAAGCGAATTTTGTTTTAAGTACAATTATCGATTACATAAAAAGAATAAATCTTTCAATTTACCAAGAACTTTTCTTGCTTTAACCAATCGGAACAAAAATAGACTAAGTTCTTTATTTTTTTTTTTGTCTAATATTAATTATACTTGTTTCATACACATACAAACATTTTTTATTTCTCTTTTTTTCTTCCTCACCTTAACAACTTTTCAAAGCCTATTTTAACACACTAAGATATTTTAACTGCATAAAAGTCCTGTCTCTGTAGACATTAATATCATCGCCACAGTTACATGTATTCAAAAAATTTATTCCATCAATAAGAAATTTACCAATTTTTCAAATACCTTTCAAAATGATTCATTATTTCTTAAGTCAAATCTGTTAACAGGAACATATGTCATTGTTCGTTCTAAACGGATATGAGGACCTCGCCTCATTCTGTGAAATTACTGAAGATGATCTCGACTATCTGGGCTTCACTGATCCTGAACATAGGGCCAAAATTCTAGCTGCTGTTCAAGTTCTTCACGATTTTGAGGGTGATTATTTTTTAATGAGGATTAATAGTTTGTTATTGTTATATTATAGTCTGTGTGATGTTACTAAAGCCTCTGTTGAAGTCAAGAAAAACATTTATGAGGCTTTAATTTTCTTTTGTTTGTTTGTTAACTATTTTCCTGTGTCTGTTTGATTTTGTTTTAAAATTACAAACTATAATTATTAAATGATGCTGATTGCAACTTTAAACTAATTCCATACATTTTTCTCCTTGCATTACATATTGTTGGGTAGTCATACTAAGGCAGAAAGAGTATCTATTATCAATTATTTTCTGGGTATAAACCTATTCCAGCCAGTATGGAGGAACGTCTAGAATTATTCTGTGGGTCCGCTATTAAATAAATTTTTACATTAAGAAATTTTCTAATTTGAATTTTAGTTTGTGATGACGAAGAATGGTTAAGCATGGATTCGCGAGACCCAAACGGAGGGGATGACATCCTCTCCCTCAAGCAACCAGAGACTGAGGCAAACAACTTGAGCCAAAACAACACCCTGTCCAAAACAGGTATATTGTGCTCCTTCGTATCATTGCTGATATTTACAAAATATTAGAATTTAATCCGTTTTCTCAGAAATGATACATTACAGAAATATATTCGTAATTATTAAATTTTAAATTCTAAAAATATTTGTAAATACAATTAAAAATACGATAATGCATTATCTGTCAAATACTACAAATTATATTTATACAAAGTATTATAAATAGCTATATGTGGAACCCTATGATTCTGGAGAATAAAGTTTGAACCCTTTAAATGTTATATTTCAAAAATTACATTCTTATAAAAAAATACCTTCATAAATCTGTTAATGTTAGCATTTGGTGGATAATAAATTATATATTTATTGGTAGGTGAAGGAAATTGTGATAAACGGGAGGGCGAAATTGGAGAGACTACATTCTTGCCAAACATTCCAGTCAGTCGATGTGGATTAGAAACGAAAGGTGGGAGTGAGAAGTCGACGGATTCTGGAGTCAGCTCTAGCAGCGGATCGAGCTCACGCCTCATCAAGACTTCACGTCCGTCACCACCTGCTTATGTTAACCACATAGCTCTTACTGAACATTCTAAATGAATATCTTATTGATAAATAGTATCAAAGTAAATTGAAATATTTGTAAATTAGGAGAAAAAAAAAATTCTAATTTTTATTGAATTAGTGAAATTCTTTTGGAAAATTATAAAATAATTGAAATTAGATGAAATAAAAATTTGATGTTTTAAAAAATAGTCTGAGATGGACTGTTTTTTTGACGCTTATACAGAAAGTATTATTATGTGCCAAGGTTTCTTCTCTTCTTCGAACAGTTATTTTGAAGTCAAAATGCTTAAGTAGTTAGAAAAGTCTGAATCGAACACCAAATATTACTAATTTTTTGTTTTGTTTTTTAATTATTGACTGACCAAGTATGTTATATTATGGATATTTAACTTGGTTATTTTCTTTAAAATGGTTGTCTTTTTTCAATTGTTTTTTTCTGAATTTTAAAGAAACCCTTATACAGTAGTATGTCAATTATATGAACTCATTCAGGATCAAGGATGGTTTGAAGAATAAAAAAAGTAAATTATAATACTAATTATTAAAAATTTGGAAGGAAGATTGATAAAAACAAACTGATATAATTAAAATTGAATTAATAAGACTTGCAACAACAAATCATTTACAGTCTATAAACTATAAGCTCTCTTAAAATGCTTTAATTTCACTTTTAAACAGGAATTAAATTGGTAATGTAATAAGTATTTTTTTGTCATAAAAAATATTTAATTTATTATGGATATCCCAAATTTATATTTTTGTCATGTAACTATTAATAATACATGAATGACAGTTGGTCTAAAAAATATATCTGTTAATTTTTTATGAAATTTAAAATAATTGTTATGTTCTACCAATGCACTCAACATGAATCGTAAATTATTGTCGTGACTCATGCTGTATAATTAAATTAAAAACAGCCTTCTCCAAATTTCATCCTTAACTTTATTCGTAACTTCGGTAGGGGAACTGATCTGCATTGCCTGAGTCCATATAATTGATGTCCTTCTGTATTCTAAGTATTGTGTAATTAATTACTAATAACAGTATACTTATCATTAGTTAATATTTCTGTGTCAATGTATGTTTATTAATGAACTGTCTGTAAAATAATTTTAATTAGGACTCAAAAAGTGTATTGGTTTCGCTGTTAGAAGATTATACTGAGATAAATAGGTCTTGTTAATGCTATGTTTTACTTATTGTTTTGTTTTTTACTTAAATCTGAATTTACACACTATAAACACTGCCTTTTTTCTTTGTCTAATATAATAATAATAATGTTTAAAAAATCCGGTGAAGTAAACTAAATGAAAAGTTCAAGCGTGGAGACTTGGGTTCCTTTTTAAGACTCGCTGAGGTAAATTATAAAGTCTTGTGATATGGTTGTTGTAATGTAAGGTTAAGTAAAATATTGTGAAATACCGAGGAAGGCTGTGTTCACTTTCCTTCTTCGTCTTTTATTGTTTATTGCTTTTGACAATTTAATTGATAAATATATTCATCGGAGAATAATAAAAGTTCCTTCATACATTGATTCTATGCTGAGAAAAGAAATAGTGGCCACTCTATATTATAAGTTTCTGTTTTCAATCATCTAATATCATTACAGTCTTTTACATTAAATAACAGAATTTACACAGACAAATCAAAAGTAGAAATTAATCAGTGGAAAAAAAAAAATTTGAAACCAGAAATTGTTAATATTTCAATAGATGAAAAAATCGAGTGAGTGACCTTTTGGTTTCATTTTTTTTTTTTTCAATTGTTATACATTTATGAAATACACATATACCCAACACATTTATGCCATTCTCAACTATCTGTTGATTATAAGAATTACAATTAAACATTAACTTAAGCCAATTTGTAATATTACTTTAGAAAAAATATATGTTAATACAAAAAGAAAAAAAAAAGGAACTTAAATGCATTTTGGTGCGGATAGTCCAACTAAAAATATAGATAATTTGTTGCTTTATCGTGTAAATTATAAAAATTGCTGACCTCTACACCAATAGGTCATGTATTAATTATAACAAATGTATTAATGGATTTCAAATTCAATTTGTTGTATGAAAACGATAATGTTTATCTACTGGCCTTCAAGTTTAAATCATTATTTGTAGCAGGATTAGTAATCTAGGATTAAAAATATTTTCATAATTTACTAACTTTTCTGTTATAACAGATTAGATTTGTTAATGAAAAATGAAAGATTATACATCAAAAAGTTTAAAAATATATATATATATATATATATATATATATATATATATATATATATATATATATATATATATATATATATATATATAAATGTTCAAAATTAATTATTAAGGCAGAAATGGAAAAATCCAAACACTGCTATTGCATATTTGTTCAAAATTAAAATTATTTATTTACAACTCATCGTTTTTCGAAACAATTTAGGTTCTATTGGGGGTCTCATTTTTTTATACCGACAGCTCATGCCACATGCTCTAAAAACCAAAAAAAAATAAGGGTGGCCGCATTTTTGTCTCTCAGTGTATTATTGTTTTTCATTAATCATTATCTATCAAAAAAAAATTTAAACTTTGTACATATTCTTTTTGTTTTTTTAATAGGCAAAATGATGTAACTATCAACGAATACTTTTTTGAGATGGATGTTCTTATGTATATGATTATCGAAATGAAAGTCAGATTCAAAGTATTTTTGTAAAACTTCATGCAATATAGTTAATAAAAATGTGGCAATTAAAATTGAGATTGTCTTACAGATGTTACTATTAGTCAATTGTTCAGTTGCAATTTCCATATCATTACACTTCTATACAGTAATCAGAATATAATTAAAATTAATTAATAAATTGCTTTGAAGCAATATTTGTTAGTAGTGTAAATAGGATATAGATAAGAAAATTGTATCATAATTGTCCTTTATATCATTTATTTTTTATATTGTTTATTTATTGTTGTTACATTATTGATTCTTGTTTATGTATGTAAAAAAATAAATAATAAGACTTTTGTATTATCCTTTTAATTTTTTTTTTGTGTGTATTATACATTCCTGTTTTGTTAATTATTGTAATAATTGTTTACAGATGTATATTTTGTTTAGCAATAAAACCTCTAATAGCTAGTCGTAATCTTTTGAAAAGGTTTTAGATTACTAACCTGTAAATGTGTATATACTGTTCAGCAGAAGTTTATACTTACCAAGAAATAAATATGTTAATGAAGTTTTGATGTTATTTTTAAGATCCTTTCAAATTTCTGGCTGATTTTCCTTCTTTTTTTTTAATCTTTAACCCCTTTTTGTGCAGAGATGAATAAAACTGTTAATTTCAATAAGCAGCTCAAGCTGCTAAAACATTATTACAAGATAGTAGAAAATTTATATAATTTTGGAAAATATGTTAGTCTGTTTATTTTAGTTAGTGTATGGGTAAGTCAGGATAAATTAAACCAGCATAATACAAAATGTGATTTTATATATTTTCTCGGTGAGGTTTTAACTCACATTGAGTTTGCTGCATTACTTCAGTACAATACTATAGTTTATAAGATTGTAAAACTTAACTTAGCAACAGAAATAGGTTAATCGTTGAAGTCTTTATAGATATTTGAGCATTAAACACCCTCAATGTATTACTATGTTAAGTTTTTTATGGAATGTTTATTTCATTGCTCTTTATATTCTATCACAGTTCCAACATAAAAGCACCTTGAATCAGAAAATAATAGTACACTGCCGTTGGTTATATATAATATTGGTTATCAATATTCCAAACATGAAGAATCATTTATCCACTTTTTGTGGCCAAAGAAGAAGAGCCTATAAAATGTTAGGTGTTTGACTCTTCAGATTTTTTTATTATTTATTTACCATACATTTTTACGAAAATGTTTCCTACAGATGATGTCAAATTAATTACTGCTAGAAATAAACAAAATTAATAAAAAATAATATGGTGTAAACAAAAATTTATTAGTAAAACACTAATCTATTCAGAAAAATAAACGTAACTCTTAGAAATACATGAACTATTGTGCATTTTAAAAATGGAAAGAAAATAAATAAAATCGAAACAGTATAAAAAAAATAAATAAATAACTAAAGAAAAGCAATTTTTTTTCTTTTTCTTTTACCCTGAACTTCATTGAATTCTCAGCTGAAATCATTTGTCATGATCAGAATGAGTATGAAAAAAAAAAAAATTGCATTCAGTAAAAACTAAATTACTGAAAACATTTTTTCTCCTGAGCTGAATTTGATAAAAATTAAAAAATATATTAAAATTCAAAATGATATTGATTGTAGTAAATTATGAATAATTAATTTATAATTTTATGGTTGTTCAGTTTGGTATTATTACAAATTGAAATTTTTTTTATGGCACAACTATTTTTACTATAGTATACAGGGTGTCCCATAAGTGACAGGGAAATATTTAAAGAGGTGATAGTGGACCTCAAGAGCAGCGAAAAAATCAGGTGGGCCATGAAATCAGATTCCACAAAGGTAATTTAAGTTTTCTATTTGTTTTTTTAAGTGTCACATAGGAAGTGTCAATAGGAAGCGATAATTCAAGAACGATTCAAGTAATTAAATTCCAAAAACACCATCCTAAAGTAAACAAAATTATCTTTAAGAAATATTGTTTAGTTAATTAAATCCATCATAGCTTTTAAGGAGACCAATAGCTAATAGTTTTTTTTTATTATAAATCACACTTTATTTATGAATATTTTTCGCTGGACTAAAGATACATTATTACAAAACATGGTTAAAATAAAAATATCCTAAGCAAGAAAATATAGCAATGACAGAAGTTGTTTTAAAAAGAGAAAGAGCTACAAATTTCGAACATTGGACCATAAAATTGGTACTGCCTGTTAAATTAACCTATTTTGAATTTATGTACATATAAGCATATACTTACTACCAATTAAATTATTGTGAACCGATTCAGTTAACAATAATTTTTATTGGTAGTTATTTGTAATGTACGTACAAACATGTACATAAATGTTCAACTGTCCTATTGCATTAGAAAAAATAAAAATTTATTTATTTTCACATACATCCACTCCTTTGAACATACTACATTTTTCATTTCTACTTCAGTGTAGTGGCAGCTATGAATGCAGTTCGATATATTTGTTATAGTTTTTCGTTCACTGAATTTTAAGAGCATCTACAAATGAATCCTGATTTTTAAATTATTTGAGAAAGTGATACAAAAGATTCCCTGTTATTTAGAAATTCAGTACTCATTAAATAATTAAATAAATATTAGTACCTGATTAAATTAACGAAATTTAAATTATGTTCGTACAAACTTGTTAATATGTAAGTGTTTTAATAACTCTCCTTTGCTATTAAAAATAAATTATAGTTTTTCGTTAATTGTGAATTATAAGAGCATCTATAAATGAATTGCGATGTTTAAACTATTTGAGAAAGCAATCCGAAAGGTCCTATGTTATTTAGAAGTAAGGTACAGTTTAAATTATTAAATAATCAATAGAGTCTGTTAAATTAACGAATGCGAATGTAAATGCTTGTACGTAACTTGTAAATGAAAGTTCGGATATTGTATTTCATGCATAAGCAATGAAGTTCCCAATAATCATTCTACATAGGCTTTCGTTACAAAAGTTTCTCTTTCTTTCTCTACTACTTAGAAATAAGGTGCATATTCAATTTATAAATCAATAGTATTGCCTACTAAATTAACCAATCCTTGATATACAGACAAGAACGATGTAATATTTACCGATTGTTATATGATTTGTTAGAAAATTAATAAATTCATTTCATTATATTTTGTATAATTTGTAAATTAAAATATATTTTCGGAAGCCATATAGCCAACTACTTTAAACTTTGGACTTTACAGGTCTGTGCAAGTTCGTACATCGTACTTCGAAGACAGTCTAGTTTCAGCTCTGTAGCGATGAAGATCGTAATAATCATTATAGGTTTTTCTTTATAAAAGAAGTTTATTGCTTTCTACTAATGACTTACTATTTTTAAACTATCTAAGGAAGTAAAACGATAGTTTCTCTCTTATTTAGAAATAAGGTACATAATAAATTTAAAAATTGATAATATTGCCAGCTAAATTAACCAACCAATCCTTGATATACAAACAAGCACGTAGTGATATTTACGAATTGTTATATGATTTGTTTAAAAACAAATTTTATTATATTTTGTATAATTTGTAAATTAAAATATATTTTCGGAAGCCATATAGCCAACTACTTTAAACATTGGACTTTACAGGTCTGTGCAAGTTCGTACATCGTACTTCGTCCTCAGTCTAGGTTCAGCTCTGTAGCGATGAAGATCGTAATAACTATTATAGGTTTTCGTTATAAAAGAAATTTATTACTATCTTAAAAATGAATTACTATTTTTAAACTATCTAAGGAAGTAAAACGATAGTTTCTCTCTTATTGAGAAATAAGATACATATTAAATTTAAAAATCAATAATTTTTGCCTGCTAAATTAACTAATTCTTGATATGCAGACAAAATTTCATTATATTCCGTATAATTTTTAAATTAAAATATATTCCGGGAAGCCGTTTACTCCACTACTTTAAACTTTGGACTTTACAGGTCTGTGCAAGTTCGTACATCGTACTTCGACCACAGTCTAGTTTCAGCTCTGTAGCGATGAAGATCGTAATAATCATTATAGGTTTTTCTTTATAAAAGAAGTTTATTGCTTTCTACTAATGACTTACTATTTTTAAACTATCTAAGGAAGTAAAACGATAGTTTCTCTCTTATTTAGAAATAAGGTACATAATAAATTTAAAAATTGATAATATTGCCTGCTAAATTAACCAATCCTTGATATACAAACAAGCACGTAGTGATATTTACGAATTGTTATATGATTTGTTTAAAAACAAATTTTATTATATTTTGTATAATTTGTAAATTAAAATATATTTTCGGAAGCCATATAGCCAACTGCTTTAAACATTGGACTTTACAGGTCTGTGCAAGTTCGTACATCGTACTTCGTCCTCAGTCTAGGTTCAGCTCTGTAGCGATGAAGTTCGCTATAATTATTATAGGTTTTTGCAATATCAGAGGTTTATTGCATTCTACAAATAACTTACAATTTTTAAATTATCTATGGAAGTTAAATAATAGTTTCTCTGCAATTTTATAAATAAGATGCATATTAAATTTAAGAATTAATAATAATGTTTTCTGTATTTTTCCAATCTTCTATATACGGAGAAGCGCGTGTATTATTGGTAATATTTAACTATTACTCTATGATGCGTTAGAAATAAGTTTCTTTATATACTGTATAATTGGTAAATTTAAATTACAAGTGTACCTACCGTATAATGATTCATATGCTCATCAACAACTTCGATAGCTGATAAAATAACGGATAATCCGAAACCGCTGACTTCGTATATTAACCTATAAAAAACAACGACTTTTAAATTCATACAAAATCTTCGACTCGGATAATTATTCTTGTTCAGATCGAATCTCCTATTTCAGTCCCATAATCCATCTTTCTTCGCCCGTCGAATAGTACTAGATCTGATCTGATCTATACTAATATTCATTTGGTTGTGAATTCTTCAAGAAAATTTTATCATTTCTTGAGGATTGCAGTCGATTGTGGACTAGGCCTATTGGGGAAACCACATTAAAAAAAAAATCCGTGAGCAATAGAACTCCGTCACTAAAGTCGTATTTTCACGTTAAAAAAAATATAAAAACGGGGGAGTAAGAAAAAAATTGAGACCCACAAAAGACAGTTCCCTAACATAGTTAACATGGTCCTGCCTCTACGCTGACCTTCGATACAAATTTTCAGCCAAATAAATTAATATGGTGGAGCTAGGGGTTATGAAACGGGTTTTAAAGGTGCCCAAATATTTTAAAAAATCTGAAAACTCAGAGGGGTGGGGCAACCAAGTCGAGACCCCCAAAGGATACTTCCTCAACCCCAACTCTATTAGCATACAAAATTTCAGCCCTATAAACTAATATGGTGGAGCTGTAGCGATGTGCAACACTTAAAAAACGCAGAAATTTCAGGTAAACATACAGAAATTTTGACTGGAATTTACCCATTCTTTAATGGTATCGTTCTGCCTCGAAGAAAGCTATACATACCGAATTTCAGCTCATTTGACTCAAAGGGGGCCGCTGGAGGTGCTCAAATGTAGCGGGAAAAAAAAAATATATATATATATACATACATCAGACATCTCCAAATCTTCCATAATCGTGCTCTAGGGGTTATGAAACGGATAGAAAACCCAGTCCCACTGTTCACCGCCTATCTTTGTCCCACTGCAATAGTCTATTTTTTTCGGAGGAAATACGACTAAAAACGCATACCAAGCACTCTACCTCTGCGGTGGTGTGGAAAGGAGTACATTATTAAACTGGATGCAACTTTTTATGATTTTATCGGCTAGACATTAGAAAACAAAATTGCAGTGTTGCCTATGGCTATATCCCATTTCATTAAGAACTTAAATTAACATAAATATAATTAATAAAAACAATGTAAAATTGCAAAATGTATGCTGAAACTGTTATTGTATGATTCATTTAGTTTTCATGACAATAAGAATTCGCATTTCTATTTCTGCCATTAAAAATTTTAAAATTCCTTATCACTGGTCTGATAGATTGATCGTAACTACTAGGATACACTCATCATTGTTAGATATATTTATAATAAGATACATAACATCTTAATTTCGCGTAAAAATAAATTGCAATTAAAAAAAATATATATATGTTTTATAAATTGCAATTTAAAAAAAAATATATATATTTTTTGGCGACACTGTAAATTGTGCTAGGTGATTAGACATCGATAGATTGTGTACCTCTGTGTCTTGAAACCCAAATAATTTATTATTGCTGAAGATAAAATCCAAAAAAAAATCCTAAGATTTATTGGTACGCTCAAACAACGAAAGCGCCACATTTTTTTTTTAGGAACTATTGGTCTTCCTAGGAATCTCACGTAATCCGGCTCTACACATAATTGAAGTTGTCTTTTCTTCCAAACGATTCTGCGATATATATCGTATTAAATTTTATTTATTATCATAAAACCATTATTGAAGTGAACAGGTTTTGGATGATGGGCCCAATCACAAATTCAATATTTTCTGTATGTTTTACTTCATTGTTTCTCCATTTTTGTTAAAGCTATTAAACGTATTCAACTGAAAAGTAGAGCTCCTTCTACCCCTTCTTTGGATTTGCATTGCCCGAACGTTTCTGCATGACCTAATCCGACCCTGCAAAACCCGGACGTATGGTCCCCTTTATGTGTGACTTGAGTAGGGATGATAAACTGATATCGATGTTTTAATTTTTTTTTTCTCTCTATAACTACTTATGAAACTCTATTCCACCTCTATCCTTCAGTGCTCTCTTTCTTTATACATTTAAATCCCGCCTATTTGTCCATTCCCTATTCCTCCAAGAGTCACAAATTCCTTTTGTCCTGAATCAATGTAAATATTAGTCAATAATAATAAAGTTTTAATATCATTTTATTCCATTTACTTATTTTTTATTATTATATGAAGACAAATATATATAAACTGAATAGACATGAACAAAATATTTGGACCACTTTCTTTATTGTATTGCATTACGGACTTTTATTTATTACTTGACAGTTGATATTCAATTAAAATATAAGTTGTTGCTCTTAAATACTATTGCACTGAATCGACACTGGAGGATGGGCTCCTAAACCAAACAGCCATACTAGACCATAAAACATGTGTTCACAGCAGCGCACATTGCAATGAATGGAGCGGTCAGAGGGAAGCTACCTGAAGTTGGTGCCACTTGGCTATATTTGGGCCACCTGAAAGCATTTCAACCCCTACACCATGCTCTCTCTGGAGAGTTGATAATTTTAATTTTACAAAGCCAAGGTATTTCTTAGCTTGTTTACATACTAGTCCAGACCTGTTTTTTGGGTGATTTCAAAAAATTCAAAATCTTCCCATAAAGGATTTATATCAAAAAACCTAAACATTTCATTATTTTTTGACATACTATAAATGGGTGAATCCATTACAGGTGGTAACTGATTCAAATCGCCAACTACAATAATTGATAAGTCACCAAAAGGTTTATTAATTCCTCGCAATATTGTGTCCACACGACTTAAAAGTGTACTGCCTACCATTGAGATCTCACCTATAATTAGTAATTTTAAATTAAATAATTTTTCTCTAATATTGTTTGCCAAATCAGCAGGCAGTTCAGGCATTTGTCCACCAAATTGTACTACAGGTAGAGCAAAAGCGGTATGTAATGTTACTCCGTCTATTAAAAAGGCAGCTTTACCAGAAGGTGCACAAAGTAAAACAACTAATTTATCTTTTTCAGAACCAGGCAAATTATCGTGGTAACTAGTAATCATTTGGTAAATGCATTTAATGACGGTAGATTTTCCAACTCCGGCGGAACCGGTTAAGAATATTTTTAATGGTAATTTTTGGATTTTGAAACAATTCAACACACGCATTAAAAATTCACGTTGTAAATTATTTAACTTATACATTAAATGTAGCAATTCTCTAGATGATATTCGTTTAGGGCAAACAAACCGATTATAAAATTTGTTTTTACAAATCTCTTTGCCATCTTGTTATATCTTATCTTCAATTTCTTCATCTAATCTTATGTTTCTTTTCATCTCCAGTTCCTTACCATCAGACTTTTCATTGTTGTTTTATTTTTTCTTATCATACTTTTTCCCGCCTTTCGTGATACTTCTTCATCGAAAATAAATTAAATTAACTAATAAATGATGAAATGGCACAATTGTTCAAGCAAATAGAATATTCATGGATCGAAAATGTATTATTCCAATCATATTTCATGTGTTGAATTTAACATTTTAGTGGGGCATAAAATGAATATAAAAGTAAGATATCGACTAGTATGCCATTATAAAAATAGGTATTATTACAATTAAAATCACATTATATCGCAAACAATTATTTTAATTTAATTTTGAATAGTCTACTAATTTTTTTAAATAATTTAATTAAATTATTTACAAATAATGTTACAATTTTTAAACTATTAATATTTTAAATTGATTATTTCTTTTCATTAATAATTTTAGCCAGAAGAAAAAAAAAATCGATTGTTCGACTGTATTACTATTTGTCCTGTCCCTGAATTA
Organism: Rhaphigaster nebulosa; assembly: GCA_948150685.1. Lineage (NCBI taxonomy): Eukaryota > Metazoa > Arthropoda > Insecta > Hemiptera > Pentatomidae > Rhaphigaster > Rhaphigaster nebulosa. The sequence continues at coordinate 39,819,643 of OX411312.1, read as the reverse complement.
GGTTTATGCAGAGTCGTAGGCAGAATTTTTATAAGGGGGGATTTAAATTTTTTTTCGACTGGGATTTAATAATAAGAAAGCGAATAATCACCTAAATGTCTATAATCACTAAGTTTGAAGGATAAGCATACAAATTGGATCAAAAACTATTGTTAAAATTAGCAAAAATATTACTAAAAATAAAAATCTTATATTGTTGGATATGACAATTATATTTTTTCGTACATTTCGGAGGAAGGGATGTGTAATCCCCTGTCCCATATCCCTGCATACACCAATGGGCTTATGTTTCATTTCCTTTCAAGTGCTTCAAGTTCTCTTTCGGAAAAATGTCATATTAATAAATCTAACAATTTTTTTTTTTTCAAATTTACTTACTCATAAAATTTTAATTTTAACCAATAATGGGAATTGAAGGCTGTTTTTATTTTTCTTGCATAAAGAAAATATCGCTTGTTCGTTCACGGTTAACAACTTCTAGGATCTATTTAAATGGAATTTAGTCATTCGAATGATTTTTCGACTGTTTAGAAGTATGCTGAAAAAAAAAAAAAGAGTGTGAAAATGTTTCCACTTTTCTATCGCTTTTCCTCTTGTATCTCGTGAACGGTAAATGGATTATAGCGGATCAGACTATTTTCCGACTGTTTAGAGGTAGGATTAAAGTGACCAGATGTCCCACTTTAGGTGGGACTCTCCGATATTTGGGTCCTTGTCCCACATCGAAAACTGTCCCACATTGTCCCCCATTGGACAATCTTTTGTCTTTTGGATAAAAAGATTTTAAGTTTATTAATTAATCTTATGTAAAAATGTCTGAAAAAAAAAACGATGATGAAAAATCTACCAATCCCAGTAGGTGCGTAGGCTTAATACGGCAGATTTTTCTAAATATTAAAATTAGCTTAAATATGTAAATTAGTAAAATTTAAAGAGTTAAAGTGTTTTCGTTTATTTTTTACAATAATGAACCTTTGTAATCGGCCAAAAAAGAAAAAATCTTAACTTCTCAAAATTAAAGGGTTTTACTTTTCAAGATAAGTAGAATCCAAATAACAAATAAAAAAATCCGCTCATCCGCCGTCCGCGTCTTTTCTCCGAAACTATTGAACCAATTTTCTTGAGATTTAGTCGAATAGAGATTTTATGTTGATGCTTTAATTTTATGTATCTTGGATTTTTTTTATATAATTTATTTTTTTAAATTAACTTCTTTTTTTTTGCGCCTTTCTCACATTTCATTGTAAAATCTGGTCACTTTAGGTAGGGTAAAAGGGAAAAGAGTGTGAAAATGTTCCGACTTTTCTTTCGCTTTTCCTCTTATATCTCGTGAACAGAGAATGTATTTTAGCTGTTTAAACGGCTTTCCCTTTAAAATAAATTACAAAGCGAAATCTCTGAGGATTTCTAATTCCTAATAATTTTGTCGATGATTTGTGAAACTTTCAATGATATGAAATCTCATTGAATGTTATCAAACTGGCGTAACGGAACTACATTTTTATTTAGTTAATCTAAAGTTATTTGATTAAGTTAATTATGTTTGTTGTCATGTATTTGGATCTTGTCATTTTAATTAGTACTTTTAAGATTTTCGAATTGCGATCATACATTCATTCATACTGCAAAAATGTGCACCCAGAGCAGAACAGTACTAGAATGAAGTTTCAGATTGGAACGAAACCTAAAAAGCTGAAACGAAACTGCATCCTGTTGGAACGAAGCTACACACTCTCGGAACGAAATCGCATGTGATCTCGTTCCGTTCCGGTGGTGGAACCAGTTCCCCAAACCTGCCAGTCTGTACCATCTAGTGTGGCTGATTTTTTAGATTCACTTTATATGGTCTCTTAGTCGGTCTAAAGCAATTTGTTTAATATATTTCAATGAGCCATACTCTCTTTTTCCCCTAATTTGCAGTAACCCTACAATGGGTGCAAATATTCCTACCCGTGCCATCTCCAGACATAACGTGTATTAAAATAACCTATAAACAAACAAGATATGGTATATAGGTCATTCTTCGAAAATAGGGAGATTTACTAATAATTTTCTTATTACTTCAGATAACACTATATTTTTTTTTGTTGATTTTAATTGCATCTCAAATACTGCTGTCAAAATATCCCATCGTAATTGTTTTTATGAAGATAAATCAAAATATTCCAATTTTCAAATGGAATGGGAGAATGAGGTTGAGGGAATATTAGAAGGAAATAATAATTAAAAAAAAAATAATAATTAATATAGTTTAAGGAAATATCTTTAATTTCATTAATTTTTAGTTGAATTATTACATTATTACAAAGCGTATGACATAAATTAATTTACACACCATATCCCATAAAATCTGAAGAAATGCAATAGAAATGCATCAAATGATTAACTTACTTCCTCTATTCAATGGGCAGAGACAAAAAATGTTAAAAAAATTAATTTTTTGTCAAATTGAGTTTTTTTTTAATAGTATGTACTAGAGCAAGTAATATACTATAGAGAAGAAACAATTAAAGAGTAATTGTTGTTCATAGAATTTGCACAAAAATAAAATAGCTCTAAATCAAGCCGTTATTAACTTACGTAGTTTTACACTGAACGAAAGATAAAAGTGTAAATCTTTATATCTTTATCACGTATCAGTTCTAACAGTTTATGGGGAAAAAATGCGAAACGTTAAAATTGCAAGTGTCAAAGTGGTGTTCTATTGTGAGTATTAGAGCTCTATCGTGCACTAAAGGAGTGAGAACTACTCATGAGAGAAATTGAGTTTAATTATGATTGAAGTAATGTGTAGGGGCATTACAAGAAGTGTACATATGCAATGAATGAAGAGTGGTCAGTGGCACTCCACTACCTGGAAAGGTCATAGGACGGTACTTCCACTACCTGCAAAGGTCACCCTACCCCTACCCTTGTATTGCTGGAGAAGTGTCCATTAGTCTGGAAAACTCCATATGCCGCCTGTCTGTCGCCACAGACCTCCAGTATTGTGTAAGTACCGCAGTTTTCTTCCATTTTCACCACATATTGTCCCCGTTGTGTAACGCGTGTTCTTTATTCGCGAGTTTCTTCTCACTCAGTGTCCCCTTTGTTTTTCTCATACCCCCACCTCCGAAGTTTTTTTTTTGTTTACTTCCTATTTTATCCTGTTCATATTGTTTTAAAGTGTTCTGCTGTTTCATAACTGATGAATCATTCCTATAATCTACAATTATATTGTTTCTATCATTGACTCCATTTTTTGAAATTTACTACAGTTTCAGTTTTTAAATGCCTTTTAATTTCGAACTATTCACTACTGTTATACACATATAACAGTAGAATCTAATGTTTAGTATCAAATAATATTTTAATTAAACGGAATTGTAAAGTATATTCTCTATTCATTACTAATCACCTAATAAATTTTGTAATGATTGATGGTATTGTCAACATAACCTGTACATGAAGTTCAAGGTTGTAATTGTTTGTCAAATTGCTAGCCAATTTAGATCGTGATTATTAGTTATCTCAGAAGTTTGAAGAATAATAACGAGTTTTTTTTTTCCTTTTTAATGTTCTGTCTCATTGCCCTTGGAAATTTAATGTTATCTGACTAGGAAACTTCATAATTTAACAACAGAGGTTTGATATTTTCTTGAATAAATTGATGTTTTCTCATTATGAAGTTTACAAATTAAACTTAAGAACTGCATTAGTTCCAAGTTAACTTATTATTATAATTCTGCACTATTGGTATGTTTTGTGTGAACAGTGAGTTGCTGATGAATATGGAAGCTTCGGAACCACCAAAATCTGGTGGAGCTTTGGCTGCTATAAACAGCTTATTTTCGTTCACTACACCTGCTGTCAAAAAATTACTGGGATGGAAACAAGGTGACGAAGAAGAAAAGTGGGCCGAGAGAGCTGTTGACGCTTTAGTCAAAAAGTTGAAGAAAAAGAAGGGTGCATTAGATGACCTCGAAAAGGCATTGAGCTGTCCTGGGCAACCCAGCAAATGTGTTACAATTCCAAGGAGCCTAGATGGACGACTACAGGTACGATTTGGTTTTGAGTCATATTTATGGAATCTATCATTAACTACTTTAAAGTAATCTTAAAGTGATTCTCTCAACTTAACAATTTTTAAATTATGAAATGTAATTAGTTACAATTTAATTTATTCGAAAAATTATGTAGCCCTCGTGGATAAGTGGCCAAGCTAAAAATTCTATTTTATCAGAGAAGCAGTTTCAAATGCTGATTAAGAATCCACAATTGGCTTACGAAATAGTCTTGTAATGCTACATTGTGATTTACCCCCCCTACTTTTTTGATACAGCTATACAATGGTCAAAGAATGTGAAAGTTATCCTTTTATGATCCATTGAAAGAATTATTTTTCTTTTAAGGAGAGTTAACCACTTTTTCACCATAAGTACTGATTGGTAACTGATAATTACATAAAAGATTTCTTTATAAAGTTTATACCTTCATTGAAAGCTGAACCTGAATCTGAATACATTATGGGTGTTGAAGGGAATTTCGATAGATATATAATAAACTGTGTGATTTAAATATTAAATTAACAACATTGGAATTTTTTTGTCCGATTGATGCATTTTATTTTTTTATATAATAATATAGATGGTGATATAAACAGTGAAACTATCACATATGAGCTGCCGACCAGTAATAGTCAAAACAGGAAAAATTGTTTCCATTCAAAATTAAGTAAACTTAATTGTTATCTCTCTGCCCTCCGCTGGCTACGATCCTCCTATGGGCTACCGTATCTCTTAAGGAAGTGAAATCAACATCTGTGATTCATGTAAAACTATTCTAAAATGAAAATTTTGCTGTTGTTTAACTACAGTTGTTGGAAATTTTTAAAGTTTTATGTAAATCACAGCAGCCGACTTCTGCACTTACATGACCCAAAGAAGGACGATCTTTTTCACTGGAGGTCAGATAGATACATTTTCACAACACCTATGTATAGTTATGAATAAAAAAGCAAAATCAATCGTAATGAATTATTGGATAAAATTTAAAAGAGCAAAATATTACTAACAGATAACTATTACTGTTTTTATCAGCCAATTTACAGTTACAAATTATTATGCACTTGATTTTTTCTTATCCTTATGATCAAACAGTTCTTTTAGAACAATAAATAAGTTTATAATTATATCATTTGAGTAAAAAAAAAAAAACACTTAAAAAAAATAATAGATATATGAATAAATAATAATAAATTAGTAGTACATGCTTTGTTCTATCCTTTATTAATGGATTTTCAGAAACAATTGATTTCTCTAAATATGTTTTATTTTATGTTAGGGCAATTGTTTTATTACGGTATGTTCTAAGTGGTGGAATTCTAATCCCAAAAATGACGAAATAGTGAGAAAAAATTTGGTTCTTTAAAAAATGATTTATCAATAGATAAGAATAAATAGTTTTATAATAATGTTTTGGAACCCATACCACATAGTGCTTAGATTTTTGTGTGCTGCTGGCACCACACAAAAGGTCGAGGATTAGGCACAGAGGTCAGTCAGTACCTGCTCCCTAAACCCTTTATAGCTTGTTATGGAACAGTTTTACATTCAAAATTAAATAAATTAAATTTGTTCCTGTCTTTTATATTTTGAAATAATTTCTCTTCCCTACCACTACACAAATAATAATCTATTTAAATTTATCATGATCGAGAAAATTTAATGATTTTGAAATATAAGAAAACTTTTTTCCCTAATTTTTAGTTTTAATATTTTATTATTAGTCCTTGTGTGATTGGCAACCTCTCAATTTACATAGAGCTGCTGTGATATTTTGGAGATTTTATGGTTATCAAACTATTCACTTATACCAAATATTGTATCTTTTATTTAAAGGGAGAAGTTGATCGGGGGTGCGGTCAAAGAAATAGACTACTATAAGTGGGAACTTATATAATTGTGCCTACGTTTCGGCCTAAGTTTTAGGCCATCTTCAGGGCTAAAAGGAAAACAAAATAACAACAATGAAAAAAGAGAAAGAGGCAGTAACAGTAACAGTAAAAATGATAAATGATAAAAAACAGAAAATACAAGTAAGATAAAAAAGTATTAAGAATAAAAAGAAAAAGATAACACTAAATTACATAATACAAAAGATAATTGAAAAAATAAAATAAAATAAATGAAATAACAATGTAAAAATTAAAAATTAAAAACAATGCGATATTTACACAGGGAATAGTGAAATATATGAAATCTATTAATTAAAAAGACAAATAATATGAAGGTTTGGTAATGTGTAAAGCATACATGCATAGCAAAGCATAAAGCATAAATGCATACAGTATATAAAAGCATACAGAGATAGTTGTAAGTTATGCAAAAGATGACTATGATGTTATAACATCATAGTCACCTTTTGCATAACTTACAACTATCTCTGTATGCTTTTATATACTGTATACATTTATGCTTTATGCTTTGCTATTCATGTATGCTTTACACATTACCAAACCTTCATATTATTTGTCTTTTTAATTAATAGATTTCATATATTTCACTATTCCCTGTGTAAATATCGCATTGTTTTTAATTTTTAATTTTTACATTGTTATTTCATTTATTTTATTTTTTCAATTATCTTTTGTATTATGTAATTTAGTGTTATCTTTTTCTTTTTATTCTTAATACTTTTTTATCTTACTTGTATTTTCTGTTTTTTATCATTTATCATTTTTACTGTTACTGTTACTGCCTCTTTCTCTTTTTTCATTGTTGTTATTTTGTTTTCCTTTTAGCCCTGAAGATGGCCTAAAACTTAGGCCGAAACGTAGGCACAATTATATAAGTTCCCACTTATAGTAGTCTATTTCTTTGACCGCACCCCCGATCAACTTCTCCCTTTAAATATAAATATACGGTCAACAATAACTCCCTCCATTGTATCTTTTAGCATTAAAAAACTAACTGACATAGCCGTACGTACAATAATGATAAAAAATTTCTTTTTAGATTTGTTTAACTATTATTATATTGAGGGATGGAAAACCCTATCTTATCGCAACCCGTATGAATCTTTTGTGAGAAACCCCTTTTGTCTAAGGATTCCTTAGGAGTTATAAACTTACTAAGTACATCCGTACAAGTCCTTAGTACTATCTAGTAATATATAATAATATCTATTAATTATTTATTATTTAATATCTATTAATATCTAATAATTATATAATATCTAATAATTATATAATATATAATAATATCTAGTACTATCTTGAGATTTGATTATGGTCTGTTGGATCTCCTTGCCTTGGCTTGTTACACATTTACATGGTAGGTTAATTTGATAGATTAGGTCTGTCATTTTTATCGGGCATTTAACTAATGTTACTACAGAAAAATATTTAATGTATATTTATATGTCCGAGTTTGAATTTGGAGTCAAATAGTAATTATTAAGTAATTACCAAATAGTAATTTTCTCTACATTTACTCATTGTTGTGATATATTTTTTATTTGAATATTAAATTTGTTATGAAGTTTATACGTTTAGAATTAAGTAAATAATAAACATTTTTATCCACCAACAGTTTTATTTAAGCTATAAAAAAATATCTGATGTGGACAACACATGACTTCCTTGTACGCCCATTCAATTATAAATCCGTGGCTCAAAAAGTGATACTGAATTTGGTTACTAGTTTCCGACTAAGGCAGCTAAAGGAAGTAAAGAAATAATTCAAGGAAGAATAAAACAGAAAGATACGAGTAAGTCAGAAGCCCAATAAATAAGTCAGGAAGCAGGATGACTAGTCGCCAAAAGAATCAGTCTCAGAAGTTCCTTACGCAATATCTTAGCTAATAATGGTCCGATTTAAATGATTTTTATTTCGTTTTGTAGAGAATTTCATTAGCTTTAGTTTTTTTGCAAACAATTTTGTGGACGGATTTTGAAACGTAAAACATACTCAAATTTTGAGGGGGGAGGGGGTTACAAAAATTTTCTATTGAAAGTCTAATATGACCTTCAAATAAAGTACCTCTTCTGGTTTTCCAATTTAGACCAAATGCTAGTATGTTATTTAAATCAATATATAAAGTATAAATACTAAATTGGAGAAGTTTTGCATAATATTTTAATATCTTTTTGATGGAAATCAATTATGACCTTCAAGTAAAGTACCACTTCCGGTGATTAAGCAGTGACCAAAAAGGGAGGTTCACAACTTGATTTTACAACAATCCTAAATACAAAATTTCAACTTTCTATGGCTAACCGTTTTTGAGTTATGCAAAATACGAACGTACGTACAGACGCCACGACGAAACTAGTCAAAATGGATTCAGGGATGGTCAAAATTACCGTTGAAATCTGAAAACCGAAAATTTTCGCGATTACAATACTTCCTTTACTTCGAAAAAGGAAGTAAAAAACTTTCATTAACCTATGCAGCTGAAAATTGGTAATATGCATATTTGGTTTTGCTTCTGAACGTACATGTTTTTAGAAATAAAATTTATAGTAAAGTTGGTGGGTAATTGTGTATTTCTATTTATTTCTGATTATATCATTATATATTAATAAATTAATATTTAATTATATTATATTAATTAATTAATATTAATTAATAAATTATATAATATAAACTGCAAATTATTTAAATTTTCTAAAACACAATACAACCTTTCTTAAAATTTACAAAGTACTTCAAGAAAGAGTTTAATAATAATGTGCTTATTCATTAAAATGAATGATTGCAAAATTGTTATTTATTTTTTTTTATATAGGTTTCACATAGGAAGGGATTGCCGCATGTTATTTATTGCCGTGTTTGGCGATGGCCCGACCTACAGTCCCACCATGAACTGAAGCCAGTGGAACACTGTCAATACCCGTTTTCCTCAAAACAGAAGGACGTTTGTATAAATCCCTACCATTACACGAGGGTAGAGAGTCCAGGTAAATATGTTAATTGGTTTTGTTGTTCAGTTTGCCAAATTACCCATTTAGTTAATTAAAAATACAGGATGTTCTTTAGTAATAAAACCATTCAAAACAGGCTACCCAAAAACAACACTTGAAATAGATAGAGGATAAATATAACATGTGGAGGTAAGATTATGTTCTATGGACCAGATTTTTTTTTTTTTTTTTTTTTACAAGAAAGGGATGTTATGGAATATTCTAAAACATAAAGATTCTGTAATTCATAGATAGATAGAAAATAAAAAAATATTTATAGTTATAGTAGCTTACAAGCAAAGAGGGCACATTTATAAATAAATCTTTTTCTTTGAAAATTTTTACTAAGTATAATATAATCTTATTCACAATGAGGAAAATTTTATTCCTAATCCCAATTCAGGCTCAACCATGGTTAACTTAAAGATATTATCTTGTATACTACACAAAAGTATTTATAATTTATTTTTAAATCTACATAGATTTAAGAGTAAAATTTATATTAAAATAGTATCTATATAGTCTTGATTGAAATACTACAGATAATTACTATTTCTCTTACAAGAAGAAAAAAAAAGGCAATCATTTCTTATAACTGGCATTCATGTATACTCCTGTAATTTACTGATTTTGATGGACCAAGGGGAGTCAGTTATCAGTTTATGGAAATTATTCCGAGTTATTTGGACTTAGTATTGCAGGTAGAACTCAGTGTCAGAAATGACACCTTGCCTACATAAGAGTTAGAAAAGTAATCTGACAGATATTGCAAAAAAAAATAAGTTTAAAGAGCACTGATCTATATCTATTATAAATTAATTAATAAATAAAAAAGTTTATTGGCTACCAAACATTTAAGCATTCATAAAAAGTGTAAAAAAAATAATATAAAAAATAAAATTCTGATCCCCTAGAATTTAATCTTACTGTTAAGAATTAAAAAAGTTATTTTGCATATATTTTCATCAGTTTTAAAGTAAAGGATATTCAATTTTGTTTTGCATAATTGATAGGGATTTTTTTTTTTATATATTAAGAGGTAATTGGTGAAAACGTTCAGTCTTTTGTTAATTGAGGAGTAATGATAAAACATATGGTTAGTGACTGCTGACTAGTGTGGATGATTTGTTTATAAACAAATACCATTCATGATTGTGTATTCGTACAGAGACCAAACGTCCAGTTAATATATGGGAGTTTGATTAATAGAAAGTAAGAGAGAGTGCTACAAGAGCACCGAATAAGAAATCGCCGTCTTGTTACGCACACGCAGAATACAGTATCTTATTTATGTTCATATTATATATTAGAAGAATATTCACCGTTATTTTATGTTATTTCCAATTATTATTTTTATTTCTTTATTCGAATACCCCCATTAAAATTCAGCAGCTCATAAAACCGATAAAAACAGGCTGCAAGAAAGAACATTTTTGTCCCTCTTTATTTATTTAATAAATAGTTACCATTATTTGATGTCATTCTTGACCAGCACTCAGACCATCTTGCTTTATTCTTGTTGGTCAACCATCAATACATAAAAAAATATTCATTATTTTTCTTTTTATTAGTTTTATGCAATTTGTTCTTAATTTGATATATATTCCAATATTTCTTACATGTTTTTTCTTGTTTAAAAAGTTTTATTTTTTTTATTATATTTTTTCTTTTGTTTTGTTTTTAGTCCTTCCACCAGTTCTTGTACCACGACATTCAGAATTTGCACCCGGGCATTCAATGTTACTTCCATTTCAACAAGTAGCCGAACCATCAATGCCTCACAACGTCAGCTACAGTAACAGCGGCTTCAGTGGTGGCCCTCCATCCCCTATGAGCAGCATTTCTAGTCCAGGCTCTTCCCCTCATCCTCATAGTCCATACTCTGATGGCATTCCAGGTAACTTAATGATTTCTCCCCTTATAATTTATCATATTGTAAAAGGCAACTTTCGTTTATTTTTTATTTATAATAAAATGAATATCATTAAAGATTATGCAAGTGGCCCAACATTTTCCAATCAAAGTAATCAACGGATGGGAAATGGCGAACCAAATGCTATGGATACAACACCATCTCCCGAAGCCTCGGCCGTTTCATACCAGGTGATTTTTAGGATATGTTATGTTTTGCTAAAGATAATTCTTATTTTAATTGTTAAAATTAATTTTTTTTTACCTGTGATTTCCAATTGTGGACTTGATGAATTAATTATCTCAATATCAACAAAATTTTATTTAACATTAGTCAAAACAATTAATAACTTATATTCTTCATGAATCAAATTACTGTTAATTTAATTGTTTAAACAATAATTATAACTGATTTAATTTTTACAATTAATGTCATTATAAATAAATAGATGTCAGACTTTTACAACATATACCTTGAGAACAAAAATTACAAGTATTATCATTGTTTGTAATGAGATTACCTACTTGAAAAAGTAAATAAACATTTCAAGAAGTAATTTAGTATCATTAAGTATGATGCAATATTTTTTGCATAGCAGTTTATCTCATTGACCAATGTTTCTATAGAATAATGGTATTAAATTTTATTCTGTGATGATTACAATGGTTATACTATATAATAGTTCTAATTATAGCTCTTATTAGTAACTAAGAATCAAGCCTTATGGTATAGGTGGATTTAATGAATGAATAAATATTTTTATTTTTAGGAACCACTGTATTGGGCAACCATTGCCTATTATGAACTAAATTGTCGGGTCGGCGAAGTTTTCCATTGCCAAGCTCGCTCGGTGATCGTCGACGGATTCACAAATCCAAGTTCTCTAAATAATAGGTTCTGCCTAGGTCGGGTCTCAAATGTTAATAGGAACTCCACAATTGAGAACACGAGGCGGCACATTGGCAAAGGTAAGATATTTTAAAAAAAAATGAAACCCATAATCGAATCGGTGATTTCAGAAACGACACGTGACATTTTTACGGTTTTGAGAAAAAAAAGTGAAAAACTGACATTGTAAAAGTTAATAATCTACAAAAAAAATTAATGGTGTAACAATCAATCCGTACATTATTCATGCCAGGTTTTAGCAAAATATAAAAATCCTTAGATGCTCAGACCACTCTCAACTCAAAACCTGTAAAAATAACACGTATCATTTTTGAAATAACCAATTTAATTGTTTTGCTGTGAGATCTGTTGTTAACATTTTTTTTCCCTCATATGCATTTCTGTTGGTAAACATTTAATATCCAATACAGTTTATAACTATTGTTTTCATCTGTAGTTTCTGGTTTTCTTTATTTTAGTTAAATTCCAAAGTGAGTCGGTTTGGAAAAAGATCCACTTAGATTAAACATTGATTTCTCAGGCATTGCTTTCCTGTATTGTGTTTCTAAATAACAACCCAATAAAATGCCATGCAATTGTCAAAAATCTTAAAATCAATTTTGTCTAAATCTTCTAGAAAAATCGCATCCAAAATTTCTTATCACATCTTCTCTACTATGCCATTGGAATATTTCTTTTAGTTATATAACTACCTAAAATGTTTCGCATTATTGATATATAGCTACTTAATAATACATATTTTGTTGGAAATAAAAGGTTTCTGTATGTTTCTTTAAATAACTTTTAAAAAAATTAGGCATTATTTGATTGATCAAATTTAACTATCTAATTAAAAGACTTGAAGATTTTGGTTAAGCAACACTAACACTTAAATAATGGCAAACTACAGTTGTGGTGGAAAATCTTATGTACTAATTGGTTACTAGCAATTTCTAGGATCGAGTTCCTCTCATCTTTTAGGGAATGTTATTCTTAAAAACATTCTTGGTTAAGCTTATTTTTTTGCTGCAGTGGTTAATGTTGTATCTTAGTCCTGGTATCAAGTTAGCTATTTTTGCAATAAGAAAATTATTAATTTGAGAGTTGTTACTAAATTACACAGAATAACAATCAATGTTTTGATTAGTTGGCATCCGCATGATGGTATAGAAGGATCAATCCCTAATGTTTTGATTAGAGAGAAAGAGGGCAGTTAAATAAAATAGATAAATAAAAATATTAAGGAAAAAAAGGGAATATATTTACTAATATAGAAGAGAAAAAATTCAAAAAGGGACATAAAATAATTGTTGGGATATAAATAGATTCCTAACACAGAGCCTTGAGTCTCTGTAAATAACTAACCAGTCAACATTTCGCCAACTCTGGCATCATTAGGACAGGAAAAAAAGGAAGATCTCATTTATGCTGCACATCTCATAACGACAGTCTTAAAAATACATCAATAAGTGACAGTACTACTCTCTATATTTCTTATATACGCTAGTATGTGTATAGATGTCTTGGACTGAGGTGCTGTCTGTTATTGATGTGTCTTTTTAGATAGTTGATGTGAGATGTGCTGCATTTTGTCTGCATGTTTTTTTTTCTGCCCTGAGAATGCCTGTGGTTGGACATACCAACTGATTGTTTGTTTACTGAAATTTTAACTCAAGACTCTCTGTGTGGAATTTTCCATTTACATCCCAACAAAGATATTTACAGTCATGGAATTGCTTAATGAAGTCTTGGGTAGCGTGGTTCTGCAAGATACTAAATGTGCATTTACACGATGCTAGTTGATTGGCACGAAAGTTGGCAGGTTAGTCAACTAGCATGCCAGTAATATTTGTCTTCTCAGACAGAACAGTCAAGTTGCCTGCTAGTAATGTTTCTTTTCAAAATCAGGACAGTCAGTAATCAGTTTTGTGGTAATTTCAGGAATATGTCCAAATGGCAAGAAGGAATTAATAGTGTCTGCCATGCTCTCGAACTTTTTTTTTTTTTAAACTCAAATTTTCTAAAAATTTACTTGTGGTAATGGGAGATGGTTCCTTTACTTCCGAACCGAATCACTTTCATTGAGAATTTCATCTCAAATTTTTCCCATGTGATAAATTTTAATGTATGTTGCTGTAAAATAAAGAGGTCACCTTAAAGAAAATAAAGAAAGAAATTAAATATATTTCGATGCCATATTGGGTAGACCATTTGGAATTTCTTATTTTTCACATCAAATTTAGCTTCAGTCTATATTAGCGTCCGCCTAAAAATCCAAATGATCCGTAACCCATTTTAGTTTTTTAAATGTTCAACTTATTTCACTCAATATATTCAATCTGCCTTTTACCTTTCTATCTTCAACTTCCAGAGATGAACTTTCCCAATAAAATGAAAGAATACTCAACCATTTTTCGTAATTTGACTAGTATTCAAAGTTTCATAAAAATCATAATTGTTTTCATTGGCTTACCTGTTTGATTAAATCATTAAGGTATATTTTTCTTTTACATCTAGTATTCTTTAAAAATAATATAAATACTTATTATTATTGATAACGTGAACAACCATTTTATTACTGCCCAGGAGGCTAACCAGGATTGGAAGAAGTAACAAAATTATGGATTAGATGGTTTTTAAGGTAAGAATATATGTTGCCTAATGTTGGGTTTGTGATTTTAGCGTTCATGTAGGATGATTTGATTACATCATTGTTATATGTAGAATTTGAATTTAGAATTATATTCAGGACTGTAGAAGAATTGGTTTGAATTAGTCATTAGAAATTTCTATTGTTTAATAATTTCTTTATGATAAATCCTTATTGAATTATTAAATGGTAGTCTTAAAATAATTATGTGTGAGCACTTGATATGGTCGTATGTGCCTATGGTAACAGTTTTTATTTCAATATCCTGTTTCATTTTTAAAAATTTATTTATATATCTTATTGTCGTTTTTAAAAGTAGCCAATTTCTTCAAGTATTTAATTTTTATTTTTCGAATTTAGAGTACTGTATAATGTAGTTTAGTTAATTTGAATTATTTCATGTAATGAACAAAGTTTAAATGATGTTTGTTTTTATCACTTTGATATTCTGAAAATTAGTTTTATTTGAATGGTTTTAGTAGCAGTCTGTAGCCATGTTATCTAAAAAATGTATTTATTTTATTTTTTAAGTACCATTTAACGTTTTGCCCATATTTCTTCTCTTATTTCTAAAGACACTTTTTCCAAAACAATGGGAGGATTTTCGATGAAACTTGTGTGGTTTGTTTAGCGATCAATCTAGAATTCAATGCACAGAGTTTTGAGTCAAAATACAGTTCATTATATATTGGGGGTACAAGTAAGTTTTAAAGGATTTTTGTACAATTTTACAAGAGGGGTGTGTTATCACTGGTACTCCCGATCTTACCCGAAGATCGCCGGACTAGCATACTCCAGTGCTATTTGTGCTTACTAATTGCTTTGCATTCAATTGTAACATTCGTATTCATTGCAATTATTAAAATTATTACTGCCTTAATTACATATTATTTAAAATTGTTAATACTGTCGACTTCCCGTGATCTGGGAAAGTTGTAGTAATAATTTAAAGGAGTGATCATTTAAATTACGGTAAGGGGACCCTACCTCAACTGAAAATGAACTTTTGGGGTTTGCTTATCTCTTTAGCATGCGGAAATCATGATCTATTTTAAGCATTAATAATTAAAAAAACGGTAAGACCCTAACCCCAACTGAAAAGGATCCGTTGCTGTTTTGTTTATTTCTTGGGCGAACGTAATAAGCAGAAGTCGAAAGAACTAATAATTTTAAATAATATCTAATTAAAACAATAATTTCAATGAAAAACAAAGTTACAATTGAATGCAAAGCAGTTAGTTAGCACAAATGGCACTAGAGAATGCTAGTCTGGTGACCTTCGGGTAAGTTCGGGAGGAACCAGTGATAACGCGCTCCTTTTGTAAAGTTATACCGGATTTTTTAAATTGGAGCATTTTGGTGTAAAAATTGTAACAAATTGATTGCTCAAAGTATTGCCCATCACTAGCCACTACTTTTTCCCATCTTTCTGGCAGCATGCAAATTCTGCATTGAAAGAATGCAGAAAACTGGTCCTTGGAGGGATTCAAAGAATCATCCCTTTTTTTGGATTATTTATAAGAAGGAAAGTGCTAAAATATAAGAAGTAGTAGTTGGAAGGAGCAGTGTCAGGAGAATACAGTGGGTTGGGTAGGATATCCAATTTGAGTGTTTCCAAGTAGTTTCACTGGAAGGTAAAACATCTCCTTCCATATCTCTTGGCTCCGATTCGCCTGGCATCAAATTTTCTTGCTTTTAGGCCATTCTTTGAGGCCTAATGGAATTGCTTGTTGAGTCACTCCCAAAGATTCTGCAAGTTCTTCATGCATTTGGTCCAAATCTTCATTCAATAGAGCCTCCAACAAAAATTGTTGGTCTTTCTTCGCTTTCCTTATCCTCTGTGTTAAAATTACTGGAGCATTGTTCCCATAACCCTCACACTGCAATTGATAATTTTCTGCTGCTGTTTTTCTTCAAACAGAAGCAGGAAAGTAAAGCATCCCTCAAATTGCGTTTCATTGGCAGAAAAGTCGATATATTTGAGGTTCAAAAAAACTGTTTGTTTTCACATTACAAAAAAATGACACTTGAATTTTAATGATGCTTTAACATGAAAGTGGTTGGGTTATGGTCCGATGTTATTTAATACTAGTAGCACCCTCTCTTGTAAATACTATAAAACTTACTTGTACTCCTGATAATGAATTGTGTGAAACAAGAAGCAACATTTTGACTTTATTATTGTTTTCTTTATATATTTTTAAAATTGAATTATGTTATATTTGCTTGCGAATTCTTACTGTGATCACTTTATTTAGCCTATACAACCTACTAATTCAAAATTTTAATTTAGGTGGACAATTGATTAGGCCATTTCATTAATTTAAACAAGTTTGTTTTTCTTTATTGAAGAATTTAATATAAGAATGTCCCTAATTTATTTATTTCAATTTGAAGGGGTACATTTATATTATGTTGGCGGAGAAGTATATGCCGAGTGCCTGTCAGATGCAGCAATATTTGTCCAGTCGAGGAATTGCAACCATCACCATGGTTTCCACCTCTCTACTGTGTGCAAGATCCCATCGGGATGCTCTTTGAAGATATTTAATAATCAAGAGTTTGCACAGCTTCTTTCAGAGAGTGTCCGACATGGATTTGAGGCTGTTTATGAATTGACGAAGATGTGCACGATAAGGTATACTCATTAATATTATTAAAATTAATTAGTTTTTTGTCAGTTTGTTATTATAGGTCATTCTCTTTATATGTGTAATTTTTTTGGCTTCTTCACTAAGGTCATATTTTAAATTTTCTTTAATAGTGACTAAAATAAAAAATTGAAAATATCAAAATTGCAGTGGTGGGAGAAAAAAACAGACTCCCAAAAGGCACTTCTCTAACACCAGTTCATTTCACATACAAATTTTAAACCCTTTAACTCAATTTGGAGGAGCTGTTGAGGTGCGAAAAACCATGAAATAACATTTTGATATTTCAAAATTTTTATTTAAATCTACCCCTATTTCAATGGTATTATTCTCCCTAGAAAACAGCCATACATAACCAATTTCAGTTCATTTGATGCGGAGCTGGAAGTTCTCAAATGCAGTTGAGGGAGGGAAAAAAAATATTTTATTGTAATTTTAAATTATTGGTCTTTACTTTTTGTTTGAATATTAAAAAATTTTTAATTGTTTAATAAATTTTGAAATTAATTTAATTTTAATTTTTTTGAGCGTCAGTTATGTTCAGGCATTGTATTAATGTATTGTAGATGTATTGAAATTGGCTGGATGATAAGGAAATAGAAAATTTTTTATTGCTTAGCATCTAAACGTATATAATTATTAGTGGTTTATAAAATTATATTACACATTTTTTCCTTGATGTCTTCACTCCGCTAGAGCCATTGCATCTTCTTCCTGTCCTCCTGCATTCTTTTAAAAAATAACATGATACTCCTTACATAATAAAAAAGTTTTCCTCATCTATTGGACATATGAGGAGGCGATGTCTCGCTTCTGTTTATTAAAGTATGGGACTTGCTTCTCCTGACTTTTGACTGCGCTGTCTAGTGGGCAAATGGGGCCCCCACTCTTTCTCATGCCATTTTACCTCAAGATAGGCCATTGCTTATTATTATTATTATTATTATATGCATATAACAGAAAAATATTCTGTCAGTAAATTTATAATTTCTGTTTAGGGAGATTGAATAAAGGAAAATATCTTATTATTGTCATGGTATTGGTTAAAGAAGGTTTACTAACGTTTTCCAAAAAAAATAAAGGTTTTCCAATTTTGTTATTTAGTAAATAATATTTTATTTTAAACTGCTGTTGTCATTGTTTGATGTTTTCTCTATGCATATACATGTTTGTTGTTCTCTCATTTTATTTATTTTAAGATTATCTTTTTAATTCTTATTTAGAATAATCTAATTTTATCTACCATCTTGTTATAAATGATTTTGTTATGCAGCAGGGTCAGCCAAGAACCCTTCCATATAAAGAGAATGACATTTATTTTTATATTTGAGCTTATAACAAAGGTATTATATATTTTTATCATTATATCTTATTCTGCAGGATGTCCTTCGTAAAAGGATGGGGGGCAGAATACCATCGTCAGGACGTGACATCGACGCCCTGTTGGATTGAAGTACATCTTCATGGGCCACTTCAGTGGCTCGACAAAGTATTGACTCAGATGGGGTCTCCCCACAACCCAATATCATCGGTGTCATGACATAAAATTTTTAATACCTGTAAATAATTTTATTTAACTTTTTGAACATAGCTATTTATATTTATCGTTTATTATGCAAATAAAGTATTAATTATTTGAATATCTATAAAACTTTGTGTAACTATTGTTTCTGAGTACTTTTATATAAGGTTTATATTATTTTTAACTGCAACATTAAACCTTATTCATTGTATATTTAATTTGTGTTTATATTTATTGATTTCCTTTTCCTTACTTAATTTCAAATCTTCAGATTCAGGTTATTCTGTTTGATCCTACATGTGTCTCCTAGATTTTGATAAAACTTTTTCAGATGAATCTTTTCCTTCCTTTTTATACCTCAGCTTGGAGGTTTATCCAGCCATCGCAACCAGACATCTTGGTCTCTCCCGAGTGCCTTCATCTCTCCTATCGACTTCCATCACGATCGTCCTAGCCTGGATATGTGGTCTTCATAAGACAGTCAAGGTCTACCATTAGGCCTTTTGCCTGTTGGTCGGGCTTCATAGAAGCTTCTGAGTTCTCTATATTCTCCCATTCTGCAGACATGACCATATCACTTAAGCTGTATTTTCTCGACTATTTGCCCCAGCGGCTCGATGTTTAACTCTTCTCTAATTCTGTCGTTTTGCATGCAGTCTCATCTTGTTTTTCCTGCCACTCTTCGGAGATACCTCATTACGGCAGTGGTTATTCTATTTTTGTTTGACTAGTGCTACCTAGCTTTCACTGCCCTAGAGCAAAGTTGGAAGGTAAACTGCTTTATGTATCCTTAATTTAACGTCCCTTCCAAGTTCCCTCTTATCCATGATGGAGTTGCAGATTGGAAGTAAATATTGTTAGCCTTCCTAATCCTGTTGTTGACCTCATCATCGTATAGGTGAATCTAGGCCTTAAAATATTGGACTGTGTTAAATATTAGAGGCCAATGCTCCCCAGGAGCACTGGAAAAAAATCAGGAAGTTTGCTTATGCAAAACACATTTTATTTTATATCTCTGGTTCTTGTAAAGGTAGAAAAATGAGTTTAGTACCAGAATGTGCCTACTGCCAATTTAAAAACGATTTATCAGTGCAGTTCACTCAAATTTTAAAGTTTCGGACATTGGCCCTAAAAAAAATAAAATCTTTTAAACACAAATCTAGGGCACAGAGAAGTAAAAACGCCCAAATATAAAAATAATGGTATACCCGTCAATCCTTCTTTTAATCCGTAATACGTTAGATGTATAAGAGATATTAGGAAAGCATATTTGTTCATTTAAATAACATAAAGGATCCATTCTCTTTCGAATGACCGGTCCATGACGAGAGGTGGCTCTTCATACGGTACGCCATTTGTCTACCAACAAACCTTTAAAAGAGTCGAAGAACAGGACGATATCGTTGGATCCTTTCACATGCTATAAGTCAAGTGGTGTTCTGTATGAAAGCCAGTTGTCATTGTGTCTGCATGTAGCTTGACAAAGGTGGCACTCTCGTGAACCCAGTTGTGTACAAACACATCAGATCCTGATCAATTAATTGTGCAGTGTGATTCTCCGACAATAAATTCGAGGAAATAATTTCAATTAATAAGAATATAAATGAGTAGCTAGGCGGATAGTAGAGGTCAACCATTGGAGACAACAGTCTCATTTCCTGACAGAATATGAGGAAACCCTTAGGTCATATTATGAACATCGAGAGTTTCTACATTTTATTTAGATCTGTACACCTCTCTATAATAGCTTAATTATCAGAAAACATAATATGTATACATATTTACAATTGGAGAAAATAAGGTACAATTTTACAAGAGGGGCGCTTGTTCCTCCTGATCTTACTGGAAGATCACCCAACTAGATTTCTCTAGCGCCATTTGTGCTAGACTGCTTTTCATTCGATTGTAACATTCGTTTTAATTGGAATTATTAAAATTTTTACTGTTTTAATTATATAATATTTAAAATTATTAGTGCTATCGACTTCCGCTCATTACGTTCGCCCAAGAAATAAACAAAACAGCAATAGATCCTTTTCAGTTGAGGATGAGGTCTTACAGTTATTTCAATCATTACTACTTTAAATAAATCATAGCTGACGACTTCCGTTCGCTCAAGAGATACACAAACCCCAAAAGTTCCTTTTCAGTTGAGGTCAAGTCCTTGCCATAATTTAAATGATCACTCCTTTAAATTATTATTACAACTTTCCCAGACCACCGGACCTCGAGAGCATTAACAATTTTAAATAATATGTAATTAAGGCAGTAATAATTTTAATAATTGCAATGAATACGAATGTTACAATTGAAAGCAAAGAGTTAGTTAGCGCAAATGGCGCTAGAATATGCTAGTCCGGCGACCTTCGGGTAACATCGGGAGTACCAGTGATAATGTGCCCCTCTTGTAAAGTTGTACCGAAAATAATGTTATTAATTACAAGATTGTCCAATTTTAAATGACAAACGACTTCATGGTTATTCGGTGGCGCTATCTAGTAATGGGTTTGTGAACCAACTGCAGAAGTTTTGGTTGCCGATAGTTTTGTTTGATAAAGTCAATTTCTGTCGGGTAGTTCGAGGGTCGTATGGGATCGGTCCGTTTTTGTCCTCTGAAAGTTGGGTGTGCCTTACAATTTGTCTCAGCACGGTGTTGTGAAACTGCTGGAGTTTTGTTTTTGTTGTTACCAATATATTAGCTAACATTGGCGCTCCATGAAGAAGCGCCATTCTTAGCACACTTTTATAAATTATTAATTTGAGGCAGAGGAATAGATTTGGCGATGTCAACAGATGGTTTAATCTATAAGACTTGGTCTTTACCAATCTGATCTTCTGTCAATGACGGTATAGTGTCAGGTATCAGTCGAGAGTGATACCCAAGCACACTATGTTGTTTGCCCTATTTGTCTGTCCTTCTGTTAAGGAGAAAATAATACAATCGGTCTTCTTGGGATTAACAATAATATTTAGTCCTTCCAGATTCTTTGTGATCTCACAAGCCTCCTCCACTTGCCGCAGAGCTCTCGTTGCGTTTAAGACTGCTTGTTGAATTCGTTGCCCTGCAGTGAGCAGAAGCCCATGGGACACTGAGTCGAACGCCTCTGTGCAATCTATCGAAATCATTGTAGTCACTTCCGCTTGAAGTTTCTCCAAACAGTGATCCGGGCAGAGGCAAGCTTGAAAGCCGGTCTGTTGTTATGGCTGCTGGGGTAACAATAGGGGAAGATAATATGGGAAATAAAAAGAACAATCAGTGGTTTGATCAGGAATGCCAGATTTATATTGATGAAAAGAAGGCTTACTTGAGGATGATACAGAGAAGAACCAGACTAACTGTAAAAAGCTATGCAAAAAAGAGAGAAGCCACCGAAAAACTTTGCAGGAATGAAGGACGTATCTTATGATGTAGCAAACGTGTTTAAGTATTACGAGTATAAGAGTCAGGTCGTTAAGTTCTCCACCCACTTTCATACTTCGAACTAGTGAGACCCGGACAAGTATGAAGGGTTGCCAGTGAACGTTCACACCCGACCCCCGACCGTGCATTCCGAATCTAACCTCTCCACACATATTCACACTTGTATGATCACCAGCAACACCACGGACCGGTCGTTCGACCCTTATGAAAATGAATGGGCATCTTTATTAAACGTGATAGGGGATAGGTGGCGTAAGTGGGATTTCGGAGACCCGTAGCAGCCAAGTTTTGAGGCTTTCTAAGCTTCTTACTGAAAATTTTATGATGTGGACGTCGCTGATAGCGACGATATAACAGATAACAACAATTAATGAACTTTTTTCTTCTATCTTTACTATACAATTTTCTAATAATGGAAATGTGCATGTTCAAAATTATGAATAAAAACAGATTATACATCAATGCTGATAGAAATAGAAATCTATAATTAACACATTTAAAAGCATTCGTCGTTTGATCTGAAAGAGGGGAACTTGGTAAGGAATATTTGCGATGGAAACTTTACTTTGAATAAGAATTGAACTAATACAATGGAGGTGTTTGCCCTGACCAAAAGTTTATGGTTGAAGATCATTAATGAAAATAAGATAAGCTGGTTTTAAGAACCACTTTTCTTTAGAATATCAAAGACTTTCTTAGTCAAAATGTAAATAATTACGTGATTTAGCTATAATTTCAGTTATAGGAAATAGCTAAAATTTCCTCTACAAATTCATCACAAAAGTCAAGTAACATTTTTAAGTAACAAAGTCAAATAACATTTTTTTGCATTTCTTGCAAAAAACAATTCTTTTTTGATGTTAGAAAGATATTCAATTTTATGTCTTCTTTGGTCTAAAAGTCTTCCCTCCTTCAGGTTACAAATATAAGTTGAGAATAGACTGTTGATACTTGCCAATTTGGTATACTATGACGGAGTTGGTGATGAACAAATCAAATATTTATCATAAAATTAGTTAGGGATTGGCTAAATGAAGATTTTAAATCTTCGCCTAGGTAAATATATTCACGCCTTTAATACTTCCATGGATCAACAGGCTAGTGGGTCCTCATCCGATATTCATCGTTTTGAATATCAAGTGGCTGGCCACAAGACAGATGACTCTGGGTGCGGTGGTAATTAAAGTACATATTTTATTTTAATTGTGTTTAAAAAATATCTTAACTATAATTACTATGTTTTATTATAACTGTCAGTAGAATATTTTTTTTCTTATCTTTTCTTTTATATCTCCTTAACAAAGGACTTTTAAAACACAAGGATGGCTATGTGTTAAAACCTATTCCCAAGTCACCTCAAGGTGACAACGAAATCTCATTTTATGAAAGAGTAAAATATGATGCTGAACTACTTCCATTGCAAATGTTCATTCCTGAATATTTTGGTTGCTCATTCTTAACCATCAATAATGCAGGTAATTTTATAAGTTTATTTTATTATATATCAGTGTTTAATTCTTTTATGGTTAGAAGAGAAGCAACATGTTACCCCAGTGGTCCCAGGTACCCAAATTCAAAGTGGCTTAAAATTAAATCTTTTTTATTTTCCAGCATTCTTACTCTGCTTAAAATAGAATGGTAACCCATCAATGTCCGTGGGGCTGATGAAATAATTCCATGAGCGGGTCCGGTGATTATCTGTGCCTATCTTCTAGTTAGCAGGTTCTTGTGTTAAGCCTAGGATTTTCCACTATACAAGTTTTGAAAACATTCCTCTCTTTCCGAAAGTTAGTGTTCTAGAAAGAAAGAAATTCTTGTATCACCGGTTTTAAACGTTCGGAATTTCATTTACTTGTCCAAAATTTTGGAAAGAGATAATAGTACAAAGTAGGAAGCAGTAATGGTTTGTTTACTGCATTTAATTTATCTGCTCCTGATAGTCTGGTGGATATGATAAAACTTCAGCTTCTATGCTTTAGATGTTTAGCATGGTCAATCATAAAGTGGGTAATTATTAATCGGGAATATATAAAACTTGGCCTATGCTTACACTTTAAAATTAAAGTTTTGCCACAACTGATTATAATTTTTTACTAATTAATATTCACTCATTTTATTAATGTCACCCTGAAAATCATTTTATGTGGTACAGCCATGTAGCTCAAATGAGTTCATCACAGCATCTCTACATGGCTTTAAATGTCATATAGTTGCTTAGAGAACATGCTAGAGACTGAAACCTATGTTTGTTCAACAGTATTTATCTATACCAATAATTATACAAAAAAAATGTATGTATACAATATAAATTATCAAATAAAATAAATTTATTTCAGACATTAGGTTTTTGAAGTTGCAAGATATAACTGACTCATGTTTGAAACCTTGTGTGATGGATGTTAAAATAGGAAAACAGACTTGGGAACCAAGTGCATCTGTAGAAAAACGTAAATCAGAAGATGTAACTCACCAGTTTTAATATATATTTTGTTTTATAGCATTGAAAAAAATTCATAATAATAATAAATTTTTTCAGGCCAAATATGCTGTTTCCAAAAGAGAATTCGGGTTTTGTATTCCAGGATACCATGTTTTTGATATTTCATCAGGACTGGTAATTAAATTTGGTAAAGAAGAGGGAAAGAGATTGGGAAGAGAATCAACCATTGAAGGTGATATTTTTATTTTATTGGCATAAAATACAGTTGGTCGTGACTATAAATGTTATGATACATAAAATAGTAATAGTTAGTTTGCAGGTTAAAATTTTTTTTTATCCCTCCTCCCCTTAAAATATGAGTTTTTATGTTTTAAGATACGTATAATTAAAAAATACGAATAAAAAATAGACCTGTTCAGGTGTGACAACATTTGCATAGGGGTGAACCCCTCAACTTGAGTTTGAACATATGTCTATTTAGTTGAGTCTCTACAGTCAGACATGTCCAGTTGTCCGACATTGTTCTGTTGGGTATATGGAACGTTCGTGCTACCACATGTCAATTTATGTGAGGGAGGCAAAAAGTTGTACTTCCTCAGTCTCTAATCGTTTCGTTACACGTGAATTATTACTATCCACAGTAATATTTTTTGGATAGTCTATCGATATCTGTAATGTTTAAAGTTTCTACTTTCAGTTTAATTATATCTGAGCCTGGTGGAAATGGAAAAAGTTGGCAATGCAAAAGTTGGCCTTCTGTAATTGTGTGATTTCTATTTTTATCTGTTACATATTTTCTGTTACACATTACATATTGGTTTAATCTAAAATGTACACAAGCGATGTCATTTTTTGAAAAAGGCTTAAGCGCCAAAAAGTCGAAATTCAGGTTTTAATTTATTATAGGATGTAAATTCCACCTCTTTCGATTACCACTCACCATATAACAAAAATAAATTTGTAAATGGTCTAAAAATCGACTAGTGATGACGTAAGTACCAAATACTGATGGCTCTCAGTTGTCATTCTGGCCTTGATCCGTGCTAGAAACCTTAACAAAACATTATAATTATAAACGTTTTGCCACCTTAACTCCAACTTTACACAATAAAGAATAAAATTTAAAAAAAATAAAAAATTTGTCATATGGGTAAAAAAAGTTTTTTGTGTTTTCTGTAAAGTTTGCTAAATGCCGCTTTTCAAAAAATGACGTCGATATGTATGCATATCATAATAAATATATACATATTTAGTGTCTTCGTTTAATTGCACATTTTTGTTTAACCTCCAGTAATCCAACAAACTTCCGTAATCTGACTTACCCTGGTCTCATATGTGCGGATCATAGAGACTCAACTATATTTGGAAATAATAAATCATAGTGTAGGAGTGGAGTAGCTAAGTGGTAAGGCAGAGAATTATTTATTCTGTTATCAGTCGTAGTGGGTACCCTTAATTGGGGAAAAATCTGGTGGTTGAGTGTGATCTTGGCTAAATCATCTTCTTGCATATTAGAAACAGTAGGGTCCTTACCAAGTACTGAATCCAAGACCCTTAGTGGGTTGTAGTGGTACAGGTTTTTTTTTTTTTAAATCATTGTGTAATAATTTGCATTTTTTTTTTCCTTCACATTCTGGTTTTATTCATTTTAACATTTATTATTGATGCATTGATTTTGGTTTATTATTTTCAATAATGAATCTTTGTGATCGACCTACAAAATAAAAAATTTAACTCCTCTCTAAATTTGAGGCGTTATGTTTTATGGTACTTAGAATCCAAAAAATCTCAGTTGCTGAAATTGGTAGACTATGATTTTGCAATGTATATAAAATTAATGTAATATATAAAATCCTCTCATTGATCCAAACCAAAGCCTTCTATGAAAATTCTATTAAAAATAAGCGATTTAAAAAAAAATTTCTGCCTTTATCATCCTCCTTTCCTATGCCTCTCTTTCATTATCATCTCTTAGTCTGCTTTTAAATATAATCTCATGTGCATGTATTTGTTGCATATATTTTTCTTTTCCAAACCTAGCATGTTAGATGAAAATGTTTGGATAATTTAAAAACAACTTACAAGCATATGAAAGTCAATGTTTGAAGAACTAAAGAGATTGTAAATTTTAAAATTTGTTCATAAACTTTGGAATTTTGTGTGAGGTAATCTATTGGCCTGAATCCATTCGTGTTAAAACTGAATACATTTCCTAAAGAATGAGTAATGTATTTAAAAAAGGACAATTTTTTTTCTATTTAATTTTGTTTTCTGGTCGTTCAAGATTAAATGTTATAATTTTACTAATTATTAATATTATTATTTCAGCTTTCAAGCAATTTTTAAACTATTCTTGTGGATTTTCTTCAATTATTTTAAAGCATATAACAAATCAGATGACCAATCTCCTGGATTGGTGGAATTCACAGAATGTTATTCATATCTATTCCAGTTCCATTTTGCTTGTATACGATGCTGAAAAATTAAATAAATTGCTATTGGGAGCTTTAAAAGAAGAAGAACTATCAGCCAATGATTCATGGGTTAAGATACGTATGATAGATTTTGCTCACGTTGTTCCTGCTAACTCTCTGAAGGATGACAATTATATTTCTGGTCTTTCAAACTTAATTGCCATTTTAAAAAGTATTATGTGATTTAAATAATCTATCTATTTTTATATGATAGAGAACCATGTATATTTTTTCATTTTACTGAATCAAGAATGTATAAAACTAATATTTATATTTTTTATGTTGAATTTTTAAAGGATAATATTTGTTATTGAAAAAATAAAAAAATTATTTGAAGATAAAACCTTCTCTTGTTAAAAAAATATATATATATATATTTAACATATAATGCTTTGTCATTCTTACTTTACAAGAATTTGAGAAATCTATTACTTTCTAATAAATAATTTTGAATAATGATATATGTCCGGTGTTAATTTATATATCCTAAGTATTATTTTCTCCTTTTAAGATATAATAATTGAATCCATTACAACATAAGTTTTTATCTCTCCAATGAGAAAAATGTTATGTTTACCAAATTCTGATACCACCATTCAAGCCTTTTTAAAAGAAAAATATATATCAAAATTCCTTAGTTGAGGCTAACAACTTAACAAAGTAAAAGTTGAAGAATAACATGTGCTTCAGGGTTAGCAGATATCTAAAGCTGGTAATTTAGCAAAGTAAGCTGCTATTTTAAATAGTTTAATCCTACCAAGTTTCTGCATTTAGATATTTAGTCTTAATATTGAAAGAAAGGAGCTCATTATTTTAAAAAAAGGATATCTGAAAATGGAAAAACATTATCTGGGAGGATACGACAGAAGAGTGGAACTCCGAAAGAGGTAATCTTGAGGAAGTACTTTCCTCCCGTCCTGTCTCATTTAGAAGCAAAATAGGCTCTCCTGCCCTACTGGATCTCGTAATTTCTCACAGAGCAAGGGGGCTTTTGTGCTAAATTTCATGACTTTGTGAAGGATATCGTGCTGGAGTGTGCTGAGTATACTGCCCCGCCTTTGAAGAACAAAGGCCCAAATTGCTGAGGGAAACCAGACTCAGTCCTCTCAGAGGACGATTTCTCTCATCTATTGACCGAGAATAACCATCCCTATTTCAAAGAATTTGTGTACGAGTGGAGAAGGCAGTGGGCTGAAACTATTTTAATCTCGGAAGAAGTACCACTTCTGGAAGGCTCCTCGCACTGAGGAGATGCAGAAGAAAACAGGATTAATAACATGGAGCAAGTGGAACTGTATCTTGAAGAAGTTTATTGGCAACATGTAAATGTACGCATAACCAGCGTAATATGTTAATGTAGCCAAAAGGCAGGGAAAGGTGAATGAATAAATAAAAGTTCAATAAGAATACAGAAAAGGATTTTTTATTGTTATTCGTATTTAAGTACCGTGTTTTATCATTACAAGAGAAATTAAAGTTCAAAGATATAAGGACCAGAACTAGATGAGGTTGGCTATTAGAAAAATGGTACCTAGATGTATTGAAATAATGCCGAAGGAAGACTTTAAGAAAAAAGAAACAATTTAGCAATTCTCTAAAAACAATTTAGTACTGAGGAACAAAACAAAAAAAAACATGTTTTCCCGTTCTTCTGCTGAAGAAGTTTACATACCTACTTTATGGTATTATAAAGAATAGATATCTTTACACTTCAAATGAAAGAAGAATTGGGAATAAACACAATATATCACGAGATATATGTTTTATTTACTTTATTCATGCATTTTTATGATTATTAGTGAACAGGACTTCCTGTACTTGATTTGTTTTTCACTCACTTACATATCATTTCGGAGTAAGTTTTGTTGACCATAGATGTAATTAAACAAGAAGTTGGTCAGAGGATGCGGTCAATGGAAAACACACTAATAAGTATAACTTATTTATTGTGAGCCTAAAAAAAATCAGAAATACTTATCGTTTCATTTTTGACGTTTCGGGGTCTCATCCGCCATCATCAGAGCATACAATTTTTCTTTACTACTTTTTGTCATACATTCCAATCTTACAATATCTTCATTGAGTGATAAATAAAATTATAATGTTCACTATACATTTTTATAGGAATGTCTACTTCTTTTATCCATCTCTCTCCATTATCAATCAATGGTGATATATGGCCCTCTGGAGCCACCGCTGCACACAGCAGACCTCTAAACTATCCTTGGATGCCTTCGGCAAAGGAAGAACCGTGCCTCGACCACTTTCTTGTGGGTTTTGCTATTATTTTAACTTTACTGTTAAGCATCGTCATTATTAGTCAGAAAATCGCATTAAAAATAATTTAAACAAATTGGTACATTAACACGTTGACTGCCAACTACGAGATAACTCATAGATTGCGTTCTTTTCTAGGACGCCAACTACGAGTTATCTCGTCCTGTGTTTACTTGCCATTTTTGTAATCGCAATATACGAGTTATCTCGTAGTTGGCAGTCAACGTGTTTATAATAAGTATGCTATCTCCTCACTTTTATTCATTTATCTTAATATTTTTACTGCTTTGTTTCATATATGCTCTCAAAGTACTTTTCTCCATGATCCATCTAGAAAAATGTCACTCTTCTCTAAATATCAACTATAAAAAATTCAAAAACTTAAGTTAATTGACGGTCCCAAAGACTGAAAAATAAATTGATATAAGCGTAACACAAAAATATATTGCCTATGATTCAACTTAATACAGAAACATTGCCGCGTAATGCTGAGGGAATTGGCATCAGAACTGTTATATGTCTGCCAGTATTATAAGTTTTTTTTTTTGTGAAACTTATTATCGTTTAAAAATCTTTGTAAAGCAAATTAAATTTACTTCCATTTACTTTACTCACGCGGCCCTAAGGAGGCGCGGGGCCCATTAGGCAGTTGCCTACTTTGTCCATATTGTTAAATCGGTACTGAATACTCCAGCCGAATATTGACTTTGTTTTTTTAAAAAGTTGTGACTATCTTCCAAAACAGTTCTAAACCAAACTGCCACGTTTTCATAAGGATAGATTCAACATAAAACCATGTCGAATCAGCTTAAAACAAACATAAAAAATCCAAAAAATGCTAATGCTACAACGTTGGCTAGGCACAGTAAAGCCAATAGTCATGATTTTGATTTTAATGAAATCAAGATTTTAAATAGTGCTGAAGATTACTATCACTTTACTAAGTCAGGAACTTTTTGGAATCAATTTATGTTACGAAAAATATCGATAATTTGGTTAATTTTTAAACGGACGTCAATTGTATTGGTCAGCACTATGTTGATATAATTTACAAAATAGATATTTAAAAATAAAAAACAGGGGTTTGTTTTTATTTTAATTAGAGGAATGCATAGTAATTGATTGACAGGATTAAGTAAATACTATTATATATTAACAAAACAACAATGGGCACAGATCACTCAGCACAGCTGTACTATGGCAAAATAAGACAAGTATTCAACTGCAAGTATATTAGAATGTTATATAAGAATGCTCGTTTCTCGCCCGCTCCTCTACCCTTTAGGATTCCTTTCCTTCTAATATCCGCCATGCTTCTTCTTTATCCTCATTCGAATTCCTCTTTTTCCAACACCTTCTTTCTCTCCAAAATGATGCTCTCTAATTGCGAAATTTCAGTTTAGGATTAACATCTGGATCAGAAGTGAATAATAGTTTTTTTAATGTACAAACTTCAACTTTGCTAATCAATTCATTATTTTTGTATTTTTCATTTTCTCTCTTTTTCTTTTCTTTTTTCTTGTTTTTTTTTTTCTCTTTTTCTTTTGTTTTGTTCAAATTAATTATATTTTTCGATAAAAAAACTTACTTATTTGTTTATTTATTTTATTGAAGATATTGTAAAAATTAACTGATCTGTATTTTGTAGTCTTATGGCCAGATAATGTTTCTGTTATATTTGTTCATTCGTGTTATTCTTAAGGGACCTAGTCCCAGAATAATGTTCTTTTATCTATCTATCTGTTAATAATTGTTTTTACTGGGATATAGGGTCTGAATTGATAATTTATTTTAACAATATTTGTTTTAGAACTAGGATAACAAATAAGAATTTACTTATGCGAATGATCTTGCATCGACAAATAGGGATGAAAAAGTGAAGATAAGATAACGAATTTTATATTGGGGGGATGAAGTATTGTAAATTTTTGTAAGCATTTGACTAGTTATTTGACGAATTCTCTTTTAGACAGAGGTTTTATGTAGGCATGAATATTTTGAAGGTATTAATTGTATACGGAATTTTTAAATTGTTGATTACATATGTATATTTGAATTTTGAATAATTGATTCGGTTGTTATATATGCTTTATAGTTGAAGTAATATTTTTTATATCACTTGAAAATGGGCTAGATAAGCCGGAAACGTTGTGAAAAATGGTGAATAAAGTGAGGAAGTTGATAAGGGAAATTTTCCAGAAATTTAATATTTTTAATATTGAAACTATCGATATTATCAACAAATTATTATTTAAAATAATGAGTAAAATAATTACATTCTTAAAAAATTGTGATGAGCAAGTTCTGCATCACTCTTCTGGGCAGGTTTCGCTACGCGTCGGGCCCCCCGAAAGTTGTCGGACATCCGGTCCTTATGGGTTGCCTTGCCTTGCCTGTTATTATTATCTTGGGTTATAATAATTATTATTGATTGGGTGATGAAAAAAAAAACTTGAAAAAATCAAGAAAAAATGTTTGTTGCATAACTCTCGTGACATTAACGGGTTTTCTATTTTGAAAGTACTTTGAGAATTGTAAAACTCGCAAACCAAATCAGATTTGGCAATCTTTGACACTGGTGTAACACATATTTTTGTTATAAGGACCTCATTCCTCGCCAAAACTAGTAATATTTGCAGAGCGTTACAATATATGTAGACATTTTATCCTCCTTCTCTCTTACCCGACCCACCCTTCCTCACGCGATTCCTAATAGGCTTTCGGGACCAACTAGCTTCAACGGGTATGAACTCGGAGATTGTTAAAAACAGTGGCTTTTCGTAGCGGCTAGTTTCAATCTATGTGATTTTTTTTTTTAGATTTCGAATGTTAATTTGAGAATGACCTGTATAATTTGATCACTTATAATTCGTTATGCGGCATGGTATACCTGAGGCGCCTGCCGGATTTAAAATCATCAAACAGCTTGAAACTTTTTGTCAAAAATAGAAAAGTTACTTTCTAATTATTAATTATTTTCTACTAGTACCATATGACGCAACATTTCAATTCGATATTTTATAACCAAGTGCAGTGTTATTAGTTTCTTTTCTTTAGACTAAATGCATCCCATAATTGCATTGGATAATTTGATCATATATAAATTGAATTGAAAATTTTATATACAAATTGAAATAAATAACAAAAATTTTCAATTTTTTTAGAGATGTTTTCAGTTAATAAGTGGGACCTATACCTTAGAATTGTGAGGTAATTAAGTTATTAAGCCTATGAACACAAAGATCAAAATCTCATTCAAGTTTTATTTATTTATTGAGCGACATTAACACCTTAGTTCTACATAAAATTATAATAATGTTAACTTATCCATTAAATCGAATCAATCTTTTCGTCGTTACTAAATGCTGTTGAGACTATTATAGAGTTAGATTGATTTCAATATAAATTTAAAAATTTAAATCGGACCTTTTTTTTAGGAAACCATTTTTTCGATCTAACCAATTATCCATAGAAGAAAATTTATTTTTACAACTACAAACTTTCAGATAATTGCAAAACCTTCTTACGTTACATCGACGGACTTCATTATTAATCTTTTTCTTTATTTAATTGAAAACTTAACCAACAAAACAAGATTTTTTTACATTTTCTCTCTCACTAGAAGATTTAAATCAGTACGTAATTTAGAATAATTTCCTTTAAAATTACTTCTTAATTGCTTCGCAAGACTGAAGTTACCAATTTTAATTAATAATGTAGTTTTTAAATTGTTGTGATAGAATTTGTAGACATTCAATAAATATCTTCTTTATTTTTTTTTAAAAAAATAGGATATTAAGTTCGAAACGAGCCAAATATACTCCCGCGTTTCTTGCCACTGGTTAGGTTACACCAGTTGATAAGGAGCTTGATAACGTAAACATAATCAGAGTTTGTTTGGAATAGATTTCTATAGATACAAGTTATGTAAATACACCTAAATGACAATAACTATTTGAAACAGTGCAATGGAGGATTTACTTTTACAAATCTCTAATGAATGCTCCAATAATAAATTATCGCAGCTTAAAACTGCATCCCAAACAGCATATGGTAAGGAAATTTCCATTAGTCATCAGAGTCTACCAGGCTTTTTTTATTAATAAAATCTTATCCATTCTAGATTTGCTTCAAAATCAAAATAGTCTATTGCGTGAACCGGCTCACGAGCTGAGAGCGAAATGTTTCAATGTATTTCAAATAGCACTAGAGACAAAAAAGAGCAAGTTTGTGGCACTTGCCCTTTCTGGATTTCATGTAAGTTAATTCAAAGAAATATTTTTTTAGTTTGATTATCTTTTTCTTGCCATTTGTAATTAATTATTTTTTTTAGAAAATCCTGCGAGATGATAGATTTCAGTCCAATTTTGAACCCGAAGATGATTCTTTGTGGTTGCCTTCCCAATTCCTTCATGCAGTGTCTTCCATTTTATCACAGTCTGATGATACACAAGTCGATATTCTGAAAGTGAGTTACTTATTTTGGTCTCATCTCTTGTCTTTTGCATGTATTTTAATTATTTGCATTTTCAGAGCAATTACCAAATCATTTAAGTCTGTTTTTTGTCTGATTTATTTTAGGTTTTATTAAATGTAGCATGTTCCACATATTGGACAATAAATGGTAGAATTATCATACAAATGTTAGCTTTATGCTGTGAAGTTTACGAATGCGGAACAGAAGCAGTAAAAACAGCATCTCAAGCAGCTGCTAATCAAACCTTGCGGGCTTTCTGCCATGTTCTAGGTAATTTGAATTGATAGTCGTTAAAATATTATTTTAAATGGGTAACTATTTATTCCTTAATATATGTTTTAAGGAATCCTAGTTCTAATCTGAAAACTGTGGAAATAGTTTTTGTTTTATAATGGTTTATTTTATATTTTTACTGATTGTCTAATAACTGAGATGACAATTTTAGTTAGAAGTGATGGATGCTTGAGTGTGATGGTGATTTGAAATAATTATTTGTCAGAGATAAATTAAGTGAAAATATGATAAAAAACAACTAAATAAAATGGATAATAGTTACTTACTCTGGCTTTGAAGACAGCTTTCATAGTAACTAGGCATAATAATAAAACAAAAACTATTTGTTTATTTTGTTGTTTTTTATTATCTTTTCACTTGATATATTGCTGACAAATTATTGCTTGGGACAATTTAAATTATTGCTTGGGACAATTTAAATTATTGCTTGGGATAATTTAAATTATTGTTCATAGTCAATGTTAAAATTAAGCCGCCTGAACACGGAGAAATTAGTGACGGCTGGTATTGATGACCTGTAAAATCGCTGGACAGTATACCTACTCACAGAAGACAGTAAAATAACTAAAATGTTCTAGTGGCAGCCATTTGCTGGCTTTGTGTGGATTTTAGCAGCTTATTACACTGTGCAATAAATATGCGTAAAATAGTAGTACAAAACTCAATCGTTGTCCTTAGTAAGATTGAACAAAGAACAAATATATTTATTTTATTTTTCAGTTAAAACAATTCTCATTGAATAAAAAATACAGGTTAGGTTAGTCTGGTGTTGGTTAGCAAAACATTAAGAACATCTATAGCGAGGAGAAATTCGTGATTAGTGGATCACTGTTGTTGGTCAGAAATAGGCATTCTGTACATTAATCTTCTAAAAGTCGACCTCAGGATGCTGGAGACTAGAAGGTGCAAAAGAGGAGCTGAGTATAAGGTATCAGAGGTTTTTAAGGAAGCCATTTGGTACCATAGTACCTAAGTTATATAATAAATAGCTATTATATTCATTGTATAATATTTATTAGTTTTTTTAATTTGATTTAGTTGTTATTAAAAAAACTGGTTTCATGTCATACATTCTGATACTTAATGGTATGAGATTGTGGTTAAGAGTGTGAGATTTCATAATCGTAATTCTTGATCTTAGTTCAGATTTCTGAGATAGATCTATGTTGGTTACCATCAAGTATACTAGTGCTATGGCTCCACCAAAGCATACTCAAGTTTAAAGATAATCGTCTCTTATCAGATAAGAATCTCTCTTGAAAGATAATACAATAATAATAGGTACCTTTTCCGGCTCTCAGGAGCAATGGATTTTAACAAATGAGGTGTTTTAAGAAAGGGAACTTCACGGATAAGTGACAAATCCTACTTTGAATTCTCTAATTATTACTATAACTTAATAAAAGTGATGGAAAATCTGGGAGGTTTCAAAGCTCAGACGGTGGTGAGTCAACGGATCGAGACGGTTTGCACAAAATTTTCGCATGGGTCCAACTAGTAAATTAAATATTATAAAAAATAAATACAAATTATGCCACCGATTGATAATCACTTTATCAGACAGTCAGGCATTTACTTATCTTGTAGTTTTATTAAATTGGTTATAGAAAGCCGCAGTTGGTGTGTTACTGTAAACAACTTTGTCCAAGTATTCACGCCGAAGTTTTTGTTCTCTACTAAGAGCTTCATTTTGTTTATACATCACTCTCAGTTCTTCTTTCTTCATTTCTTCTTTTTGTGTATCCATAAAATGAATATTTTTATTCAATCTGTCAGAGAAGTCGAGCCAGTATTTCTCATCGGCCTTTTCAGCCTCCTTCTTGGCCCTTAATTCTTCTCTTTGTTGGTGTTGTATTTTTACAATTTCTTTCTTCTCTGCTTCTGACATACCTTTGTAAAGAGCACCAACTTGTTTCCCTTGGCCTAAGTTGCTCTGTGCTACTTCTGTATTCTCACAAAGTAAATCACTCGTTAGAGCGTTATTGATTTCTGCTTTGTTATTTTCTCGTTCCATTTGCTCTCTCAACTGTTTCTCTGTCGCTTGCTCATAAGAAAGAGCTTGATTGTAGGCTACTGTGGCCAATTCCATCTGCCTTCTACAACCTCTGTTCAGTTCGTCCATAAGTTTAGCTCTAGCATCACGATTTTTTATTGTTTCTAACAACAGTTTATCCGATTGTTTTCTCTGGTTTTCTAAGTTTCTTTTTTCAACAATTTGTTGAACTAGCCAATTTCTCTGTTGTTCTTTCTTAATTTTGTTTCTTTCATTTGCAGCACTGTCTTCCCCTTCGAACTTCTGAACTGAGGATATTGTCAATCGCGGGTCATTATCTCCTATCCTGCAAGGCAAACTTTTTTTTAGAGCATCTGGATCATTTAAATCAAATTCTCTTCTTTCTTCCTTTCTTTGATGTTCCCTTCGGAAACGGTTTATATCACTTTGAACAATTTTCCTGTTTTCTTCAACTTGTCTTTGAATATTATTTACAATGTAATTATCATTCATTTCCTTCATAAATAAAGCTTTGCTTTCGGCTAGTTCAGCTTCCTCTCGAGCCTTCTTTTCTTGAATTTGGATTTCAAGAGCTTCGACATCGACTCCAATTAATCTTTGTCTAGCATTAAAAATTCTTGCTTTTCTTTCTTCGTCATATTTTTTAATTTTTTCGATCCTTTTAGCCTCCCTTTTCTCTTGAGGTGTGAGTAGCTTTGGGTTGAACATGTTGCTACTCCAATGGCAGGAATGTCTTGAACAATAGCAGAACACAAACCAGGTCTAGAATGATTTGATTGCCAAAGTTACTATATGCTTAATATTCTAACTAAAAATCTATCACCTGGTTAGTTAAATAATGCACATACATTTCCATCTGTTTAGTTTAAACTATATTATTTTTTTTAAATTAATGATTGATGTATATTCTCATTTAATTTTAAATTAAAGATTTAGATATTCATTTTTAAGAATAATATTTGCAAGTTTATCTAACTTTTCACAAAGCAAATAAAACCATTTAAAAATCAAATGTAACCCCTCCAAATCTCACCAATTTTTTAAAATTAAATTTGTCTTTTCCATGTTGATACTCTTTCCATAGCATATCTAATTATTTCCACCCCAGTTGTGACCATTTATTTGGTTTTATTACAGATGTGAATAAATAGATGGAAAGTTTGAAGTGAAAAAAAAAAGATCAAAATTTATGTGATAGTATCTACTTGGAAATGAAGATTATTATTGGTTATTTTGAAATTTTTCTGGTTAAAGTTCTCTAGTCAAAATATTGCCAGTCCCATGGTAAACTTACGTATCTTAAAATCACTACTTTTTAGAAGAGCAAAAAAATTAACACTTTTCTGTGAATAATGGCCGATTTCGATTATTTTAAATTTTTTTGTTGGTGTTGTATTTCTTTTATCTCGTAATTTCATTAGTAATTATTGTTTTACCTTTATAATAACACACATATTCGTTATTTTAACATAGCTTCCGACTTTCAGATGTTTTTTGTAAAATGCAACTGTGCAATTTCAGCAATTTCTAATGCTGTAACAAATTCCTAACTTTACTGCAGGCTGTATCAGCCAAAATACTATCCAAAAATAAATAAAAACAAAAATCAATTTTTTCTTGTTCGTAAGCTTAACATGGAACAAATGATATGTCCGCTGTCCCTACTTTTGGTTTATTATTTTCAATAATAGACCTTTGGAATCGACCAAAGAAAATTTTTTTGTAACCCCCCTCAAAATTTGAGGTTTTACGTTTCAAGATACGTAGAATTCAAATATCGAATAAAAAAAAAATCCGTCCGTTTTTTGTTTGGTGCTTTTATTGTATTTAAACGAAAGCTAACGAAAATCCCTACATACGAACTAGAAATCACCTAAATCGGACCATTATTAGCTGAGATATAGCTTAATGAACTTCGTTTTTATTTTTTCCTAGTGAAGTGCACATCAAATATTTCCTCTGTATCATTTTACATCACAGCCTACTTGCATTGACGCAGTTTTTTTAATTAACACAGTTCGGCACTCTCACGGCGAACACCTTGTGACAAGCTTCAAATTTCTTTTCGTTTGGTATCTACTGCTTCATATTTTTTACTTTGACAGAATAGATATTTTTGTGGAATAATAAACAAGTGGAATAAATAAGTGGAAGTAATAAACCATTGTGTAATAATTTGCAGCGTTTTTGTAGCTTTAATTTTGTAATGATTGATTCAGTTTTGATTCTTTTAATACTTAATTTTCTATATTAATTTGGAAAACCATAACCTACAAATGCAGAAAAAATAATTTTATCAACAAATGCAGTCAAGTATACGAATAAGAATTATTTTATTGAATAAATAGGTGCATGTGTTTCAGTTTTTATAATATAATAAATACTGTTAGAATTATTATATCTAATATTTTTGGTATAGATCTCAACGGGAATCGTATGTCGACTCATTATTTTGTATTGCATATAATTTTTTGTATCCTCTTTTAACAAAAGAAAAAATACTAATTATATTCACTTTGATCAAAATCAAAAACATTAATTGAATGTCCAATCAAAGCTTTTTGAGGTTATGATACTTTTTTTAACATAAATCAACAAAATTGTAAATTCGATTGTAAAGGAAAGATGCATTCATTATAATGACTTTAAAACAATGCAAACTACTTATTGAAGATACTTAATCTCTTCCCATGGCTTTCACACGTATAGTTGAGTCTTTTGGAACGAGAAAAATACTTTATCTAGTGCACTTTTTGCTATATTCTTGCAAATAGGCATAAGACAATACTTATACGAAGATTTTCGTCCTTGTTCCATGGTTTTACTAATTACAGGATTAGATCAAATCTAGTAAGTTTCACTAGAACCAATACAAAGTCATATAAATAGCTTTGCTGACATGAAAAGTGAAGTCATTCAAACTCCACAAAAAATGGCGCGTTTGAGTAGCCAAAATATCTTGCCCAAAGGGAATGTTTTTTTTTTTAAATTTAGAAATTATGTTTTTATGAATGATTTAATGTTTTATGTAACTTTTGAGACGAAAATAATTTATTTATGGCATTTTAAAAAATCATGCATATACCCTATTGTATACTGGAGACAAATCCAAATTATTACATATCTTCTCTTATTTTGTTTGAATTTTTAAGTTCATCTGTAATCTAACTGAATGATGATTGTTTTTTCTTCTAGATGTTGAATCGCAGGAAGCAAAAGATAATAAGATGCATGAAGTGGGAAGTGGAGGGATTGACTGTTTTAACGAGCTTATTCCTATTCTTCAATATATTTGTAGTCGACTAGATGAAGCCCAAAGGTTTTTGAATATAATTATATAACATAAACTACTTTCCAAAAATATCGCATCACTTGGAATTATCATTAAAATTGTAATTTTGAAAAGTTAAATGGAATATTTTAGTTTAGAACTATCACTAGCAAAGAATAACATCATAATAAAAAAATGAAACAAAATGATAGTAATAATAAAATGAAAAAAGAAAAAGAAATGGCTATTTGTCAATAATAAATTCTTAATAAATAATTGTCAAAATATAATTTATATAAAAATAAAAATTACAAGTTAAATACAAAAACAATTCACTAACAGTATTCAGTTATTGGGTTGAGGTCTGAACTCCTTGCTTGAAAACGCAGCACCCCAGTTCTAGCTTTGTTAAGATACTCAGACATTATCCGAGCAGTGTGAGGTCTTACATCATCGTTAAGTAACAAAAAATCATCTCAAATATGTGGTGCAAATGGTATCATATATTTTTGCAAGATGTCTTTTATATACCGGATGGCATTTATAGTGTCTTTATCAGCAGTGTGTAACTCTGTACAGGCCTCAGTACAAACTCTACTCCACACCATCATTGAGCCCTTAAGGTAACTCACTTTGGGAGACACATTGTATGATGAATATCTTTCACCTGGTCTTCTCCACACTCTCTAGCTTCCATCATGGGAGGTTTAAAGCGAATCTTGACTCATCTGTGAACAATACATGGGCCCAGCATTCATTTGTCCAATCAATGTGTTCTTGTGCTAACTGAAGTCTTTAAACTTTATGTGCTCTAGTGACTAGTCTTCTGGCATGCATACCAACTTAATTAAAAGCTTTTTGTGACCGTTCTTGGAGATATTTGGACATCTCGGACTCCCTGAATTAATTGTCTTATCCATTGGCAGTATAAAACTGGTTTCTTAAAATATGTTCTTATGTAAATCATCGGTCATTTTGTCCTGTTGTAGAGCATGGCTGACCTGACACTGGTCTCCTTGTATGGTTGTCTGCCTCTCTGTAACGCTTTATTTTCCTGAAGACCGTTGACTGGTTAATGCCAAGGTGTCTGCTATATTGCGTTGACTAATTCCCTGTTCATACAATGTAATTAGACGAATCACTATTTTCTCCGATATATTTTGTGAAGTGTTTTATCTATTCATTTTGAAAGAATAAAAATCACTTTAAAAAACACATGATGAATTGAATGAGAAATGAATCACCCAGTGAAAAACATGAAATGTACTGAGAATTGTTCTTGTTTTGAATTAAAATTAAAAGGTATTTTAATTTTATTATAACCTCTTGCTTAGGTTGGTAAACATTTCATCATACCTAACTTGTCTATAAATAAATAAAAGTTTGTTTGTAATGGACTGTGTCATGAATTTAGAAACAAAAATACGAGTGATGTGATACTTTTGTCCAGGAGTTTATTTGCATATAATTATATTAAATATTAAATGATTATTTATGTACTATTTTTATTATTTTCAGCATACAGAGTGGATCCTCTACGCTACTGCTTCTTGAAGGGCTTCATACTGTTGTTTTAAGCCTTCCACAGAGAGTTCATACAAACTCGCATTTTACTAAATTTCTATGGCAGAAATTGTGTCCTGTCCTAATTGGACTTATGTCTTCTCCAAGAACGAGCAGCTTAACGTTTTCTCGTCTGCAACCAGTAGAAACTCATCCGCACCTTAAAATTATTTACAGGTGAGCCTAACTTTCAAATATCTTTTGTAATGATGGAGTTAGATATCGGTTTTATTTATGTTAATATTGATTACACATTGTTTAATTCTGACATTGATTTTGTTTCTAGCATTGCTGGGCAGTTAGTACGAGTAGTTGGGTGTGTTGGTTCATTACGGCCTGTATTAGAATCAGTTTACCATCGTATGCTTTTATATCCAAAAGTTCAGCACAGATTGGATTCTCTTAAAGCTCTAACGGAGGTATGCGTGTGCACCCTTTTTAAACATTTTGGTTGTGTGACAAATTAAATTATTTCATATTGACTATGAATGCTAATGAATCTAATAATATAAATGTCATAATTAATCATAAACAAAAGGATTAATCACCAAAATAACCATTACACAGGCCAACGATGAAAAAACTTTTGTACTGAAAATACCTTATTCCTATAGTTTTTAGGGTGCTGAATCCAAATATGATATTAAAAAAGCTGTATCACCCACAATTTCTTCACATTTTATAGCTAAATTTATTAAATTAAGCGATTTTTAAAGAATTGAACAGCTTCACAGGCCAACGATGAAAAAACTTTTGTACTGAAAATACCTTATTCCTATAGTTTTTAGGGTGCTGAATCCAAATATGATATTAAAAAAGCTGTATCACCCACAATTTCTTCACATGTTATAGTTAAATTTATTAAATTAAGCGATTTTTAAAGAATTGAACAGTTTTCAGTCTTAAGCCTCAGAAACAATTACGCCTTAAGTTAGGCTTCATGAAACAATTTGTAAAGGCTTTGCCTAAAGATGGACCATGTTTCAAGTATCTCAGCCAAAAGTTTCCACGCCTTTCAGAAGCTAAACTAAAAGAAAAGAAGGCGTCTTTGTCGGACCTGACATTAGAAAAATGATGTTTGATGTTAACTTTGAATCCACAATAATCTTAAATGAGAAAGAAGCATGGGTATCATTCAAGCAAGTCGTTACAAAGTTCTTGGGAAATGAAAAAGACCCAGAGTATGTTTCTATTGTAGCTAACATGTTATAGAAGTTTAAAAAGTTAGGATGTTTGATGAGCCTGAAACCTACGGAAAACTATGGGTGATACAAAAAAACTAAGACCAGATTTAGATTCATCATATAAAAATCTATAAAGATCAACTATTAAAGTTAAAAAAAAAATTTAAAAAAAAAATTTTTTTGTTGGCCTATCAATAATTATTGATCATTATAAATTTAGGAAATCACAATTATTCATAAATATAATAAATAATTAATGTAATAATTTTGAATTATAAAAATTATGATCAGTCATGCTCAGTTAACTAACATTCTTAATTATTTTTTCCAGCTTTGGAGGAGTCCGAATCGACTTGTTGATTTTGCTGGACCATTGTTAGTAGAAGATGACAGGGGTTGTCAACAAAGTGATATGGCTCTCACTAGATTGTAAGAACCCTGTAGTAACTTATTTAATGTAATACAATTAATCAAACTTGAAGTTAGCATGTACTTGAAAGGAAGGAGCGATACAACAAACAATGTTTTTCATGACCATTTTTTTAAAATTCTAATCTCTAATTGTAACAAAAAAATGATGTCTGATACAAAAGTAAAATGTATGAAAATTGAGGTCCACCCACATCATTTGGATTTTTAAACATGGAATATATATTTTTTTCTTTTCTTTTATTTTTTTTTCTAACTATTTACTTACCTTTTCACTTTTTCCTAATTTCTTGCTTTAAAATATTATATTTTATAGTAAAAAAAATATAATGTATACTCTCATGTTATTTTAGTTTAAAAATATTATGTTACCTATATAGCTATAAAATTATTGCTAAATGTAGAAGTAAATTTCTTAATGGTGTTTATTACAAATTTTTGTTATAATGTGGATTCTAACATTTCAGAGTTATGGACTCTCTCCAGGAATGTAGTCAAAGTAAAGACTTAAGTATCCTGAGTGCTACAGTTTCCTGCGTTGAAACTCTCTTGTCGACATTGCTTCAGTTGTCCAGCGGCCAATGCATTAATCATGTATATGTTACCAAGATTAATTCTATCTTTTCTTCTTTATCCTCATGCGATTATAAAGGTGAATTCAGAAATTCAGTTCATCCAATAATTGACCTAGGTGGGATTTAAGAAAGTTTTAGTTATAAGGCAGTTCTTATATTTTCTATTTTTGCATAATATATATATCTGTACATTCAGTGAATAATTATTTGAAAAATGAGTTTAGCCTTCAACTATGTTTTTAAAGCTAACCTTTACTTGTATGAATGGCTAAGTAGGAAAATAAAAGTAATTTGAATTTATTT
This sequence comes from Rhaphigaster nebulosa, assembly GCA_948150685.1. Taxonomy (NCBI): domain Eukaryota; kingdom Metazoa; phylum Arthropoda; class Insecta; order Hemiptera; family Pentatomidae; genus Rhaphigaster; species Rhaphigaster nebulosa. Next base: position 39,776,354 of record OX411312.1, on the reverse strand, counting down.
CAATGTAAAATTATAAGTTTGTTTTTCAAATTACCAATTATTCAAAATTAATTAAATTTTAAAAAGTTGAAAAATTCGATTTAACTACTTATTCAGTACGACTATTTATATTGTAGCGTAGTATCACTGGTTTGCCCTTCATCCCCTTAGCTTTACATTTAAACTTATAAAAAAATAAAATAAAAATAAAATAATTTTATATCAATTTTTGTACCTGCATTTTGATTCTTATTTTTCAATGTTTCTTCTTTATCAATATTTTTGATTAATCTAAAAAAGAATATTTTGGGTATGGACTTTTAACATCAAATATAACATATGAATTCTGAAAAAATTGTATTCTTTATTTAGATGTTTAAGCCGTATCAAATCTTCAATTTTTATTTGTTGCTTATGATTATGATTAAATTGCCGTGTTGGGAGTTTAATTAATTTTTTTGTCTTTTCAACAAAGATTTCCATTTTCTAATGATTTTTTGTGTTTATTAATTAAAAATATTTTCACTTTTTTAGAAGTTGGTTATAATAATGTATTACTTTATACTTCCTATTTTTTTTTTAAATTTTGTCAGTATATATTATGAGAAGAAGCCTCAGTTTTTTAAAAGTTTTTAGTAGCGTAAAAAAATTACCCTTTTTAGAAAATCGTATTTTACTATTTACAGGTCCATTGACTTACCAAACATTATGCCGATTGCCGAAGGTTTACACTGATAGCGTTTGTGCCATGAGAAAATTGGAAATCGAAGATGGAGAAAGGGAAGAAGGAGACGGGACAAGTGAAGAGAGTAGCAATTGCTCTGATATGACGGATGAACATCCCGATTTCTCAGATGTGTGTGATAAATTTATTTTTATTATTATTATTATTGCGTATGTATTTCATATCCGATCCTGTCTGATATGATTCATTGAGTACTCTAAACCTCCTATCTATTCCTATATTTTATTTAAATCATTAACTGACTCCTAAATACTAGATCCTGTATCTAGATTTTCATTTTCATTTTTGCAAATCTGCAACATTTAATCTCTCCTTTATTAAAAAATCGTTTCCCAGTGTTTTAATTCTCAATACAAAATATCAGCTTGTCTGTGAAAGTTTTATTACTTCATTCGGTTATTTAGTTATTAATTTTTTTTATTAAGTGTATTTATATATTATTTAGCTTTTACTTTATTTGTTTACTTCCATGTTTTTTTTTTTGTATGTATTACTAAAATTTGCTTGAGTCTAAGCTGCACCATAATTTTTTTTAAATGTTTTTTGAATGAAAATTGTTTATTGAAATAACAATAATACTGGTATAACTTTACAATCTGGGCCCTATTTCATAATAAAGTACAAGTACAAGTGGAAAGGTTCGTGTTCAGAGGCTACAAGAGGCTTATCGTTATTAGATAATAATAATTTTTTTTTTTAACTAACTGTTTTTTAATATGACTATTTTACAAGCGTTAGTGTTTCAACATAGAAAAAAGTTTTAACAATATGTATCAACTATATAACATCTTGTACTTTATAGACACCACTTGTATCACAATAAAGTGCATAAGTACAAATAAGGCAATGACTTACTACGGCTATGACTTACACTGTGAAATGTTGAAATACGATAACATTTAAAGCTGATTTATTAAAAAACAGTAAATAAAAAAGTAATTGAATACAATTATTATTATCTAATGACGATGAGTAAACTGTAATCTCTAAAAATGAACAATTTCACTTGTAATTTTACTACCTGTACTTATACTGTTGTACTTTATTATGAAATAGGGCCCAGGTCGTAGTAGTATCTGCATCCGAACTTACCCAAAGGTCGCCGAAGTTGCCGCACCAGCATTCTATATTGCCATTTGTGCTAAACTGACTGCTATGTATTCCTTTCTAAAATTATTATTCATTGGAATTATTAAAAGTATTACCGCTTTAATTAGATATTATTTAAAATTATTAGTGCTGCCCAGTTCCGGTGGTCTGGCAAAGTTATAATAATAATTTAAATTATGGTATGGGGCCCAACCTCATAGGATTTTTTGGGGGTTTGTACATCTCTTCAATAAGCGGATTTGACAGCTATGATCTAATTAAAGCAGTAATAATTGAAATTACCTCAACTGAAAAGGATCCGTTAGAGTTTTGTTTGTCTCTTGAGGGAGCGTAGTGAGCAGAAATCGATAGCACTAATAATTTTAAATAATATCTAATTAAAGCAGTAATAATTTTAATAATTCCAATGAGTATGAATTTTTGTAATTGGATTCAAAGCAATAAGTTAGCACAAATGGCGCTAGAGAGTGCTAATGCAGCGACCTTTGGATTGTAAAGTTGTAACTCAATACTTATTAATTTATAGAAAAACTTTTTAAAAAACAAAAAAAAACTAAAGATTTAAATAAAAACTTCGGTATGATAATAAGTACTCTCAATTGAGGCATAGGTGTAGAATTGGCAAATGAGCTCGAGTGCCCTTTTTGCACATACGGTTTCTGTTAAGTTTTATCCTTTTTCTTATCTCTTTCTCTATTATCATTTTTTTAATTATACAGTTTATAAATTTAATTCTTTTTATCATTTTTAGGTGGATGAAATGGACGAATATCCTACAAAAATAGGTTTTCCTGAACCCCTTGGCTCAATACGACAAGAAAAGGTAGTGATTACTTTTCATAGATAAAGATGTCCAGCTAGTTTAGTTATTTATTTTAGTATTTTTATCATTTGTGTTAATTTAATTTATTATAAAAATATTTTCGGATTTGCCATTAACAATATCGATGGTTTATATTTTCCATGTAATGTATAATATATAATTTTATTATTTGATTAAAAAATTGTTTTCCCAATTCAAATATTTTTTAATTTCAGGTCTACAGCAAAGAAAGTGGTGATTGTGAAAGAGATAATGCTAGACATTTTATAGATACTCTATTGGAATTCTTACCATCTATTGTAAATATTAGGTATGCCATTGAAATTGATGATGCTTTACAAAAATTTGCTTCCAATTATTGTCAAGGTAAGAATGAGATATTTTTATGATAATATTAATAATATATGTATGACGAATTTGATACAAACATTTATATGAAATTTTTATTGCTATCACTATTTACCAAATTTCATCAATATAGTTGTTTTTATTTTGGGGTTATTACATACAATATGAAAATGTGGTAAATTAAAAGAACCTTGATGTAACAGAGGTCTACAGGAAACGAAACCCCGCACTTTGTACGGGTATCCTCACTAGCGCAAGGGCAGAAAAAGTATAAATTATTTGAGGGTAGATACACATTGAAATATTCATTTCATTAATTTTATATTCAAATATTCAACTAAAAACGTTTAGAGTGGCTAATTTATTTGAATACAGAGTAGGATACTATAATTTGAATAGGTTTCCCAGTAACTTGCATTGCAGATTTTGTGAAGTATATATTATTTTTATATACCTTATTTTTATACTCATTAGAGAATGGAACAAGACTCTAGTATAACAAACCACTTTTTAACAAGGTTCCACTGCAGCTAATATAATTTAAAAAGTGTTTATCTAGAATTTATGTTCAGATATATCAAAATTGCATGGCCGAATTTTTAAAAATGATATATATTTTTTTTGTACATAAAAAAAAATATGCTTATAGGTAATAATTGCTATGTATTTTTGGCCTAATTAATTTCATGTGTATCTTTTTATAGGTTTATATTATGAAAAAACAAAACATGAAGATATTGAGTCCACGATAGTGAATGCTGATGGTATATACTTAGCCACATATTCAGCTTTGTTGCTGAATTTGAAATTAATAAATCAGGGTTATTACACTGATGAGTCGAGTGATATCCCGATGACAGAGGTTAAAACTTATTCTTATTAACTTATTATATTTTTGTTTTATTTATTTATTTTCATTATATTGCTGCTTGATACTACCTTAATTTGTTTTATATCTTATTTAGCACGTTCAGTGTTACCGTTGGGTTGCCATACTTCTCACATAAAAATGCTTCTTGTTTCATCAAAGCCTTTCAGAATTAATTCATTGACAGGGTATATTTTGTAGTGTCCCAAATGGATCAGATGCTAGACCTGAACATCATTCCTGCCATCCATTTAAATAAAATAGTCATCTTATTTTTATATATACTGTTTTCTTTTTGTTTCGGACTTTTTACATTAGATAAATGTTTTTTGTTCTTTCTTTATTGTTTTTAATATTAATAACAGTTAGCCATCTATTTCAACCTGTTATTATTATTATTATTATTATATGAGGGACGGGCCAACCCTTTCTAACCATGACCCATTATGGATCTTTTGTGAGATACCCCTTGATATTATAAATCCCATAGTAATCATATGCTTATGAAGCACATTTATTCCTTAGGGTTGGTTAAGTCTAGTAATGTCTTCAGGTTTAATTATTGCCTTTTGTAAGTACTGTAGCCTTTGGAAGGCAAGAGCTTCACATTCATAAAGAATACGTTCCACTTTTTCTTCTTCTTCAAGACACAGACGGCAAGTGGAATCTTCCAATATTTTTATCTTTTTAAGATGATATCTTAGTGGACAATGGCCCGTGAGGAGACCCGTTATCGTTCTCAGCTCATTCTTTGTGAAGTTTAGATAGAGCTTTGTTTTTTCCTTACACTTTAATGAAGAGTTTGGATTGTTTCACACCAAGTTTGGAATTCCAGTATGTTTTGTTTTTCTTTGTTTCTCAGGTATCAATTTCTCTCCTGATTTAGCTAGTGGATATGCTACAGTATGGCTCAGGGCCAATTAGCATAGTTTCTGAGCCCTTGCGTGCTAGGTCATTAGCTATCTCATTAACCTCGATTCCTTCCTGCCCCATAATCCACATTAGGGCGAGCTGACAAGAATTCTTTTGCATTTTTGTCCAAATATCCCATCCCCTGCTGTTCCTTCCTTAACTGAACCATATGTATACCTGACAAATGGCCCCATTTCCATATTGGGGTCCTCCTTTTTTCCATTTCCTCTTGTCTGGGATAAGTACTTTGAATTTCTTATTGAAATCTAGTTTCCTTGGCAAATGATGCATTTTCTTTCAGCTCATTTAGTATTTTCATATGCCCTTGATAGTATCCTGGCTTGTAGTTCCAGGTACGTTGTAGTTTGAAGGCACTTGATAAAGCCTCTTTTTGAATCCAAACATGTAATCGAGTTATGTACCAGCAATACTTTCCTGGCTGCCATGGGACAGGTTCTAGGTTCTAATTGCTCCTGTGATTCCCAGGCACGCCATCCTCTGAACTTTTTCCAGCTTCATTTGTATGGTTTTCTTCTTTGGTTTTGACCAACTGATGCATAGGTTATCAGGGGTCGAATGACCCTAGTATATAGCATATTCTATTATTTTGAGTTTGATTCCCCATTTTTTTTACTCTTTTGCAGGTTCAAAGTGAAACATTTGCTTTTCCTAGGATTCCTTGTATTTGTGCATTCCATGTGAGTTTTTGATCTAGGATAACTAATAGATATTTAACCTCATTTGTTATTTTAATATGTTTCCCTTCCAGCATAAATGGTTTTAAGTTATGAATCCTTTTTCTGGTAAAGGGTACAATAGTGGTTTTGCTTGGGTTGATGTTTAGTCCCTGTTCCTCACTCCACATCCAAGCCAGTTTTAGGACTTTTCTATAATTTCAGTTAATATGGTTTCATGCATGCCTCTTATAATTATCGCTAGATCATCCGCATACCCAATTATTTCAAAACCTTCATTGATTAGTTTATTAAGGAGCAATATTCCACAAAGGTCAGCAACAATATTCCACAAAGGTGATAAAAGACTATAAAACACCGTCCTATGGACATCATTCTGTTGCTTTTATTTTGAATTTTGTATCTCCCATCTTAACTGTAATGCTTCTATTTGTTAACATTTTTTTAATCCAAGAGATGGCTTAAATTAGCTCCTGTTCTCTTGGTAGCTGTTTCTATGGTTTCATATGAGGTATTATAAAAAACACCCTCTATGTCCACAGGGCCATCTCTTTATTCTCAAGAGTTTTCTATCTTTTTAACGATAGTGTAATGCTGAGATAGTTGATTTGTCCGTCTGATAGGCAAATTGATATGGATGTAATGGTGAGTTCCTGGTTATTATGTCTCTTAGATATACATCTATAAAATTTTCCTGAAGAGAGCCTTATTGTTCTGTATTCCTTTGGATTATCTCTGGGCACATTTATCATGGAATAAATACCACTTTGATCTCTCTTCATAATGTTGGGATATATCCCATTGTGTAACTAGCTCTGAATAGCATCCTCAGGGCTGGAACTAGGTTTTCTTGCCCATTTATCAGATGGGCTGGTATTATTCCATCTCCCCCAGCTGCTTTGTATGACTTAGAAGTATTTATCGCCCATATAATTTTGTCTGGGGTAAAAATTTTGTTAGCTTCATTTTGAGCCCATTTATTTATTTGAATATCAGTTCTATCTCCAGTAGGACTGTCCTCTTCTTTCTCAAAAATACATCGAGGGCAAGTTAGTTTTTACTAAAATCCTCAGTGTTTCCTCTTGATTCTCAGTGTAGATTTTGTCTGGTTTACAAAGTGAACTAGAACCATTGTTTTGATCTTTTAAAAGGACTTAGTGCACTTTGGAGGTAAAATCCTCTATTTCTTAACAGAATTCTTTCCATGTCCTCTTCGATTTTCTGATTTCCTTATTATATTCTGTTAGGGCCTGTTTATATTCATTCCACTTACCTTGACCCTTTGCTTTTTTAAAGAGTTTCCTCACCCTTTTCCTGAGTTTTTCTAGTGTTTTATTCAACCTGTTGTCTGTAATGTGGTTTTATGTTTTATATATCATCTTAAATACTTAAGTTTCAATTATTAATGTCTCGCTAACAAAAAGAAATAAAAAATCAATTGTAGCAGCAATAAACTTATAACACTACATTAATTTGATCAACAATACATTAGTTTACTACAAATTTATATATACTATACATAACCTACTATTTATATACTTATATAAACTATTACATACTAAAAATATGTGAGAACCGTTCGCTCAGAATTATTTTTCTAGAAAGAATTTTGATATCAATACATATTTTTCTTATTTTAGATAAAGAGGGAGTATGAAAGAAACAATGAAAATAATTATTATAATTTTACAGAAAAAGTTAAGTATATGTATATATTCTGGACCGGAGTGACCTATCGGTGGGTCGCTCACATTTTTCACAGAAAAAAGCTTGATTGGATAATTTTTTTTATTGCATAAGATCAATATACTTGTTTTTATAAATTTTATTTATCCATCCACTGCGATTGATTTTATCATATCTAGCTGGCTGTAGAGAAAGACACGAGTCGGAGGGTCCGTACTGAACTTGTTAATATAAAGTGTAAAAATCTGTTCAAAATTCTTAATGTGTATTTTACAATTTTTTTTGTGGTTTAAATTAAAATTAATTCTTATGAAAAAGTTTTTTATCTATATAAATTAAATTAATAAATCTATTAAACATATTGGTCAGCAAAATTCAAAATTTTTTTAAAACCAAAGTGACTGTTATTTTTAACTGTTATTCAAAATTAACTGTTACTATTAGCCATTCAAACTTAACAATAGGAGTTTAACTGGTACTTTAAATAAAGTGTTTTATCCACTTTAAATAAAGAGTTTTATCCATCTCTAGTTTGATATTCTTATACTTATCATATTGTCAACAGGTGTGAAATATATTTTGATTAACCCACTTCCTTTATTTATTTTCCTATCAGGCTCAATTTGTGACAGAAGTCGAGGAGAGCGGGGTCCTGGTTTATCTCTCATCTCGGTGGCTGTGTGAGGTCTATCAACAGGTTATATGCACCGACCTCCTCACAGTAACTGGCTGCTCTTCCAACGTTGCCCTGGCCAATTTATTATCAGGTGATTACATTTAATTCAAATTGAATCATTTATGATTACAATAAATTTTTTTTTTTTATTCTGAATCCTATGAAGCGTTGACCTTTCTGAAGATGATGCTCACAAAGAGGGAAAAAAATCATAAAAAATATTTTTTAATTTATTTAAAAAAATAATGATATTTTATAGGTTCATTGAAAAATAATATCTAAATATGTCTCATTAATGATGAAGTAATGTAAGCATAGATAATAAAATAATAGATGCTGAAGAAGATGAAAAAGTTGCAATATATCTAAAGAAGCTTAGAAAAAATATTCTTTCACATTTAATAATATAATGGCAATTATATAATGCTCTATTGCAACAAAAAAACGTATTAATTATTAAATCTCAATCAACTATTTATATTTAAGTACTAATTACAAATTAAGGCATCTGGAATAAAAATTATAATAAGTATAATTGAAATTCAAAAATAAAATAAAAAATCCATATCAATATAAAAAAAACCCTATAAATTATCACTATAGAAGGATTTACGTTGTAGAAGCAGTGGGATTATGCACCTCAAAGCTGTGTTGTATTATAGGGAATATATCTGTAAAACCCTATGTTTATAAAATTTTTAAAAACGTATACTTACAAAACCCTAAGTTCTATTTCCTACATATCCCTATTGTCTAAGAAAGAGTTTATTGTATAAAGCCATTATTTTTCTGTTTTGTTTTTTTTATAATTTTATATAAATTATTTATAGATCTAGGAGGCATATCATTTGAAAGTGAAGTTCTGTCAGACTGCTTGAAGCTGGAAAAAGCCTCGCTGCGACAACATAATACACCTGAAATTCAAGCTGGTATTTAAAAATATTTCTTATACTTTTGATATATATTTATTTATTTTTTATAAAATTAGCTGGACCATTACTATCATTATTACAAGATATTGGTAATTCAGTAATTCTGTACTTTCTATGCTTTTTTAATTAAATTTCTACATTACCTTTGTGTTCTAAGGTTTGGAGTAGCCTCTGACCACCTTATGAATCTTTCTATCGTGCCCTGTTCTTCTCATTTATCGGATAGAGCAACCCATTTTGCTTCCGAGCCCAAGAGGGAAGAAGATTTGGTTATGATTAGCTTGCTCGCTCTTAATCTTAGATTGTCAGTCAGTCTTCTTTATCGTTTATCTATTTTTCCTCCTAAAGGTACATTTTCCTCGGTGGGACTATCACTACGATCTTTCAACGATTCAGTTATTAGATTCGTTCAACGATAATCATGGAGCACTATTAGACTGTATTTCATAGGAGCTGTGTTCCTAGCACAATTTGAAAAAAATTGAAGTATAAATTATATATATATATATATATATATATATATATATATCCTTGGAGTGTTTATATTTTATGTCTATTCGTTCATTCAAGTATCAATAGCAACATTTTTTAAAATAAACATATGCTAAATAATTTGAAAAAAAATTGAAGTATAAATTTAAACATGTTCATTTCATGTTAACTTGTTTATATCTGTTTAGCTAGACTATAATTTTTTTTGTCTTTTCATTTTTATTTTCGGTACTAATTACCATTGAATCTAGGTTTAAAACTAACGAGAAGAATGCTGACATGCTGTTGGGATTCAATCCTTGCGGTACTGACTGTCGGGGTTAAGGGAGATCAATCGGTGGTGCCAGTCAGCCTTCAGGCTTTGCACAACGCTGCTCTATTATGCAATGCTACAGGTAATGTTAATCAATTTCTTTATTATGATATGGCCCAGGATTTTTTTATTGTTATTTTCTTCAAATTGAATTGTTATTATTATTTTTTTAAATTTTTGTTTTATTTTATGACATGGAAAGTTAATCATATCTGAACCTTTATGTATCAAAACTTGAAAGGTGCAATTTTTCATCATTGGCATTCATATTTAAGTAGTACATACTGATAACAGTGATGCAGCACACAGCTGCCCCAGCAGCAGACTCTTCAACTTGAACATATTCTCAGCACTCTCGGCAATTTTCTGTCCTTATTCATTCTAGTAATTAATGAGAGAAAAAGCAAAAACAAGAAAAAATAAATGAAGGAATTGGATGGTCCAGGAGGCGGTAAAAAAGATTTTTACAAACAGTAAAAACTAATTATTAGAAACCGACGTTTCGACCCATCTTTGTAGTTCTTCATAAGGACTGAATGAACAAGATACAAAAATAAAAAATAAAGCAATGATATATACAGTGAATGATATTAAAATTGACAAAGTAAATAATTAAAAAGATATAATGAGAAAAAATGAAAACAATGATGAATTTGTAAAATGTTATAAGATTAAACTGATAGAATAATTACAACTAAAAATAAATTAGTTAATATTAATTGATTAAACTGATTATTAATAAAACTGATTGTTAATAATAACTGATAAACTGATAGAGAAATTACAACAACTAAAAAATTTAATAACTGTATTAAATATTTTATTTGTTCAATCATGTTATTCTTAAAGGACCTAGTCCCAGAATAAAGTTCTTCTATCTATCTATCTAAATAAGAAAAAAGGGAAATAAACCGACAAAATTTAGTACCTTGAATCTCAAATAGTGGTAGGAAGGAGTGACTAAGTAAAATATCAAAGTAATTAAGGTGGTATAGGTAATACTTTGCATAATTTACTTTGGTTAGTAAATACTTTTTAGTTATTTACTTTGTCAATTTTGATATCATTCACTGTATTTATCATTGTTTTATTTTTGTATCTTGTTTATTCAGCCCTGAAGACCTGCAAAGTGGGTCGAAACGTCGGTTTCTAATAAATAGTTTTTACTGTTTGTGATCCATTCTTTTTGACCGCCTCCCGTACCATTTCATTCCTTTCATATAATTTTGAGGGTCAACTATTAAATATTAAAAAAAAAAATGCATATTAAAACTATTATTGGGATATGTGCAAATTCTAATAAAAAGTATCGTCTTTCAAAAACAGTAAATCACTGACCAGTCAACATTAAGCCAATTATCATCATTACTGAAAAAAGATAAAATTAAATTAATGGAGAACTGAGAAAACAAATCTCACATCATCAGTCTAAAAAATATTATTCAAATTGAAACCGACAATTTCTCTAAAAAAATTCAATACATGTTTAAAAATTCAAGTTTACTGTATATGGTTTCAACTGGCATATTAACAATTATTATTATTATTACTATTGAAAAAGAATTTTCGCTTTTCTGTAATGAAGAAATTATGGAGGTTCGGAAGCAGATATGTAGATAGATATTATTAAATTAATGTCAATAAAAAAACTTAGATTTTTTGCTTGTTTTGAAATTTCGGGTTTATTGAATTTTCTCTGCTCATTAAAACATTTGAGTTCCTAGGACTCCAGAGAAGAAGCGGAACTGTTTTCTGCCTGCTAAGTAATGCTTGCTGTAATCCACAAGACGGAAAGCCTACGCTCTACGCCAGTCATGCTCTCAGCTTGGATGTCTTACTCAGCAGATCTCTCGAGCTCGCCAGCCATGCGCCTCAGTCATGGCCTTACGTTCTCAAGTACAAGCCATTCCAATTTACTACCAACTTGATTCATTTCGTTTTTATTTTAGACATTTATCAAAATATAGTTTTATTTTCAGATGCTGCATGCATGTTGCTAGGTTGGAACATGCAGTTGTCCATTCTCAGTCCTTGAAATTTACTACAAAACTAGGGGTTATTCAGCCCGAAAAACAGGATATTAATTTGCCTGTGTGAGTTAAGATTTGTTACATTTATTTTTATATCGTTAAATAGTACCTATAGTCTTGTTGCACAATATTTGTGATATTTAAACTACAGCAGATACAAAGGGACCACGCACCATAGAAAATTTAAATAAATAACTTACATATTACAGATTAATCTATAGTTTACATTGAAGATTGCCCGTGAGGCCCATCAGGCCACATAAATAAATTAAATAAGAGAATTATAAAATACAGACGAATGCAGTTTACATGGTAGAGCATATTACCTTACTGTCTGATTGCGGGGCCCTACGCTATACAAAAATAAAATTTGAACTATAAAATTTTGCTTTTGAACAAAAAAATCATTAAAATTTTAAATCATAGTAAATGCTAAATTTATTATTAGAGAGGGCATATGGACTCCCTATTCCACTTGGGAGGTATAGGGAGGTTCTATAGGAGCACTTGCCAGTTTCGTTACTCCCACAATAACCAGTGCCCTCCAAAATTCTCCTAAACAAGGGGAGTGGCACAATATTGTATTGCCCAGGGCCCTGCAAGGTCTAGATTCACCACTGCTATTATACTGAAAGATGGGAAACCCTTCCTCTCTACGTCCCATAGATCATCTTAATACTTATTGTCACCTTAATTATTAATCTTCTTCCATAATTAACTTGTGCCCATCACTAAGTTCCTTTTGGAAAGGGATGGTAAAATCATTTTGTTATATACTTTTTTTAAAAGTGAAATTCTTTTTATTTTAAGGGATGGAGATGTTTCAGCATTATTGGGAGAACTTTCTGGAGTGTCACCATTGCCTCATTCCGTCGCAGTCAGTGTTTTGGGCATTCTTTCACATCATATTGACAGGTGAGCTATTGTATTGCACTTGAGAGTGCTAAGGCGCCAATTTTAGCAACCTTGAGATTGCTACGGCGCCATTTCAAATCCGGCCTGGACGGGTTGAAATTCATTATGTGGGGCCGCCACGAAATAAATTTCAATCTTCGCACTCTGGTTAGAATAGGTTGGTAACTTGTAGGATAGCCTGCCCTTTTTGTCTTTATAGGATAGGAAAGGATGTTAAACCCCCCCTCCTCCTCTCCCAAAAAATAATAATAATAATGGTATTGTTCTTCTTTTGTCTGTCGCATTTTATAAATTTTCAATTTATAATTTTTCAACACAGCTCACTCAGAATTTTTCCTGATTCCTTATTTATTAAAAAAAAAAAGTTTAATTGAAAATAATTTTGTGAAAAATTTTTGTTACCTATTACCATACTTTTATCTTGGGTAGTTAAAAAATTTAAATTGAAGTTTCCAATTCTTCTTTATATAATTCTGGAATTATTGACACCAATTTATAAAGGTTTTTATTAAATTATTCTAATTATATCTGGTCGATCAACAAATCAAATGTGCATAAACATAAAAAAAGAAAAAATGCAGCAACACATATTAGGGATGGATAAAACTGCCATTTTCAGGGATCAGATTAAAATCATTCGCTTACTTTAAAGGGTTAGCTCTTTTTTATGTTACCCACTGTACTAAAAAGTGATGTGGGAGAGGGATGGAGATTTTTTAAAATTTCCATTACTCAGCCAAGCTGACTAATAACTATTTCATTCACTACCACTCTATTTTCTTGTAAATCACTCATTCACTCTCTCTTTAAATCAATTAATCAATCAGTCGTATATTTTAGAAAATTTTTGAAAAATATATTTCATTAATCAAAGATAATATTTTTCAAAACACCTGCAATCTACTCAAGATTGCAAAAGTAATTCCATTGTTATGCCTCAATTAATATTTACTGGTTTGCCTGTAAAACCTTGTTTTATTATGATTTACTTAAAAATAAATTTTGCTCCTAGGCTGTTTGAAAATGCTGCTATCAAACTGAAGCTGAGCCCTCTCCTAAATTTCTGCAGTTCTGTCTGCTCCTCATCCGAAAAACAGCTGAGGATGTTGAAGGAAGACGGTTCCCGCCCGAGCAGGTGGTGGGTACCCAAGTCTAGTAGTACCACTCCGCCTCCACCGTTGCTCCTTTCTCGTCTCAGCCAGTTATTGATTAAGTCGGCCAGGTCAGGCCGGCCCCTTGTACATGTAATGAAGTTATGGTCTGCTGTCGGGCCTCACTTGATGCATGTATGTAACCCTGTTTTATTTGTTAAGGATTTTTTTAACCGTTTCCAATATTCTAGCATTCTTTTTAATATAATATTTTATATATATGCATATAAATATGTTTGATTTTAGGCAGCGTGCCATAAAGATTCAGGGATTTCTAAATTGGCTGTGACTTCTATTCATGATGTGATGGTGACTCTGCTGAATGAAAACTCGGAGCTTCCTCATTTCCATTTTAACGAAGCTTTGTTTAAACCATTCGAAAATCTGCTTTGCTTAGAGCTGTGCGACAATGATATTCAAGACTTGGTAATAATATTTCCTCTAATAATATCTGCATTGTCCTCATGTTAGATCAATTTTTAATTTCACTATTTTGACTCTAGGTTGTTAATTGTATATGCGAGTTCGTTGAGACAAGCCAAGGAGAAATAAGATCCGGTTGGAGGCCTCTCTTCCGCTCTCTTGGAGGTGTAGCCACACCCAGTCATATATCATCTCTCTTAGAGGTTTTTCATGTATTCATTGGCACTGATAGCCCTCAGGTTTTTGCTAATGCCGCAATGGATTTCATCCATTGCCTGGTCAAGCATGTTAGGTGCAATGGTAAGTTCGTTAAAAGATCTAGAAAACTTAATATTTACATGTTATTTGCCAGTTTTCTATACTATTTTAAAATTTTGATCTATAATATGGATTAGATTATTGATAAAATGCTTCTCCGCTGAATATATATAAAATATTGGCCACATAGACTCCATATCTCCTATTTTTCCATTTATGATCCCTTTTATCGGATCGGAAAGTTTTACCAAATGGTTAAAACAAAATATAAAGTAAAACTTGAGTCCAATTAGGCATAATGGCTGTTATTAAGATAAAAAAACTTCCTTGCCAATATTTTTTGGTTTCTTATACCAAGAAATACTATCCTTCCGTTCATCATATATTTTGAAACTAAATCTTCTTACATTCTACGTAACCCATTCTTGGTAATAACTTGCATATTGTTATGGCCTCTGTTAAACCTCCTATATGCTCTCTACTGATTTCTTTCCTCAGGTTATTAGTCGTATTTTCCCCGAATAAAATAGACTATTGCACTGGGCCGAAGGTCAGAGGTGAGGGGCAGGAGTGCATTTTCTATCCATTTCATAACCCCTAGAGCATGATTATGGAAGTTTTGGATATATCTGATGTATAAATATATACTTTTTTTTCCTCTGCTACATTTGAGCACTTTCATTGTCCCCTTTTGGGCCAAATGCGCTGAAATTCGGTATTTGGGGTTTTCTTCTAGGCATACCATAAAAGTATGGATAAATTCCAGTTAAAATTTTGGTATGTTTAACTGAATTTTTGGCATTTTTAAAGTTCAGCACATCTCTACAGCTCCACCAAATTTGTGTATAGGGTTGAAAATTTATATGTAAATTGAGTTGGTGTTAGGGAAGTATCTTTTGGGAGTCTCAACTTGTTTCCCCCCATTCCTCCGGGTTTTTTGATTTTTTTTTAAGTATTTGTGAGTTGGAGAGCTTAAAACCTATTGTATTTGAAAGTTAGTTAAATTACCTATAAAACAAAAATGTTTCATCGGAATCGGACTAGTATTAGCTAAGTTATGGCTATTTCAACTGTTTCAATATCTTTTTAGTCGTATTTTCCCTGAATAAAATAGACTATTGCACTGGGTCGAAGTTCAGTGGTGAGGGGCGGGAGTGCATTTTCTATCTTATTTTTATATTTTAGTGAAAATACAACTTTAGTGACTGAGCTCTGCTGCTCATGTTTTTTTTTTTATCATTTATTTGATACTGTTAAATCTAACTTTTTAATCATTCTCTTTATGATCCATTTCCCTGATAACTGTATTCAGCCTTCTTCCATTGTTATGTTCTAGTTTGTATGTAAATATATTTTTGTATCATTTATACTTTTTTAATTTTGCAGATCCTTTTTTTTTTTTTTCTTTAGTCAATGGTTTTTACTTGATGATAAATTTCAATTTGCTAATGATATTATTATTCTAGTTTCATAATGAATAAAAACTATTATTATAATTTATTTATTTTTTTATTCAAATTCATATACTATGCACTGTTATCAATTCATGAAATAAATAAAATAGAATAAGAAGTTTTAAATAAAAATTTATATATTTCTCTATTTTTTTTAATCTGTTCATTGAGAATAATTTCTTAATAAGTGTTTGTTAATTACATATAATCAAAACGCAACGCTGACTTTGAATGTTCATGTTTAATTTTTGATTTCTATATATGTATTGATTTAGTGTTGAATATATTAATAGGCCAATTGGCTTGCTGGAAGAATGCAGTATGTCAATTGTTTTGATATCTCTTTTTTCCACAGAATTACAAGATAGGGGTCTACATCAATGATTCTCCGCAAAACTGTTGTTGTAATGATAGCCTTTTGAGTATAAAGGAAAAAAATCGAAATAATTGACGTACCGTGTTCTTCAAGCAAGCCATTAAATTAATGATTATTTGGATTGTTAAATTTATTTGGATTGAAAATTATTTTTATTATTTGCTTTTAAAGGCGTAGAAGAGGAAATTGATGAAGATACTGACTGCCGTTCTGTTTTAAATTATGTTACAAGATGCAGTCAAATGCTATGTGCAATGTACTCCATGCCTTCTTGTCCAAGATTCAACACGGCTCGGAGGTTTGTAATTTTAGATTTAAATATTTTAAAATCTGATTTGTGTCTCATAAAATATGAATTTTAGGGATACTGTTAATAAGACAGAATGAATTATATAAAATTTAGTTAATTCATAATAATAACCATTAAAAAAAAATTAAGATAAAGGTTACTGGTTTATAGCATTCACATGGAGGTAAATGGCTGTTATAAATCCACAGAAGTGTTTGGAAGCCACATTTTTGGCACATGTTGATTAAAAAATTAATTTTTGTATTCTATATGATATTCTAGAAACTAAGATACATTTGGACTGACAGCTAGATACATTATCGTAGAATGTTTAAATTTTCTTATGATTTATTTATATTAAAATGCTGATTCTTTAATATTTAGAGTAATTGTTGAAATTTATATTAATGAGCAGCTAATGGTTGATAGTGTATATTCACCATATTCTCAGGGCGAATAAAAGTTTGATTAGAATTTATCACTGTATAGAGCTTCTCTTTCTCATTGGTTTTAGTCCTAACGATTATCAATAGTGAGAGTAGGAACTTATTAGGTTATTTAATTTTTTTTTAAATTGGCCTGAAACGATTGATTATCTATTACATAATTTTAAAGAATTTCATGGGCCTCTCCCATTTGTTTCACAAGATATTTCTAGGAATTTATGCCCATTTTATTTGTAGGCTAGAAGAGCGGTTAGAAGAAGGTCGTGAAATTCTAATAAAAGATGTCGGCGGTTCGCTGGCAGTCTGGGCAGAGTTGGTCGAAGGCTTGGCTTCTGTAGTTCCTTTATGCCCTCCTCTGTACCAGTCACCGGTTCTGGACACACTTTTCACTATACTAACTGACACCATAGAAAATCCAGGTAATTATTGGTTATTGGTTTTTCTATTATTGTTTTCTGTTTCATTAATTGAATTTTATGAATTGAACTTATTTAAAAATGAAAACTGATTTTCAGGGATCAATTACACAATATTTTGTGTCACATACATAATTATTTCAATGATTCAACGATGGATACTGACTAATAGCCATAATATAACACTGTGGGAGAAGCAAGTTAGCAGTTTCAAACAGTACTGTGGTCAGACGACTCATTTTGTTGTGAGGCTTATTGGTCTTCTTCAAGGTAATTGTTTAAACTTATACTTTTTATTTTTTTATTATTGTCTTTTCATCATTGAAATGAAAAAATAATATTTTATTCTATGTCTTTAAGGTGTAGACAATACGGATCAAGGAAGTTTCATGCTACAGAAGTTGGTAGACATTATGATTGAGTGTGTCACGGTTCCTGTTGAGAGCGTTGCAAGACTCGGCTGTGCTTGCCTCAGGTAATGGGTGTTACTTAATTAAAAAAAATTAATATAATTTAGAAATCATTATACAGTCAGCTCTTTTTCAAGGAAAAGTCCAAATCACTTGGGGCTATGCATGGCATTGATATTATTACTATATAATTAAAAATATTTGGCTAACAAAGGACAAACAACGAAATAATAAAAATACAAAGTAAAAAATATGTAAGTAATTAAAATATAATAAACAAGATAAGATATTACTGCATCCTCTCTACCATTATTGTTCCCTAAGGCTATGAAATATTTTGTGGTGTCACTGTTTAGAATAATGTTCTACTGCAGCAAAAAGAACATTGTTAAAAAAATCAGACTATTATCAAGGTATATATTATCAAGATTTTATTGCAATGCTTGCATCTTGGGAGCACTTTTTTTCATGATCATGTGAAGGTGAGTCATTTCGGAATGTCCTATCCTGACCTGGATGAAGATTACTTTTCTGTGCTAGTTGTGATTTGAAGAATTCCATGGTTTCACTTCTCTCTTGGTACTTTCAAGTTAATATGATTGTTTGGTAAATAACGAGATCATTTTTATTTTACACTATTTTAATGTCCTGTGGTATAGTGTGGTGGGGGAGACTTCCTTTGGGAGTCTAAGATACAACATTGAAGGGACCAGTAAGCTTGAGAGTTACCTGCTTGTTAATTTACATTTTGCTGTGGTTTCAAGTATGTACTGTGTCTCAAAGTCGTGGAAAAGGTGTTTTGCGTCTATATCTAGGCCTGCTGATACAATTGTCAAAGTTAAAGGTATAAAAAACTTCACTTTTCCGTTGATTCCTAAGGTTTTTTTTATCCCCGTATGTCTTCATTAAGTGACCTATTGTATCAGGTAAGCCTAGACATTTTCTATGTTAAAATATAATATTGTACAAATTTTACAGTACACTTTTAATATCGTACTATGATATTGGTTTACTTCTCTTTTATATGTGAAATGCATTCGTACTTATGTCGTATGTTGCTTCAGAAATTTTCAAAAATAATTCTGACTCTGGCAAGTGGGTTAGGTGTACCATGTCCCATAGCAAACAATCTGAGACTCAAACTCAAGTTACACTGAACAGACTATCTGAATTATTCTGAAACCGCTGCCCTTTCACTTAAGGTTTAAGTTTTGTTGGATGTGAATTCTTCTTTTGAAAAATTAGTTTCCACGGCAAGAGAGGCTTTTTAGTAGACTTCAAGTGAACTAATAGCAATTTTTTAAAAGTTAATATGGGTATATGTTATTATCCATGCTAGTATTAATTAATTACTCCAAAAAATGTTTATTTTTTTTAATCATTCAGGTAAATATTATTAGGAAAAATATAAAGTCAACATATACAAACAAATGTAAACAAATCTCAAGTCTTTAGATAATGTGTAAACATATCACTAGCTGTTAATCATATGATATAAAAAGTGTTAATCTGATTGTTTTCTAGGTCAGTAGCAATGAATGGTTTTTATCAGTGAATTTTTTAAATATATTTTTTTTTTATGTTAAACTTGTTTCTTTGAATTATTAGCCCAAATCCTTTCATAGGATCAGATTCGACATCAACATAAAAACTTTAAAATAAATCTATCTCAGGAGCTATCGAATGTATAATCTCTATTAAGGGTTCAAAATTTAACGGGCTAAGTTATAAAAAATTATTATTTTTCTTGCTAATTCTTGATATTAATAAAATTTAAAATAGTAATAAAAACTATTCAGAGAGAAACCACTGAATGAAAATTGTAGAGCTTTGGATTCTGCATTTAGTGACCAATTTTTTTTTTTAGCTCGATTGAAGTAAAGTACGGAATTCCTGAGTTTATAAATCTCTGTCTTACATTCACAAGACGCGAAAAAGGTATCTATGAGTAGGTATCAACAAGGTGGCTAATGACACTGGTCTTGGCCCAATGCAGGCTTGAAATTGGCCTGTATTGTATGTAGTAATACAATTAATAACTAATATTGTTTAACACCCAGCCACATCTTCAAATTTTGATTAAGAAGCTTAGAGCACCTCAGTACTTGCCACGGCCTTCCAAAATCATACTTATGCCACTGATTACAATTGGACTATTTCACCTACTTTAAAAATCCTAAAATTTTTACATTATGGTTCATTATTTTTTATTATATTTTTTTTTAGGTAAAAATTCATTCTTCGATTTTTACTTTCACTTACCTATACATGAAACATATAGTAAGAAAAAGGAATTTGATCATGAACAATTTTGAATCCAAGCTTTTAACAAAGATGCACGTGTAAGGTCCTCTGGGTCCGAATAACTAAGTCTTGCAAAATCTGTGGTGTCTAGCTTAAAAACGGAAAGTTGCACGAAACTAAAATTTGGTATTTAAGATAGGTTTATGGCTAGAAATGCCATTTCGTACCAACAATTTCAAACTTTTTTTTACAATTTTCTCGAAAAGGGCTCGAACAATTTTGATGAAACTTGCCTAAAACATCTTCTTAAAGCCACTTAACTTTCCACATTTATGTAGTACATCACTGAAAAAATAAAAGGAAAAAAGTTATGGAGAAAAAAAAATTTTATTTGTGCACAACTCTTTTTATTCTAAATTGTGTATAAGATTATATGAAAGGTACTTAAATTTTGTAAAAAAACAAAAACAAAAAAATATGGCAGATTGGACTTACCTGAAGTGCCGATTATGTAGTCGATTTTACACTTTTTTTAGAATTTTTTTGAAACCGGTTCTAGCAATTTTGATGAAACTTGTCTTAAGTCCTCCCCTTAAAGCCCCTTAAGTTTTCGTATACTTAGTACATCACCGAAAAATGAAACGAAAAGTTAATAATTTTTATTTATATATTATTCAATGTTTCCATGGAAACCAAATAAAAACCTTTAAAATTTATTGTATTATTTTATTGTACTTTTGTGAGAGAAGACATGAAAAGCAATGCTGCTGAGAATATTTCAGATAATAGATATTTATGTGAACTCTTTAAAATTATTTTAAAACATGGATTATTATTATAGGGTGGTAAGTGAAAGTTGTGTGATGCACTGCACCAGATTTTGACTGGTAGACAGTGATAACCTCACCTACAGGCCATTTTCAATATTATTCCGAATTCAGAAATATTACCTTTCCAGGCATTAAAAAAGAAACATTATCTCTGAATATTATGGAAATAATATTATCAGTCAAAATGGTTGAATTAGCAACTTTTCTAACCACAATATCTAATTGATAATTGTGGTTACAAAATTAAAAAAAAATAAACAAAGGCAAGAAAAAAATACTTGTTTATTTTGCTTAGAAATTTATTTTTGGGGAGAACTGGCCTTAGAAAAATTCAGCTGACATATCTGAAATATAACTAATTTCGTCTTATTCAAGACAATTTTTGATAGACGAAAACTGTTGTGTTGCAGTTTTTTTTAGAGCAGAATTCCACTAATTATAATTTCACCCGTTACAAGAAATCATTTTAAAATCCGACGAAAATTTTGTTTTTCTTGTTGAGGAATTACGATTGTTATAATTTCGATCTTTCCAAGAAAATTGATGAAATGCGGATGAAAGATTTCTAGAACAGAATATTTAGCTCTCATATACTCCATTTCAAGATTTTTTTTTAGTCGTTTTTTCCCCGAAAAAAATAGACTATTGCAGTGGGTCGAAGGTCGGCGGTGAGCGGCGGGACTGCGATTTCTATCCCTTTCATAACCCCTAGAGCACGATTATGGAAAATTTGGAGATGTCTGATAAATATTTATATATATATTTTTTCCCCGCTACATTTGAGCACCTCCAGCGGCCCCCTTTGGGTCAAATGAGCTGAAATTAGGCATGTAGGACTTTCTTCAAGGCAGAACGATACCATTAAAGAATGGGTAAATTCCAGTCAAAATTTCGGTATGTTTACCTGAAATTTCGGCGTTTTATAAGTTTTGCGCATCGCTACAGCTCCACCATATTAGTTTATAGGGCTGAAAATTTGTATGTGAATTGAGTTGGTGTCGGGGAAGTATCCTTTGGGGGTCTCGACTTGGTCCCCCCAATCTCCTAGGTTTCCCGATTTTTAAAACATTTGCGCACCTTTAAATTACCTCCAAGTTGAGTTAAGGAGCTCAGCACCTGTTGCATTGTCATTTTGCAATTGTCATTTCATATGTAAATTTCGGTATGTTAGGGGACTGTCTTTTGTGGATCTCCGTTTTTATCTTTTTTTTTTACGGGAAAATACGACCTTAGTGACAGAGTTCTACTGCTCACGGATTTTTTTTTTAATTTGGTTGTTTTGAGAATTCCTGGGGCAGAATTCAGCTGGTTACAGTGTTGCCAGATCAGTCCTGTATTTCTTCCAAACTCTAAATTTTCCCCTAAATTCACAAACTTTAAACCCCTAAACTTATCTAAATTTTCCTCTAAATCCATCAACTTTAACCCTAAATTTTTAATTCTTATTTTTCTATTAGTATAACCAAAATTATCCTCTAGTATAACATAAGAATAAATTATTAGAAAAGTATAAAATACCCCAGAGAGTGAATAAGATCCTAAATCTAGAAGAAAACACACCAATCTGGCAACACTGGCTCGTTAGAATTTTCATATTCGGAAATGAATTTTCAAGGTTTTGCACCTTTAAAGAGCAGAACTTAGCTTTTATAATATATCCCTTTTTAAGATTTTTTTTTTTAATATGACGCGAATTCGGGTTTTTTGGTGCTATCTGGAGCAGAATTCTCAGCTCTTGTTCGCCAGTGACGTAGAAGTTCATTAATTCAATAGAAATTATTAGAAATTTCCTTGAGAATATCGCGTCTGCCGGGATGAAAATTCCATTTAACGCATAATATTTCTGTTCGTTAAAATCGTTGATTTCTTAATGGCGTAACTGGTCTGTTTCAGTTGAAGCTTCCATTATAACTCGAAGTTAGCTGTGGCTTTCTAAAGGCATCGCAAGATCCTAAAACTCTATTAATATCGATCAAATGAAAACCATTAGATTAGACATTTTTAAAAATTAGGTTCGAGTTTTAAAGTAAAAATATCCTTCCCACACTTTTTTTTCACAAGCTTAATTCTCCCACAATTTTATAATTTTTCTTTTTCTTTAGATTTTATGGGGAAACAAGACCCCCTGCGTACTCACATGAACTTGGCTGATTACGACTAATATAAATATTATTTTGATTTATCATCACAATAAATACATCACTTCTAATATATAGATTAAAATTGCGGGTTTTTTTCGGCGATGGATGCATTTTTTAAGGATAGCTATGAAAAATTAAATTATGGTCTAGATTCTGAGCCAATTACATTCGAATTTCGTCCAATATAACAGAAACTTCCATCAATATGCATTTTTTTTTTTTTTTTTTTTGTAATTTTCGACCGTTTACCACTAATAACTTTCAGAAAAGTCAAAAGTAAACATTTTGCGGTCTGCTGACCGCCCGAGGTACGAAAAGTTTCGGTCTCTTCGTGCTACAATCGCGTGATAAAAAAATTAGAGAATAAAATTTGATTAAATATTAAAAAAATAGCGACGACACTCCGTAAGGGATTTATGCCCGTTTTGACACATGTACCTCATTTTTACGAGGACGGGAAAGGGCAGGGTGGAAAACCGCATGGCAATAAAGCTAAACACTTAGCCGATAACCGCAAGAGGTACCTGGTACCTGGTACCTAAGGCAACATCTCCCATCTCCCATCGCAATCTCCATCCCATCAAATTTTACTTCCCCTCATAACTCAAGTTGTGATGATACGTGTATTATTTTTTTAATAAAAATAAAATCGTAATTACGTTAGGGGAAATTATTGCTTGTATCTGTATCAGCAGTCCTGATATATTCTTCTGTCTATCGATAGATTCTCCCTTAAAGAGGAATTTAAAATTTTCAGATGAAAATTCGTTACTTTATAGGTTTTAAGTAATAAAAAACATTGTGGGCCACCACCCAAAATTTACGCCAGTTTGCCATAGCAAGGAGGAAATCCAGAGGAACCGTTTACAAAAAAAAAAATTTTCGATTTTTTTGAGGGCTTGCCCATTCGCCTTTTTACCGTCGATATATTAAATTTATAAAGTTCTTATAATGGAATTTCGAGTTAAAAAAAAAAAAAAAATAGGTGAAGAAGGCAAGTAGCAGAAAACGATAGCTGTAAAGGATCCGATGGCTGAGGTGTTGGGTATCGGTGTGGGTATCTTCTGTGCCTAATATACCTTGACGTCTCTGTCACCACTCATTAAATTCTATCCTCTCTCTTCTACTTTTTTTTTTTTTTAATTTTTTTTTGCACTCATTCTTTTGTAGATTTATGTAAACCTGCTCAGTGGAAGCTATGGACGTTCTGGGTGGTCCTCCATTCATAATATCCAATGCTTAATCTCAGGGTTATGTTGTTTTTATATGTACTATTATTATTTGAAGAAAAGCAATTTTGGAAAATATCTCTTATAAAATCTCACGCGGAAGACTTTCCAGTGCTGTCATGTAATTTACTGATTTTGGTTTATCGAGGAAAATCAATTAATTATCTGTATAGCGAAGTTGTTCCGGATTATTTGGTGTTAAGCGTATTTTTTTTTTTTACAAAATATTTATGAAAATTTTTATAATAAGACCTTTTTTTGGCATTAGAGGTTTGGGACTCCTCCAAAATCCTTTTCTTCCTTCCAATTCCTAAAATATAAAATTCGTAAAATCTTCACTCCTCCTCACACTCTCCTTCATATGTTTTTGCGCCCACCAAGCAAAACTGGAAGTAGGTAAAAAGTTTAATAACTTTAAATGAGTTATCGTAGCTCCAATAATTCCGACGCCATTTGAAAGAACAGGTTATAACCTTCAAGAGTTAATGCTGCAGGCTTAATTTAAAAAAAAAAAAATTACAGTTTGGTATCACTGATAAAAAAAGTCGAAAATACCTACTCTTGTTCAATTATAAACCGAGACCACCTGCAAAAAAAATTGTAATTATCAGAAGAAAGCTTTTATAGCAAATTTTTGAATCTTTACAGTTTTGACATTAAAAAAAATAAGAGTCTGCCAGTACTATCATGCTACATGAAAAAATGGCCGCCCAAACAACTTGAAATTTTCGGACTATTTTTGGTTTTTCATCTGTAATTCCTAAACGGTGCATTCTATCGAAAAAGCTACATTATATTAAATTAAAGAAACATCAAATTCTGCCACTTATGAGTTCCACAACATAATCATTTGGTTAACTATTGTGGTAAAAAAACACGGTAATAAACGACGATTTTATCAAAAAAGGAGTCAGAGCACTATATATGAGTCTAGAGCTTGGAAATGAGTTCTCTAACTCAATAAAATTAAAGTTGTAGAGAATCATATCATGCGCCCATTGTGCACAAGAAATTTTAAGTTCGGTCAAGTACACCACTCGAAATTGGCAATCTCTCGATCTCCGGCAATTGGCATTGTAGTCCAGTTTGGTTTGCGAAAAATGGAGTAATTTTAATTTTGACCTATGCTCTGTATGTATTGTACCACTTGTAAAAAATCCAAGTTTTCGATCTCTTCCTTTTTGTGCGTTTTTCGCCATCTTGAAGAAACCTTTTTTCAGTTTTTCCAAAATAAGTCACATCCAGTGTATTCTAGGTAAAAATGTGTCATTACCACTTTTAAAGAACGTTTAGTTTCCTGCATATTTATACGTAATATTTCTTTAATATTCGGAAATGCTACTGAGATACGGAGCCTTGAAAATCTGCAAAAATGTCCAAAAAGTTGTATAAGCCAGTGGTTTTGCATTAGATATGATTTATTTGAAGCACACATAAAACTACAGACGTCGCAGATGCTAAAAATACTGGGTCTTCCGACATTAGCAGTGGGCGGGTCCATATGAACCTTTCTGTTGTTCTTGAGGTCTGCTATCAACATTATGTATGCAGTTCAGCCACAAAATTTGTTTTTTTGTCTACATTTTTTATCTAAAATCAGTAATTATTTTTAAACTATTAACTTTATCGTCATGGGAGTGGTCTCATTAGGTTCAGAAACAACAAACCTACCAGAAACAATTCCTTATTCGACTTATTTTGTGCAAATCATTTATGAATATCCCGCTGCCCACTTCGACCTCCCTCTCAGGGAGGTTTGTCCCTCCGAAATTCGGGCGGACTCAGCAGATTTCGATTGCTACTACTAACACGAAGTTATGCGCAAAGTTTCATGAATGTACGAATTTTGTCGTTTATTTTCTCTTTTTTTTTTTTTTTTTCTGTACTAGAAGAAAGCTTGTTGGCTCTCGAAGACCACCATGCGCAGCATCATGAGCATTTATGTATTTTTATTAATTTAATGATAGTTTGAAAATTACATCAAATTCAGAAATGGAATTCAAACAAAATGACCTTGTCCGTGCATCTCCTTCATTATATATTTTATAGTTTAAGTTAAAAAGTTCACTTCTAGCCTTAATTATTCATTTTTATATCACTTATTTTTGTAGCTGAATAAATAATTATTTTCTCCACGGTTATAAGATAACTGTTTACAAAAATTAAATTCAGCATACATGTTTCTTTTCTACTGTATTCATATAATAGCTTAGTTCCACCTTCTTTTTAAAGGAATTACTGATGAACCATGAGAAAAAAAATGACAAACCTCGAAGAAAAACTGAAGCGTGGCCAACACACAGTTTTGTTAATCGGTCAGTTTTTTCATCCGGCCAGGCTTCAGAAAACCGGTCCGGTTAACTGACCATGTATGGACCGTTTAACAGTTGCATCTTTAATTTCACTTTTGATTACGTTTTAAGACGCAATAAACAAGCAAATTAAAATTTTTTTTTTAAACCACATATACATGGTCTTTGTTCAAAAACACAATTTTATTCTCTTTACATTTTTTTACAATTCTCTTTCGATATCGGAAAAAGAGTGCCATTTTTCACAAAAATAGTCATAACTTACGTAAAAAATTACGAAACCGACCGCGACATCGTTAATTTCAAAGGTTAAGGGACTACCTTTCTTATCTGATATATCTTTAGTCGTTAGGCTGCAATATTTTTTTTGGTAGTTTCCTGCCGTTAAAAGTTAGTTGCCCTGATTCGTTCTTCAAATTTCAATTCAATTCTCAGTTAACACAACACTTTAAAAAAATACATCTTATTGTCCAATGGAGATTATTTAAATTTTGTTTTGATGAAGATTAAGATATATATCTTAAGTCGATTTTTATATTACCTTTTAAATATTAATACGAAAACAATTTTATATGTTTTTATTATTTATTAAAAAAAAAAATCCAAGTTGAATTTTTTATAATCAGGATGAGCTACTCTTTCTTTTGATCGCTGTTTCTTTTAATGAACCCTACCAAGCTTGATAAATCTGGCCACATCTAGCTCTCTTCATCTCTCATTGGACCGATTATGTCCTACAATATTTTTCTTTAAAATATCATTAGATCTTTTTCGTTGCTCTTTGAGATGGTCCAGGTCTGTGAGACATAGGTGAGAACAAGGCGGATCTTATAGAGTGTTATAAGTCTTACAGAGTGTCAGTTTTGTTTGTCTGCTGAGGCTGTGACGAGGAATCCGAGGTAGGTGAACTCAGTCGCCTTCTCAAATGTGTAACGGGTAACACTAAACATAGGAACCCCCTCCAAAACCTGTGCACATATATTTAATATTTAAGCCAAGCACCTGATCCATACGGCTAAAAATTGTAGCATGGGTCTGGATTCCCAAGTCTCTCATCACCTTTTCCAGGACAAAATTAAAAAGAAGACCTGCCATTCCATCTCCTTGTCTTAATCCCTTTCCAGACTTGGCACCTCACATCCTTCATCGCCAGCTTCACAAGATGAATCAATTTTCCTGGTACATTCATCTCTGACAAGGCCTCGTAAAGCTTAGTGCGTTTGATGTGGAAACTTTAAGTTAATCTCTATAAAAAAAAAATATTTTAAAATTTGAGGTACCTATCATTTATTTATTTTTCAGACATGTGGTTGTGAATAGTGGAAATAAGTTAAGCCGAGAAGACTGGGGTATTGTCGCACATGGAGTTGCTCGTGCTGCTACACTTGTTCTCAATCCATTGGTCACGTTGAATGCTGTCTTCAGTCATAACTGTCATATGTATTATGGTGACATAGCACATATTAAAGTAGCTGCCAGGCGGGACTCCAACATGACCCGCAACCTCAGGCTCAGACATTTGGCTCAGCAGGTGAGTATTAGCAACTCGGTTCGAAAATCATAATTTTCTTTTCATTTTTCAAATTCATTCTTTCTCTGTATTAATCTCTTTCTTTTTGCTGTTTCTTTATTTCTGTTGCTACTGTGATTTTACTCTTTGATTTTATTATCTAGTAGGCACTGGATATTAGTTAGGATATTAAAAAAAAACTTTGGCGACTTAAGGACTTACAGATTTATGAGGCACATGAAGAGTTCCAATAGCTTGTACAGTGTATATTTTTGTGTAAAGAAACTACTTGGTTGCTTTTTCAGAACTTTGTTATTTTAAAAGTATTGGTTTAACTGTGATAAAGCTTACAACTTGAAGCAAATTGCTGTACAGCAGCTAGCCACCAGTCAAGTTTAGCAGCTAAACCAATTAAAAATTGAAAAATAACAGAGCTAACTTACAGCCCGTCCATCTCTATGGCTTCTAAGTTAGCCATAATAGATAACACATCTGTGCTACTATTTGAGCAAAATTGGAATTTATTTTCAACAGTTTAACACTTAAGTTTCAACTGTTTGGTATTTACTTCAAACCTCAATATTGGCCAATATCTTACTGGATATAACAGCAACCCATCTCTTCATAATAAACCTTATTATATAGACTGCCATTGTGGTATCCGAACACCTTTTTGGTTTGCCCTTGATAACAAGCCAGAAATCAATTACTTGTTTAATTTACTACTAATTTAATGAATATAAAATCTAGGTTTGAATATTTTCCTAAGAATTTTGATTTGGCTAATTATTTATTTGTTCAATCTGAAATCTAGGCATTGCATGCTAAAATACATTGCTTCTAAAATTCTTAATGCACTTCGACATAAACTATGTTTCTGTTTGTTTTGAGTTTGTTGTGCACTACAGGACTTGATCCAATTATACATTTTTACAATTAAATTATAATTTATTTACTTTTTTTAATATTTTCTTCTATATCGCCTATTTGGTGTTACTTAAGGGACAACATGCTATCGTAGAGATGATAAAATTGTGAGTGATGGGTAGGTTATTGTTTCAATATCTCATGTTGTTCTAGACTTTAAGAGAGATTTGATCATTTGATTTCACCTAAGTTTAATTCAATTATTTTCATGATCAATCAATAAATGTGATCCTCAACTTCCTGTTGTATTTATTTTGAAAAATGTTAGATATAGAAAATCTGAAGTTCCATTTTAAAGGTTACATTTAAAAAAGTAAATAAATAAATCCTTGATTTGATGAATTTATATGTAACTTTAAAAGATTTATTGAAGATAAAAGTTAATGACTTTAGAAGACAAAAGTTAATGAATTCAAAATGACTTTAAGTAGCTTTAAAAGATTTATCGAAGATAAAAGTAATGAGCAAATTTTACAATTTTTAACAATAAATTAATATTTTTATGATTTATGAAAAAAGTTATTCAAAAAATTAATAAAAATGAATGCTTGATATTTATTTTAGGATATTTCAATGGTATTGTCAAAATAGGATAATTCTTACTATCTAAAAATAATCATTTCGACAATGGTGAATCATTTTTTGTATATATGTATGAATGCAATGGAGACAGTACTAATTATCTGCATGTTAGACATACTGCCTATATTTTAAATATTGTATATTTTCAATAAAAAGTTCGTATAAAATATATTTATTTATCTAAAATATATACTTATAAAATTTGAAAATATTAACAACTACTAACTTGTTATCTTATTTAATTATTATTAAATAATATAACACTACTAATTTAATTAAAACAAATTAAAATTATTACAAAAAAAAGAATTATCTTAAGAGTACATGTTCAACGTAAGATAAATGAAATAAATCTGGAATAGGCAACAGAACTTGGAGAAGGTTACCTTGGCAACCAAATGATGCTAAATATCTAATTTGCCCCCACTTTTCTGTAGTCACTTCATCAATCAAGTTGCACTAAATAGACTAATTTCACAAACCTCTCAATTAATAAATTATAAGATGAACTTATTTTACATTTATATATTTATCTAGTTAGTCAAAAACTTTCCTATCTTAAAATTTTCCTTTAGTTTTGGCATGATTTTTTTTTTTTTGATTCTAAAGCTTCAATCCTTAACTTGGAACTGCCATATTTAGACAGGATTACAGATATTACACCCATTTCACATTTATCAAGCATTTATAACTCTGTTGCCTGTTTATATAGGATATATATATATATATATATATATATATATATATATATATATATATATATATATATATATATTTAATTGGATAGCAAGTATTTATTTTGTTATATGCTTATTGAATGTTTGCGTGTTCTCTTATTATATTTATTTTAGTTTCTTATAGTTTGCATTTAATATTTATTTTACACCCTTTTTTTATTTTGTTTGTTTTTTTCTTTTCATTATCCTAATTTCTTTTAATTTCCTGCACTCCATTTTCAGTGCTTTGTTTCCTGCTTTTCTTGAGTCACATTTTATCTTGAGTTGTTGCAGCTTTTTGTGTCGCAACTTTAGTAAAGGTAATTTCTTCTTGATAAGTGGATCGATATTTATTTAATTTTATTTTCTATAAGTTCTTATTCATTACAATCAAAATTGTATCAGTAATGTACTACTTAATATGCTTTTTCTGTAGGTATTGCTCTTGGAAAGCCAAAGAATGGATTTAAGTATTGCTGAAAAAGATGAAAACAGCGATGAACGAAGTTATGTTTTGTTAATATATGAAGATGTTAATGCAAATGCGACTAAAGATTGCGTGCCACTTTGTAATTTGTTGGTTTCCCTTCTTGCACACCAGATGCTTTTGCAAACCATTGGTACCATTTTATTACAAGGGACCCAGCATATTATTCCTAGGTAATTTAAATTTCTACATTTTTTCTTGTTTTATTTTTCATGGATTCATTTTTATAATCTATCTTTTTTCTAATTTTAGTTTAGCTGCTGTTGTACCCAATAAGAATAACCAAAGAATACTACTAAGCCTTCCAGAGGAAGCTATTGAAGAATTGTTGAAATGCTTAGAGTTGTCTTATGCTACTGCAGTGGAATTCGACTCGAGACCAGGGTTGAAATTCTTGCTTCAGAAAGTAGCACAGCTGGATCGTGCTGCCAATCTCTACAGGCAAGCGGGAGCAGCTTGGACTATCAATTTGATAACTCTGTTCGACCTTTGTATCTGTAAAAGCGAAAGAGTCGACAATAGTAGTATTAAAGATATGAAAGAGTTTCTTCCAAAGCTTCGTCAGAGCTTAGAGCAACTTTGTGATACATATATTGATGTCCTTCTCGATAAAGACGGCGTTCATTCTGTTGTCGATAAGATCAATGAAAAAATTACTTTCATCATTGCTGAGACTGATGAACTTCCAGTATCCAACGGCAGCCAAGTCTCGAATAATGAAGAAGAAAATGTCGCTGAAGAAAACTCAGCTGAAGAAAAAAAAGAGGATTCTGAAATTGGCATTGAGATACCAGAACCTGATGAATCCGAAGTAGAAAAGAATTCGTTATTAGCGGAAATTGAGAGGCAAAAAAGAGACAGCATATGCAAGGTATTGTATTTGGCTCATTACTTTTTTTTTTATGCCCTGCCATCGTATCACTTAAAATTTTCGATAGCTAAATTAAGAAGCAAATTTTTGACAATATTATTTATTTATTTATTTTTTTAAATTTTGTATTAAAAAAAAATTCATACACATATATATGAATCCGTAACATTTAAATGTGTTAAATAAACCAAATATATATATGTACGTACCTCTTGGTAATTGTTGTCATCACTTCATACCAGTGGAAACGAGTTCACTACACAAACGTTTTAATAAGTGTGAGGTTATTGTGTCGGAGGGTAAGATAAAAAAACTTGTGTAAGGTGAAACTTTATTACCTATAGACAAATTTATTATTTATTTATTGTATTTTATGGGATTAATAACCTTAACATATGCGGGTTATTACTATCTGCATTGTATTTAACTATGTGAAGCTATTGTTTGCTGCAGTCTGTTTCCCATGTTTTTTTACTGAAATGAAGTGAAATAAAACCATGATTAAAAGCGTCCTTGGTACGTCCTCCTCCCTAATTAATCTCATGATGGCTTGCTTACAGGACCGGGAGGCCCATATGGGCGTCTGGGCCGAAATGCTGGTTTCAGCTCTCGAGTTACTTTGCCAGTTGGACAGTGATCAGTTGAAAACTTTGCTTCCAGCCGTATTCCCGACCGTTAGATCTCTGATTGCACATGCTACACATTCCTCTTTGAAATATCAGCTTGCTTCTTTGTATGATAAGTTAGCTTTAATATACGGCTTTAACCAAGTGGATTAATTTAATTTAATTTTTTATTTATCATTTTAATTTATTTTTTTTTTTTACTAAAAACTTGTTTAGCTAAATATTTGAACAGTTAATTTAATTTAAAATGCTTATTGTCTCATAAATACTGAAAAGTACCTGATTGTGTCACAGTGGATACTGTGAAAATGTCGATCAATAGTTTAATGTAACTTTTTTGTACTGAAATTTTAGTTCATATTTTTGAATATATATTTTATTTTTATTTTCTTATGTTTGAATATGTAGGGATTGTTCTATTATTTTCAAGGTTTTAAATTCTCTGATATGCTGTCGTTGGGTTATAAACGATTTCTGGTATCACTAAAGTTCATTATATGAGGCATATGATTTCAAAAACAAGTTTTTTCAATTTTATTTTTTATTAAATTCTTAATGTTAAAAATTAGTTGAAAGAAATTCGGTTTCCCTTAAAAGCTCTCATCATTATAAAAT
The DNA here is from genome assembly GCA_948150685.1 of Rhaphigaster nebulosa. Taxonomy (NCBI): domain Eukaryota; kingdom Metazoa; phylum Arthropoda; class Insecta; order Hemiptera; family Pentatomidae; genus Rhaphigaster; species Rhaphigaster nebulosa. Next base: position 39,743,517 of record OX411312.1, on the reverse strand, counting down.
GATTTAGATTTGGTTTTCAATGAATATAAATTTGAATTTTTTGCACTTGATATAATAATTTGACTTTTCATATTATAATAGTTCAAACCTTTTATATCTTCCATTATTTTTTTTTTTAATATCTTAAATTATTTAATTAATTTTATATCTTATATCTTAAATTTCCTAAGTTTTTTTAACCTTCTTTTATACATTTTTTTATAGTCAGTTAAGTCCAAAATCAATATTGTACTAAATTTTTATTTTAATCAAGGAGGAATGTCATATTGAATAATATTTGTAGAATTTATCCAGTGTAATGTAAATTAATCATATTATGTAAAAGTTGGATAAAATTTCTTCTCTAATGTAAATTTTCTATTTTTATTTGTATTTTTTGTTATTTATGGAAGGAACTATTTTAAATTTAAATTTAATTATGGTTATATTTCATGAAGCAAATTTTCTTCCTTTTTATATTATGTTTTATTAAAAACAATTATTATATGTTTTTATTATATCCTTATCAACGTTTTGGGGAATTTTCCCATGCTCAGGACAATCCATTTATTGTCTTTATTCTCCACTCTTTTTGTCATATTTTATATTGTCTTATAATAGTAACTTGAAAAAAAAAAAATTAATAAAAAGAGTGTACAACCTTCCTTTAATATCATTATGACAATGCGATGAAAGGGAGGTTGGACACTCTTTTTATTAAGTTTTTTTTTTTTTAAAGAGACTATTTTAAGACGATATAAAATAAAATTTTATGGATAACAAATGACAAACAGAATGGAGAATTAAGACAATAAATGGCTTTTCCTGAGGATGGATTAAATTCCCCAAAACGTCGATAAGGATATAATTTAAGCACATGATAATCGTTTTTAATAAGGAAGAAAATTTACTTGAAATATACCCATAATTATATCTTTGTTTGGTTTTTATTCAAATCATTAACTATAAATGACAAAAATATTATCTTTTATTTTATTTTCTGCTTATAACTTTGATTTCAAGCAGGGGTTGAAAATAATATCCATTTTAAATTTTGATAAAAATATGTTAATTTTAAAGATAAACTTTTTTTTAATTTTCTGCTTTAGTTCATGTACAACGGCTAACCGATGAAATACTTAAAAGTTCAGAAAAATCAGCTCTTAATAAATGAGTGATATTTTTTTTTTTCAAAAATAAATATTCTATGACCAATATTATTCCTGGCATAAAATATCCGTTAACTTCCGTTAAGTTTATGGTGGCAGAATTTATTATTTCCACGAGAAAAAAATTCTCCCAACTAGCAACAGTTGTTGATCTTAACTTTTTATAAATTTATATTTTGAAATAGCAATTATATGGTGATAATTATCATACAATTATTTTTATTTCTGGAAATAAAAATTATAGTCTTGGCCTAATACTTTTTCTAGTAAAAAGAATTATATATTTTATTACCTGATTTCAAGCCGTTATATGAATCTGGGTTTGCTTTAATTGATCAAAACATTTCAGTTTTGGATGTAATTGACCAAAGGGAACAATAGAGAATTGAAAGAAAATTTATTGTATTTTCAATTTGAATTGTTTTAATAAAGAGTTTCAATTGAGTAAAGATGATAAGCAGTGACTGGAATTTTATGCAATAAAAAACCTTAAAATATGCAATTTAATAACCCAAATAAAGAATTATTTTTTACGTTAATGTAATATGAAAAAAACATTAACAGTAAAATTAATTAAATAAAAAAAATATATTAATATAGTAAATAATGAATTAAGATTTGGAATAAATAAAGGTAAAATGAAATTTGTTTTGTTTATGAAACAAGTATAATTATTTGTTGAATTGTAAAAATAGACCTTTTTAATAAAATAATATGCAAAATAAAAGAGATGTGTTCAAAGGTAAATCTTAGGTAAAAATGGATAAATTTAAAAGAGTAAATATATTTTTTTTTTTTTAAATCAAAGTATTAAAATAAGTAATCAAAGTATTTATCCCTAATTATGAAAAATAAAAAAAATGTTTAATTGTGCCCGAATGCACTGATTCAGCTATTTAACAAAAGCAGAAAAAATATAATTTTTTTAGTATATTGCATAAAATCTAGTAATCTGTGGTAGTGACAAATTTGGGAACCCTTGCTTCAAAACAGTTTTTTTTTTTATATCATTCTCCAATGTGAATAAAAAATATTCTTGGCCATTTATTTTCGATATTTTATTTATGCTAAAAAATATATATATATAACTATTCCTATATGTCATAGAACAATATCCTATTGACATTTTATTATAGGCATAGATTTGCTAGCTTTTATGATTTGAGGCTTTTTACAAGCATGGTGTCTTTTAGTAGTCTCCAATTTTAAATGTAATTAAATAGATCCTTATGTGTAGTATCACAGGCATAAATATATATACATATATTTTTAACAAGTATTAATATTTTCATAGGCTGTGATTAAATACATAAAAAAGTAAACAATTTTCCAGCAGTTATTAGATTTAAATGATAGTTTAGTTCATGACGTGCACTAAATTAAATTTTCTTGAATACGACCACTTACCTGATGCTCATAGCTGAAATAAAACAATGCCATCTAGATTCAAAGCACTATTTTAAAATCTATAATAGCTTTCAATGAATCATGATTTTATTTAGAAATTTGGGTGAAAATAAAATAGATTTTTTGTAAAAAATGTAATCTGTATTAAATATTAATTACAATTTTTATTTATGATGGATCACAATTGAATAGGCTATTTCAGAATTGTTATACATGATGTTTATGAAGTATTGATTAGAAATGCAAAATATTTTTGCTGTTAGAAACAAAATCTATTCTTTTATTGAGGTTAATCCTCAAGTAACTGTAATTTTCGTTGAAAACCGCTAAGGTAATTAATAGAGAAAAGAATGGACATTTTTTTAGGAATAATTACAAAATCTCACAATTAATTACAAGTCCATTAGCCCAATATGACACTTTAAATTATGTGGTTATTACCAAATATATACTTTAGGTTTTGTACCAATGTAGTTTGTTGTAGCTTATATAGTTTTTTAGAAATGATATTTCAATGTGGTAAATGGTATTTTTATAAATTTTGTATTTCACCATACCACAGTTTATAATAATTTCCAACTGACCCTCATAAGTTAATAAACTAGATCAAATTTTTGTCTAAAAGGCTTATTTTAAGTCATTGGATGAATCATGAAGTTTACTAACATCGCAATCAAATTATGCCCATTTTTTTCTTCATATTTCTCAATACAGAATTTTAGTATATTTTTTTTTTCTGAATTGAGTGGTTTTATTTTTAGTTTTATCCATTCTTGACTAAAAAAACGTCTATGCATAGTTTCTGAAATAGCTGTTTCAATTTTTGCAATTTCTGCTAGATAAGAAATTGAAGCATTTTGATTTTTTTTACATATATGCATTTTTAAATCTAAAGAATTGTTTTCATCTTTGGATGCTCTTATAATATTTACACATATTTAGTTTCCTTTGTATATCATTTCCCTGTAAATTTGTTGCTTTAGTTTAAAAAAAAAAATAAAATAAAATAACTTAAGGATCTAAGGGTCATTTGTTGAGTCAAGGGTTTGTTGAGGGTCACTGTTTAATTAATAGTCTTCTCCATGACTTAACTATTCTTCAACTAAATAAAAGTATTGCTGGTTTTCATCTAGCCTTGGAGTAAACTACTACTGTTTAGCTTTACTCTGATGCTAAATTTTTCCTAAGACGAGTTTAGTCCGATACTAAACAAGTCTCGGACTAAACTCGGAAAAGTTAAGGTATACTTAGTACAGAAGTAAGCCAAACCCCGGGCTCTGCAACTGGCCCTAAATGGAGCAAATTGTGATATTGTTTTTTACAAACATAGACGTAGACACTAATGACAGTATTTTAAATGAATTAGGTAAGATGTACGTTCCTCATCTTTTGTAAAATAATTATTTAAAATTTTTGTTTAAAGTACATACATAATAAACTATCTCCATTCTAATATACATATCTAGATGATAGCTTTGATAATTTTTGATCCGTATAATGGAATGAGAATTTACTGTTTCACTAAGAATAATTATTATACATATGTAAAACTATTTAAAAAATATCACATAAGACAGCTTAGGATTAATTATCCTATTTGGGCTTATATATTATAAATAATTATATACTATATACATTTCAGTTGTCAAAAAGTAAAATGACAACTTATCCTTTATACAATATACATATTATTTTTTTTATTTATTTATTTTTTATTTTCTAATCTAAGAAGATCGTAATTTATGTTCAATATCATAAATTTATTTTTATGTACAAAATGTAGTTTAATATATTAGACATAATAGTTAATTTATACAATTTACATGCATGTTTGAATCGTCATACTTGTAAAATTGTTACATCTATGCCTGAGCATTTAAAAAAAAAGATATATTATAAATAAATTAAAAAGTCTTGCCTTTCTTTGGCTGAGTAAAATTTTATTTGTATCAATGAAAATTATAAAAGCCAATTTTTTTTTTCTGTATCTAATAAAAATTATTTACTTTTATTGAAAATGTTGAATGAAATCTGTTTACAAAGAAATCCGTTAATTGTCAATCCTTAAAAGTGTTGAATTTCATCATTAGGCATTAATTATAACTTATAATGAATGAATTTTTAAACCGTTCTTTTTATTGTGTAACTTGCAATGATATGACCTCCGTATAAATTTTCTTTTGAAATTTTAACCATTGCGGCATTAGAAAATTCTCCTCCTCACTTCAATCGTCAAGATTGATAAAAGAAATCTAATCAAGATGCATTGGTAGATCATGTCACCAAAGAACATTCTTGGGAAGGCCCATCCATCCCAAAAGTTTTCAGGTTTATGATATAGTTCTTAAATAAAAGTATTTTTTATTTTTTTGAGCAGATGGGACTTTAAAGTAAGTCATGTTTCAACTTACTTTTGCTTATGCCGTGGCTTTTTCAAACTTCCTTGGTGACACAGATTTTAACATGAAATACAAAAATGAAAAACTTTATCCTGGAATAAATATTGGTCCTTATAATTACCAAGTACAGATAAATATGATCACATTTTAATAAACAATTGTTTTTTCAATCGCCATTTAAATTTTTTTTTCAATGTAAATTTTTATTACTTTTCTATTAATTAGAAGCTATGGTCCTGTTATTTTTAAATACTCTGAAATACTGAAATATTCCAGCTCAGTTTTTAGATAAATATGGAGTTTTAATATCGATTAATTTCTAAATGTAATTGGAAATGCATAGTGGCCGTTCCTTATAAGTTTGTTTAATTTTGTTGAAGAATTCCGTTCACAAATTTTTTTCAACCTCCCGATAGAATTGAACATATCTAAGTTGTATTGATGAAATTCAAGTTAGTTACCATTCAACATTGATTTTTCTTTGAAAATGCAGTAGTTCAATCAATGAAAGCTCGAAAGGAGGGTGCAAATGGAAATGACGTGACGGCCAAAATCGACTTCATGGCTTTTTTGGCTGGTTGTGAGATAAACACATTAAACATATTAAAATTCCTGGGAGCTAGGAGAGACAAAGAGAGGAAGGTGAGAGAAGGTCATGTTTTTCGATGACCTTCTTCCCCAACTTCTCTCTTTGCCTCTCCTAGATCACAGAACTTTTAATATGTTTACCTTCTAACTGGTCCAAACAAAGCCCTGAAGTCAATTCAGGTTGTCCCGTCATTTCCGTCTACAGCTCCCTCATTGGCTGGCCTAGAAGAACATAGGCTTCTGTGCAATGTTTGAAAGTTTTACATTATTAAAGCTATTTATTGGCTAATACTATTCCTTTTGATATTTTAGATCTCGCACTCTTTAAATGGGTTTATTTCTGTTTAATAAATAAGTACAGTTCAAAATTTTATAAACCATCAGAGAAACTCTGGCACTGTCGGTAGGGCCTCCAAACGGCAGAATCCTGCCTGTACTCTTGCTCTTCAATGGATCTCCCATGACCGCCCATGCTGATGGTGAGGTTGTTGGGTGCGACTATGGTGGTCACATCGTCATAGACTGCTTCGGTGGGTTTACCGTACTCTGATCCGTTATGGAGGTGGAGGTGGATTTGGTTCTGGTTGACGGTGGAGTATATGGAGGGGTATAGCATCATAGGGGAGGGCGTGGGGGCGTAGTGCTGCGGCTGAGGGCAGTAGCTGCTGTAGCCCGCGCCCGCCCAGTAGCCACCCCCGGGGTCGTAGCTCTCTTCTGGGAGGCCGGTTTCCGTGTTCGTCTTGTAACCGCTCCCTGTGTAGTCCAGGTTCTCTAGAACTGAAAGAATCGTCTTTTAAACACAAGCTACTTGTATAGAAAAACAAAATAAAAGGAGAAAATAGTACAAAAGTTACGAGTTAAGTTAATTTCGTTTATTATTGGGTGATTCCATAAATAAATAAATTATAAAAAACCTCTCAATTCACAGTAAATAACCAAATCGGCCAACATCAATTCAGGCATAATTGAAACATCAGTATTTATACTTAAGCTTTTTTGACCATAGTTGACCTTTAAATTGAGATATGCGAGATATACTGTTAACTTTAGATGTGCGATCTCTAATTGTTCAGTCTGTATTAGTACCACATGGAATGCTGTGCTGACAAATTACTTCTTATTCTTTATAAGGTTATATTCCAAGTTCCTCCAACAGCGGATCCTTCTATCAGAAGAAAACGCCATATGTATGGTGGGAGGATGGCGTAGCGCAACTACTCTTCTCGTATTGAAAATCTGGAGTGTGGTGATAAAGGACCGGTATAGGTGGAGGAATCTGATTTAAGAGGCCTTGGCTCAAGGATGAATTGTTGAGTTTGATGGTATTCAGTAATCATTGCTGGATTTAGGCACAAGCGGACTAGGTAAGTGCAGCCATTTTTGGGACAAAATTTGAGGAAAACTATATTTTTAGATTCAAACGAATTTGTAAGTATAAAAAACTGATCAATTAAGCGCACATAAGTATAAATGGATGGTAAGAAAGGGAATGAGGGAGAGAGACATAGATCTAGAAAAAATAGATGGGAGCGGCTGGAGGGGGCGACATTATGTGCAATGCCTATGGTCAACAACAAATCCACCCCTGTAATGTATTTTGCTATATTTTAGTCTTCATGCCCAAAATTGAATGGTTCTTATTTTTGACAACATAGGTTTTATAAAAAAAATAATGCAGTTTAAAAAAAAAATAAAATAAAATCATATAACGGTGAATCATCATTGAAGTTAAGTTTGATAGTTGTGGGAAGCACTAAAAATGTATGAATGATTATTTCTTGTTATAAGTTTTCCTCTGAGGAATCTGGCTAAAATAATTTTTGAAACTGTTAGTCCGAAATATAAAGAATATCTCGAAATAAAAATAAATTAAGAAGAATAATTGTGCTGAATTTAAAATTTATCTACGCACTTGCGAAGGTATCGTATGACAGCACACTGAAGCTGATTCCCTCCGACGGGTTGAGCCCATATTCCTCTTATATTACTGCTATAATATGGAGGATGTGAGCTACTTGACGTTTTTTTGCCCGGCTAAGGAAAAAAAAGTGGATACAGGATCGGTTTCAGTACATGTCAGCAAGCAGGGCGTTATATCTCGGAGTGATTGAAAATTATAACGAATAATAAAAATACATGGTATGAATTAACACTGGCGTTGTTTTTTTTTGGCGTAGAACAGGATTTTGATCTAGTCAGGGTTCCGCTAATGCTATGCCAACAGCCTCAATTCTTTGGCCCCTAAAAATTTTTTCATTTTTTGTTAGTAATTTCATTTTCATTTTCATTTTTTGTTAGTAACGGTAGAGTGTTCAAAGTAAATCCTAATTTCGTATATTTATCACTTTTATCTCAATTTGCCTGTGTTTCTCCTAAGTACTGATCGGCATAACCGCTATGTATCAAAGGAGAATGATTCACTCCCTGCAAAGAGCTATGATTCATGGGATTCGTTGACGGAAGTACTTAAAAAATAAAATAATAAAATAAAGTACTTCTAGTACCGGTAGTTAAGCACCGGGAGGGAGAAGGAAACGTGGGGAAGGTAGTTCGTGATTCACTGATAAGTGCTACCGGTTTGATTCCCTGGCTCTTCATGAAAATATGACTAGGGTTTGGAGATCATCATCCAACGAAAAGAGCTTCTCGGATCACTCACGAAGAAAGTCTTGGATGTGGGGATGGAGGTCTTGATTCTAGCTTTCTTTTTTTTTTCTCGAATCAATGATCACCTACTCAAACAATAACTCTTTTTATCACTAGCTGAAATCGGCCATCTTTAATTCTAAGTTTGTCCTCTACATAACAATATCCTCTTACCTGCGTGTTATCATTAAATAATGACCCATTTATTAAATTTCAATCTTTTCATTCACATATCCCATCCCAAGTCTTGTAAAATGGTATATAAATTGGAGGATTAAAATAAATCCCAAGAAATTTCATCAAATAACTATCTCTTCGTCATAAGCGTCCGAGATCCTGTCCTGTAAGTATCCTACTATCCTTTAATAATATTCCGCTTATTGTTGCTAAACATACTATGAACGACAAGAAAATTCTCTTCGTTTCATATTATTTCAACATTTACTAATCAAACTCTGTTAACTTCCAATTTATTACAAAAAGCTCATTTACATTGTTATAATCAAGCCATACGGATTTGAGCTTGGGAGCTCCACTAAAACCATGGAATTCCTTCGTTTCCTTCCTTCCTCCCAAATCCTTCGTAATGCTCCTTATTACGTCACAAATAAAATTATCCATAATGTCCTTTATAACCTACCAAATAATATAATAAAGAAATACATATTTATTATAATAATAATATGATAGATATATAGATAGATGATAGTTACCTGGAGGCGGTTGGTAGGCAGTTACGGGTGACGGCTCGCTGGGCACTGCCTCAATCTGGGGGTAGCTGGTCGGTCCAGGGTAACCACCGCAGGAAGGGCTGTACCACCCGTTCTCTCCGCTTCCGATGCTCTCTGCGAAAATAAATAATAATATCATATTACAATAATCAAATGATATTCTTAAAATAATATCATACTCATTATTAATAATATTTCCATGTTTGTGTTTTATAAACTATTAGGAGATCTCAAGGTACTGGAATCTAAACTCTAAGACGCAGGCTGGAGTCTGGTTATAACAGAAAATTTGTGTCCTCTATAAAGTGGATACCCGAGCCTTCATTGGTTTAGGGAAAAATCATGGCAGGTGAATTCTGAACCTAACTAGTACTAAATAATTTCTGAACCAAGACATGGGCTGTAGTGAGTTGAGAGTTTTATTAGTAAAATTATGAGTAATTAGTTAAAGAAACGATGGCACTAAAACGCAGCCGAACGAGACTAAAAGACTTCTAATTAAAAATAAATAAATATATACACTCAAGAGAATTAAAAAAATAAAAAACTTGTATTTAAAAAAAATATATAAACAATAAATAGGTGTAAAAAAATCAAAATAAAAACTTCTACTTTTAAAAATAATAAATATCAACAATTAAGAGCCATACAAAAATAAAGATGAGAAACTTCTAATTTAAAAAATAATAAATATACACAATAAACAGTAATAAAAAATAAAAAATAAAATAAATCTAATTTTGAAAGTAATAAATATATTCAATAAAGAGGTATGGAAAAATAAAATACTTCTAATTTTAAAAATAATAAATATACACAATTTACAGTAATAAAAAATAAAAAAGAAAAGAAATCTAATTTTGAAAGTAATAAATATATTTAATAAAGAGGTATGGAAAAATAAAATAAAATACTTCTAATTTTAAAAATAATAAATACTATGTATGTAAACAAATGAAAATAAAAGATAGATTGGGGGCAATGTTGTAACCTGTTTCAGTCCAGAGCCTCAATATTCTCTTTTTTTATATGATAACGGCAGGACAGTCATCGTCTGGTCGGCATCGAACCCTTCTCCCGGCAAACCTGAAATTCTTCATCTTCCCGAGGGTCTTCTTCCGCCTCGTAGTACAAATGTCTGTTACCTGGGCTCATTTTTTCAGTTATATATATTCTTTCATCAGTGTCCCAGCCAAGGTGCCTTGTGGAAAAGCCCCTTTTTTCTTTTCTTAAGCGAATCACCTCGTCGCGCACCGTCTGGCGGACGAAACGCATGACGATAGGTGATGGCCGAGGGTCTTCTATTCTCTGTATTTTCTTCTCCACCTAGTCTAGGCCAACTAGCTTTATGTCTCGAGCCTCTCCGACGGTCGAGTCTCTCTATACCCTCTGTTGATTTACCAGCTTTAGCCTGTATTCCTCTCATTTCCAGACAGTTTGATAGTTTGGCTTGTTCTGCCTGATTTGTCATGCATTCGATTAAATTTTTCCGGGCTTTTAGGGATTTGTTTTCGTATAATAAATTCTCGATCATTTTGTCCTGCTTCAGAGCGTATTATTCATTTTTTTTCAAACGCTCGCTACATTCGAATGCAAGATCGCTTAGTTTTCCTAAGGAGTTTTTTTACTTCTTTGATGTCCTCGCCGATCTTTTGCATTTATTTCAAAATTGTGGCACTATTATCATCAATTTTGTTGCCAGTCCCCGTAGCCTTCTGCTTGGTAGGTGGTTTAATGTACGAAGGACACTGTCACTTATTTTTTAGTTTCTATTATATTAGTTTCTGAAATATTGCAGCATTTTCTATGAACAGCTGACGTACGCATTATATCAAACATTAAAGATATTACATTAAAGTACAAACATTACAAACATTAAAGTAGATTATATCAAACAGAAAAGGTTACATTGGTTTGTTCTCGTTACATTGGTTACATTTCCATTACTAGTTCATTGCGAGAACTAACCAATGTAACATTTTCTGTTTGATATAATCTACTTGTCTTTATTAAATTCATAATTCATAAATGTTTTATAATATTAATTTATATTACATTTAATTTACTATGTATAATAACACCAAACTGTATTTTAAAATACTTATTTTTGAATTTTTGTGTGTTTTTAGAACTGAAGATGAATGTATAACATTTGAAAGTAGTTTTCAATAAAAACAAAATTATAGAAGTGGCAAATAATTTATCAATCCCTAATTTTGTATGATGTTGCACTAAGTGCAAACTATGGCAGTTTGTCGAAACTATGTATTGGGAATTCAAAGACGCTTTATTATAGAATATATATTATAAAAGAATATATTATACATCAATGATAATAAGTTATAAAAATATTTATATGGCTTGACAAAAAAATTAATAATTTTATCACTTTATAATAAGACTAATAAGAGCCGCGTTATAATGATGGTCCAATGTATGAGGATGATTTATATTCGAGGAAGATGAGAAATAAGTGGTGCTTAAAATAAATAAAAGAAAAAATCTTGCGAATGAAGATGGGTAAAGAAGGAATTGGGCAGCAGGAATAATAAAGGAATTTTCAAAGAACGCAGTTACAAGAGAGGATAGAAGTTTGGGTGTTGTTGATTTCGTAATTAAATCAAGATAATATTTTATCTAGAGTATAACAACTTTTTGATATCTCTTCGCTTGGTTGGGGGCCGACCTCAACCCCTTTGAAGATTTTAAATTAAAATGCTCGGGCCGTAGCGGTTGAAGGTGAACAAAGGTGTATAAATTGCGTGAGCCGTTTCATAATAGGTTAGCGTGTACGAAAGATCATACGGTTCTGGGGATGTTATTGCGCCGTCTTTAACTCATTGGTTCACTCCCTGCGAAATAAATTATGTTTCACGGTTTAATGCCGAGGTTACTCTCCCCCCCCCCCCCCTCCCCTTCCCCCTATTCGCATTTTTACTTTTGCCATCAATCTGTGTTAATAATAAAATACACGCTTATATAAAGTATATATAAAGATCCCTGTTGGAGGCATAATGATCGCTCTAACGCAACGCCATGACTTAAAAATGATTAATTACAGAGAACAAAACATAAAAAAAAAAATTGTCAAAAATTATAGTTAGGATATAATTGGAAGATTCCAATATAATCAGTTGTCGTTCCCATGAATATGAAATTAGAAGGATCAATCTAATTAAAGATTGATAAATTATTTGCCACTTCTATAATTTATTTTTTATTAAAAACTAGTTTCGAATGTTATTATACATTCATCTTCAGTTCTAAAAACATACAAAAATTCAAAAATAAGCAATTCAAAATAGAGTTTTGCATTATTATACATATGCAGCCAAATTCACGGGAAAAACTGGAAGATCTCTAAATCAGATATTAAAGGAATTAAATATATATGAAGCACTTGAAATAATAAAATCATTCAAATCCGATCCAGATTTTTTCTTAAATGACCAAATAAATATGTCCAATAGTCCAATCTTAAATTTATTCCCATCTATAACAGAAAAAACAATTGCCCGCCGGACTTTAAACGGACCCTTAAACCATTCACCTATAAACACCTCACCTTTCTTCCATTGCTAGTTCAGTGCGATAACAAACCAATACAAACTTTTCTGCTTGATGTAATCTACTTAAACCTTGATGAGTACCAACATGTATTTGATTTCTTGTCTTAATTAAATTCATAATTCATAAATGTTTTATAATACTAATTTATATTACACTTAATTTAATATGTATAATAATACCAAACTGTATTTTGAATTGCTTATTTTTGAATTTTTGTGTGTTTTTAGAACTGAACGATGAATGTATAACATTCGAAACCAGTTTTCAATAAAAACCAAGTTATAGAAGCGGCAAATAATTTATCAATCCTTAATTCCAATATATGATAGGGAATATTATGTTTTTATATGTTGATTTGGCCTTTTCAAAATTATTTTTTATTTTAATGAATTATTCTTATACCATCTATTTAATACGATAGCTTATTTACATGATTCTATTAAATAATAATCTTAGGTTTCTTTTTTTTAATGAATAATATTTTTGTTCATAGATGACAACCTTGAAAATGTTGTCAGATGTAATAAAAGAAAAAAGTTTAAAAGGGTTTAAATATTCTGATAATCAATACTACCAACTGTATAACGCTGAAGAGTTTGTGTGTTTGAACGCGATAATTTATATCAGTGGCGTAGCCAGAGGGAGGATCGAGGGGATCCGGACCCCCCTCTCCCCTTCCCCCTCGGAATTACTGTTACTTATTCTTATCTAAAAATAAAAATTGTATAAACCTATTTGAATTTTATTTTATAAATAATATACCTAAACATAGAAAGTATTATATATAGATAGAGCTCCCATACATCCTCGGTTGGAGTGGGTTTCTTTAAAGTAGATTCCTGGATGGACCCTCTCCCCCTTCCTCCGAAACAAAAACCTGGCTACTGATTTCAAAAATTGTGTGTCCGATTTGAAATTTGTTTTCGTGTTAGACAGATCTTTTATTGAGGAAAGCTTTAGGCTTTATAAAATCACGCTACGACCCACAGGTACGGAGCAGTAATTGCAAATAAATTTAAAAGAGAAAAAGGGTCAAACGCTCTAATGTCGTTGTCATGACAACTTAATTCCCAAGGGAGCAAGCTGACTACACACTTTTTAATAAGTATGAAATTATTTTGTGAAAACGTTATTTTGTATTTGAAATGGGAGAATTAGGGGAAATAAAAAGCGTGGAAACCTGAAACTAATTTAAGTGAAACTTTATTCCCGTTTTTAGAAATTTATTTTCACTGTGATCCTGCTCTTTGAAAATGTCTGTAAGTAATAAGACTCAACAACATATTTAGTTTATTTTAAAGGTTGTTTTGTTGTATTAAACAATTTCTACTATATAGGGAAGTTAATATTTATATATATATATATATATATATATATATATATATATATATAATAAATTAATTAGTGAAAAGTAAACTTCCCATAAATATATAACTTATATTTTTTAAAAACACATTTATAACGACGTTTCGAACTCCTTCTTCGTCTTCAAGTTATTTGTTTTCTACAATACAACATTAATTAATTAATCCAAATGTTTATAACTTAATTTACAATATCTTTTGTTACTATATTAAAGATAGTTTTATTAAGTTTGTTTTGTATTTTAGGGATTAATTCAAATTTAACTCAGGTAAAATCGCGGGGGAAAGCTGGTAAGATATAAAATTAAAGTGCAATATTTTTGTTTATAGATGAAAGTTTGAAAGCGGGTCCGAAACATTGTCAGGTATTAAAAATTTATGCTGGTATAAATGAAAAAAAAAAAAGAAAAGAAAGAAGTTTAAATACATTTTTGAATGTTTTTAGAACTGAAGATGAATGTATAACATTCGAAATTAGTTTTCAACAAAAACAAAATTATAGAAGTGGCAAATAATTTATCAATCCCTACTCACACACATCTCGACGTTCGCTTGGAATTTCGACGTAAATGTTCTCTGGCAGATTGATGTCTTCGAGGGATGACTTCGGGTTTGATACACCATTTTTTTGTAAGAATATTTTATATTTACAAAATTGAACTTAATATATTATTCAAAGATTTTTTTTATTTTTCCTCAATGTAAAAAAAAAAAAAGAGATAAGCTATGTAGTTGTTGACAAACTCCCGATCCAGCAACTGACCGTTACTAATTTCTGTAGTTGAAATAAAAGAATTTGACACAAAAACACATCTCGTATTACAAAAACATATTAATACGAGTACATATATACCCGTATTTTTCAATAACCAATTTTTTTTTTTAATTGTAAAATTTACTATAAGGAGAAATTATTATCATTTGACGACTGCTAGATCAGTTTCCCTCGTGTTGACATGCCCCTCCAAAGATAGGGCACCCGATACCCTATCGATGGATATCAACGAGTCAAGACTTTTTTGCCGAGTTGATTAGGAAGTGAGGTGTAGGGTGTCCCTGTTACCTTACACCGGCCTCTTTCACCCTACATGGCTACCTCTACTTCGCTCTTCTCGACTGCCCGATCAACCAGGGTATCGTCTCGGATGATAACATCTGTTAGAGGGGTCATGGAATTGAACGATCCGAGAGCTTTTAATAGGAGGGGTCCATTCATACAAAGTGCCAATATCGACCATTTATTAAATTCAGTAACTTTCTTATTTTTTTTGTTTTTAATTAAAATAAATAAAGCAGCAACTTTGAGGAAATATTTAAAAAAAGAATGAAAAATACAACTCCGATTAGTTTTCTTGATGGAGTTCAGTAAAGAGAGGTGCAGGATAGGGCATCATTGACTGATACATTTTGAATGGCTGAAAAAAAAGCAAACCAATATTTCTCGAAACAAACCGTTTTTATTTTCAAAAAACATTGTTCTGGTGGATTAACTCATACATTTTGGAAGGACACTGTGGGCGGCTGTTGGTGAATTTGGTGTTATTGGAACGTACTTTTTGAGGATAGGGAGTAACGGTGTGAACTCGGACGTTACGTGCACATGTTGGAGACTATCCGACGCCCAAAGTTGGATGAAATCGACGCAGAGGATGTGCTGTTCCATCAACATTTAGGGCTCACACATCTCAGCGTTCGCTTGGAATTTTGAGGGAAATGTTGTTCTCTGGCAGATTGATGTCTTCGAGGGGTGACTTCGGGTGGTCACGATATTTATCTCTATGCATTTCTTTTTTTGGGGGGAGGAGGAGAAGGATGACTCAAGGACAAGGTGTTAACACGCCGATCTCGTTCTACGGATGATTTAAAAGGAGAGGATCACGCGAGAATAAATGAATACCATTCCACCAGAAATGACTCAAGGTGATTGAAAATTTCGGGAAACTTTTCCGGCAATACGCAGTCAATAACGACCGATTTGGAAGATCTAATTTTAAAAACCATCTGAAATAAAACTGCGCTCAATGTACTTTTTGAAAATAAAACCCATTTTTTATTGGTGCGTCTTTTAATTTTAACAAGTTATATAACAATTACATCTACTGCAGC
Source organism: Rhaphigaster nebulosa (assembly GCA_948150685.1). Lineage (NCBI taxonomy): Eukaryota > Metazoa > Arthropoda > Insecta > Hemiptera > Pentatomidae > Rhaphigaster > Rhaphigaster nebulosa. The sequence continues at coordinate 39,727,558 of OX411312.1, read as the reverse complement.
AACCAATTCTACATTCGTCATTTTCCAACTCACTGTCACCAGGTTAACAGTCAGCATGTACATTAGGACACTGTCACATTGTCTCAATGTCGTGACAGAACTACTACGACAACAAGTCCTAACTAACAGATAGTTGAAACTTCCTCCTATCGGATGCAGAGGAAACAGCCCGCTGGTACTTCCTTGTCGTGTTTACAATTTATTATTAGAACATGAATGATCATTTATCATCGTCATTGACTTATTTTTAAACAGGCGCGTGGGAAAATTTCGTATTGCGGAATCAGGAAGTACTGGGAAAAAAAACCCTGTCTATTTTGACGCAAGTGTGGTTGATGTCAAGCACAATCTTATTCATTCATATATTGACTCACGCAGCTGCCAACTTTTTTATTTGGTGGTAAAATTTAGTTTTTATGTTGTTTTTAATAACCAACAGTTATAAAAATCTGACTGTACTAGAAACATTTAATCTTAGTAAACTGGGATAGGATTTCGAATCATTTCGGATATTAGAAAAAGACATTTTCTACACATAAGACTCTATAATCAGGATTTCATCTGTTCTATGTTTATTTATTTACACTGCAAATTATTACACTAGGATTTATTATTTCCGAATAGTTAGAAAAAAAAAACAATTTTTTTTTTAGGTCTTCTTTTAAGGATTCCATAACACTTCACATTTTTCCTCCGTTTTCATAAATGCTCCAGATATGGCGGATGGTAATGTCGAGTTTCGAGGATTACCCTGCAGTGATGCTGATACCAAATTTCTAAAAATCGGCAGAAAAATTTCGGAGAAAAGCCACGAGGAGGGTGGAAGAGAGGAGGGGGGTTGAAATTTTTTCTTTGTCTATTACAAAAAAAATGTTAAAAAAGTCTAATACAAACATTTTTTTCTTTGTCTATTACAAAGATTCATTATTGAAAATTATAAACTAAAACTAGTTTAATAAGTGTCTGTATTGAATCTTAACCAGCGTTAAAAAAAAATAATAATAGAAAATATTTATTTTTTTTTAATACAATTTCCTTTTTAGTTTTTTTAATTTAGTCTTGCATTAAGTCATAAATTTTACAACATTTTTTTCCTTTATATTCACTCTCCGAAAAAGGAGCTGCACCTCCCTATTTGTAAAAATATATTGGAAAATGCAGTTATTTGTTAAAATATGCACTAAACTTAAACAAATGCTGAAATAGTTCTTTATTATAAATAAATAAATAAAAAAACTAGAAAGAATTTTTTTCGTTTGCTGAACTCGGAATACTTCAATAAAATAAATATGTTTTTCATTAAAGATAATATAATTAAAAAAAAAAAAAAAAATATATATATATATATATATATATATATATATATATATATATAAATTACAAGCTTATAGATATTATAATAAACTATATAAAAGTAATTATGTATACTTAAATTAATAATCGATGTTGATTATTGATTTTTATAATCAATTAAACACAATTAGGTAATTAGTTTTTCATGAAATGGTAGCAGCAATTTTTGTCTTTTTTAACCCATAATTCGTGGGGCTTTGAACTACTAATGAATATTTTGGTTTATTATTTGCGAAAAAAAAAAAATTAACCACTTCAAAATTTGAAGTTTTATGTTTCAAGATAAAGAGTCACAGGTCACTCCAGGATGATCCTCGGGACTCGACATTGCCATCCGCCATTTCATTGCAAAACGGTGAGCTTTTATCATATACGCTCTTATCTCGACTATTTTGTTTAAATTTAAATTAAATTTAGAATATTATTGGAAAACGGCAAATCCTGAAGTTTCTCAAAAAGCAGTAAATAACTAACCATCCAACGTTTCGTCAATTCAGGCATCATCTGGACAGATATAAATATGATCACCTACATACAGAGCAGAGATAGCGCATCTCACTTCAAGAGGTATAAACCATCACTATACCGAGGGATAGGTTACGGCATGCTTAGTCATAATTATTATAATAGTTATAATAATTATAATAGTTATAATAATACCCTAGGGATAGTTTTCATCTCGTTTTTAAACGTTTTTGCTAATTTTAATATGAATATCTAAAATCTTTTATTGCAAGAAACTTTATCTTTACGTATTCTTTGTGTTGTATAAAACTTTTGTTTAGTATCCAGTAACAAAAAAAAAAAACGTTATAAATTTACATCTATGTTTTTGTTTGAAATGATCAGTGGAGAGTATGCCCCCACCAAGTACCATATGCTACCTGACACACCTTGTGGGTATTGTTCGATATGTCAGCTGTGTATCGGCAAGGTTCAAATTATTATATCAAATACAATTAACAGAGTGATTCTTGTAGCTTCGATAATCTTTTTTAAACAATACAGTCTAATCATTATTGTTAATTTCATTGCTGAATTTGGAATCAAGTCATTTGTGCGTGGAATGCCTAATGAGGTAGAGAGACACGGTCACTTTACAGGAAATCCCCCAAGCCTGCATCAGCGGGACTAGGAAATGGACCAGGGACATTGATGAATCAGGGTCTTAAGATAGACCAAACAGAATCGGAGCTGTTGGATTCTGCGAAGGACCTCTTCGGATGGTGAACTTTTGATCGTTATTATAGTTTAAGGTAAAGTGACCAGATGTTTTAAAATGAAATGTAGTACGGAGGAAAAGTTTTATTTTTTATTATCAATAATATATTAAAAATAAACCAAAATGGATATCGCAGTAGTACTTTTACCTCCGGTGCCCAATCGATAAAATTTCACATAAAACGTATGTTTCAACTTTATTCTTTTTAAAAAAGTACTTTCTTTTTTTAAATGTTTGGAGCATGAACAGATTCGTGTCTTTCACATACCTATTTGAAATAATTACAAGAGCTGTAGCTGTGCCATTAAATAAGAACTAGAAAAAGTAGTTAGAAAAAGATTAAGTTTGCACCGTATAGAAAATACGTATTTTAAAATGTTAAAACATATTCTAAAAAGCAGGTATTGCAGTGCCATCTAATGCCAAAACCAACATCCGCTGTGTAAAAAAGTAAATAATTAATAAACATACATTTTTTTAGCAAATGAAGAATAGCCAATCAGGACTGCTCACCACTTTGTAAGTGCATGCGTAATTTATTATTAATGTTCTAATTATAATAGTATTTTCTTGTTTTGGGAACTCATATCCTTATATTTGTAGATATATTTATAATTGTAATAAATGATATGGATATTTTTATTTTATTTAATATGTAGATTAAAGATAAAGATTTAGCCAATGGGGGACAATGTGGGGCGGATTTCAATGTGGGAAGGGGATCCAAATGTGGGATATTCCAACCTAATTTTGGACGTCTGGTCACTTTAGTTAATGGAGAAACATTTTAACAATAGTTTTTTACGTGTTTTGAAACTGGGTGGGGACTCAACATTATTTTTACTAATATGGAACCCGCATACTAGACTTAAAAGACAAGACTTCAATGACGACGGCAAACTATATACGGGGAGGGAGGAGGAGGGAGTCAAGAAAGGAGGGGTCCTGGTCCTACGCGACCGCTTAGTTCGCTTATCCCCCACAAGTCTAACCGCCTAGTTTTCACTTAAAGACCTTAAATTTAACATCTGGTTTTTAGATTTGTTATATTATTCTATGGAGAGTTTTATGAACCTTTTCGGTTTCCATAACCTTTAAGATAGGATATTTTAGGACCTTGAGGACCATTTGGGGTCCTTTGCTAAACGGGCCCTACGCTGCCGTTTAGTCTGTTTACAGCTTAATCCGTCCAGAACTAGATTGCTATAAAAAAATATCTCATCTTTCAAGTTCCAACAAACTGCTGATTTACAAGACTATTCTAAAACCCATCCTGGCCTACGGGCTTGAGCTGTGGGAGATAATTTAATTTTCGAACATTAAACATATTCACTCCTTTTAGTCTTAAGTCCTTCGACCAATAGTCAACGCTCCATACTATGTAACAAAATATCCCGCAACATGACCTCCCCCTATCTCATTTGTTCTTGTCCTTATTTCATCCAAAATCTCCAAATTGTATCAGAACCTTACTCATCATCCTAATCCTCTGGCACAATCTCTTATCTTACTCCACTTATCCCAAAAATCCTTCTAGAAATTTGGAACGACAGAGGCCCCGAGACCTTTTGCAAATATGTATACCGATACCCAGGTAATGACCAGCTTCTATACTCATGTCATGAGGATCTTCCATTAAAGCGTCCCACTCATCCTCTACACTAGTGGCGCTATTGAGAGAGAAGCGCTGGTATCTCCTAGTGTCTTGCTTTTCCATCCACAATTGGGTGACGAGGGGGGCAAGTTTCGTTCGCAGTTCCTCTAACTCAGGGTAAATATTATACACAAGTGTATTATTATGTTAAACAAATTTTCACATGTATAATTTTAATTTTTTTTATTTCCTTATTTATTTATTTTGCATTGTTTGTAAGTATGCTATGAATGCTTATATCATATAATCTTATATCATTTTTAATTATTACCCTTAAACGCTTTATAATTCTCTCTAGTAGATTTACAAAAGAAAAATCATGTTGGTTTTTAGCAGTTCTTTTTTTTGTTCCTTATCGAGAGATGAAGAGTGTTTCAAGCTTATTGAAATGTGGAAAACACGTAAAAATAATTTAATAAATAATAGAATTATTTAGTATCTTCATCAAGAAATTCACATCAGATCTTGATGTCTGAACGTGTTGATGTTCGAATCCCGCCTAGGCGCCCGAATTCTATTTTTCGATGTATACACGGAATAAATCTCGACCTTGCCTTTCTCGGTAAAATAGGTTGGTAAGTACCTTTCTTTACTTCACTGGTTGGAGTGAATAAGGGCATCATCCAAAAAAAAAAATTTCCATTTGACAAAATATATGAAAATCTGTCAGAAAAAAAATCAGTTTCATAATGCCGTAACGACTGGAAAAAACGATCTCTCATAGGGAAGGCGTTTGGGTGCCAATTTGAATTACTGCTCCGTATCACTAACCTGGCATAGATTAAGATTGCAGTAATGGCATGACATTGCATATTGCAGTTATGTCAAACCTTGACATTTCTGGTTGGCATTTCATTTTGCACCTCAGAACGCATCGGGTGGGATTCCCATCCAAAATATGACAATAAATAAATAATAGTAGAAATACACAGTCAATTATTTTATTTTTAGTGCCTCACCATTTTCCCGTTGACGTCCCATGGTGTGATTCACTCAAGGACGTACGATCCCAAGAAAGACTTTAAGTGGAATTTTCCATAACAGGATATCTCTGTCGAATATATGTTTGTGTTATGTATAATTTACTGAGAGCACGTACAAGATTTATAATTGTACACTATTATCAGCTGTAACGTATATTTTTGGAAATGTATTTATTTAAATGAAATTCACAACTGCGAATTCGATGAAATGTATTAATTGTCTTGGGTTTCTTGAAAAAAAAAAATCAAGACATGTGACTTGATGTGTGTAGACTAAGGATTTTCGTGGGGGGAATTTAAAAAATAAAATTTTAAATTTAGTTTTTAAAATAAGAATAAAATATTAAATAAAAGATCTCTGGACCAGATTCGTTTTAGCATTCCTCTTGGATTGAAATTCATAACAAATATCCATTAAGTGATAAATAATAATAATAAATAATAAATCCTGCATAACAATGAAAATAAAAACAAATCACCATTTTTTTTTACCTTCTTTTACATTATAAGTTTTACATTCTGAGCTCTATATCTCCGAAACTATTTGTCCTACGTAAAAAATACATTAGACCATTTTTGTGGAGCATTTTTTCAGCTTCGAATTTCATCCGACAAACTTTTCGCTACGAACAACAATATCCGAGAAATAAGCAAAAAACTGAAAAAAGTCCTCTCAAGAGCACTCTCTTTGTACGCGAGGTCTTAATAGGATGATGTTGGATATAGTGAAATTTGTTGTATTTAATGCAGCAGTTAGTGCTAGACTTTAAATTGTAAATCGTTGTATTATGTTCAGAGGTGGATCCAGAGATAGTTTTGGTAGCAAGCTCAATTTTGTCCCTTCTTCCAATAAAAGTCAACAGTTTTATTATAGTATTGTAGGTAATATTACATCACCGAACATTAGATTTAGCCAAATTAAAAAAAAAAAAAATGTTTACTTAAACTAAAAATAAAATTTTGCTTGAAATTTGCCGCATTCAAAATCTGCCACCCGGGACAAATGCCGGGGAAGAAACACTCTAAATAGCGGACAAAGCCTATAGCGTGGAATTTTTTTTTGAAATTCGCTATCCAAACAATCTCAATTCCGATAAATTTATATTCTTTCATGAATTTCATCATATATGATAAGCATATATACTTATGTAAAACGTTATGTATTATCTTCTTTTTTTTCAATACATTGTCAATACACAGTGATACATTGTTTCAATATTTATTGTGATAAACATTTATTATTTACTGAATAATCAATAGTTGACGATAAAACTTTATGAAGGAATGAGATGGTCCCGCAGGCGGTAAAAAAAAATGGATCACAAATAGTAAAAACTATTTATTTGGAACCGACGCTTCGACTCACTTTGCAGGTCTTCTTCAGGGCTAAATAAACATAGTAAGGGCTGAATAAACATCTTATAACATTTTACAAATTCATCACTGCTTAATTCTTTCACTGTCTTTCATTTTCTCACTGTCTTTTTAATTATTAATTTTAATTCATTCACTGTATATATCTTTCTTTTATTTTAATTTTTATTATTGTATCTTGTTTATTCAGCCCTGAAGATGACCTATGTGTGGTGCTAAATGGGTCGAAACGTCGGTTCTAAATAAATAGTTTTTACTATTTGTGATCCATTTTTTGGCTGCCTCCCGGACCATCTCATTCCTTCATTTATTATTTACAGTTTTTTTTTTTTTTAGCCTTTTATGAAAATTTTATTTGCAGATTTATGTCTTTACGGATACTTCAACAGTTTTTCACCAATTTTGGATTTACGGGGTAGAAATTTAGGGTTCTGCGGAAATTACTCATGCACATAAAATTCAAAAACACAAGTCATAGCACATTTCATATAACAAAATCAGTGGCGGATCCTCAGGGGGAGGGGAGGAGGAAGAGGGAAGTTTTCCCTCCCAAAATAACCGGTGACAAAACAAAAAAATAAAATACGGTTGATTTAAAATATACCTACTAGTACCAATACTCGTGAGTAACTGTGATAAATTATCATTCATTAGGTAGGAGAGAAATTAACCTTGGCTCACCTTGCGAGAAATCGATAGTCGAAATTCTCAAATATAATTATATAATTGTCAATTTTAATTACATTTTTTATTAATTTAAATAAAATAAATATGTTAAACTCCTATCGTTTTTTTATTTTTTTTTTTAAATCTGATGAAAAATCAAAACTTATATATATTGTCCAGTGGTTAAGTCGCTGGATTCATGTAAATAGAATCTTGTTCAAGGCCAAAATATTTTTAAATTGGTTCAAACTGTATCATTTGCCATACGGTTATATACAGAGATAACCTGCCCCTATTCCTCCTGACACTGGATAAGACGACAAAATCACATAATTCAACATACCATCTTTCCCATAGTCTCTTATAAATATGCGTTCCAAATTAAAAATAATTGGCGCCAAAGGAAGAATATTTAAAAATAATATATGACATAATCCCAACCTGCTCTTCGAGTATCCCAAATTCTTTGGTCACCCTGACACAAGGCCTGAACTAGCCTCAGTAAGATTTTCTCTGCCTTACATTTTTTATGATCGCGATCTTAATTTCAGCACCGACAAGGTCCTATCTAAAAAGTTTTTTTTTTTTTTTCTTATTATTTATATCTCATAAAATTTGTTTTCTAAAAGCCCTTTTATCCTTACTCGGAACCGCATTCATTCATAAAATTATGTCAGCGATGACAAATCCAGAACGTTGTGACGGTTGCGATGAAAGGAGACGGGAAAAGAAGGACCAGAGAGGAGTCACGACACTTCCCGCGTTACGCATTTTCTTTTAACTCGTTTACTGTTACGCGTGCGTCATCTCATTGCGTGATTACGATATTTATCTAGCTAAAACTATAACGTATAAATATATATTTTAATTATATAATGAATATAGGCGCACTGCAATGACGTTAAAATGCAGGTCCGCCGTCAGCTTAGCTCAACACAATATATAATATATATATGTGTGTATATATATATATATATATATATATATATATATATATATATATATATATATATATATATATATATATAAGAATTGCCTAATAATGAAAGTATAATTTTATATTTATAAATAACATGTAAAACATCTTCCTTTAATATTTATTTTTCGACGTTTTGAGGCTCTCTATCTCATCTTACTATAATTTTACAATACATATTTTCTTGGTTAATTATTAATCCTCATAGTCATATTTTTAATCCATATATTATATATAACATACATAGAAGGTCATTATACAAAAATTGCGTACTGGAGACTAATCTTCCGTCATAAGCTATAAGGCTTTAACTCCATATTAATTTTTTTAATATATTTTTGTTTATTATATTTTTCCATTGTATCCGAATCGCTCTAAAAACTAGGTTTAGTTTTTTTAGTGTTAGGAATTCCTAAAACCAACCATTAGGATCTAACTATTGGATTCAGGCATTTCTAATTACATAAAAGAGTGTGTTTTCAAAGCAATTCGGGTACAATGCAAAAAAGTATTTTAAAAAAATGATCTGTATTTATGGTCTTTTAGCTAATCACGGCAGTAATATAGGGTTATATTTTCAGTTGACGTCCGCATGATGGTATAGAAGGATCAATCTAATTAGGGATTGATAAATTATTTGCCATTTCTATAATTTTGTTTTTATTGAAAACTAGTTTCAAATGTTTCGCATTCCTCTCCAGTTCTAAAAACACACAAAAATAAGCAGTTCAAAATACTGTTTATTATTATTATATATATTAAATTAAATGTAATATAAATCAGTTTTATAAACACATTTATGAATTATGAATTTAATTAAGACAATAAATCAAATACATGTTGGCACCCACCAAGGTTTAAGTAGATTATATCAAACGGAAAAGTTTACATTGGTTATAAATGATGTTAAAAATCAAATTTTGAATTGCTGAGTCTTGAGTCGTTGTGTGGTGTAATATGCGTTAGTACCAATGTAACCTTTTCTCTTTGATATAATCTACTTAAACCTTGTTGAGTACCAATATGTATTTGATTTCTTGTCTTAATTAAATTTATAATTCATAAATGTTTTACAATACTAATTTAAATTACATTTAATTTAATATGTATGATAATACCAAACTGTATTTTGAATGGCTTATTTTTGAATTTTTGTGTGTTTTTACAACTGAAGATGATAGTATAACATTTGAAACGAGTTTTCAATAAAAACAAAATTATAGAAGTTGCAAATTATTTTTCAATCCCTAATTAGAGTTATATTTTGCCTGGTAAATAAATGTAACTATGTGATAATGTGAAATAAAACAGGCAAAATGTGACTCTATATCAGTCCTTAGTTTGCAAATTTTTATATGAATTAAAAAGATGACTATAAGGTTTTATATATTAACCAAGAAAATATTTATTCTAAATATATATTTTGGTAAGGAAATTCTGAAGATGAAGTAGAGAACCTGGAAACGTTGAAAAATAAATTAGTAAAAATAAGTATGAAAGGATGACGTTTCACATGCTATTTATAAATTGAAATTTTTAATACTTCCTTATGTAATAATATTATTATTATCTTATAATAAATTCTTAAGTTAAGTCTTCACATAACTCTTGTAGAGCTTGAACTATTTTCTACTTACATCTTCTTGACTGCATAGATTTTTTTAGTTAACCGTTATCGAGCACCCCGGAAGCCCGGAGGGGGGGGGAAGGGGCGAGGATTTTGGCCTACTCTCCTTCTGCCCCTCCCTGACGGCGGGCCTTGTAAAAATGGATATTGTTGATTACTTAATGTTAGTAAATAAACATTTATCTATATATACATCGAGCTGCCCCGTCTTCCCCGCCATATGCATTTGTTTACTTTTATACTTATATAATTCTTTTTTAGATATATAAATAATTTCCTTATGGACAAAATTTGATAATATTTATACTGGGCTAAAAGACTTTTTGAGTATATCTAATAGTGTAAAAAATCAAACATCCAGTGACAGCTCTTCACAGGAAAATGTAAGAAGGACGCACATTTATATGTTTCAAAAATTTGTTTCATCTGTTTCCTCTATATGATTATCTCATATTTGTATTTTAAATAGTAATGCTTAAATAGCGATTTTTTTTAAAAGCAGAAATCAGTATTACCGAAAATCTAATGGACTCACTCATAATGATTCATCTTTATTAGCAATTTGTGTAGTGTTCTTTCCTTTTCGAGAAAAGAAAAGATAAGAAGATGACCTTTATTGAAACTGAGGCATAATAACATCTTGAATAATGATCTCTGTAAACGTATTTGCAGTATTTTACATTTTGAAATAACTGGCACGCCGCAAGGACGTCGTACTAGGAGGGATAAAGGAGATAGTCATACCCTCCCCCCTAAATTTGAAAACCAAATAAATTGGAAAATTTGGAGAATCTTCAAACTTCAAAGTTGCGGTAAACAATTATACTCATTAACTAACTAAAATTTACAAGCAATACAAATACATTTTTTATTTTTATTTAGGATTTCTTATCGAATGAAGTTTTCCTTAACCCAATTCTTCCTTAACCTTCTTTCAATTTCTTCCTGTCCATTGCCTCCTCTTCCGTCAATCCATGGCCGGTCATACTTTCATCTACTTTATTTTCCCACTGTATTCGGGCCTTCCTATTTTTCTTTTACCTTCTGCCTCCCATTCCATCATCAATTTCGGTATTCGACTTGAATTCAACCGTTTTAAGCGACCATTCCATCTTAATCTTATTTCTTCGATCATTTCTAAGGTGCTTATTTTTACTTCCATTTTTTTTCTGATTCCGCTGTTCCTTGCATGCTCCGTCCTAGAAACTCTGGCAGACCTCCTCCAGAAATCCATCTCCACTGTCAAAAGTCGTTTTTCCTGTACTGTATTGAGGATCTAAGTCTCAGATCTTTTAATCCGTGCATTATGTATTAACCTCTTCCTCTTGCTAAGGATATTGCCGCTCCAGAGTACTTATACGATAACTTTTTAGTTAAGAAATTGGGATTATAACGATAGCATACTGTGTTTGAATAGATAAAAATTAGTGTTGTCAAGTGTCAAACATTCGTAAGAGGTAAGTGAAAAGTTCAAATTCAAAAGATTTAGGAAAATTATATTATTTCGTGATATAGTTGGGAAATCCAGTCAAAATTGTTTTGTACAATCGGATGTAGCAACGTCCCTGAATTTTTTTCCAAATCTATTAGAATTCACATCTTGCAATAGAACGCATTCTACGTCAGAAGGTCCGTACCTCATTGTCAATGTTTCTTGTTTTTGGTTAGGTTGTTTGTTTAAATAACGCCTTACTCTTAAGAAGCTATTAAATGTAAGGCACAAAGAAGACCTTTAAAGAAATCAAAATCCCTCTCCTCCCCTCACCGAATGGGTTTATCTTTATTCCTCCTAAGGCACCGAAGAGTTGGCAAGCTCCAGCAAGGACAGAACGGCTCCGAGGGCGGCGGATTCCCGACCCGGATGCCCTGACACAGACCACGAATAAGAAGGCCCTCAGGAGGCAGTCACAGACCGGTGGCTACGCATGCCTCCATGCCTGTCATTTCCCCGGTAGCAATGGATCGAGCCGAATGTAATAACCAATCTGTACGGTTTCCGGTGAGTAGCCACTTACCAAAGAGGCACGTACTCGGTCCAAACCGCAACATCCATTCATCTCTCCATCCCCCTCACCTTTCTTATCCGACCTCCTCCTCCCTCCCTCCCTCTTGTCTTCATCAGGTTTTCAGCCTTCGTGCCCTTTTTCGGCCCTATATATTGATCATACCGTCGGTAGATCCTCTATGTTACACAAGATATTTTAAACAACTTTTCAGAAAAAATAGAAAAAAAAAACATAACAATAAATCGTCCCATATTCTACCAAACTCACCAAACCTAAAAATTATTCTTTTGCAGAAAACGCGTTTTCCACATTTTTTGGAAGGAGGACTTTTAAATAGAGAGACATACTGCTAAATATTCGGCTAATGCTGAATGTACCTGCAATGCTGGGAACCATTGACTGTTTAGTTATTAACTGCTATTTGAGAGAATGAGATCAAACCCCTCACCCCCTCCCTCCCAAAAAGAAGAAAGATAAAAACTATTATTATTGGAAGATTCCTAAACAAAGCCTTGAGTCTCTCAAATAGCGCTAAATTAATAACCAGTCAGCGTTTTTGCTATAAGGATCTTCCAAACCAGAGATAGCACATCTCATTTCAACAGCCTAAAATAACAGTAACCAAATAGATATAGTACATCACTTTAAAACAGTACAATATATACTGAATATAGTTTATTTACTTATTTATACAGTAACTACCAACAGGCAAAGTCCAATTATAGGTGGTACAAAAAACATATTTCTCAATACACAATATGAAACAGAAAAATTACTTAAATTAAACAAAAAAGAAGAATAAAAATAATATTAAAAAATAATAATAATAATAAAATACAGAAAGAAAAATAATAAAGCTTACAGAGGTAATTATTCTCATAAGCTGTAATTATTGGAAAAATGAACATACTTTAACTAGTAAATAATATTTATCTATTATAAAAATACCCAAAATCTCAATTCAAAAACAACAACCCGACATCGATTTTGTACGATCACCCTACTCATGGGAAAATAAAAAGACTAGAAAATTACTGAGAAAGTTCAGAAAACTAAAATAGATTTTACAAACAAAATCTTGGCTTATGCAATACATATTTTTAAAATATGAATAATCAATTAATAAATTACATTAAAAAAAGAAGATAAAACAAGATTAAAAAAACAAAAAATCTAATCAAGTCTGAGAGAAGAGGAATAAAAAAAAGGTATATAAATGTTAATCAAAAGCAAAGAAAAATAAAAAAAAATAATGTGAATGGCGTTGAAAGATAATGCAGCCATTTAATTCCATTCAAAATGTAAATTAATCTGTAGAATTTAATAACAAATATCAAGTATTTAATTTTTTTTTTAGTTTCATTTATCTATTATTTATTATTTTATTTTATATTTTTATTCATTTATTTAAAAAAAATATTTTTTTTTTAAAATTAATCTGTTATTTTCAATATTGAACGTTTGTAATCTACCAAGAAAAATAAATTCTAAACTCTCCTCAAAATTGGAGGTTTTACGTTTCAAGATTCATAGAATCCAAAAATTAAATAAAAAAAAATCCTTCCGTCCGCCCGCTGCTTTTCTCCGACACTGCTGGGCCGATTATTTTTAAATTTGGCAGATGCCACAGATCATTCCTGGATGATCCTCGGAACTCGACATCATCGTTTTCTGTCGAAATCGTGACCGATTAGATGACTGCGTTGATGAGCAATCAACTGTTTGTTTAACGAACGACTTTAAACCCTCTGAACCTCGAAACAAACAGATGTATATTTTACTATTTTAATCTTTTATTTTTTTCTTATTATTTAACTTTTATCGTTTTATATAACAGAGTTTGTTATGGGTAATTTAAGTTAAATGTATAGAAATTTTTTTTCTTTAACATAAATACATATCATAGGTTTCAAAATGAGTAAAAACATAATTGAACTTTAATTATTCGTTAGAACCTGTTGTATTGTAATTTCTTTAGTTGAATTAATTAATTAGTTGAATATTTAAATCTACAAATAAATTCAATACATAAGACAATTTTATAAACACTCCATATAAATGGCAATGTGATAAAATGATGATCTGCACAATTTTCGAAGGCAATGACAACACAGCCATCATCAGGTTGGCCAAAATTGAATGAGAGCGGAAGTAAACAAAGTGGTGATACTATAAATAGCCATTGTCAGATTGGCCACCACATAACTGCTCACAATTATCTGCCAAGAGGCGACCGCACCACCACAGCCTTCCTAATCGCTAGCGGTCACAGCGAAATACCGTCACAATTTCACATATAAGCATAAATTTTATATATGATTTAATATATATTAATTATGCAATGAACAACATTAATGTTGTTGGGTTGTAACTAGTTAAGTAAATAGATTTGTAACCCGTTAGTATTTTCTTTTTTATTATTTTCAATAAACTTTGTAATACGAGTAGACCAAGAAAAAAATAAAATATATATACCCCCTCAAAAGATGTTTTACATCTCAACATAGGTAAAATTAAAAAAAAAAAAAAAAATAGTCTCAGTTCACCCCAGGTTGATCCTCGAAACTCGGCATGACCATCCACCGTTTAAAAATAGCGGTAGATTAGAAGTTATATAAAAAAAAATTATTAACCATTGTGCTATAATTTGCAGCGTTTTGTAGGTTGTTGGTTGGTTGGTCGTTTTATTTCATGGCACAAAATATCGTTGTGCCAAGTATATTTATTAGAAAAAATTAACCAAAATAATTAACATCTAATGAAAAAAAGTTATATAAAATAGAAAAAATAAATAATTAAACATAAAGTAAATTTTATTAAAAATAAAATGAATAATAAAAATAAATAATAAAATAAAATGAATTTTGGTTTTTGTAATGACCGTACATTTAGTTATGGGATCTTGTTTTGGGATATTTTTCAGGCCTAATGATCCCTGAATCGGGGAAACTTTGGCTGGACTCAAGGCGTTGCTTACAAATCTTCGAGTAATTTATTAGGTCTAATATATTATTTATATATACATATATATATATATATATATATATATATATATATATATATATATATATATATATATATATATATATATATAAAATATCCAATAATATTATGTACTATAATATCTTATTAATATAGTTAATTAATTTTTCTATTACAGCATTTAGGAAGTCTAATAATTATTTATTAACAATTAGCTATGGTTACATTCCATACATTTTTATTCTTCTATTCTTACATATATTTTATTTATCTAACTGTATCCAGGTTTCGGGGTTGTTTTCCCATCAGGATTATGTATAAAGGAATACTGTATATGTCCTAAAGTTACCAAAGGATAATTAGCTCATACTTGTTAGAACAGTTATGCATCCGAAACGTGGATACAGTTAGATAAATAAAACATCTGTAAAAAAAAAAAAAAAAAAATAAGCAGTTGGGTAAGCACTTGGTAAGGACCGTACTGTTTCTAAGCCAACGGTTGTGCAAGGAGGTGATTTGGCTGCGATCACGCTCAACCCCCAGGTTTTTCCTCCAATTAAGTGGACCCACTTTTTAGAGGCTGGGTGAGCCCCAGGAGGGTCTCTCGATCCCACAGGAGCCATCCACAGGTGATAACAGTATAAATAATTATCTGCCACAGCCGGTCTCGAACCCGTAACCGGGAGTATAGTAACACAGTGAAAATATATGTAAGAAAAGAAGAATAAAAATGTATGGAATGTCACCATTGCTAAGTGTTAATAAATAGTTAATTAATTAATATTAAAATAATTTCTTATCAGTAATCATAAGTGCTATTATAGTTATTGCCTAAATAAAAAACCACATCACTCCATTAAGCAACTGAATGAATATTTTTTAAAAAGCAAAGTCAATAAAATTGTACAGCCAAAAAGACTCACTTAAAAACTGGAAAATTTTCAATCACGAAATTTTGACAACAAAAGTACCTAGGTAAGTATTTAACAAAACTACATGCTGCCATGTAGATAATTAGCACAAGTCAAGTCGACCAGCACATAAATACTGTTTACCAACGTCTTCATAATACCCTCCACGGACATACCAGCAGACTAATTCAGAAAATGGCCGCGATTGGAATGCCCATAATTACGTGGAGGGGTCCAAAAAAATCGGAAGAAGCCGTGTCTGCGACACAACCGCATGGTTTCAAAGGCGCAGAATTACATGGAGTTCAAGTTATAAAAATACCATAGAAGGGTAATAAAATAAAATAGCAATCATCTGAATGAAGATCCAGGTAGGTTTACTGAGAGCGGTGACGTCATCGACCCAACACTAAAAAGTGGTCTACTTCGCTTAATCAATCAATTAACTTAATCAATTGGTCAACTTACTCGCTTAATGTACTTCCACCTTATGTCCAAATCCGAAAATTCTTTTTACAATTTCTAATGGCACATTTCCTCTGTTAAATGATACCAATTCTTGCTTTCTAGCATTTATAGAAGCAGAGCTATGAGCGTTAAAAGATAAAAGCGTCTTAACATTTTTTTTGTCCTAACACCCCAGACGGACAAACATAATTCTACGTTAAAATGTGCTGGATGAGAGATCTCTTTCCATGACTAATGGTAAATTAATCAAGTCCCTGGAAGATGTGCTGTTCTTCTCAAGTCATTACTTTCCATCTGGAGAGACATTATGCTGATTGCCACTAATATTTTGTGACAGGTGTAAATTATGAAGTAAAAAAATATATATAACAATGATAAATTTTTGGACTATTATAAAGTGTTATGCATAATAATAATATTTACATTTACAAAAAAAAAAAAAATTGATTACACTAGCGAAGAATTTTTTAATGGAATTAGAATTAAGTTAAATTAAATTAGCCAACCATAAAATTTTTAACATTAATTTTTAATAAACTATTTCAGACATTGGCGCTAAAAAATAATAGACTGGAAAAAAATAATACCAGAAGTGTTTTATTTAGCAAGTTAATGAATTTTCTCGTATTTATGGAACAATTAAATTAAAAAAAAAAAAAAAAAAAATTGAAACTCAAGGTCTCTTCGACCTGACTGTAAAACAGACTATTAACACGGTAAAATTAATTTAACACGTACTCAAAGTAGAGGTAAATTAATTTTCTATTTGCGATTTTATTTTCTGTCTCTTGGTTCCTCACTTTAAATATTACACATTTTATTAATATATTTAAATAGCTTTTATTCGAATAAATTTATATACATTCACACACTCTTATATGACACGTAAATGAATAAATGTTCTAGATTGACTAGTAATTCAGCGACCTTAGATGATGAGAACGAAAACAAGTTCCGCTGGCGTCCTTCAAATATTTTATTAGTCAACAACGGAATGATCTCTATGAAGAAATGCAAACAAAAGCAGGTGTGCCTTTAATAACATCTCATTGTGTGCCTGTGATTACCTGAGCTATGGATTAGGATAACTATTATAAATTAAAAAAAAAAAAAACTCCACACAAACAAATGATGTGGAGGGAGAATATTCGGTTCCTAAGGGGCTGGGCAGGGCCAATTTAAAACATTTAAATTAAAGACAGGGTGGATTCGAATGATATAAAAGGTGGCCTTTATTACTCCATTTTGAGGTTTAATCTTAGGAAAAAAAAAATGATAAACCCGCAGCACTACGACCAATGAGCGTCAAGTACCCGCATATGTACATTAATTCATGTAATAACTTTAATTTACAATAAACATGTTTAATTAATATTTTAAAATTAAGACCCCTTTTATCGGTGTTTCGCGTATATCTGAAACTTTGCGTCCTAGCGATTCGGTCTCTAAATACAAATTTAACGCTGACAAAATGTGCCATTAGTTTGACTTTATAATTTTTTTCGCTATCTAGCATTGTTTCCGAGTTCTGGGCTAGAAATTCGCCAAAAAAAGTTTTGTCGCAGGGATTTTCGCTTTATTTGACTCATTAACTCTTCAACTCTTGGTCCTACTAAAAAGCCAAGAGAAAGAAGTTGTAGAGCATTAAATTTTCTTTAAGAATAAATAGTAGTTCACAGTCTTATCTTTGACCGTTATAAAGTTAGAGCAATTTCAAATTTACATGTAAATTTCGAAATTTTGCAATTTCTGCCTCCCCTACCCTCTCCATCTTCCAAACTTTATTAAATAAAATATTGGAATCTTTCTTATGGGAAATTTCATGTACTTTAATCTTTATTTATAGTATTTAAAGTACCTTTTGCTAAAGATAGTTCCCTAGATATCTGAGAAAAAACCAAAACCTTCAATCTGCACCCCCATACCCATCAAATCCCACGCCCAACCCCCACCAATGGGGACTATTAGTATCTTAAACTGATCACTCCACTGAGCAACTTTACCAAAATCTAGAACTTTATGATTTTTTTTTCTAATCACCGATTTTTGCATTTCGCTTCCTGGACTAAGTTATATAATACATATAACTTCTTCATGTGCCTCTTATATTTATATTACATACTATTTATACACATAAATATGAACATATTCGCCTAATGGTAGAATTAGAGCAGAGGAATAACGAAAAATACGAAAGTTATGTTTGTCTGCAAAATTTTGGAATTTACACATAAAATTAAAATCGATCTTACTTTTGAACGGTTAAAGATAAAGTTGTAAACTACCGTATATTCTTAAAAGAAATTTAATACTCTGCAACTTCTTTTCCATTGTTTTTTTTTGCAGGACGAAGGACTGAGGAAGTAATCTAGTCAAATAAGGTAAAATACCCGAGGTACCATTTTTTGTCGAATTTCGATCACGGGTTACTCGAAAACTATGCAAGATAACGAAAAAAATTAATAAAGTCAGTCTTATGGCACATTTTGTCAGCTTTAATTTTGTATGGATTGGTCTATTCGTTAGGACGCAAAGTTTTCCGAAGTATACCTCACTAAATGCACCTCGACCCTCCGCCCGCCTCCCATCGGCGGGGACTTTCAAGAAGTTGTACAGAGCACTCCATTGAAGAAAGACTGTACCAACATCCAGAAATTTATGACTTATATTTTCTAATCGGCAAATTTTAGCTTTTGTTGCCTGAATTATGAGTTATTTACTGGTATTTTAGAGCCTTAAGGCTTTTTTTTTTCTTTCTTAGTCTTCCAATAATATCTTAAGCAAGACCAATTTTTTTTTTTTTTTAAAGGTGGCTCCCCCAATTTATTTTGATAAAACAAAAGTAATTTCGCAGATTGAACTGATTTTCTAAACTGAAGCTCCTGGAATTGAGAAACAGCCGAGGCGTAACCCCCCAGCCTCTTATTCTGTAATGTTAAGGTTGTGATGCAAAACGCCTTTCCAACTGAAATGGGGAAAACTGCGAAATAGCTTCGCCCGGGGGATCACCTTGAGAACAGATCGGATGGGTGAAATTATCTCAGTTTCACAACCTTAATTGCAAATTGTGGAGTGAAATTCATATCGTATGATAGGGACCAGCGCTATTATCTACATCTTTTACACCTCTAGCGCAATCTTTGAATGCCGTATCTTGCTGGTGTTTGAACCATATGAACTCGCTATCCATCACCACAATTACTATTAACCATGTATATTGAAACTCACGTTTGTTACCAACACAATCCAAAAAAAAAATTTATAAATTAAATGAACATGAAGCTCCAAACTCAGACAAAAATTTTATTGTTGGAAGATCCCAAATTAATAACTATACTTTTGATTATGTTGTGCTCTACATTTTTCGTCAATACAACACATCACCTATGTTGCGAGAAAATTAGTTAAAAAAATTCAAGAAAGTTGGTATAAACGAGTCTTTAGAGCTGCAAAAGTGTATTAAGGAAAAGAGACTCATCATTGTTTTTTTTCTAGTATAGCTTTGTCCGTTATACTACTTCATATAGAAATTTCAATTTTGAAAATATTGTCCTTTTTTTATACGAATATTCAAAGATGACTAAAGCCATTTTCTACAACAAAGGGATTGAGTAATATGAAACTGATAGTTTATATCTCTACATGATATGAACAAACGACAAAAATTTGGTGACTAAGATTCCATGTTTCTGATTTTGGTAATTTTTAATAAATATTATTATAAATATTATAATTTATTATTTTTTTGTTAGTGGGAAAATATAACAATAATCCTACTCAACCAAAAATATGATACAATATTACGAAATAGAAATAATAGTATTAGCTAATTAAATATTTATGTTACATTATTATTTAAAATAAAAAATATGATTTTTTTAAAAATTTAATAGTAATAAAAAAGACTGGTCCAGTTATGATAGTAGCTTACTAGTAACTAGGCTCTGATTCCTTTCTAGGTCAATCACGCCGCATGTTTTTTTATTTTTTTTTTTGAGAAAATGGTTGGTTTATTTAATGTTTTTTTTCATGTGATCCATAAAAGTTTCAAAATATTTATATATAAAGACGTTGGTCGTGGGAGAGAGGCGATGGGTGTGCGGTCAATGAAGAAAAGCACACTAATAAGTGTAAATAGCTGCCTATCTTTACACAACAAACTGATGAAAGCCTACAACATAGGCCGAAGCGTTAGCACACATAAAAAATAAGTTCAACTTATCGGTGGTTTTCTTCGTTGACCGCACTCCCCCCCTTCTTCCTCCCTCCCCCCCTCCCCGACCAAATTCTTAAAATTACATCTTCGTTCAACTATACCACACCAATACAAGATATTTATAAATTAACTATCTCATTGAGATCTGCTGGTGCTGCTAGCCAACGCCCGCCCTTGAAAGTTGAACCATTTGGCGACGCGCTGACCAATAGAGATGTGCTTCCTCAAACTCTGGGCTCTTATTCCTTGGGGAGTGATCCAAAGCTAAGCAGTCTTTCAGATGTTCAGCATCCATTGTACCGCAAAAACATAGTGGACACTCGGAGGATGTCAGAACTTTGATACGGTGGAGTGGGCTAGCGAGGTAGTCATGCCCTGTTTTCAGACGGAAGGCGGCTACGCTGATTGCTCGTGGGAGGCTTGTGTTGATGGGACCCTCAATGACCAATGTCTCCCTTTTTTTACCAGCAACCGCTTCGAAGAGACGCTGTTCGTTCCATCTGCCGACTGCTGCGCTAATTAGTATCTTGGATGTTTGCAGAGACATCTAATTCATTGAGATCTACATAGGTATATTAGTCAACGATAAAAAATATATGAAAATAATCTTTATTTATCCTGCGACCGTTAGGGCAGCTAATTCGACATTAAGGAGGACCATATTCCGGGAGGCGGTCAAGAATACCACCGAAAAATAGTAGAAACTGCGTTATTGAGTTATTTATTCCTTTTCCTCCCCTAAGGGAAGCAGATCCTATCCTTATCCCTATTTTACAATCCCTATCCACGAAGGTAAGAAGATATAAAAAGTGCTCGACTTAAATGGCGCATCTGAATTCCTTTGTGGAATAATTGGCGCATGGTATGCAAGAGGTTGGCCACCCCTGAGTTAAACAGTTTGTGAGACAACACAAGTATAGAAATAAGCTTCTAGGGCGATTTGAAGATGACGTCATATTGCCTTATTGCTAAATACCGGGCTACATATTTTTCTAGTGGGGCTTGGCATCATGAAGATCTCTAAAGTTTTTTTTTTTTGAGTTAACATGCCGACTCACGGTCTAATATATGCAGGGAGCAAGGATGTACATACTTCGGTGATGGGGGAAAAGCCCGTTCAACTCGGCGTAGTATTGTGAAATGTAGGAATCTCTGGGGATCCCGAAGGTAAGTTGAAAGCAATAATTCATTCATGTCTTCAGCAAAGCTTCTGGTTCACAAAACTATTCATAGTAAACCACAGAACTATTTTCAAAGTGGGGAAATATAAAAGTAAGGAGATGAGTTGGCGGTAGTAAGGAAACGTTTTTTGTATGGAAATTAAAACCTAACACATTTTATTTATTTTTTCTAAAAGAGTTTTTTTGATCCATGATTATACCACGACAAAGAAAAGCCTAAATTTTCAATTTCACCTCAAGCGAAAGCATTTTTCCTTATTTTTCCTTATGCTGGTTTAAATCCTCAAAACCAATTTTCGAACAGTTCCGATGCCAAGTTTCGGCCAAGTGTTGTTTTCAAAAACAACACCGAAACTAAAAGTAATCTCGCAAGATTGAGACCGATTACTGATACTGGGATGTTCCATTTTCTCAGGTGTTATTACCAAGTGCAGTCTTTGTTGGGAGAGGAGACAAATCCGCTAGTATGCAGGGATGGTTCCAGAGGCTGTCTTTTGGGGAGAAAATTATCATGGTGACTACAGAATTTGGAATATTCGTTGAGCCGGGATTACGCCATAAATTTTATAGGTATTTTTTAATGTTATTGGGGTGATCATTTAGTAAAAAAAATGTCTCTCTGTGAGGCTCAGTACTTGTTTGGCATTATTTCGATCAACGTGACGTTGGGATATGAAATTCAGGTAATTCTGCAACATTACTGGAAAAGAAAATTTTCAGCCGCCGAAATCACGCGTTTGTTACAGGAAGTTAAAGAGGAACCTAATCTTAATGAGCGAGCTGTGAGGAGGTGGTTCGCTAAATATGAAAGTGGCGATACAAACTTGGATTGGCCGGGCTAAGGCCGATGTGTAGAGGAAAGCGAGGCTCTACGACACGCTATTGAAGATGATCCCACAAAAAAGTACTCGGCAGCTATCCTCCGAACTTGGTTTGTCACAGTCAAGCGTGAATCGTCACTTACACTAATTAGGTAAAGAGAAGAGAGCATGTAGAGGTGAGCATGAGCTCACTGCAGCAGCAAGCCGAACGTCGTCTAGAAATATGCCGCCAAAAACTTACTGAAATGGATGCCATTGAACTTCTACTGTACCCATCCTATAATTCTGATCTTGAGCCTTTGATATTTTATATCTTCCGAGCAATAGCAACCTAGCAATTTTCGACCGTTACTCATGAGTACTAATAGATATATTAAACTCTGCCATATATTTTTTGGTTTATTTTAGGGGGGAAATTTCTCCTGCAGGGGTATTTACCAAAATAAAATCACAAAATGGTGATTTCTCATTTTTCGAAAAACTCTATCTAAAGAACTATTAAACGTACAGAGGTGCATTACTTCATTAGGACATAAATTTTTGCAAATTTATTATACTTTACAAAAGTACTTAGCTCTTAATGTGTGGTAAATATTTCACATGATTATAAACACTTAATAAAGAATGAACGAAACTTTAAGGTTTTTTTTTGCATAAAATGAACTACTTGAGGTGACACAGTCGGAAATTTGTATTTTTAGCTTTGGTTTGGTTGATAAAAAACTCGAAAAATATATCAACAAATCAGAACTATCATACGTTTTGCGTTTATTTGGTCTTTTTTTATTTTTTTTCTGGACTACAAGTGAAAATGGTTCCATTAAGGTAAGGATATATATATATATATATATATATATATATATACACACACAAAATTTTAAAATTTATAATTATTAATTAAAATTAATTAATTTATAATTATTGCTTAATTTCTTTTCCTAATTTCAATATTTTGAAGAGTGGGGTTGCTCAGTGATAAGACATATACACCCTGTGGGGTCGATCCAGCCTTTATAAAGTAGGTACCTTTAATTGGAGAAAAACCTGTCGGGTTTTCTATCACGTTTTTTATTTATTTATCATTATAGCTCATATTTTTTCCCATTGACTGCACTATTTAAAATTGAAAATTGATCTCTAAAAAGATTGCTTTTTCCCTGACAAAAGTTTTTTTTTCTGGGGGTGGGATAATTTGGAACATCCCAGATGCCTCACGATGTATTTAATTTAACATAAGTCTGAAATTTATTTCAATGAATAAAAATGAGCTTGAAATTAATATTCTTTTAGCAATCACTGAATAAATTGGACTTCGATAATATCGAAGTACATATATCATTTGATGAATATTAAACTAATTAAAATATTAAACTAATTAAAATATTAAACACTGAATTAGAAAAGCGACTTAGAGCTCACTATTATTAAGTGTGACAACTTTCAAGGGAAAATAAACGACATGACTATTCGAAAATAATTGAATAAATCAGAATTCTAATTCTAACATTGATGGATGGAATATGCACTAAGGTGTGGTACATGATCAACCTTGACGTCACAGGAAATAAAACCCAGTTAGGAGGAAGATTTCCGGAAGGTCTTCAGATAGGAAAAGACCAGGAGGAAGGTATATTTATGTGTATTCTGATAAACCTATGTCATTTAATTAACCAAGAAATAAGGAAACTTTGGACTCATAGAGGAAATTGAAGTCCGGTCAATTCATTTCGTTCAATATTAAATGATGATCACCGATTTAGACAATATTTTCGAAGTTATATAAAAATGTATTTCGTAAAAATATAATAATTAGTAATAATCCGCAATCATGCAGATATTATTAAACTTCTTAAAAAACAAAAGTGTAAAATAAATTTAATTTATTGTTTCGTACAACTAAACATGATTATCTATTATCAATTTAAATCTTGAAATTTCTTGTATATTCAGAAAAAACAAATAGTGCTTAATAAACTAAAATTAAATTCATTATTATTTATCTTGTTGTCTTAACATCTTTTTTACTTTTTTCTTCTTATAATTAATAAAACAAATTTTATTTAGATAAAATTATTGATAGCAACCTAACAGGCAAGTTTTCTCTTACTACTCTTCTTCATAATATATATATATATATATATATATATATATATATATATATATATATATATATATATATATATATGTATGTATTTAAAAATAAAAAATAAATGATTATTATTAATGTTTCTTTATCTTCTATTGTGGTACATTTTAAGCACCACAATCATGCTTGATGATGATGAAAAAGCAATAATTATAATTTATATTTTATAAAAACATGACCAAATAGTTTGGCTTAAATTGAATATAGTTTCAAATTACTGAATAATTGCCGATGGCTACAAGGCATTATTAATGGCTGACTATTGTAAATATTTTTTTTGTTGAGATCTTTGATAATATTTATTTATAGTAAAAACAAAACAAAAAACAATATATATATATATATATATATATATATATATATATGTGTATGGGGGTCGGGGTGGCCGAGCGGGTTATCGCGCTTGCAAAAGTGCACCTACTCACAAACCCAAAGGTTGTGAGTTCGAATCCCGGCACCGGCACTACTTTAATTTAATTAAATTAATGATTCAAGAAATCTATCACACCTCCCCCCTGGTTCGTGGGGCCGGCAGCCTACTGGAGGCTACTCACACAGACCGGGCGTAGGAGTGATGACCCTACCCGGTGTACCGGTGTACCTTAATTGTGAATCGCGTTGTGGTTTTCCAGGACATAAAATAGCCGCTCGGAGGTTCGGTCCATGGACGGTCTGTCTCGGGGAAAGAAATATAGATCCTCGTGCGCCTGCTGAGTCCGATCAGCCATAATCCGTGGATCTAGACCGATTTGTCACTGTCCTTGAACCCGAGTGAGTCGGTGGGAAGGACATTGCCGAATTGGCCCCGAAGGGACCGGTTATGGAGCAATGGGCAGCCTGCCGCTGCATCATGGAAACTGCATCGCAGCAACGTGAGGTTGGGTGACCCCCTCCAGGCTGTCTGTGCTCCCGCAAGCAATAAATGTCTGTAAGAACACCACATCGCGCGGCCAAAGATCTACAAGGTCTATAGAGCCAACTATATATAAATCCAAGTAGATTTCGCGGTTCACCAGTTGGAAACCTATGTTTGAGCAATCATTTGGTCAGTTTTTATATAATTTGGGACAATTTGGTTTTTATTGGGCAAATAAAACTTTTTAAGGAGTAAAATTCCTCCTACACTTCCTCTGAGCAGCTGATTTAATATTTCTATTAAAAAAGTATTCTACGAATATAATTTCCAACAAAACTCGTTTTATTTTAGTTTAAGGTATAATAAATCAGCAGTATAAAATATCTGAAAGACAATTAAAAAAAATGAATAAATAGAAGAGTCAATATAATGCAGTATTACATTAAGTAGGTTAGGAGAGAAATAAGTGTAAAATATGAAAAGGAATTTTGAAATTGAAATAGATTTAAAATTCAATATTCAGGCTAATTAAAAAAAAAAAATCAGACAACGGTAATAATTGAAAGCTATTAAGTAGGAACCATAAATATTACTGTCAACATAAACTACGAGGATAACATAAATCACTACCGATAAATCAGCTGCTTATTTCTCTGTTTTTCCCACTTTTTAATCTTCTCAACAGAAGCCTAAGATTTTATGTTCGCACACTAAACTGCTCGACGTTAGCACTTATCTTTTTCGTTTATACAGTTATATCTGGTTTAGATACATTGATTAATAATATTGTAATAACATATGATCAATAATATTATATGATAAATTAAAAAATAATTTATCAGGTTCATAAGTTGATAGGGCTCTCTCTACGTACGATAACATTAATTTTCTCCTGAATCCGATCCTTACAATCCAAAATCTTTCGAAGACTCCTTAATTCTTCTTATTAGGTCACAAATAAAATTATCTAATTAATAAAGTTCTTAATATTCCCTATATTGCAGATTACGATCGAAATATATATATATATATATATATATATATATATATATATATATATATATATATATATATATATATATATTGTTTTTTGTTTTGTTTTTACTATAAATAAATATTATCAAATCATTTATTTTTTATTTTTAAATATATATATATATATATATATATATATATATATATATATATATATATATATATATATATATATATATATATATATATATATACTTTTATTTATATATATATTCGGAAGAAGAACAGGCAAACTTGCCTGTTAGGTTGCTGTCAATAATTTTAACTAAATAAAATTTGTTTTTATTAATTATAAGAAGAGGAAAGTAAAAAAGAGGTTAATACAACAAAATAAATAATATTGAATTTAATCTTTCGAAGACTCCTTAATTCTTCTTATTAGGTCACAAATAAAATTATCTAATTAATAAAGTTCTTAATATTTCATATATTGCAGATTAGGATCGAAATATATAAATATATATATATATATATATATATATATATATATATATATATATATATAAGTCCTTTAATTACAAACTCCATACCCATACAAATCCACTTGTTCGTAAACTGTCATCCCAATCTATTTCGGATAATTCCTGAGGTGCCTGAAAAGAAGACGGTCACGAGACCTTCTACCGTAGAATCGTCATTGTTGTTAAAACAAAGGGTAGTTTCAAGCTATTGCCACGTAGTAATAGTTTGCATAGTACATTTACTAATTATAGCTTTGTTACAGTTGTTAATAAGTTTATTATTTCTATAATACATAATGTGTGCAATGAGCTTAGCTTCAAATATCTTTTCTTTGAGCATTGCCCAGTCTGAAATTGAACATTATTAAAATCAAAAAATCTTTAAAATATTAAAATTTGAAACCCGAGATAATGTAGTATTAAACTTTTTTTGGATCATTTTCTTTCAGCGATATTGATGCTGATATCATTCGGATGAAGCAAACAATACGGAATTATTTTGCTCCGAAAGCATCCGTTGAGATATATTTCTTAGAGAAAAAATGTCAGATTTTCAGTTTCAACATTTACCGTAATAAATTATTGTTAGTTTAGTTATTATAAGTGATAATACTGGGCAAACATAATGATTTCCTTTCAACTGTGATGAGAGAGTAACTTTATAAAGACTGTCTTGATAAAGATAATAATTATTAAAAATAAATTATTATTAATGTTTTAATAATACTATTTTTATGCTAGTTAGCTGACCAAAAAGTATCAATTTTGCTTCTGTATAAATAATTCAAAACATTATATAAGTAAAAAATACTAATGTGTACTTTAAAAAAATCATTAAAATATTTTGAGTTAATTTTTAATTTTAAATTAAACTTATTGCTTGGTAAAAAAAGTTTTATGTTTTCGTTTTGTATTTTTTCTCAAAAATATGTCTTTATTATTCATACACTCCAAAGAAGCTTACGCTGTTTTTTTTAAAGAAAAAACTCAGAATTTGATTCATGATTCATGGATAAATGAACAAAAAAAGATTAATTGTTATCTAATAAAACAAAAAAGATAAGTAGTATAGGCTAAGGAAATGTCTAATTATATTATATTAGTGAGTTGAGAGACATTAATTAGGCAAACTTCAAACGTGTCTACTCTAAAATTCCACTATTTCCTATTGTGGCATTCTTCTTTCGAATTAACGATATAGTATTTTGTTTTTAAAATTAGTTAGTATTTTAATTTTAAAATATCTCACACCATGTTTTTTGTTGAACTCCTTAACTTTCTACTATTTATTACTCCTGGAACCGTTTAGGGATGGTTAGAGGCAGTAATAGCTCAATCTGAAAAGGCTGAAGTATGTAAATTGTGGGTGAAGATTGAAGATTAAAGTGTGTCTCCAGTTGTCTATTGTACTCTGGAGCGGACCGAGGAGGAATGGTCGCTCTTCCGTACCATAGCCGATCTACAGGATGAGAAGGAATGGCTCTAATATTGAGAATATGCCCTTTTTTTTTTTTAATGGGTTGATTTGAAAAGTAAAATGTTTATGACAAATGGCATTGACGGCCGATAGATGCATTTGATTGAGTTAATATTATTTATTCAATTGCCTATTATTGTTGGACTTACTGTCCATTATTGTTTAGCATGATCTCACTAACAAAAGGAGGGTCGTACAGAGCTAAATAGCACAAATTAGACTCTTCCAGGTCAATTTGAGCTTGAACTATAAGACAATGCATTTATGATTGTTTAAATATTTTCAAGTGGCTTTAAATCTAGCAATAGTATACTTTATTGTTATCATCAAAAAGAGGAAATACTAGTCTTTCCAAAGGTAACAAAACATTTGAATTTTGTAAAAGTATGAAAGAATAATAATGGTTTAAATTTGACCAAGAAAAATGAGCAAAAAAATTCATTCTCTCCAGAAAGTGAGAAAAATTTCAATTTTACGTTTTTGATGGAGATTTGAATATCAGTTTTTTTTTTTTTTGGAGTGCAGAATCTAAATATTAACTTAGTTTTCTATTTTAAAATTTTTACAATAATTTCATCTATTTTTCTTTTTAAATGTAATAGCAATTTTGGTGTTACTTTTATTTTTTGTAAATATTGTTTACTTTACTGATCTCTATTTTTTTTTTAATTTTAAATTGGATAATGTACATTTGTAAGGAAAATGAGATAATGATATACATATGTATATAGTATTTCTTAAAATTCTCTTCATAAAGTGTGTGGTGTGCAAATTCCCTAAATTTTTTTAATTGATTTAACATAGATTGCCATCCTAAATTAACAGTAGCTCATTTTTGCCATATATATATATATATATATATATATATATATATATATAATCGTAATAAGTTTATCATATTATAATGATTTATTTCCTTTTGATTTATAGTAGCTGTTAATGAAGAGTAGTGAAGAAATACAGTAGTCTGAAGATAATGTAAATGAATCTCTAAATGCTGGCAAATAAAAAAAATCTGATGTGGACACCACATGACTTCCCAGGCCTATTCAATTATAAACCATTGGCTCAAAAAATGATTCTGAATTTGGTTACTAGTTTCCGAAGAAAGTTCTCAAAAACGACACTCGGCGTCGCGACGTTTTTCTGACTTATGTCTCGAGTCGTATTTCTGCATGTGTTGGATTTTTTTTTTCTAAAATTGATAGAGAACCATTAAAAAAAAACATAAAAAAAAATGTAAACATCTTCCGGTAAAGTACCACTTCCTGTAAGCCGATTTTAACCAAAATCTAGTATGCTTTTTGTGTTGACATAAAAGTCTTTTATATCAAATTTGAGAAGTTTTAGTCTATTAGGACCTTCAAATAAAGTACAACTTCCGGTTAACCAATTTTAGCAAAACTCTAGTATGTTATTTATATTGACATAACAGTCTTATATACTAAATTTGAGAATTTTTTGTATTTAATATAATTTTTTATGTCTTTAATTGGTAACATTGAAGTTAAGTGTCACTTCCGGTTTGCCAATTTTTACCAAAATCTATTATATTTGAATTAATAAATAAGTCTTATAAGCCAAATTTGATAAGTTTTTCGTTATATTTTAATATAATTTTAGATGAAAATCCATTATGACCTTTAAGTAAAGTACCACTTCCGGTGACATGCAGTGACCAAAAACGGAGGTGCTCAACTAGATAATATATTTACTGCGTACAAGGAAGTAAAAAGTGTGCAAATATGTTTTGTTCCCTTGAGAACAATTCATCAATTTTTTTTTTTAAGTAGAGGAAAAGCGAAAATCGAATTTTTAATTTCATTTTAATGCCCTCTTGAAATGACATAAATCAATGTTGTTGTGTACATTGAAGTAGGGTGTTATTATGTGGTGAGTGTTGACCATGACACCCCTTTAAGTGGTAATTAGACTCGACCACTTAACCGAAGCCGCCATAGGCCTGAGTCGGGTTGGATCGGGCGTTTATCGCAGCTAATAAGCGAAACTATTATCACCTGGTTTTTTATTATTATTGTCACATGGATAGATAAGTGTATATGCAATAAGAAAAATATATAAATATTTACATAAGTATGAATTTTTTTTTTTATAAATGCAATAAAATGGACTAATTATAATTGTTTTGCTGTATACTATAATTATTTTCTAACAGTGAACATAATAATATAGCATTTCCAAGTCAATTGCAACCTTTTCCAAATCAGTTGCCACCTTTTCCATTTCAATCGTCACCCAACCGGACATGAATTAATTCAATATTATTTATTTTATTATTGAAAAATAATTATTTTAATTACAATAATGACTTTTGAAATAATTATCGATACTCTACTGTATTAACTTTGTGAAATTCGGATTACTGTATTATGTGCATATTGCCTTTAATGTGTCATATTTAATATTTTATAATTCGCTATTTTAAAAAAAATGTATATAAAAAAAAGAAAAAAAAGTGTTTATTTGCACAAAGACGTTATATAAATAAATATGAATAGCATGAAATGAGCAAAATATTTTATAAATATAATGTAGCCAGTAGATTACTACAACACAGTTGAAAATTTATTTGAGTGATAAACCGTCTCTATTTGGGTTAGTCTTTTTTAGCCTGTTGATGTGAGAGGTGCAGTCTATGGTCTGCATTCATGTGATATATTGTTTTTCTGTCATGATGAGTAAATACAAGGGTGTCGTGACCTTGTATGATTGATATGATGTGCCCAGGTTTCAAAATATACTCACTTTTACAATAGTACGATTGCATAAGATGGTTAATTAATTCGGATCACGAACAAATTAAGCTGCAAGGAAGTGATCTAAATAACAAAGAACCTTAGCTATTGCGTTTAATAAGAAAAAAAAAAGCATTTGAATTTCTCTTAGTTATTCCACTTCCCATCCAGGACTCAGTCGACAATTTTGCACTAACTGTCTCGATCCGCCAACTCACCACCGTCGGAGATTTGAAACCTACCAGATTTTCCATCACATTTATTTAAGTCGTAGTGAGAATTTGAGAATCCAAATTGGGATTCGTCACTTCTCCGTGAAATTCGCTTTCTTATGATACCTCATTTGTCAAAATCTATCGCTTCTGGGAGCCGGAAAAGATACCTAGTATATACGAGTATAGAGAGGATTGTAATGATGGATATCTAATGATCTAAAAGCCATTGTTAAAAGTGCAAATGCACTGATGCATTGCGAAAATTCTCGTAAACAAATTATCTCATTTACAATCGTGATAATACTTAAGTCGATAGCGAACAGTGCATTTTATAGCGAAGATGACCATACTGCGTTGTGGAACCTGTGTTTCCGCAGTACACTATTCTTAACATCTATTCTTTTAAAAATCTTATTTTAAAAATATTTAGAAATATTTTAATATAGTAGAAAGAGACTTGATTCTGGTACGCAATAAACAGAACACTTTACAATGTATTTTATAATAGAACTAGAGATAATATGTAAAGAAAAACTATATCTAATAATTATTAACTATAAATGAACAAAGCAAATAAATAAAAAATGGCTCGTGAAATGCCCATTCGTTATAATTGTGTTTATTATTGATGAAGGAATTAATTCCTGTTATATAACAAAACAAAAAGCAAGGAATTCATCCCAATTAGTTCAAAAATGATAGGTATAATCTCGAATTATTTAATGAAAACCTCCAATTTTCATAGTTTTTAAGTTTTATGATTTTGATATCCCTATTATTTAGAATGACAATAGAAATTTTAACTAAATTCGATTCTCAAAACGAAGTTTTTATGCAATCGTTGTTACAAAACCTTGATTTGAATTATGCATTAAATAATTTCTGAGAAGCAATGTAACCTTAAGTGGTATCGTATTTTATAACGTTTTTTAAAGGTTTTTTTTGCAAGCTATCTGACGCTGAGAAATAAAAAATGTTCTGATAATAATAAAATAAAGATAAGAAATAAATAAAATGAAAAATATTACTTACAAAAAAGGTTTATACTATGGTTTATCATTATAAATCTTTGTGACAGAAAAATAAAAAAAAAATCACTCCCCCTCCCGCTTCAAGATACGCAGAATCCATCGTCGGCGGATTTATCCCGAGAACGGCCGATTTTTTTTTTTAATTTGGCACCGAAGTCACAGGCCATCCCTGCATTGTCATAGAACTTGCCATTACCATTCGCTGTTTTGGTTCAAAATGGCGGCCGGTTATGGTTTTCATTGGCCCATATCTCGGTCCTATATTATTCTTAATATTATTATTATATTTTTAATATTATAATACTAAACCATATTATTTTTCCAAGTTCAAAGCCCGGCGTAGCGCGTACCTCCACCAAACTCTTCCCGTTTTTCCAGGCGGACGCGTACCACACTTAAAGAAGCACTGTTCTAGACCTATTTTTAGGGGAGTTACATGCTTTTAAAAGAACACTAAGTACTCTTTTATTCGGACGAAAATATATGTTAAAACTGCTTTCCTGTAAAGTTGGGAAAATATAACATATTTTCCTATATCTCCGAAATACAGATGTAGTTTTGTTTTTCCTATAGGAGTAGAGCAAGGATCTCTAAATTATGACCTGCGAGGACCTCTGATCGGCCCTGCCAAAGTTTATTTTAATTAGATCGTAAAATTTATTATAGAGGTCCATTAATCCAATAAATCAATTTTATAAGTTATAGTGAGAGACCTAATACCTAATAATATAGTGTGATGATGAAATTGATACAGAGCTAGACACTACTTTTTAACATTTATCAGTTTTATATAAGAACTATATAATTATTGTAAATAAAATGACGAAATAATGATATGGATAGAGTGACAAATAGGGGTAATAGCAAATACTAAAATAATATATAATATAAAAAGACGGATAAATAAAAGATATATTGGTTTGATTTGGTTTTTGGGGATTATAAATAAAGGTTATGATATAATGTGGAAATTTGTTGTATTAAAAAAAATAAATAAGACTGCTTGTTTTTAAATAAGAATGTTAATGAAATTTTTAAAAATCAACCGCACAAAGGTTCCTAAATTATATAATTTCACTGGAAATAAAGTAAAAATATCGATGACAGACTTATGATGTTGTTTAACCATATTAATATTTTATGGAGTTCCCTGGTCTAGACCAATAACTGGTCTAAACCAGAGGTCTCCAAACTCTACCAACTAGATCTGCCAAAAATGCAATTGACTCGCCTAAGAATTATTGTTAGAGGAGTCACTTGTTTTTAAATGAATACCATGTCCCTTTTTATTCGGGCGAAACATCTGTTGAAACTGCTCTTTCTTTAATATATACACATATATAATATATACAATATATATATATATATATATATATATATATATATATATATATATATATATATATATATATATATATATATATAATATGCTTTAATCCTATTAATCTTTCAGGGTCATATCTGAATTAAGCTCTCCATGATCTATGTGCAATATATATATATGTATATATATATATATATATATATATATATATATATATATATATATATATATATATAATATGCTTTAATCCTATTAATCTTTCAGGGTCATATCTGAATTAAGCTCTCCATGATCTATGTGCAAAATAAATGACTGAATATATTTTTAAATTACAAGCTCCTTTTTTACATAATTCTTTATAATTTAACGAACATAATGACTTTGCATTATCCGCTTATCGACTTCGGATTCCCCTCGTCCTGATATACATTTTGCAATAGCCATCAGTTGCTTGGTCATTAACATAATCCTTTTGAAGTATGAGACTGACCGTGTAAGCTTCTTTCCGTGTTATTTCGATTGGAATCTTTATTGCATCACTTGTGCTAACACGTCACTCAGATTCTATGTTATTAGTGATATATTTAGCAATATACTCTCTTCAAAGTAACAAATTTATAAAAACAAAATAGTGACTCTATACTATACTGGGCTATACGTTTCCTTTGTATCGTCTTTACCGTTTTTTACTTTTAAAAGCGCAAATTTCCTAAACTACAACAGAAATACAAACTATAACGAAATAAATTAATAGAAACATTCTTGTAGAAAATTGAATGGTTAGGGGTGGTTAAGGGTTATAAATTAAATATATTATATATTATATAATGTATTTATAATTAATTTATATAATATATTATATAAAGGGGTTATAAATTAATTTATATTATAAATAAACTGTTTTAAGCTAGGACCAACTGTTATCGAGATATAAGAGAAAAAACGAAATGACTTTCTCCCCACCCTTCTCTCTTTGTCTCTGCTCCTAGATCCCAGAAATTTTAGTGTGCTTACCTCTTAACTAGTCCAAACAAAACCCTGAAGTTAATTTTGGCCCTCCTGCCATTTCCTTCTATACTCCCTTTTTGGGCATTCAGTGACTGTTCTAATAATAGTCTGATGATTTCCTGAATTTATAAAAATTAATCACAGCAAGATCTAAAATCTCCAATTATTATAGTTTTTAAGTTTTATGATTTAGATATCCATATTATTTATAATGGCCATATTAAATTAAATTCGATTCCAGAAAATAAGTTTTTATGCGATCTTTGTTACAAAACCTTGATTTGAATGAATTATATTTTAAATAATTTCCAAGAAGCACTGCAAGCCTAAGTGGTGTCGTACATTATAACGATTTTTAAAGGTTTTCGGATGCTATTGCGTTTTGACGATAATAAAGTAAAAAATAAAATAAAGATAAGACATAAATAAAACGAAAAATATTGCTTACAAAAAAAAGTTACTGCTTTGGTTTATTATATTGAATTATATTATTATACAATATTTCCTTGAATCTTTCCTATACCGAACCATCAATTCCCAGCACACTTCCTACATCTACGGCCTCCTACAATTCAAATCCTCTGTCAACTCACAGGAAACAAGATTGCGCCTTTCTGACCTCTATAGCCCCTCCAACAGAACCAAAACATTCGAGCATTCCTTTGTTGCCAGCTCCACTATTCTCTGGAATTTCCTCCTTTCTAGTATCCGTCATGCTTCTTCTCTATACTTATTCAAATTCCGCCTTTTCGAACTGTAAGTTTGAATTTTATTTTTTGTCTACTTTATTTTTAAATGATATATTTAAATTTACAAACGCACCGATGTATTCTGCAGAAAAAAAACATATAATAATGTATTAATCGGGAATTAGGATTATTTAGGATTGAGCTAGTTCGAATCTATTTTTTTAAATTAAAAAAATGTTTGTCCATTTTAAGGGGGTCACTGACGATCACTCCACTCCAACTGCCCCATAGCAAATGGAACGCAGTTTTTTTTTTGGAACGTGGATCGGGCGTGATTGTGAAATGCAGTGTGGATTTTTTGAAACAAATAAACGTTTTTTGTCACCTTTTGAATCATTCAAAAGCTTATAACTCCAAACATATTTCCTCTAGAAAGCTCAGAATGATGTCATTCTTTTCAGAATTACACGGACTTTAATATGATACGTATCTTGAATTTACCGAACCATTCTTAATACGTTTAAAAATTTCAATAATGTTTTGTGAAAACATAAAAACGAAATATTTAATTTATTTAAAGAAAAGCAACTCATGCTACATATATATGTTACAAGAATGTATAGACTAAATTTCATGATGGTGGTTGTACGGGTTCTATTTTAAAAAATAAAGCTTTGTATTCTTAAGCCAAGTTTTTTTTCTCAAACTAAAATGGAGATACAACCATGAAGATGTTCGATTGAAACAAACAAATTTACTTTTGCTAAAAATCATTATACATGCATATAAAGTGCAGTTTTAATTTATTTACCATATCCGACTATTTTTTTTACGATATCATTGAGACACCATTATAAAAATTGGTATGTTTTGGAGTTATAAGTTTTTAAATGATTCAAAACGTGTGAAAAAAGTTTATTTTTATTATGTTTTTAATTTATAACTCAAAAATTAAAGTGGAAAAAATCTGAAACATTGAATTTTCGATTGTATTTAGGCACAGAATGTAAATACTACGTTTCACTCGTTTTGAAAAACTTGAGTCTAAAACTATTTTTTTATTGGTTTATTTGGTATGTAATAACCCGCCGTTTTTTCTTTTAAATACACATTTTGTACATAAAATAAATAAGTAATACTGTGGTCAGCATCAACGCTCCATGTTTGTCCCCCAACCATATAGAGTCCAGTCACCCCCTCTATAGAGGCTGGGTGTGCCACAAGGAGTTCTCCCGATTCCAGAGTCGATCCACGGCTGATATAACAGAAAATCATTTTTTTACACACAGACGGACTCGAAACCCTTACCAATGCTTCCTAACTTATCTCTTCTATTTCCTGCACATTAATGAATTTTATGTTATATTCTCTGAATTAATTCCTGTTTAGAAGAATTTTCTGAAAATGAAATACATGTCCCAGTTCCGCCAACTACAGAGCCCTGAGTCATTAAGTTGTGTAATCTGTTGTTTACGTCGGAATTCGTATGCAGCTGAGGAAAGAATAAGATTCTAGTATAATACTTTCCTTTAAAGGTTATTTCCTCAACATTGTCATATCTAATACGTTTTTCTCTTTCCTCTGTTTAAATTAATATACAAGTCCGTGGCATACTGAATCGGGTACCACAAAATACAGCACATGCGATACAGCAAAAATTAATCAGTAAATCTTATTGATTTTTTTGAATGATTTTGTATTTATTAATCTATTTTGGGATGATTAATCAAAAAATAAAAAAAATAGACGAAAAATACTATGTATTAGAATTATTGGAAGATTTCAACACAAAGCCTTTCGCCCCTTAACTAGCAAACCGGCCAAGATCCACGGATCCATGGACCGAACCTCCGGGCGGTTATTTTACCGTCTGGAAAATCACAACGGGATTCACAATTTAGGTACACGGGATAGGGTCATCACTCCTGCGCCCATATATATATATATATATATATATATATATATATATATATATATATATATATATATATATATATATAGTTTATAGTATTTTAAATTCAGTTTATGCGTAGATCGGTTTAAAAAAAAGGTGTTTACGATTTTTGTAAAATCTAAAAAACTGCGGATTTTATGGTATTGTTAGAAAAAACACTACAAATTATTACACTATGGTTTATGATTTCCAAATAATTGTTTATAAACAAATTTAAAATTATTTGATTTATTGTTTATATGCTTTATATAGCCTTTGAATTCCACAATACATCTTATTTCTCCTCTATCTTCTTATATGGCTGAGACATGAGCGTATGAAATCCCTAATCGGAAGCAATTTTGTCACTAAACGGCTAATGATAATGCCGAGTTCTGAAGATCACCCTGGGCTGACTTGTGACTTTGGTGCCGAATTTAAAAAATATCGGCCAAGTAATCCCGGAGAAAAGCCGTGGATGGCCAACGGATTTTTTATTTTATTCGATTTTTGTTTTCTGTGTATCTTGAAACGTAAAACCTCAAACTTTTAGGTGGAGGGGAGGGTTGATATTTTGTTTCTTGGTCGATTACAAAGGTTCATTATTGAAAATAATAAACCAAAAAAAAAATATATATTTTAAACCGTTCAGACATTTCGTGTTTCATTTAGGGATCGATACTTACTCCTTAGCTTAGAGTTTGTCCTTTTTTTTTTTTTACAAAAAAAAATTACCTATGTGATTCGGAATTCAAAGAAACGATAGTTAATAAATTACATACTATTTTGTAATTTTTACGATGAGAAATAACACCACACGACTAGAAATGCAATGCCATGTGGTTGGAGTTACCATATGGCGGCTGAAACAGCACTGTTTTTAAAGGCTTTTCCGTCGTACAACCCATATTTTTGAAAGGCATATTTTTAAATCGAATATAAAAGGAATATTTTGAAATTTTAAACAACTAATGGGCAAGAGATTGCAGATTGTTGACTTTCATTAATTATATTTATCAAGCACATGCTGTATTAATTTTTGAAGAAAATTTAAGTTTGTTAGGTATCTGAAATTAAGATAATTTGGTATAGTGGAAAAGAGAAAAAAAATTAAAAAAAAAAATCTTCAGCATAGTCCTTTATAATAATTACCATTTAGAGACCCAATTTCTAGTTGTTTCTAAATACATCAATAAAAATAATTTTTTACAGTTTGATATTAAAATAGAAACACTAATTCCCTTCAATATAACGGTTTCGCGACAACCGTCTATGAACCTGAAAGTAAAAATTTAAATTCTTATGTTCCTTAAAGGTTGCGAAACCTTTTTGGTTTATTATTTTCAATAATAAAAAAAATAAGTCAACTCCCTCTCAAAATCTGGGGGTTTTACGTTTCAAGATGCATAGTATCCAAAGATCGAATAAAAAAATTTTTGCGTCCACTGTCCGCAGTCCACGGTTTTTCTCTGAGACTATTATTATTAAGACTATTACTATATTTTTGAGATTGTATACAGACTAAGGATGATTCTTGGAACTACACGTTACTATTCGCTGTTTCGTGTCAAAATGGCGTCCGATTGATTTGCTATGTTATTAGGATGTGAAGAAAGTCCGTTCCCTTTTTTACTTTTACATTAAAAAAATTATTATCCACTCACCTATTGAGCTTACTTCTCAAAACATAGGGCATATTTTTCGATCAGTTAAATCTGCGCCAATTTTTCCTGAACGAGAGTTACTTTCGAGACTGTTTATTTTGTGACTTGTTACATATTATTTAATTCAATTAATAATTTAGGTATTAACTTGATTATTTATTGTAAGAGAACACTGACAGTAATCTTTAACTATATTTAATAAATTAGGTTTCATAGATTTCAAATAAATTAATTATGCAGATCTCTTAGTTATGTATGGTTTTCAGGGGTTTTCCCCCCTCCCTCCCCTTCTATAGTAATCTTATGGAAAAGGGGTGTATTTATAAAACTTACAGGTTCCTTGCTGCAATAGTAACGTTTTAGTTACATTTTATAATAACATTGATTGTTGAAGAAATATATATATTAAAAAAAAAAAAAAAACATTATCCACGGTAATAATAATCCAACCAGTTATGCATATTTTATATTTTATAATTATGTATATTCCACAATTCTTATTTATTATTATTATGTTTATGAAATACACCTTTATTTAGGTTGTTCATTTAAAAAGAGCAGGAATTATAAAATATTTACAAAATTAATCGATTATAGATTAAGGAAACAGGGCCACTAATAATCCAAAAATCAATTTATTAGATAATCATATATTTTTTAAATTTATTTCAATATATTATAATTGCATTGTATCGTTTCGGCCTTTTTGCTTATTTGCCATTTTCAAACTTATTTTATTTTGTGTTCAACATAGTCTACAACTCAATGAAAGTACTTGTTGAATTTTTAAAAATGTTATTTATTGACGAATAAGGTCTAAATTGCCATTTTTATTGGCGTTTTTCCTTTAATCTATGATTGATTAATTTTCATAATTATTGTTATGCCTCATTTTGTATTTTGTTTATTCGTTCTGTGTTTTATCTTATTCTATATTACCTACATTAAATATACATTTGTATTTCATATTCATTGATTCTACATTATAATTTGTCTTCTTTCTATCTTATTTAAATTCTTATTCTTTTCTTTTGACTACTCGACTTTCAAACTTCGATCCTTCAGATTAATAATTCTTATCCTTTGATTAATTATTCTTATACTTATGGTAAATTACAGAAGACAATGACGTTTTTTGAAATATTGCAGAATTGAGGAAGGCTAATCGTCGCTGTTCTATAAAAAGAAATATTACGTAAAGAGTAGAGCTGCCGGGTGATAGCATACGCTGACCTTGGCACTCAGATGGGGATTACCGTGCAGTCTGCTCGGGGCATCTATCGTCACAAGTCTAAACCTAGAGTGGTAGAGCTAGAGTGCTTTAGAAGACTAGGGTTATCAGGTATATCAAGGTATACTATTAAGGTATATTGAGGCAAAACCTCCTTTAATTTATCCCCAAGCCCCACTAGCAGAAAATTTAAACTTTCCAATAAAGAATATTACGATTCATAAAAAAAAAAAAAAAAAAAAAAAAAAAAAAAAAAAAAAAAAAAAAAAAAAAAAAAAAAAAAAACACCTTGGTACTGACAAAACAAAACTCTGCATACTGACTTAGACCTACACATAAGTCGACCAACACATAAGGACTCTTTACCGACGATTTCATAATAATTTACACATACATCACAACTGACTAATAAGAGATGTGACTACAGCGGATATGCCCATGAATACGAGAAGACTAAAGAAGCTGGATGAGAGATCTTTTTTAATCAATCAAGGTACCCTAACTGAATCAAACCGGAGAAGAGGTGCTGCTGGGTACTATTCTTCTACTTCTCTATGCCTGGTATGTCATTATTTTATATATATATATATATATATATATATATATATATATATATATATATATATATATATATACATATATAAAAGTGAAATATAATAATTCTTGCAAATAACATACGGTTATTATCAGTAAAATAAATAATAGTAAAAAATATCAATATCAGGTAAAGGAACTATTGGTAAAATGAAATCGATATATATATATTTTCACTAGATTGCTTCTTCATTTTACTCTATCTTGTTTAGAATAAAAAAAAAAGAGTAAACAAGGTTGAATGAATGGTTTAATGAAAAAAAAATTCTATAATCAATTACGATAGATTCTTTTTTGTTTTATTATTTTTCAGTGTCTAATCATTATATAATAAAATTAAAAATCAAAGAGGACATGTATTTTATATTATAAATATAATATTGTTTAAAATGTTACCTACCTACCTAAAAAGATCTGAATAATGTACTAAAGTTTATATATATATATATCAGATTCTTTTACTCAGTTTTAATTGTTATGGCAAATATACCTGGAAAAAAAAAGCTGTCTTGAACATGAATTATTAACGAATATTGGGAAAAAAAAATATAGACTAAAAAGAGTGGTCCTCTTTTTAATCTAGGATTGATTAGTTATTATTAAAAAAAAATGAATAAAGATGTCCTGAACATGAATTATCAACAAATATTTATAAAGAAAAAAATTATAAAAATTTTACATTTGATTCTTATAGGAATTTATTACTCTAAATAAGTGCAGTCAAATTTCTCTATATAATTATTTTTATTTGTAATAATCTGTGAGTAGATATGTCGTTCTGAAAAATTTACTTCTGTTTTTAATATTTCTAGTGTGAGACTGGAGGAAAAAAATATAAATAAATAAATTCAATCAAATGTCTACACATAAAATTCATTTATAATAATTTGTAAAGAGGTCTAATAAGTTTTGGATGAACAACATAACATTATACAGAACGGCATTTCTACTTATCCCACCGTTTAAATCACCGAACCAAGAGACCAATAGGCCGAATAAGCAAGAACAAAATTCAATTAATGGCCCATTTTATATCGATTCTATATATAAATAAGTTATATTCTTTAATAAGAGATATGAATGTATCAGAAACAAAATATATAAATAAATATATATATATATATATATATTAAATGGTAAATCATTAATAAAATCGAACATCAATTGAATAAATTACAAGTTTTCCTATAAAGGTCTGAAAAATATAAAATTAAGCTGCCTTGAAACATGAATTACTAACAAATATTGAAAAAGAAAAAAAAAAAGTCTAGGCTGAACAAAGTCTAGTAAAAAAAATAAATAAAAATAAACTGATTTGAACCTTAATTATAAACGAATATTGGGAAAGAAAAGAAAAG
Source organism: Rhaphigaster nebulosa (assembly GCA_948150685.1). Taxonomy (NCBI): domain Eukaryota; kingdom Metazoa; phylum Arthropoda; class Insecta; order Hemiptera; family Pentatomidae; genus Rhaphigaster; species Rhaphigaster nebulosa. Next base: position 39,685,340 of record OX411312.1, on the reverse strand, counting down.
TTGTAAACATTTTACATAGGTAGGTACTTTGTAAAAAATTTAATGCTTATCAATTTATTATTAGCTTTTATGCTAATAGCTTTTATGCTATTAGGTAGTGTAAGAGTATTTTTTTTTCAATTAAAATAATTCAAAACCCGCATTTTCCAAACATTTTTCCTTTTTTTTTTTTTTTTATCGATATAAGAATAGAATCATCAAATGGGAATTCCCATTTATGAAGTAGCAAATTCACGAATTCAGTTTTTTTTTTTTTTCCCATACCTAATACATACATTAAAACTTCTGTTATTCACAAGACGTCATCGGACGTCAGTAAATGTTTTACATATAATTAACTTTTAATAAATCATGGGTAATTGGATGTATAGTTTTCATTTATCAGATTTATTTGAATACTGCAACAATCATAAACAGATCGTGATTTATATTTTAGAATGACGTTCATGTTTATTTATAATTTATTAATTTTTATTTGAAAAATTAAAAAATTTATTTAAATTTCGTACTTATAATACTCCAAAATTAATAATACTCCATGGCGCGCCAGTTGAAGTATGTAAGATCGTTACACCCAATTAATTTTTTGTCTTTTTTTTGGATTCTTCACCGAAATATTGTAAACAATAGGCAGTTTTATCTAAATTGTTTTAAATTGAAAGAAAATTTGGTGACTATTATTTTTATGTTTGTTGACTATTTATTTTTATAGACAAACTACCCATTTGAGAAAAGATATATTTTTTAACAGATGACCTACCGGAGCAAAAAATGTATTCAAATTGGAATTAGTGTTTTTTTAAAATAAATATTTAAAAAATATATATTTTAATTATTGAAAATAATAAACAGGTATATATAATACAGATTTTTTTTTTTTAGACTTAATATTGTTTTGCGACTTTGATAAACATAAAATGTTATATTTGAGAATTGCCTAACATTGGGTCGAAACGTAATAAAATGCTGTAAAGAGGTGTACAGATTTTTATTTTTAATTTGCAGACCATAAAAGGTTTTTTTTTTTTTTAAATACAATAATATAATACCCTATATTAATTTCTTATTTATTTATTATATTATACTGTATTTCTAATAGACTCAGTTCCAGAACAAAGTTTTTTTTTTTAAATCTATCTATCTATCTGTCTATCTAATTGGGTCTTTTGTAAATATTTATTTATTGTGGGTATGGCACTAGAAAATATTACCTTTTTTAATTTTTCATCTTTTGTCAAACGTCCTAAATTAAAGACTCTTTCTTTTCCAGTATCCAATACGAGCCCGGACAGTTATTGGTTGGGATATTGGGCGAAGTCACCGCATACTCGGCAAAACCGTTCTTGTAACAACCATAGACCACATTTGCCGTGTAAATACCGGATAGGACGTTCCGTTAAAGACTATTCTCACGAGAAAGGATTGGAAGGCGCCTTGTACCAGATCCCAGGCGACTCTGGTGGTTAAAGAATCTCTTCTGCCGCTGGTTCACACGATGGAAAAGTCACCTCTAGCTTCGGTCCCACAGTCGGCGGAGGATTTTCTCAAACCTACGAATACATTGAAATATATCAATCACTTTTTTTTTTCAAGAATGGTCTTGATTGATTCTTAGAATGCTTTCTGGTCGTATTTTCCTCGAAAATTATAGACTTTTGCACACTATCAATGGCCATAGGAAGGGGTGAGGATGCATTTTAAATCTGTTTCTTGATCCTAGAACACGGTTTTGGAATATCTTATATGTATATAAGCCCTCTACATTTGTACACTTCCACCGGGCCCCTTCGGATCAAAGGAGCTGAATTTCGGAATGTATGTTTATTTTCAAGGCAGAGCAATGTCATAGAAGAGTGGGGAAGGTAAGTTTCTGTCAAAATTTCGACGTTTAAATGTTTTTAAGCGATTTTTAAGGCTTTGCGGATCTCTACAGCTCCTCAAAATTGAGTTAGTGTTGAAAATGTGTATGTGAATTGAGTTGGTGTTAGAGAAGTGTCTTTTGGGAACAATCAACTTCTTTTCCCCATTCCTTGCGGATTTTAATGTTTTGCGCAGCCCCAAATCCTCTAAAAATTGAGTTAGTGGGTTGAAAATTGTTATGTGAATGGAGCCGGTTATAGGGAAGTGCCTTTTGCGGATCTCTAGTTTTTCTACCACCTTCTCTATCTCGATATTTTCAATTTTATATTTCAATTACCATTGAAGATAATTTAAAATACGGCTTTAGAGAGGGAGTTCTGCTGCTCGTTTTGTTTATTTATTTTACAAAAACTGCTTGTTAATTCATAGTATTAGAAGATTCCAAAAACAAAGCTTTAAGTCTCTCAAATACCAGTAAATAACTAACCAGTCAAGGTTTCTTCAATTCAGGCATCATAAGGAGAGAAAAATATGAGAGTTGAATCGAATCTCCTTTTTCCTTCAGGATATGTTGAATTGTCTAGGGATCGTGTTCCATCTCTATTTGGTCAATATGTTTTTAGACTGTTGATATGAAATGAGCTATCTCTTGTCTGTATTTATGTGATTTTATCTTTTACTGTACTCATGATGCCTGATGTGGTGAAACGTTGTATCCTTTATTTTGGAATCTTCCATCAATATTCTAACAATGTTTTTTTTTATTTTATTTTTTTTTTTTTTAAGAGTTAGTATTATTAATTAATTTTAAACTTTATTTTGCAAAAATGGATCCATTTGAATTGACTATTTCCAAAGCACGAGAGAGACCGGTTGGCTAACTAGGAGCCGAGAGAGCGAAGTAATGTGGTAATGCTGTTATAAGACAAACAAGATCGGGAGCTAACAACAGATAGAGAACCCAGAACCAATTTCAGAAGAGGGGGCTCCGCCTATTTCAGGAGGGCTGGGGCTATTAGGGAAATTGCCCCCGGGATGTGACTCTGGGTCGTGAGTCCCGGGACACACCAACGTCACGAACTGCGACCATCATCCTCCTCTCGCCGGTAGCTCACTGTCTTCCTACCTTCAGGTAAATATTCATGCTCCCATTCTTATTCTGTTAAATCTTTCTTACTTCTTGTTAATTCTGTAATTAGTTATATCCAAGTCAGGAACACATTGTTTAGCAACAATAAGATCTATTCGATCGGAATTAAGTGTTTGGTTTAACAAAACCTACAAATCCAAAATTCTTGTTCAGACTTTCCTAAATAATAAAGATAGCAAAAACTATTAATTATACTGTTCTACATATATCCCATACCTAGCTAAACCCAATGTCCGATTCAGTTCTCCACGTGTTCTGAAAAAGAAAAATCTGAGGTTCGATGCTGAAACTCACAGCCAATACCGGGCTTAAGTCCTTGAGTTGGAGCATATTGCCTTCCTTAACCCCTGAGGAACGCCAATCCCAATTGTAAGTAGTTTTGTAATACATGTTTCTTATACCTAAACTTTTATTTTTTTGTTCATTGTTCAAATTTGTATTAATGGCTAAGTAAAATTAATCGTGATTTTTTAAGCAAAACATTCTTTTCTTTTTCTCAATGCTTTATAAAAATATTAATATTAAATTCCTTTTGTAACAAATAAAAAATCCATTTTTGTGTATTTGTTCAAGTTACTTTGATTTTTAGGATATAAATGGAAAATTCCAAACAGGAAGCCTAAAGTAAAATAATCTGAAAATAACGAAAAGCATCTATCCTGTCCATATTTCGCTAATTCAGGCGTCATCAGGACAGAAGGAGAGGAAAAAACAAAAACCATATATATATATATATATATATATATATATATATATATATATATATATATATATATATATAAAGAACAAAATGCAGCACATATCACATCCATAGTCCCGAAAGGCACCAACCAGAGGAAGTACCCCACCCCAATATACCCACACACGCACTGGAAGAAAAGGATGGTTACATAAGAACAGCTCGAAAAGATTAAATTACTAAGAGCTGATCATCAAAAAGCAGAAAATACACATTCTAAACAACCGAAAATGTACAAAAGATCATAAAAATAAATCAAATAATAAAAAGAAAAGAAATACAACAAATACAAAAGAAAACGGAAAATAAAAATACTCAGGAGAGGAATGTCCATATCAAGAAAATTGTTGATACACGGCTATTCCACAAAATATATTAGGATGCTTTTCATTTCATTCAGCTCAGTAGCTTATAATATCGAAGTTTGTAGATTTGTGACTAATACTTTTGCCGAAAAAATACGATTTCTACAATTTAAAAAAAAAATCAACGAGTATAAATGGTAATTTTGAGTATTTTCTTTGTTGGCTCAGATTCTGAGAAATTATTTGAGCCGAGGGTTCAGGCAAAATAAGTTAAATACTTTGGAGAGGTTCAACTTCAAGTTCGAATCCAACTTGAAAAACTGGGGTCTTGTCTTGTGGCCACAACCCGGTGATGGCCCAGAGGATGCGACCCCAAACCGCAGAACTCAACGGGTTATTATCTGCGAATGAAGTTTATTTGTCAATCAATTGGCGAAGATCTGTCATCAATCAGATATATTTTCTTATTGACGTCTCCGACGGTTTAATATTTCGGATTTTCTCCCTACTTTCACTGAGTGGATTACAGAAGTCTCAATGGTCGATTGGGGTTACAAGGCGCATCTCCCGATCAGGGTGCAATACCACCACCAGGAGTTTCCATGATCCTGGTATAAGACTTCTGGTTATAATCAGTTCTTATCTGTAAGAACACGAAGAAGTCGAACCCTCCCTCTTCCTCACCCCACAAAAAAAAAAAATCGAAAAAAACATCTAAGGTGGATTATTAAGAATAAATTATTTATTTTTAATTTCCTGAAAAAATAGATTAAAAATTAAATCAATAATTCTTCCTATTCGCAATAATTTTGAAAGTTTATATAATTTATTCTTGTATATATATTCTTTGGATATGATCATGGAAGTTTTACTGCCACAAAGCGTAGTACACAGGTTCGGGATAGTCATCCTTGAACTCCAGGCCATAATGCTTATCAGTAGCGTACGAAGGAGGGGAGGGGGTCCGAGTGATTTATCTCCTCCCTCCAAAATTTTTTAAAAAGTATGATTTTCATATAGGTTTTGTGTTTTGAGTAATAATTTTTGATCCAATTTTCATTCTATCCTTAAAACTTACGCCATATTTGGCGATTATAGACACTAAATCATTACTTGTCTTCTCAATGAAATCCCGCCTCCTCGAAAAATATTCGTACGCACCGGATAATCATGTAGGCATTTCTCAAATCAGGTTTAATCCTCTTCAAACTTATAAACGGGGCGCAGTGTATGAACAAGATACATTGGAAAACATTTTAAGAGGGAAACCGGATCGTTGGCTCGAAGACTTCAAGAGATAGAAACTGATGATCAATATTCTGATAAGCTTAATAGGTATTAAAATCTTAGTAAATCAAAACAATTATTTTAAAAATGAATAATTTATAACTATCCTTGTTGTTTATCCTTATGGTCACTCAGGAATGAGAGTAACGTAAAGATAGACCGATGGGAAAGTCCCAAGATTGTTTTTTTTAAATGTTTTTTCTTAAAGACGTCATGTTTTCCCAAGAAATTGAAAAACAAGTTTTCTTTCTATTAAAGAGTTTAATTTCTTTTTTTTGTTACTTTATAATAGTAAACAAAGCTTTGTTTATATCAGAGGCCATGGTTTCATAAGTTAAAGGAATTATTTATGACCTTTTATACCATTACCTTTTTTTTTAAATGTTTTTTCTTGAAGACGTCATGTTTTCCCAAGAAATTGAAAAACAAGTTTTCTTTCTATTAAATGGTTTAATTTTTTTTTTGTTACTTTATAATAGTAAACAAAGCTTTGTTTATACCAGAGGCCATGGTTTCATAAGTTAAAGGAATTATTTATGACCTTTTATACCATTACCTTCACTACATGGTAGAACCTTTTTTGTTTGTTTTTAAATGTATTTTCATATATTACGACTCATAAAAAAAGCAGCTTGATATGTGACAAAACTATAGCAACCCGACCAACACAGAAAGCCTATTTACTATGCCATAATATCATTATGAACATACTAAAAGACTAAATCAGGAAATGGCAACGATAGACCTTCCTTGCAACATGCGGAGGAGACTTAAGAGGAGTTGGATGAGAGATCTGCTCCATTAACTAACCAAGGTAACTGAATCAAGTTCGAGAAGAGGCGCTGTTGGGTAAAGTTCCTCTGAAATTTAGGAAGTCCTGTGACCATCTTCTTTTCAGACGTCTCGGAGAATTATCAGGGATCGATTGGAAACCGAGGTTTTCAGAGAGTGCAGAGTTATAAATCGAAGATATCTATTTCGGGACAAATCATCATTAATTTCATTTTGGATGATTTTATGGGTATAATAGCGTAGTGGAATATTTACCGAAGGATTTTAGATTTTTAAGAATGGTTTAGTGCAGTCCCAAAGTTCCGCATGTCCAAATAGGGCTGATTATCGATTACATTACATTGTCATGTTGATTTGCTTTACGAAATCAAATGGAAGTTTTGAGAGTTTGTCTAGTAAGTGTAGAATTATTAAGAGCCAAAATGAAGTTTTAAGTCATTCCAGATAAGTTTGTAGTTAATATAATGTCCAAGGAAGGAAATGTTCAACATGGGTAAGCGGAATATTATAAAAGAATATTGAAGGACTGAATGTCGTGGGTTTCGGGCCACAATAATTTATTCTAATATATAATGCTGAAGAGTTTGTTCATTTGTTTGAAGAATTACCAGTCCGATTTGAAAAATGATTTTTGCGTTAGATAAACCCAGGGCCGGTAATAGGACGGGGCAAGGGTGTACTTGCCACGGGCGGCAAATTTCGAATGAAAGTTTTTTTTTAGTTTAAGTATCAAAATATTTATTTTTGTTTTTTGATTGTTTTGAACTTAATTCAGCCAATAAAATGACTTAATGAAATGAGATGATAATTACGGATTAATAAATTATTTTCCACTTCCATAATTTTGTTTTTATTGAAAACTAGTTTCAAATGTTATACATTTATTTTCAGTTCTAAAAACACACAAAAATAGCAATTCAAAATACAGTTTCGTATTATTATACATATCAAATTAAATGTAATATAAATTAGTATTATAAAACATTTATGAATTAAAAATATATTTTAAGTTGCTTATTTTTGAATTTTTGTGTGTTTTTAGAATGGAATATGAATTTATAACATTTGAAACTAGTTTTCAATAAAAACAAAATCATAGAAGTGGCAAATAATTTATCAATCCCTAATTAGATTGATCCTTCTATACCATCATGCGTGCGTCAACTGAGATGATATTTATTTCGAAATATATATTACCTATAATACTGTTATAAAACTGTTGACTTTTATTGGCGGGAAGGGAGGGAGGGGAATGAAAAAAGGGTACAATTAACCTGGGCCCCTGGCAAAAATCGTATTTCAACCGCCGAATTAACCTTTTACTGAGGAAGGCTTTAAGCTTTATAACATCACGCTACGGTTCATAGGTACTGAGCTGCAACCATAAATAAATTATTATGAGAAAAAGGGTCGAAGTTGCGTACATGTCGTTGTCATGACAATTTCGTACCCATGAAAGCAAGTTGATTACACGAATTGTTTAATAAGTATGAAATTAATGTTCGAAAACGTTATTTTGTAAATAAAATGTTAGAAGAGGAAAAAAGTGTGAAACTTATTAAAGTTAAACTTTATTTATAAATAAAATTTATAAAAATTTAATATCATTTTGACCCTGTTCTTTGAAAATTTCTGCAACAAATGTGACTGAGCAATATATTATAGGTCATAATTTTAAATGTTATTTTGTATTTTATAGATTAATCCAAATTTAACGCCCGTGAAACCGTCGGGCACATCTAATAAAACATAAACTTCCAACGTGAGATATAAGGTTTCCACGAAAAAAAAATTAATTATAATTTAGATTATCAGTTTAAATGAGAAACTATATATCGTCCTTATAAATTTTTTATTCGTCAATTTCACATCAGGACCAACGTTTTCTGACAATTACCACATCCACAGGGTCCAGTAACTAAAAATTCAATAATATATATATATATATATATATATATATATATATATATATATATATATATATATATATATATATACAAATAAAATTAAAATATTGCACTCAACTGCAACATACATCAAATATCAATATAAAATTCTAACCTGGCAATTGTATTTAATTATTCTAGGCTCTATACAATACATATACGTATATTTATTTACATCTATGTTCCTTTTACTGTTTTTTTTTTTAATAATCCATAAAAATTTATATTTTGTCAATTTTTCTAGATGTTAATATTTAAATCTTCATAAGGAATAAAATGCTTTCGATTTTCGCCATCACATATATTATAGGCAGTCTATTCCTGTTGCTTTACCTATCTTATTCCCTCCACTTTTTACCATTTGCTTTTACCAATATTTAAATATTGCAATCAATTCTTAATTGTAATATTTAATATTATTTGTAATAGTCTTAATGCAATTATAATTATTTATAATTAGGAGCACCAGTTTGAAAAGTTAATTGGAATTAACATCTGAACCATATCAGATTACGCATATTGAACGGAACGGAGGCCAAGTTTAATTTGTTTTAATAACTTTTTCTGTATATAACAGCTCTAATGTAATAATAATTGTTATAAAACAAAAAATATTAAAGTATGAACGGAGTGAATTATAGTCACAGAAGGTACCATAAGACACTGAGCAATTTCCAGGAGGCCGGATGATTTCTTTTGTTCTGGTACTCGGTCGTTAGAGTCTATCATTGGGTCTCGGTTCACTGGGGAAGGCACTGATTGGTCTCCGGCAAAAAGTCAAACAATTCCCCCGGGACTAGCTACTGACGTATCCTTTCATATGCTTTGGCTTCTACACATCTTTTCAATATTCCACTGTTGAAATATCCCATCAACATGGCAAGAGACCGTATTTAACCTATATAATCATACGAATTAAAATAATAACATTATCATTTTTTAATGAAAAAAATATAGTATAATTATAGTTATTATGAAATTAAATAATGAAGGATTAGCTGAAAAAGAGAAAAATAAAATTAAGAATATTATATTTTTAATAATTCACGGTATTGATAATTAAGATGTTCCGGGGTCGGACAATAGCATAAAGAAATAGTAAAAACTATTAATTGAAAGCCGACGTTTCAATTCACATTGCAGGCCTTTATCAGGACTTCAACTGTTAGACGAGAACTGACTGAGTTCTCCTTATAAGTATTTTTGTGTATAATACAACCAAATGTATTTCGACTGCATAGAATAGACATGAAACATTTCTCTTTATTATGAGTCTATTGTTATTGTTTTTTCTTTCATATAAAATCTAGATTTTTTTATGTTTTGTAATTTGGAACATTCAATATTTATTTATTTATTTGCTATTGGAAAAAGCTCCCTTAAATATAGCATTGGCTTAAACTCAACATGATAATGAATATCTAATTTACAAATATTAAAAAAATGACAATGGACATAAATAGATTAAAATTAAAATATAAAACAAAGCTGGACCTCATCAAATCGAAAAGTAGATACCCAAAAATTATAAGCGATTATATAAAACAAAAATTCAATTTTACCTAAACATAGTTACAGAAAGAAAATATAGATAAATAAATGAAAGTAAAAAATTAAAATGCTTTTTATATAAATACAGTGATGAAACTAGATTGTCAATACGCAAGTGAATGTCCAGCTTTGAACGATAGTTTAGATAAACTTGAAGTAGATACTAGAAAAAAAATCTTAGATAAATGAAAACAAAGGAACAATGGAAATTAAGAAGTAGTAAAGAAATAAACTTGTGCATAGAAAATATAATAAAAACAATAAGAACAAGGAGATCGCTATTTTTTGGGCATATCAATAAGATGGATGATAATCGATTAAAAAAATAAATATTTAGTTACCTTTGGAAGAAAAAGTCGATAAGTTGGATTCAACAGATGGAGAAAGATTCGGAAAAAATAAAAAATTATAAGAAGAAACTATGAAAAGGGAGATTTTAAAAATAAGGTTTTGTGAATAGAAGGATTCCAAAGAGAAAAAAAAAAGGAATTTATTTTAAATCGCCATTAATATAAATTGTTTAATATATAATATCAATTTAAAGCCTACCTATTGATAGTTGAATCTACAGTTGTCAACAGATATTTATATTGGACATTATATGTTTTATAGAGTATGGTATTATTTTAAAAATATCAAAATATATATATATATATATATATATATATATATATATATATATATATATATTTACAATTTACTTGTTTGGTCGCAGAAGTCATAAATACAGTATTATATAGATTTATATGCATTTAAAAAAAATAATTGAGAATATAAAATCCTCTAAATTGACTTTTATCATATTAAAAAATATATATATTAGTACACGTGTTTGATTTAAAAAAAAAAATTAAAACCACAACTTTGATCAGACTTCTTATCTTGCCATTACAATGCTCTTTAAATGTTAAGATAAGTGTAGATTAAATTTTGCGAGAGATAGAATAAAACAAATTCAACTTATCAGAGCTGGACATCCTCCTTTAATTTAGCCCACTATCTGCAATGTCGAGACAGAAACGTTTTATCGCACCGACAGTAACATCTAGGCATCGTATTTGTTTATATTTGGATGGTGTACTGTGATTTACATCATGTTATTTACAGAAGTGACCACTATTTGAGGTTAAATATCTGAGGTAGTGGAGATTTGGCAATTTTTATCATATTTGAAGGTCGTTGGTGTACAGTGATATGAGATTTTTTTTTAAGAGTTCAGAACTGAAATGGTCAGAAGGGAGGAGAAAATGAAATGGACCAGATCAAATAACAGTGACTTTGGATTTATTTGAGTTTAAGGAAAGCAGGCTATCGCTAGTTCAGGCGCCAATTCCATTAAGATCTTCTAACAAAATTGTGTTTAAATAGGAAAATGCAAGATATATTTGGCAGTCATCAGCATTTATATAAATAGAGAAGCATAAAAGGGTGTGTTTTATGGATGTTAGTGGATGGAACTTTTCCACTCTGTGCAAAAATAATTATGAGCCAATCAAAAATTTCTGTAATGTTTTTGAATATAAAATATTATTATTAAGTTCTCAGTAATCACCATTTTCACAAAACAATATTTTTATCAAGGGTAAAACGCGACCTGTAAAGTTTTACATATCAGAAATGAGAAAGAAGTTGATATTTTCTATTTATGGTGTTGATATTTAAACTGTTCCTATCGAATCCCGACACAAGAACTAGGATAGACGAGCGAGAAGAATAACGCAGAACTAAAAGACAAATGAGAATAGTGTGAATGAGCGTGAAGATGGACGGAGGTGAGCGCTTCATGACTCAAGTGTTAACAAGACGGATCGGGAGCCATTACTGTCGGAATTTTAAACAGAACGCTTGATGCCGTCCACGATTGATTGCCGAAACGTCGGCTCGACAATATCTTCATTCTCTCCTATCTCACGGACTTTACGTCTCACTTAACATATTCATCCGACGTACAGGATAGGCCGGTTGTCAGAGCATTCACTACCTCGAGACCGTAAGATTGTGTATTTTTAAGGCCAATAATTCTTTCAAGGTTACTGAAAAGAATATGGCCCTGCGACCTTAAATCGAACGATGCACTGAGGAGTTGTTTCTTCAAAAGTTATACTTTTTTGAAGTAAGAAGGAAACAGCATAAATATACAGTTATTTATAAAATATTTATTTCATTCACTCATTCATGAAATTCATTAATTACTTAGAGTAATTCAATCTTATGATTAAAAATTAAACATATTCTTTCAGTTACTGGAGGCACATATTAAATAAAATGATGAACTAACTTTTGCCCATTTTTTAATATTATTTATTTACAATTTTTTTATTTAATTATTTACTAACTTTCGCCAATTTTTGTAATATTTTTCTAGTTATAGTATAATATTTTTTTATTGTGATATAGACTAGCTTATATCAAGTAATGACTCACTATTCTAGAAATTTACAATATATAAATACTTTAAATGATCAAAATATAGAAGGATCAGCTACCCACTTTAATTGAGGCTGAGTGTGCCCCAACCATTACGAGATTATATTAAAGTAACAATATTCATTCAGCCAATTTCAAAAATTCAAACTTCTATAAATTCATAATTCAGTAAGTCATTTATTAACGTTTAACATTTATTAGCAATAAAGTAATGGGAAGCCGTCTATTTCTTCATATATAGGTAAGTGAAAGTAAAAGTATTTTTTTCTTCTATTATGAATAATGTTGTTTGTGATTATTAATAAATTGGTGTTTGTTCAACGAATGTAGAATTGACGGCAAAAGAATCAAACATTTACGAATGTTCTGTTACTATTTCCTGGCAGGTGTTAGATGTGGCACTACGGGTTACCTTATTTATTCATAAATGATATAACCCTTGTGGTAAATGTCTGTATTTAGTTTGTTTGGTATTAAATATTCGCCTGAATAAAAATATTTCTACCTTCCGTGTGAAATAAAACTTTTTGGAAACTACAGTAGAAATATAAAATAGTCTACCCGCAAATAATTTATTAAACACGTCAGCGTTTGCGGTAAAAAAAAAAATAAAAAAAAATCCAGTCTTAATGTGAAATTTATTAATTTGGTAAATTATGAATGGTCTCCTGTTATGAATAATTAGATTTTCTTGTTTATGATATATATTTTTTTTTGAAGATTTATTTTATTTAAGTTTATTTCTCATAAATATTATTACTGATTTCAACTGATTATTTTCGTTATGAAGTCATATCAATAGCTAATATTCGATTCTCTATTTTTTATTTTAATAAATAAATAAGTTGTTATAAATGTGTCATATACAATCATTGGAAAAGTAAAAGATTGGTATGAATAAAAAATAAAATGCGATTTATTACCAAAAGTAAGAGAGAAACAACATAAATATACAGTTATTTATAAAATATTTATTTATTTACAATTTTTTTATTTAATTATTTACAATTATTTACTAACTTTCGCCAATTTTTGTAATATTATTGTAGTTATACTAAAATATTTTTTTATTGTGATATAGAATAGTTATTTATAAAATATTTATTTCATTTACTCATTCATGTAATTCATTAATTATTTAGAGTATTTATATTATTTGTTTAGTTATTTACTATTATTTACAAACTTTCTCCAATTTTTGTAATATTATTAGTTATAGTAAAATATGTTTTTATTGTTTATATCAAGCAATGATTCACTGTTCTAGAAATTTATAATATATAAAAAATACTTTAAATTATATTTGAAAATGTCCTTCCTTTGGGTAAAACATCGATAAAATGTTTTTAACAATCTTTACATATTTTTAATTTTAACCAGGTATAGGTACTTAGACTTTATTTTTGTTTTTATAAAACTATTATTAATTTTTTGAGGTTTAGGCAAATTTTTTTTTGTGCTCCTTTCCAAAATTATTTTTCTTTTTTTAAAAAATAATAATTAAGGTATTTGGAATAAACGAATATTAATATTAGCTTATTAAAAGTTTTATTTTTAGCTTCTAAACTTATTCATCCAAAAATTTTAGATATAGAAAAAAAAAACAAAAAACTATTGATTGTTTGACAGGATTCTTCAAAAATATATTTAAAAAATTGTTATTTTATTTGAAGTATTCCAGATAATATCCATGTTTATGCTATCATTTATTAAATAACATATTTTATTAAAATATTAATCATCGCACATGTTTAATAATATTTTATTTTGTGGTTGGAGATATCAACAATTAATATAAGGTTTTCGGGTTGATGTAAATCAAGAAATAATTTACAGAGACGTCAGTTAATTTCCATCGACGTCTAATTACTGCAGATTGTTGTTAATTTGGAGAAAGTGTCGCTTTGTGGTGGGAAGGTGACTTGCGGCAGGCTCGCTTCAACAAAGCACAAACAGTTATTATAACTCGGTTGGCAGCATTGACAGATTGAACTTTATGCCGCTAAGCATATTAAGCTCAAAGTACTTCAGCAAGTGCTCAAAGTAGACCTTTAGTAGTCGAGAAGTATGGATAATAAAAAAAGGTATTTTTAATTAATTAGCACGTTTTATGGTTATCGACCTTAAATCAGTCAATCAGGAGATGTTATTTATTTCGAAATAAACTATCTTACAATACTTAATATAAGACTACGTTAAATTATAATACTAAATATAAATAATCACATTTTCATAAAGTCAGCCCTCATCCCTTGGTCATAATCCGTAGAATACCTTGGTTTAACTCTGGACAGATCTCTCACATTCACAGAGCATACAAAAAAAAAATCCAAATCAAGCCCTCAAAATAAATTAATCCTGTACAAATCAGTTATCCGATCTCAGATCACTTATGCCTCCACCCATTTGGATTTCAACTTGTTTAACAAATTACATAAAACTGGAAAGATTACAAAATTTATCCATGAGAATTATCAATAACTATCCCCGCTATACAAAAATAACCACCGTGTTCCAAGACATTCAATTCTCCTCAATACAACTAGTTTTATCATAAACTGCTACATGTTTCAGTAAAACGATAGCTTTTGAAAATCCAGTAATTAAAGAAATTGGCAACTACAATAAATTCTCTCTTAAACGGTGTACTCATAAAAGAACAAAATATACACTGCTAATATTGTTTATTTAATTTATTTTTATTTCATATTTTTTATTTTTTTAGTCGTTTTTTTGTTTAATTTTTCCTATTATTAGCACTTAATATTATGTAGAAGTTATAATTTAAATGAAATTTTATTTTCATGTAAAAGCTATCAAATCTAAAATTGTTTGATTGCAAGGATTCGCCACTGATCAAAAAGTGCATCACAATTATGGCAGGAGATCTGCTGTTTGTCAGTAAACATATTGACTGGACAAACGAATAAATTAACAAAATAAAAAATAATTGTCAGCCTATGCAAGCTCAAATCGGTGTTTCCTTCCGACCGCAACACAAATATTTTCTCTGTCAATTCCTCTCAGTTAGTTAGGCCTATTTCGGCCAGAATTAGCATTCATAATTTGTTCAAAGGTACCATGAAAATGATTCATTCTCAGTTCTGGATCTGTCGATGAATGAACAAATATTGAATAATATTTTCTATACCGTTCACAATAACGCTCAAATTGCAGAAAACAAACGACAGAGAAGACTGAATTGAATAATTGATGAAGTTGAGAGAAGTGATTTACCAGGTATCCTATGTTTATTGATCCTCCTGGAATTAACCGTGGAAAAGTTAAGGGGCGGCGGTGTAGTTCCATAAAATATGCAGAGTATGAAAGTTAGAGAGGTGAGGAATTCCGCTGTTATAGTGATGTCATGTGTGTATCGATTCTTATCGACCACAAAGTTGTTAGTGCGAACCGTGTATAGAAGAAAAAGTCAAATACGTTCGCTGAGATTTAGAATACGTACAGGAAAATACATAAATAATGGAAAATCGAGAAGACTGATTATTTATTCATTAATAAGAGGTATCACTAGATTTAAAGAATAAACGAAGAGGCTGACGGGAAGACCAAAACGTGGGCGGGGGGATTTGTCAGGTCTGATATTGTAGATTTATTACCTAGAGCTCCTAGGTTTTTTAATGAAAATATATACCTTAAATATTTGTGCATATACGAATAAGTTAAATGTAAAAAGGAGACCCCAGAAGACTGCACAACACTGGATTTTGTGGTCTACTACCAGTAAATATAATTTAAGTGGTACCAACGCGGCGACTGAAACGGCCATGTAAACTTGTTGGAGTGGATAAAGAACAAATCAAGCAATGTAACGACGATTAAACGTCCCGGGTTAAACCGAAATTGATGCGAGGATTGCCTTGGGTCCGACCTTGAAGATTTATGTTTCGATGATGTTCAGTAGAGGAAGGTGTGTATATTAGAGGTTTTATCAAATTTTAATTGAAATATTCATTTATAATTTATATATAAGTATAAATAAAAGTTAAGTGCAGATATAGGTAGGGTTGGAATATCGAAAGAAAAATATCGATATTCGATATATAGATATATCGCAAAACCAAATATCGATATCCACCGATAATCGGTAGAAAAATATCGATATATCGAAAGGAAATGGATGAAAAAGCAAAGAAGCCGTGCATTAAATGAGTATAACGTTATGAAATTTATGAGAAGGTTATGAAATAATATAAATATTATTAATAGAACAATATTTTTTATTATTCATGAATCATTATAAAAAAAGATAGAAAAGAATAATATTTTGGTAAAAAAAATAAGTATTATAATACATTTTTATCTTGAAGGCTTTTTGCCATATTTCATATATTATATAATTCTACAAATTTTTCTAAAAAAAAAATGGTATTTTATAAAGTTTCCATGCATGCATTGAGCATTCTCAAAACATTTATCTAAAAACATGTAACTCATCTGATATATATTTCAGTCAATCACCATTTATATTGTTACCTGTTAGTCTTTACATAGGATTAATTAACAGTATATGTGTTGCAATCTCATCTAGTAATTATTGTTTGACAACTAAATATTTTTTATTCTCATATTTACCCCATTATATTTATAAATTAACATGTGCTATATTTTAACCAATGATTATATGCAACAATTTATTTACATTTATAGTATTGTCTGTTTTATTTCAATTTGGTGGATGATTGATCCAGATTATTTTTTGTTTTGGTAATCTTAAACTCTTATGTTTATTTTAAGAGTAAGGAGGAAAAACCTGGACCTTATTTCATAATAAAGTACGAAAGTACAATTACTAGTAGACCTATGATTTACTATGCATATGACACACTGCGAAATGTTGAAACACAATAAAATTTAAAACTAGTTGTTAGCATCTACCTAATGTGCCACGATTCCTATTCTTGAATATTCTGGCCTGTGTCTTCACTATCTAGCAATCCTTATGGTAGTGTTCTCTTTCCTTTTAATAATTCTTCTAGATCTTATTTTTATTTTAAATTTACTATTTTCATTACAATTATTAGTTCTTTCATTATATATCTATTTTGTTTATTATGTCTATGTAATGATTTGAATTTCATATCGATTTTGAAATTGAGCACTTCTTTATTACTATTAGGATATTTGGAATTTGTCTTATGCTGCTTTAATCTTGTTTTCAAATTTTGCGACATTTCTCCTCTATAATACTTTTCATTGCATTATTTCCATTTTATTTTGTCTATATTTATTACATTCTGTCTATTTATTGTTTTAATTTTCTCCTTAGTTTTTGTTACATATTTTCCTAGCTTATTGTTATTGTATTACAACAATTTCGAATGACCATGTTCATCATTCTTAAAAGGTTTTTTTAATTTTATACATAAGTCTAGGAATGAATTATAATCTTTGATAATTATGCAGGTTATTATATCCATTCTAACTTCTTCTTTTTTGTCCCTTTCAATCTTAATTTTTTTTTAAATCATCGGTCGGTTTTGTTTTTTAGTTATTTTTTTTTTATTGTAGTATTTATTTTTATTTTCTATTATAATTCTTTCTTGTAATTCTATATTGTTATCGATGGTGGAAGTATGGTTGACTGTAGAAATAAAAATAAATGTGGGAGAAGATTCGTTGAGGTCAATGAAGAAAAACACCAATATGAAAACTTATTTTTTTGCCTCCCAATCAGGTTTAAGTTTTAGGCCAGCATCAGTGCTATGAAAAACAAGTTAACAGCAGTGGCTGTACCAATAACAATAAAAGAATATGTTAACAAACAGAAATGACTAATATATGAAAATTTAATTTATATTAATTTAAAAGTTAATTTATAATGTAACAGATTATGAATTATATGAAAGATAAAATAAAATATATGAAAACTATTAATTACAATAACTACTTACTAGTAGTATAATTACAATAAAGATTTAGTTGTATGAAAAGTATATCCAGATAATTATGATAATTGTGTTTCTGCATTGATTGCACCTCCCAACCAAGTTTCTCATACAATATATTTTAGTAGATTTTTCAACTATATTCATACTAGCATACCATATTGTATTTATAGTTCTTTTTGATAAAAGTTATTAATCAATATTTTTTTTACTTATTTCACATGTTCTTTGTGTCAGTTTAACAGCTTTATTAATTAAATTTTCCATTGTATTTTTAAATAATCTTTGTAAAGTTGTAATATTTAGTTTTAGTTTTCACCAACAAGTCAGCAGGGCCGGATCTAAGGGAAGTAAGGATAAGGACACTTACCCCGGGCAGCAGAATTTAGATCAAAATTTTACTTTTAGGTGAAGCAAAGAATATTTGCTTCTGATTTTCAATTGTTTTAACCTTATTTCATTCAATAATATGAGTTAATATTCTTTGCTTCACCTGCAAAACTTAAACCTGATTGGCACGCAAAAAAATAAGTTTTCATATTGGTGTTTTTCTTAAGCTTAATTTCATATTGGTGATTAAATAATTAAGCTGTAACGTTAAGTACAGCTCACGGATAAAATTAAAAATATGATAAAGAATAAAGGAAATTTCTTAATTAAAATAAAATAATAAAATTTAAAATATCAATATCACCGATATATCGGTGCAAAATATCGATATCTCGATATATCGGGTGTTAGGATAACGATATAATATATAGGTTTTTCAAATCCGATATATCGATATATCGCTTTCCGATATTCCAACCCTAGATATAGGCCAATAACTTAAGGAAGAACTCTGTGGGCGGAGCTTAGAGCCAGGAGTTAAAACTGAAGGAGGAGACAGCCTTCTCTCTATACCTATACATAACTTGTCAAAAATATCATTTTGAATTTTGATTTCAATAATTGGGTGTATAAAAAATAATTACCGTTTCAAGGGATAAAACGAAGTTTATTTTTTCTTACATAAAATTTCTTCTAACTTTCGAAGTACAGTCCATAAATACAGTAAAGTCAGCAGTTCGATTCCCTGCCGATACCATTCTTTGGGTTTCGACTGGAAAAATTTTTGAACACCAACTTTACCTCCTCCAATGTTTGAAATGTTTTCTCCTTAAGAAAGTGAGCCATTGGTCGGAAAAGATAAAAGTCCGAAGGTGCAAGATCAGGTCTAGTGGGTGCGGTAGAAGCTCGATGGCATTCATTTAAGCAAGTATTTGACGGCATAGTTCCAGGCTACGTTCGGCTTGCTGCAAGGTGAGCACATGCTACATGCTGTCTTCTCTTTACCTAATTGGTGAAAGTGACGATTCACACTTGACTGTGACAAACCAAGTTCGGAGGATAGCTGTCGAGTACTTTTTGAGCTGCCTTTCCAAGCTTGTATCGCCACTTTCAAATTTGGCTAACCACCTCCCCACAGTCCGCTCATTAAGGCCAAACGCGTGGTTTCGGCGGCTGAAAATTTCCTTTTCCAGTAATGCTGCAGAATTACTTGAATTTCATACCTCAACGTCAATTTGATTGAAAGAATGCCAAACAAGTACTGAGCCTCACAGAGATACATTATGTTTACTAAATGATTCAGTATAGTATTAGGATTAAAAATATACCAATAACAACATTATAATCAACAGAGAAGTAAAACAACAGAGTAAGAAAAAAATAAACTTCATTTTAACCCGTGGAACGGTCATTTTTGTTTATACAACCTATTAATTTGATTTGTTTTACATTCTTTCAAGTGCTAACTTTTTACCTAATTCGTAAATTGATTTTTATTTCACTTACAAAAGATTATTGTTAGGCGCATACGCACTAAGTTGTTTACTAATACCATAATACTTATACAAATGAAACTATGATTTCTTAAGAGGTTTTAATTCGACCCTCTTGGGGCACACCCAGCCTTTTTAGTGTGGTTTGGTTCGAGTTCGATCCTAGCTATATCACATCCTTGCGTAACATTAGGTCGAGAAACGTTGCTTCCTTACAAAGTACCAACGCAATACCCTCCTGTCAGTGACTGTAGTAGTACAGATCATTTTTTTTGTTCTAAGAATAGCAAGCCATATTAAATTTAAAACCTTCTATGATATCACGATTCTGGACCTGATGATTGATTTTTTAAGAATTTGGAAAATATTGGCTTTTATCGTTTCTTTTATTCGCGGTGATTTCTTTTCCTAATTTTTATCTATTCTAATTTATCCGTTAAATTTTATTGGAAGGTTCAGTTTTGGAAGATTCCAAAAACGAAGCCTCAAGTCTCTCAAATACCAGTAAATGACTAATCAGCCAAAGTTTCGCCAATTCTAAAGTCGTCAGGACAGAAAAAGATAAGATCACTTAAATTCAGACTAGAGAATGAACATCTCATATCAACATAATAATAAAGACTAACCAAGAGGGATAGTACTTCAACTCCAAGACAATTCAATATATATACTGAAGCAAAATGGAGGCAAGATCAACAAAGCTGGAAAAGTTTATTTTCAAACAGATGTTAAAAAAAACAGAAATACTCACACCAAACAACTAAAAATATTTTAAAGGCCATCTAGTCAGTGGCGGAACTAGACCATATGGGGCTCTGGGCGATACGATATTGTGGGGCCACTCTTAGGAGGGTTTGGAGAGTACTGGTACTCGTAATGCTGGAAGGAAGACGAGTCAGGCCCGGGACCTTCTCCCGAAATAATTTGAAAATTTTAAGACAAAATGGTAGCATATTAAGCCATTGAAGCGTTTTAAATTTACTCTTAAAATTCATGTTTTCAGCTTATCATTTTGAATTTTATTTCAAATTTATATGATTTTTTGCTCATTTTTTTTTTGTATAGCCACGCGATCAGTTAGTTAGGTGTTAGACTCTATCATGTAAACTGCATTCGTCTACATTTTATAATTATTTTTTGTAAATAACGACCTAGCAGGAAATATGAACTATAAATTCGTCTGTTAAGTAATTTAAATTTTCTATGGTGCGGGGTCCCGTAAATGGTTGTCCCTCCTCCTCTCCCCTCCCTTGGATTTGCTACTCCATCTAGTTATTGAATTGAGCTCAAACGTCCAATGTATTTACTGGAGGAAATGGAGGCACTTAATATTAGCACATTAGAGAAGGTTCGACAATTCTACTTCAAAAGAATAGATCTCTGCTTCAAAACTATAATTATTACATTTAAGAAAAGCCATTAAACTATTTATCAACAAAGTTTATATATACTTGTAAGAGCTATGACTATTCGGAATTTCATGATTGAACTGAACAAGATGTTGAAATCTGCGGATTATAACTTTTTTAACCTGATTTGTTTATTTTTTTTTTTTATTTTAATAAAATTCTTTTTTGTAGTCTTAGTTAATAAAAAAAAATTATAGGAGGTATTTATATTATAAAATTAATTACCAACAAAATGTATTTAAAGTATTTGTTAATTGAGTCAAATCGATTTATTTCTTCCAATCTCAATGCCTAAATAATCACGTTTTGAGATATGCGGAATGCAAATTACACATTAATGAGGGATATAAATTACTGGTTGATTAGCAATTTACAAACCTAATATTCATAAATTATCCCATTACAGGTATTGATAGTAAGTAGTTGAATCCAATTTACATAATGACCTGAGCAGAGCCTCCCAGATAGCTCAGTTGGCAGCACTGAGCGTTGAACTCTTCGTCTCTGCCGGGAGCGTACTAATGGTTTCCGCTCGTGCCGCGCTAATCCTACAAGATGGGGCTCGGGATTAGTTATGCCTTCGACACGTTACACTCCATCAATTTTACGCTGCCTTCACGCTTATTGTTTTACGGCTATCATTCAATCATTCTCGAAAAGTATTGTAAAAACTGAAATTTTCTAATTGAAATTCTGTCATATTTCTCATTGCATTTTCGACAAGATTGATTTATGATTAGAGCTTAATTTGTATTCCATTTACGGGAAGTGCTAAAAACGAAAATGGAAAGCATTGAGGTGTAAAACACACAATTGGAAAAAAAACTGGCTGGTAAGAAAATTTAAAAACATCATGAATGAATAAATGAAAAATTAAAAATATCATGAATGAATAAATGGAAATTTAAAAATATCAGTAATTTAAAAAAAAATAATTTCAAGAAGAAACAAATTCTAGGTTAAAGGTGGGAAATGTTCGTCCAAAAACCTGAAAGTAAGAATTCACTATTATGCTTCCAACGGAACCGAAAAGTGATTCTTTAAGCCCGCTGCACACATGAGAATAGGGATAGGTACAAGTACTCTTGAGTAACGAGTACCGAATATTGTACTCGAATACTTTCACTAGCCGAGATTAGATACGACTAAGGATGGAAGGGGTAGCGAAGACTGGCCTACCCCTTCCATCCCTAATCGTATCAAATCCCAGCTAGTGAGAGTATTCAAGTCAAATACTCGATACTCGTTACTCAAGAGTACTTTTTACCTATCTCTACATGGGAACAACGTAGCGTAGTTCTCTACACAACTCTCAACTCCGCTGAAACGTTGTTCCCATGTATATGGGAACAACATATGCTTTAAGCACAGCGGGTCAATTTACCATTTTAGGAGGACCAAATCTTTGCGATCGCGACCTGAAAAAATAATTAAATGGAGGCCTATTTATAGGTTATTTTGCACACTAAATCAAATAAAATAATTTAGAAATGCAATAGTAGACATAATATAATATTCAGATTTACAGTAGGATCAATTCCAGGTCTTAAGGAACATCATCTCTGAATATTATATTAATAATTAGAAGGGTGGAATTAACAACTTAACTATCCACAATACCTAATTGATAATTTCAATCACACCTTTATTTAATAAAATGGGAAAAGTGGTTAAACTCTTATTTTATGATATTTATAATCTAGAAATATTTCTATGCAGAGATTAATATAAAAATTTAATGGGATATAGACAGTGCACTTACAAAAGCAAGAACATTAAATAAATTAATCTTTATATTATATATACATTATAAACAAAATAATGGACATTTTGATCCATTAAAAATGTTTATTTACTTTTTAATAATATATATTAAAAAAAAAAAATCTGTAAGATTACAACCCATGAAATGGCTTGGGTTCAGTACTTGGTAAGGACCGTACTGTTTCTAGGCCAACGGTTGTGGAAGGAGGTGATTCGGGCAAGATCAAGCTCAACCTCCAGGTTTTTCCCCAATTAAGGGTACCCACCCACTTTATAAATGCTGGATGAGTCCAAGAAGGAGTCTCCCGATCCCACAGCGCTGATAACAGAATAAATAATTATCTTCTACAGCCGGTCTCGAATCTGGGATCTAGTGATTAGTAGTACAGTGCCCTACCCAATGAGCTACTCTCCGTTTTAATAATATTTGTATTACACAAAATTGTAAATTATTCATATCAATATTTTGTAATATATTTTTTACTATATACTACATAGTGAAACTATACTTTACACTATATAACTATACTGTATTTATTGAGCTACAATTTTATGCCTGAAAACTACGTGAAAACTGTGCAGTCCATCGCTTCATTCAATCAGTTTTCCACCCTCACGATCGCTGGAGAGATTGGACTTTGGAGTGGCATGATGGAGATGGAGCTTAGGACTGATGGAATCCAGCCGCTCCTCATCACTGCAAAAGATCCGGACAGGAATTCACACTCACGGTTGTTTCACGTTTGATTTGGCGCGGAGCGGTTGGAGTGGAGTGATCGTCGATATAATAAATCAAAAGGTTTTATTATAAAAATCCAGAAGTTTTTTTTTTTTTTTTTGCAGCGAAAATCTGAGAAGCAGAAATCCAAACGGGTTCAGGTAAGTGCTAATTGCAAGTTAATATTCTCGGTTAATTTGGTTTTCCTCCTGATTGGTACTTCAGATGATGTCTTTGATGCAAGTCCTAGCTCGGTATGGTCCTCAGGTTATTTAACTTTCTGTACAATGTTACCTTCTTTTCATCCCCTCTCTTCCCACATAGCCGGTCTTCTATTTGAAACAAAATACCTATAGGCCACTTACACAACAGCCTTTAGGAAATACTTACCCATCGCCAACGTTTACCTATCGACATTATACTAATAGTCGTTTAGTATTCTAACGACGGGAGTGCAATTTCAGAAAGGAATGAATAAAACTCGAGTTGGCATAGCTAGCCTGAGCACTAGGAGGGACATAGCTGGATCATAATTTACGACTGCCATAAACTTAAAAGAAAGGACTTTAACGAACGAAGAACATTGACGAAGGTATAAAAACCTAGAACCAACCTACATCATCTGGGGTACTCGCTTACAATCCTTGCATTTTCAGTGACTTGCAAGGATCAGTATATCAAATAGCGAAATATTAAAGTAGAAAATTTAGCATAAATACCAACTATGTAAGGAGTCAACCAAAAACCACCCGAAAATGGTAAACATCCAATCCCCTTGGAATAATTAAAATTTACAGTTTCAGTAATATTTGTCAGGCACAATGATAATTATAAAATAATTGAATTATAAAATAAAAGGCAAGAAATGTAATGATTGCAAATATATTAATTATATATTTATATCTATATATAACAACTTGCACTAAATTTAACTAATAAATTTAGTAACAATAAAATAATGAGCAGTGGAAGATCGATAGTTAAGGAGGGAGAGAAATAATTTCTTGAACCGCCCAAGCTGATGAAATAATAGACACATTTCTAAGAGTTGTATATCCCCATCCTCCCCCCTCCCCTCCCAAAAAACAAACAAACAATGTCTTTATGAAGAACAAATTTCAAAACGGGTATGATGAATAGTATTATTTCAGTAGAGTTTAAAAATGTCATCTTTCAATTGTCGGCCATTATTGACTACGCATTGCCAAAGACTTTCTCCGAAATTTTGCATCATCCTTACAGAAATTTCTGGTGGAATAACTGAAACATTTAGGGAGAAATTGTGGGCGGCTTTTGGTGACTTATCGGCCGTATTTTTTTGAGGTTATATATATCTACATTTTATGTTTATATCTTATATTTACTGTTTACAGTTTTATGTTTATTATTATTATGTCTATTGTTTGTTAGTTATTGTCTATTGTTATTAGACAGGTGAACATATATATTTGACTACGACTCATATGCCTTTAATTAATAAAATTTCCTTTATTTTATTTAACTACTTAACTTTTCTTAATTATTTACTGTATGTAAGCTAGACAAATAGTACTAGAACTGAACATTTCTGTTATTCTAAGGGGACTAAAAGTCCCAGAATAAAATTTTCATTTCATTTCATTTCATTTCATTTCATTTCATTTTCAGGTGGAGGTGGAATGGTAACTATGAACTCCGTCCAGTACGTGCACATGTTGGAGACTATCCTACGCCCTGCAGACTATCTTAAGTTCGATTAAATCGACGCAGAGGATGTGTGGTTCCACGCCTTTTACGTCTCAACGAAAAAAAAATAAAGATATATATATATATATATATATATATATATTTTTATTTTTGACGTCTTCAAAGAAAATTTGTTCGGCTTTCGGAAGCTCTGGGATGACGTCATAGTATATTATTGCTAATTACTGGGGAAAATATTTTAGTCCCTCAAAATTTTGATTTACCCAAATCATCAATTGATTAAATAAGCCACTAACAACATAACCTTAAAACTTATCTAGTGCAAGTATAGGATACTAGTATGACTGCTGAATTGCATAGGCTCATGCTCCGAAATTTGAGGATTTAATGAGTCAAACTGTTAGAAAAAGTGTCATAAATTTTCCATATATTCGACACTTTCTCATTCGCTTTAACCCACACTAGGAGAAAGCGAAGGATATAATTATGTTTGTTTTCTATACTGCGCATCTTGTGGTTTTTACAAAAAGATAGCTTTATATGTTTATATTATTTATTGTGTCACAATAGGAAAAACGTTACTAATACCTAGATACCTTTTTCTTTTAAAAATATTTTATTTATTTATTAAATATTTAAAGATAAAAATGCTACTAATAATTATCTAGATAATTTTAAAGATTAAAAGTTAAGGCAATTGAGGTGGGAGTGTTTTGGCGTGGAATCCAGCCTGAAATTTCAGAATATCTTTTTTATGTTTGGTTAGGTTACTGATTAACCAAGTAATAGAGTATTTTGTATTGTTTAAGACATTGATTACTTCTCGATTAAACAATTATTATATTAATAAGAAAATTAAGCCTCGTGTTAATTAATTTTGATGTATCCTCGGATTCTTCCTTTGGATAATTTTTGTAATTATTATTCATTAATTATTTTAAAAAAATTCTATTTCTCTTTTAAATAATTTAATATACATTCATAAATGAGTAAGACTTCTTAGCATATTGGTTCTAAAGGAGAATATTTTTTACAAACGAAATTTGTAACAATTACAATGCGAGACTGTATTCATTTTAAAAATATCTGATGTGGACAACACATTACTTCCTTGTACGCCTATTAAACTATAAATCGGTGGCTCAAAAAATGATCCTCAATTTGGTTACTAGTTTCCAAAGATTGCATTAAAAACGACACTCGACGTCGCGACATCCATCTATTGACACACACACGCGGACACATTCTTGTTTCTGGAAGTCTCATTCCGTTATTATATGTCGTTTTCCTTCAGTAGGTAACTAGTTTCCAAGAGATTTCTTCGTGTTCCGTGACAACATTAAAACTGTCAATATCACGGGATAAAGCATTGGAAATCGACAGTTTCGACATTTTAAGCGGAAAAACCCACTTAACTAATATCTTGTTCTCCTGCTGCAGACTTGTTGATCTCACAAATGGGGAGGAAAACCAGTAGTTTACATTCAATTTTAACATTTAAAACAAGTAATAAAAATGTTTAATTGGATTAGAAACCAAATTGCGTTTGTAATCTTTATTACCGAAACATATGATTTATGTATTTAATTTAAATATAATTTTTGATGTAAGCTTATTATGATTTTCAAATAAAATACCGTTTTCGGTATTTTTAATTTTAACCATAATATAGTAAATACATTCATATCGATATAAAAGTCCTATTTACCAAATTTGAGATTTATTACAATATACTTTTTGATGAAAGTCTAATATGACCTTCAAGTAAAGTACCGCTTCCGGTTTTCCAATTTAGACCAAAATCTAGTATGTTATTTAAATAAATATATAAATAATAAATACCAAATTTGAGAAGTTTTGCAAAGTATCTTAATATAAGTTTTGATGGAAATCAATTATGACCTTCAAGTAAAGTACCACTTCCGGTGATTATGCAGTGACCAAAAAGAGAGGTTCACAACTAGATTTTACAATAATTCTAAATACAAAATTTCAACTTTCTAAGGCTAACTGTTTTTGAGTTATGCGAGATACGTACGTACGTACAGACGCCACGACGAAACTAGTCAAAATGGATTCAGAGATGGTCAAAATGGATATTTCCGTTGAAATCTGAAAACCGAAAATTTTCGCGATTACAATACTTCCTTTACTTCGTACCAGGAAGTAAAAAGAATTTCAAAACAGTCATTTATCATTTTTGTCCTTGAAAATAAAGAAGACTTTTTGAAAAAATAAGTTAATTAACCTAGTAAGAAATTTTATGTTTTCTTCCTTTCTTTTTTTAAGAGGGTGGTATATTGAATAAGGGAGGGACTTGGTTAGGGTTCCAATTATACTAAGAAAATATTTTTAGGACATGCTCTCTTTCAATTCACACAGACACTACAATGTGGGATAGTGTCCCTTCAAATTGGATCTAAGAAAAATCGGATAGTTCTGTTTAATACTGACCCCCACCATCTTATTATGTAACCGTAGTTCAAGAAATAATACTTCATTATCAAGGGAGGCAGCGGAATTAAATTCTATTATATTATCTGTGGAACGACTCTGGTATCAGAGGTACTTCCTCGGGCTCACTCAGCCTCTATGAAGTAGGGATCTGACCCTTTAACACGTTGGGGAATAACCTAGTTTTTGCTTTATTTAATTTAACATGTTATAATAAATGAAATGAGATTCTCTTGGAAGCTATAAAAATCCACATTATTTTATTTTTTAATTACTTTTTTTATTATAAATGATATTTTTAAAAGTCCAAATTAAATTTTAAAATAGGTCTTCGCTGAGTCAATACGAAATCAGATTTAAAATTACAATAGTCTATAATTAATATTAAATTTTAAAATGGATTTAAACATCATTAGATTCACTAGTTGCGTTCCACCACAACATTAAGTTTTAATTTTAATAAATTCATACAGAAAAATGTCTTGACAATGATAATGAAACTCTTCAATTTACGTTCGATTTAGAATTTTTATTTATTTTTTTCTATTGCAAATCTCTCATTTAAAATTAGGATTATACTTAGAACAGGTGATTGGATAATTTAAAAATATAAAAGGGATTTATTATTAATGGATTAATTCATTAATTCAATAATACTCGAAATAAATATATATTAAATATATAAATAAAACAATATATACACCTCCAGATGGCAATAATCGCTTTCACATCCTGCTGGAAATGATCTGTTAAAATAAATATTGTAGCGCGGGTGAGGGGAAACGGTGCGGTTTTGTGGAATATGATTTCTAACGATAACCTTATCTGTGGCTATCTTTAACCACAATTAATCAAATAATATTTTCCCACTATATCCTAAAATTAGGCAGATTTGAAATCTTGTAAGGAGAGATAAAAAATAAAATATCGTACAACAATGAATTTCTGTTTTTATGATATTCAGGTCATATGCCTATATAAATTATTTGAATAATATTTAAAATTGTAAATACTCCTATCGATTGAAAACAAAAGATTATTTTTATAAAAATATGAAACTTATAATGAAATGTAATATTGGCTTTGCAAAAATTTCCGCCAAAAGTATCCAAAAAAACATATATATACATGGAGGTTAGTTAACCCATATAATTAAAAAAGTGTCGGCAAAAAAAGATTCCCTCACTCAGTCTCTACTGGATTTCAATACCAGTGGCGCGACTGGGAGAGAAGCGCTGGGATCTCCAGTTCTGCTTTGCCATCCACATGTGGATAGAGTCCCGTAGGCGGTAGTAATTTTTTACTCAAATTGTCTCTACTTATTATTTAATACATCTATCTATTTATAATAGTGCATAGATATATTTACTTATTTTTAATATTATTTCATTTTTTACAATTATTTTTATTAATTTTTTTTTTTTACTCAGCATACCATATTTATATGGTGTGAATGGACACTTTATTTATAATTCCGGCGATTTATCAACATTTTGTTGCAAGTGATTTTCAGCTGCATCATGAGGTTATATTTGATCTTAGGACTAGGAGAATAATCTCCATATATAATATTTATTTATAATATCTTATTAAATTATTACTATTTTTAAAAAATCGGAAAAAGAATGCAAAAAACATATTCCGTTTTAAAATTTTGTTAGTTTATAATTCAGACAGTCAGAACGTAATATCCGAACAGGGAATAGTGGATGAATGCGATTCCCGTATCTATTATGCTTTTTTTTTTAATATTTTTTTATTTACGGAATCAATTCATTGAAAATTATTAATATTGATATTGACAGATTAAGTAAATATATCAAAAAAATTTTTTGCTAAATAAGACCTTATTTATTTTTACAATTTTATTAATTTGTATTTAAAGAAAAAAAGAGAAGTGCATGTTACTGGGATTTTTTATTTAACGGAAATTCATTGAAGATAAAGTTTTTCTCTTTGTTAAATTTCTTATTCTCAAAAATCGCGTTCTTCATAATCCAGAAATGGTCACTGCCTGCTCCAAAAGCTAAAGCTGGAAGCTGTGGGTTCTATTCCATCTAGGCCAGTAAATATTAATTTATTTAATATGGTGGTGCCACGAAAGATATCTCTGATGGTACTAGGATGTTGTTAAAATGGTGGCAACTTCCAGTTAGCCGTCATTGTTCGAAATAGAGACCAATAAAACAATATCATGGGCAGTCAAGAATTTAAAAAAATAATTTAATTAAAAAAAAAAAAAAACGGCTACGGAAATAACTCTATTTTTAGTTTTTTGAGTCCGTAATACTTAAAATACAATAAAATATTATTGAGTAATTTGACCCATCAAAATTGAAAATCGGCTAAGCCACACGCTCACAAAATCGGATGGACAAATCAAACACATTTAATATAATATTTTTTTCAGTATTTTGGACTTAAATTGTTTCTGAACTTTCACAGGGTCTCACTGAGTAATTTAAGTCATCAAACTTGAAAATAGGTTGAGCCTTACATTAAAAAAAAATCTTCACGAAGGGACTGGCTAAACACATTATTCCCCTTGTTGCTATTCTGCACATTGGAGTATATGAACACTAAAACCGGACAAATTTCGAATCAGGAAGTTTGTTAAAAATTCGATCAACCCTATCCATTCTTCAAGCTTGATAGATGGCTCATCAAACTGTAATCGAATCTTGCCACTTCTTGTAAAGTCAATCGGAACGCAGACGTCAGAATTTCAAGTCACATAGGTATCAGTTTTTTTTGTTCCTGGCAGTTGTTTTCTGTTATAAAATTATTATTTTATTGATTTATTGTTTATATTTACAAAGAATATTTGGATAATTCTTTTTGTTTATTTAATGTTATCAGAAAAGTTATTTTTGTTTGTCTACTGCTATGCCAGTATACATTTATTAATTTAAATAAATAATTGCATACCTCAGTTTCTAACCGATATATAGTTTCATTTTCTATTATTATTATTTGCTTAAGGCAAAAGGCTAAATGTTTAGATACATGTATCTTTTTTTTTTTTTTTTTTTTAATCTTGAAATATAGTAAAAGCACCAATACATGCCTTCATTTGATTTCATGCAAACCACTAAAACTAATACCTTCTTCAGTATTTATATCACAAGATTCTATCTCTTAGATCCGAGTGTACAATATTATTTATTATATATTAATATTCGGTATTTTATAAAAGGTATATTATGGTTTTTATTAGAAACTGTGTTTATTGACGTGATTTGCAAGTCTTTATTATTTAAAAAAAAAAAATGATTTTCTACCAAAGCAATGGATTTCGCTAACCTCAGCTTTTATGACCTTCCAGATAACTCTATTCAAATTTCATTCCATCGGTGAACCACGTCCCATATGTATTCTTCCATTTATTTTTCCCAAGTCTTTCTTAGTCGCTCCCGTCTTTTTCTTATATCTATTTTCAACTCTTACACATGTCTTTTCAATCTTCCGGATTCTTTTTAAATAACCGAAGCAGTTTAGCGTTTTTTTTCTCTATCTCTTCTTCTTTTTTCTCTCTATATTTTCTTTTAATTTTTTCTCTGATCATATCATTCCGGATATTCCTTCCGATCGTCGCCAGCAGTCTATTTTCGTATTCAGTTATAATGCTCAATAAATATTATTCTTTTAATTATATATCTGTTGGTTTCGGAATGACATTCCCACTCCAAAATTATTAGTATAAGGATGTAGAAGCCATTTTCTTTTTGTAATACCTTTTAGAAGTATTTGCCAAATTTTAAACCTTAAATTAAGGGAGTATTGCCCAAAACCTATGCGGGAAGTAGCCGTAACTGGAAAGCAGGAGACCGAATTCGATCTTTACATTATATCTCCAATTCTTATACAAGTAATAAATTACTAATTGTTATATTAAAGTTATTCCTAGGTTTATTATAAGGTTATATATTAATTAAGGACCTCTCTCTTAAACGGGTAGTGGTCATATTTGCTCCACCTATCAAAAAGTGGGAATTCTAAGTGCAAAACCGTTTGGTTGCATTCCACTGGATGACCGTGCTGCAGAAAACTATTTTTGTCTTATCGGGTTAAATGTTGAATATGAACATAAAAGTTAGGCTAGTATTAATTATATTATACAAAAAATCTACCGCCCATTTCCTCCATTTTTATCACTTCTAACATTATGAGGAAAAAATATAATTATTTCTTCCAAATCTCACTTTCATGTTTTCATTAGGGCATACCTTATATGCCCTATATCCTTATATATATACAGCAAAGTTTAAATAGATCACTCATCACTGCAGGGCAATAGTAAATGGAGGTAATTGTATTCAAGAGAAAATATATGAATACATGCCTCACAATGATTTTAACTGAGAGGTAGGGTATAAATTAATAAATAAATAAATCTAAATTAATAAGTGATTTTAACAATATTAGTTTTAGAATTAGGATGACAAATAATATTCTTCTTACACAAATACGAGCAATGTGACAATATTTTTATATATTTGACAAAAAGGGATGAGAAATTGGAAGATAAAGGTAAAAAATTTGATATTGGATAGATAAAATATTGTATAAACTTATAATATTTGACTGGTTATTTGGCAAATTCTCTTTCAGAGATTGTATTATGTAGAAATGAATATTTTGAAGACCTAAATGGTACATAAAATGCCTTTTTATTTGTTGATTACATATGTATATTCAATTTTTGATTAGTTGACTTAGTTAAATGCTTAATAGTTGATGTGCAATATTTTTTAGTAGATTACTTGAAAATGGGAAACGATAAGCACGAAAGGTCGTGATAAATTGTTGAATAAAGTGATAAAGGGATAATTTCCTGAAATATAAGAAAATGTAAAATAATTATTTCAATGCAGTAATATTTTTTTTTCCCCTAGGTTCTATTGAATCCGTCCAGAATTTCACAAGGAGAGAATTATATAGCATATTTAAAAAAATCAGAGGGATGAAAATAAGTTATCAAGCTTGAAGAATGATGGGTATAATATATTATATGGTATAATATATTATATAGTATAATATAATATAGTATAATAGTTTATCACTTCATGAATCGGACATTTTTCCGGTTTTCTAGGTTCTGATACTTTTAAATGTAGCTGTATGAAAGTACAAAAAAAAAAACTTAAAATAATTTTGTTCGGTTTTTATGCTCAAATATACGTATTTGAGCTGCAGTTGGGTAAAAATATTAATTTTCATTACAATAAGCTTGATTTTCTCATAAAATGTCTAATTATTGTAACAATCACTTGTGTCCCGGACCATTATTGAGATTTCCCTTGCTTTTTATATGATAGGGTACATAACCCGCCATTGTAGAGTACAATCCATCCACGTATATAATAGCATAATTATACCCCGCTTAGTTAATAGCGGCCTTGTACTCGGTATGTTTATAATTAATTCAATTGCAATATTGAAGCATACCCACTCACCCGTAGCCAGGGTAGCATGTGCGCCTTACAACCCCTACTTACCCTTATCGAATATTTACTATCCTGAGAAAATCCCCTCCAGAAGGGCAGCCGATTTTGAAATATTCCTAAATAACTCCAGATACCAATCGTTAATCGTGGAGGGGAGAGGGGGGAGAAAGTGGTGATATTTCGTACGAGTTGCATTCGAAGATAACAGATCTATTATAGCGTGGAGATTGTTTGCCACGTTCTTAAGTGAATTATATCCTAGTTGGTAGTTGATGGTAACAGTAGCTGGCAATCAGAAGGGAGGAATTTTAATAGAGAGCTATCCGGCCTAAGGAACAGCTAATCTTGAGTTTTTAGGTCGCTCTGCGGTGGGGGTGATGTAAGGGAGAGTGTGGGAATGTCTGCCTCTTCTTCGGCCACTCGGATTGGTCTGTAGTCCCATCTACGTCATCATCATCATCATCATCATCATAATAATAATGTATCGTTCACGTAAAATAAAAATAAACTTCAATACAAACATATATCCTTGGACAAAGCCCGTCTGCAGAAGTGGATATCTTGAACACAGGTGCTCCATACCCCTTTAATGGGTCAAGCCCGCTTAAGCAGGATGAAACTTTTTGTGTGTTGATACAATGGATATTGGTCCTAGCAATCAGGAATGACAGCTGAAAAATGTTTTAAAAAATTCCCCACCCTCCAAAAAACTTGGAAGAACATATACGGTCAGTGCCCAGTTAGGCACATCAAATTTCATTTAAGTGTTTTTCCTTTAATTAGATAAAATGAAATAAAGTTTCCAATGATATTACAGAGTATGTGACAAAGATGGAAAAGGAAAGTTACTCCCCAAATTAATTTTTTGAATAATGAAACCAGCTAGGATTGACGAGGTAAAATTATATATATGTCGGGACATGGGGAGAGAATCGTGTAATTTAAAGAAAGCATATATCCTGATGACGTAGAAGGACTTCGAAACATAACCTTTAAAAAAACGTTATAAAAATGTTTTTTTTTTAAATATAAAGTTATAAATCAAAGGGAAAGTGTCATTCACAAATTAATTTATTATAATATATTAACTTCCCTATTAATTAGAAATTATTTAATATAAAATGAGCACATATTGCCGCCTACAAAAACAACGAATAAATATACTTTCTTTTATTCATTTACTACTACTTAAAAAAAAAATGTAATAAAATTAGGTATATTTTGATGATAATTCTAAGACATTATAAAAGCTCTATACACACAAATAATTACATTGACTAAAAACTTCAGTATATCAAAACAGCAATAAAAAATTAAAGTTTCGTCAAGTAGGAACAATTATACAAGTTTCGATGTACGATAAATAAAAATACGGTTACATCTGAAAAATATCTTTCTTTTTTTTTCAATTCAAGTAATTATAAATATTATATTAAAATATAACAGTGCAGAATAAAAGAAATAAAGAAAAAAAAATGTTCTTTTCAGCAAATTTCTTTCATAATTCAGATAATTACTTATATCATCTTAGAATGAAATAAAAATTGCACTAATATTACCTAAATTAATAATATTAAAAAGAATTTCCCGTTCGGATCTTCCAGTAAATGGAATAACCGAAAACAATTTTCAACTACGTTGAACGTTCGTCACCGAAGTCGGCACCTAAAATAGCCACTGGCCATATTTGTCCCACCAAAAACGAGGTTTGGCAAGAGCTCGCTGGTAAACAATTCTAAGCCTTCAAACGTATTTTTCTTCAGCATGGTCATCCAGTGGAATACAACCAAACTATTTTGCACTTAAAATTCCCGCTTTTTGATAGGTGGAACAAATATGACTACTGTCCGTTTAAGAGAGAGGCCCTTAATTAATATATAACCATATAATAAACATAGGAATAACTTTAATATAAACAATTAGTAATTAACTACTGACATAAGAATTGGAGATATAATATAAAAATCGCAGGATCGAATTCGGTCCCCTGCTTTCCAGTTACGGCTACTTCCCGCAGAGGGTTAGACCAATACTCCCTTAATTTTAAGATCTAAAACTTGGCAAACACTTCTAAAAAGGATTACAAAAAAAAAAATTGTTTCTACATCTTAATACTAATAATTTTGGAGGGGGAATGTCATTCCAAAACCAACATATATATAGTTAAAAGAATAATATTTATTGAGCATTATAACTGAATACGAAAATGGACTGTTGGCGACGATCGGAAGGAATATCCGGAATGATATGATCAGAGAAAAAATTAAAAGAAAATATAGAGAGAAAAAAGAAGAAGAGATAGAGAAAAAAAAATTCCCTAAACTGCTTTGGTTATTTAAGAAGAATCCAGAAGATTGAAAAGACATGTGTAAGAGTTGAAAATAGATATAAGAAGAAGACGGGACAGACTAAGAAGGACTTTGGATAAATAAATGGAAGAATATATAATGGGACGTGGTTCACCGATGGAATGAAATTTGAATAGAGTTATCTGGAAGGAGGTCATAAAAGCTGAGGTTAGCGAAATCCATTGCTTTGGTGGAAAATCATTTTTTTTTAAATAATAAAGACTTGCAAATCACGTCAATAAGCACCGTTTCTAATAAAAACCATAATATACCTTTTATAAAATACCGAATATTAATATATAATAAACAATATTGTACACTCGAATCTAAGAGATAGAAACTTGTGATATAAAGACTGAAGAAGGTACGATTTTTAGTGGTTTGCATGAAATCAAATGACGGCATGTATTGGTGCCTTTACTATATTTCAATATTAAAAAAAGAAAAGAAAAAAAGATACATGTATCTAAACATTTAGCCTTTTGCCTTAAGCAAATAATAATAATAGAAAATAAAACTATATATCGGTTAGAAACTGAGGCATGCAATTATTTATTTAAATTAATAAATGTATGCTGGCATAGCAGTAGAATCAATAATTATAAATGATATGACTTATCGTAGACCACAATAATTATATCATGGCATATCGTACAATTTTTATGGAATCATATCAGTAATTTGAAAATAAATGATAATTTTTATCATTTCGCTAACTGATTTTTTTCGAAACAGCACAAAAAGCAATTTTCGTTCAGGTATTCGTCGAACACGTCCGTACTCACCTAATTTGTGGACTCGAACTGATTACGCTCAGCTAATGACATCAACGTCTCCCGAATTGGCTTCGGATAAAGGATATTGGATTTTTTTCTCCTTTCCTTTCCAGGTATGCAATTACTAATTATGCCGATTTTCAGTTTTCCACCTGTTACTTTCGAAGTTGTTTTATTTTTTAACATTTTTTTTCAGAATTGGTATTCAAGGATACGAATAATCCAGACGAATGGCTTGATATTTCAAGAAAAAAAGTTTGTCAAGATAAAGCGGAAATTTTGTTACAAATCGTCACTGAGATGCAAAAATAAAAAAAAAAGCGAAAAAGATTTTGAATTTGAAAAAAAATGTTAAAGTTTCAGAATTTAATTATTTGTAGACTATTTTACTGAAATATAATAATAGTAAAAAAAAAAAAAAAGCTTAGAATCAAATTTAATTTTTTCTGAAATTTTTTGAATTCCACATATTAGCTACATAGGGTAAACAGTAAAACTTCGTTATAAGGCTTATTATAATTAGCTACATAGGGTAAACAGTAAAACTTCGTTATAAGGCCCTCATAGGGCCCAGAGGAAAAGAGCACTATAACTGGGAAATCATAAAAAAAAAAAAAATTGTTTTAATAAATTTAAACTATAAATAAAAAAAAAAAAAAAAACATTAAATCTACATTATTGATGTTACTGGTTTAAAGTAATCACCGATTTTTATTAAAAAGTTCAAAACATCAATCATATGTACAAAACAGAAATATAGGAGTAAAAAAAAAAAAATGAAAAAATTCATTGAGAACGTTATATTCAGTGAATCGGGTCGCCATTACGAATAACGTTTCATAGCATCATAGGAAAAAGAGAGTTATAGCCGGGCATTGTTATAAACAGGAGCGTTATAACGAATTTTTACTGTATTAGGATTCTACTCCTTTAACCGTGTATAAAATATTAATTATATATATAAATGATATTAACTTACCGTGATTGGAAGGTGATCTGAACGGATCTTGGTCGTGCTCCTGCTGCCTAGGACGAGGGCTGTAACCTGAGGGTGGTTGTTCGAGGTAGGGCCGTTGCCCGAGTCCAAGGGCTCGGAACTGCTGTGACTGTCCTAAAGTACAATAAAAATTAAAAATATTAACATAATCTATAAATAAAAATATTGTATAATATCTCTAAATTTATAAAAATCTACAATAATAATAATAAAATCTCGGAAGCGGTACCGGTTCGAATCCGGAATGTGAGGTTGGATTTTTCGAGGCGGGCCTATGTAATGAATCTCGACCTTCACACTGTGGGTAGAATAAATTGGTAACCTGTCGGATAAACCGTCCTACCTGTCCAAGTTGCAGTAGATGAATGAAAATGTCATTTAATCAGGGAAATACGGTCTTGTCTGTCAACTTAGAATAACACAGTTGTACAGGTTATACGAATTTCGTCTATTTTTTTACTTATACCCGTCGTAAAATAAAGCTATAACTAAAAAAAATCGAAGTTTGATTTAGCAATCGCATTAATTTGAGGAATTACCCAGTTTTTTTGCTTAAATATAAGGATTAGTCTTGTTGGCTCCTCCCCTCTCCCTCACGCCCAAGCATTAGGAATGTTCAGTGTGTTTTAATGAGGAATTATTGAATAGTGTAGAGCTAAAAGCTTTAAATATGATTTTCCGACAATTTCAATTTTTGAGTTGTACCTTATTTCTATGGCCAGTGAGATATATTAATTACAGACAAACTTTACAAGCAATAGGTTGTAAAGCAGTAGGTTGTAAAGTTTGTTTAAGCACTAACAAATATTGTTTACCTTGGTGCAGTATATTCAAGATGATCTAGGCAAAGGAATAAGTCGTGTTTACAGGACACTAAAAAGGATAAATTACGTATAAAAATGGATAAGAAATTCCAAAAAGTGATAGCTCGAATAATTATTGTTATTCCATAATTATAATAATGATTTGTTAATGGAAGTTGTTCTATGCGTGGGGCATGCAAGTTGGTAGACTGGTATCTGCAGTGGCGTACGCCGGTGGAGGGATTGTTCCCATATGCCCCTCCAAAAGGTTTGAAAAAAAGTAAAGGTTGGTTGTTTTTTAAATAATATTTTTGTAATTTTTATAATAATAATTGATAATATATAAATATAAAATAATATTTTTATAATAATAATTGATCCAATTTTCATGTGTTTCCTTAAAACTTACTTCCAATTTGGCGATTATATATATTTAGGTCATAAATTGCCTTCTTCTTATTTAAAACAATCTCCCTCTATCTCCGAAAAATTTTAAACTGTTCTCTATCTCCGAAAAAAATTCTGCGCACGCCCCTGGGAATCAATTAAAAGAATGGGCTGAGGAACGCGGGGTAAGTGAATTAAGAATATAAGGAAGTAAGAGATTGAAAAAAAAAAGACACTCAGCAATTATTGCCATCGGCTTACCAACTAGAGACCCTGAAGATGAACCAAATAAAAAAAATTATTAGAATCTTTGGTCTAATCCCAAACTTACAAGACCGTCCACCCTATATCAGGCAGCCGTAATCAAAGCAGGGAAAAGTAAGGAAGGGAGGAAACTTGGAACTGATGGGTCTTTGTAGGATAGGATCATAGAAAAAGGACAAGGATGGCGGAAGGAAAGAGGTGGGAGGGACCCTTAGAAAAAGTTAGTGCTCATGAACTTGCCGAAGAAAGATTTTGTAGCCAATTTCAGACTTCTCAAAGGGCACGATTATCTTCAAGCCCATCTACACATAGTTGCAGTAAAATCCACTCCAAAGGACCAACTTTGCACAAATGACTTATCTATAGACTTAGAATTTTTCCGTGGTCTTAGAAAATACAAAATCTGACGTCAACGCCGAATAATGGCGAAGAAAATCACAACTTTGTTGGGCTTTTTGTCGGACAAAAATCTATTGATTGAGGATTTCTATAGGTAATACCATCCTGATTATGAATCTACCCAATGACATGAATCGTTTAAACTTAACATACAATTTAGAGTTTACAATTTAAACAAAATAATTTCTGTTAGTGCTCCTTTCATTATCTATATTTAAATGGTCAATATCCATTACGCTCCTCTGGTTCTTCAATACACTTTTTCATCTCTACATCAACTTTTTTGCTAGTCACAGTTGACAGTGTAGATGATGAACGGATGTTAACGACAACATTCTAAGTAGATCCGTATTGGAACCGACACTTGAAGAATTTACAGATGTGATATAATCTATGTTTCTACTATAATAATATAATAATCTATATGATATATAATCTATTTACTTACATGTAGGTTGTATCTAACAATAGGCAATAGTCCAATTGGTAAGGAAAACAAAGCTATTATTTAATGAATAAAGGCCGAGAAATTAATCCACTTACCACAGACCTTAACAATTCGTTTGTATTTCCTTTCTGATAAATTCAATATAATTGTAAGTATAAAGCTATTTTATTATTGATTTAAGTAATATTTCTCGGGGCTGAAGAAAAAAAAAAAATACGCCCTAACTAAACGCGCAAACTTTCGCAAATGTAGATTACATATTTGAATAATACAATGATTAGATAATAAATAGTCAAAAAAATTGTAGGGGCATTTTGGGATATTATTGAAAAATTTGCTTTTAAAATATATTATAACTCGAACAAGCAAACATTTGTGCAAACCAGATTCCTCAAGCAGATAGATATATTCGATTGCTTAGACCTGACTATCATAGAATTAATTAATATAATATGTCAGAACGAATTGATTTCATTTCATATTTATCTCTGTAGTAAAATCTCTTTCCGATAAAAACGAAGGCTTACGAGATTAAAATGTATATTTATTATAAACTATTTCTTTACTTTTAGTAACAAAGGAATAAAAAAATATTTGCAAAAACCATAAATCATATTAATTGACATCTCTAAATAAATTTTAAATGTATTTAAAAAAATAAAAATGAAGATATGATATTTTGGTTTTTGTCCACTCTTATAACACTGTTATGCCAGGCGGGAAATGGAAAATTATTCTACCGAATGCGGCGTAAGAAAAAAAGAAAAGGAATAATATTTTTTTATATTATTCTAATAATAATATTATAATTTTATCTAATTAAAAATTATAATATTTTGGTTTTACTCTTTCATCTAGGAGCTGCTAATCAACCAGTATTTCAAAATGCTATTACCACTATAAAAAAAAAAAATTAAAAATAATAATTTCAGATTTCATAATAATCAGATCTTTTGTTAGCTAAATAACTATAAGTATTTATACGCATATAAGGAAATTATTCAGAATAACCTTCAAGGTATAGATAAAATAACAGTGTAAGTTAATTTAACGATATTCTTTCCCTAGCAACGTACGACATAACAGAATTTAAAATTCACTAAATATTTTTTATGAATGAAAGCATTATTTGATAGCATACGGCAAGGTGATGTTTTAATTACTATATAACCAATGGAATTAAACACAAACGCCCAACCGTGACTGTACGATGCGACCAATTACAAGCATGCAATTATATTTCATCGAGGCTGTAATTTTGAGGCATATCAATTAGTAAACACAGTAGTTGTAATTTAATTACAACCTTATATCGGGCTGTAGCTCGTAACGATTCCACATTTGGCGAAATAATAAAAAATAATAAAAAAAAAAAAATGAAAATCATAATTTTTATAAATAATATTGTCACCTATGGTCTGGGTAATCTCGAGTTTTAAATAATCGATGTCGCGTTTAAACATGGTCCATTTCCTATAAATTCAATTATTGTAAAGGCAGTGAAATAATTTTTTTTTTAAATCGTATTAAATTAATAGAAATGAGCTCTTAATCAGCAATATGTCAATTTTTATTACCTTTTTCAGTTATTAATGGATCTGTATGTTAAAAAATGACACCTATAAAAATAGCATGTTCCCTCCTTCCTAAATGCCAAATAAATGTCAAAGAATCGAAACTTCAACTCGCAAAAAATATTTAAAGATAAAACTAAAGTTGAGAACTAGACTAGTATGGCATCCCTTGAAGCTATATCCACTCTGGTCGATTTTCGATGCGCTTTTATTTTTGACATCGCTGCCTAACTCTCTCATACCTTGAAACTTTGAGTTTTATAAATTATTTCTTTATTTCGTTATTATCAAAGAGACGATATTTCAGCCATATATAGGTCAGTTTTAAATATAAAAACGATAAATAAAAATATTGCTAATATAAATAAAGCTTTTCTTATAGCGTTATTTTCATTAGAGAATTGATGTATTTAGCATTACTTTCTAATTTTAATTAGTCGAATTTATTGATTAGTGGGAGTTTTCAACGGAAATACACGTTTAAGGTCCACTGATTCTATATAACCAAGTCTCGCAAAAAGATGTGTGAGTGCGAACATCCTAGCTCAAAAACGAAAAGTCGTACGAAACTGAAATTACGCATTTAAGGTAGTTTTTTAACTGGGTTGTTATAGCTACATTTTCACTAAAATCGACTACTAGGAAGTGTGCCTAATTGTTACTAATTTACAAAAAGACTTATTTTATAACTTGGATACAAATGTAATTATAGATGAAGTAGCCAGTACTGGTGAAGGACTGGCCAAAAAGCCCAAAAACGTTTAGATTACTTCTTGATTTAAATTGTGAATAATTGATTCGGACCATTTTTTCTTCTAA
This sequence comes from Rhaphigaster nebulosa, assembly GCA_948150685.1. Lineage (NCBI taxonomy): Eukaryota > Metazoa > Arthropoda > Insecta > Hemiptera > Pentatomidae > Rhaphigaster > Rhaphigaster nebulosa. The sequence goes on along the minus strand of OX411312.1, from coordinate 39,643,261 downwards.
ATATAAAACGGTAAGACATACCGCAAAAAAAAAAAATACAACCTTTTTCTTTAAAAATACTTGACAAAAATACTCATTAGCGTTTTCTCTAATTATTTATTTTTCGTATTGAGGTATTGCAGTAGTAAAAAGTATTTCCTACTCATATTTTTGAGTAATAAACAACTTGCAATTGATTACTACTTTTTTGTAGTGTATACCGAGTATAATAAAATAATATAAAAATGTATTGTAAACGTAAGTAAACTACAACAGAAAAGCTCTATTTTGATAAAGATAGATTACCAAAATAGCGGGAAATGTGATTTTCAGGCATGTAATTTTAAAAAATTCGGCGGATGAGAACTCCCCTCTTGGTAAAGGGGTGCCACTTTAGTCTAAAGCCTAGGGCCTGGTTCTGTGTTTTGTTTATTGTTTTACTTACATATTAGTCCGTCAACCTTAAATTGGCGAAGATCTTTAAAAACGTTCGATTCCTTTACGTAAATAACTGAATTTAAATTATGGTAAGGCCCCGACCTAGACTGAAAAGGATCCGTTGGAGGCTTGTTTATCTCTGCGATCTAATTAAATCAGTAATAATTTGAATAGCCACTTATAATACCAGTGAATACGAATTTCCAACACCGCCACATAAATCCGCATAAATACGAATAAGGTTGTGGTGTCAGGTTATGTTCAATGTGGTTTACAACCTAAATACTACGTAAGTACCCTTTTGTTTATGTTTCTTAAAGCTGTAGAGTAAAAGATGGGTGTAATAATGATATAATAAGGCATAGCTACGAAGGAAGGAGGGATTGGAGGATGAAATCCAACAAGAGGCGGAAGACCTACCCTCATTCCTCCACTTGATGGGTTTCTCCTCTGTCTCCAGTTATAAGGACAGGAGCTTATAATCTTCAGCGTCTAATTGCTTGTCAGAGGCATCTGTGTCTAGGGTGCGCATCTGACCTCCTTCGGGAGCATGTAGAGAGCTATTTCTCTCTTCGTTGGGTGTTACGATCGTATTGGTCAATATAATAATAATCGGTTAAAGAGAAAGTCAATACTCAATTACAACACAGTAGAACTGTTTGTTTAATCCTCATTGCTCATTCATAAATTTTTATTCAAGATATTAATTAATACGAGTACATTGTCTTCTGATAATAATAATATCTGATAATAATAATAATCTAGGGCACAATGACCATTTTTAAATAAAATAGCATTATTGCACAGTTTTATTTGACTTTTATTGGTTTACCCAGAGGTATAAATGATTATATCCTTTACCAATTGTAAGGGGAGTTACATGCTTTTAAAATAACACTAATTGTCTATTTTCATTCAGAGGGAAATATTAATTCAAACAAGTCGTATGGTTAGGGAAATGTGATTATGTGTCCTACACCTTCTAGGTACAAATATGAGCTTATATTGCTTAATATTTTTTTTCATAAAATCAAGAATAATTAATAAATGTATTATTTATTAATTTGGAATAATTAATGTGATTTATGCCTTAACTGAAATAAAATTAGCCCATGCCGTTTATATAGTAATCAATAAAAGTATGAGAATGAAAGCTCGTTGAAATAACTTTATTGTAGAAATTTAAGTACAGTAAAACCTCGTTTATCCGGACTACCTGGGAACAAAGGCAATCCGGATAATCGAAAATCCGAATAATCCGAGTAATATGGATTGTGCAACCTATGCAGGAACTGTTTACTGAATCAAACCGTAAAGCGAATATTTGGCGTATTTATATATAGTTAAGTTCTTGCTATCAGGGAATTTAGCCCCTTTACAGCTCAACATATACTTCAATACAGACTGTTGATGTGAGATGTGCTACCTCTGGTCTGCATTTATGTGCGATCTTATCTTTTTCTCTCCTAATGATCCCTGAATTGGAGAAAGTCCACTAGTTAGTTATTTCCTGGTATTTGAGGAACTCAAGGCTTTGTTTTTGGAATTTTCTAATATCCTAACTGTAATTTTTCTCTTTTATTTTTAAGATTTTATTTTAAAATAGCCATACATTCTTACTATATATGGGAATTTAGCTATCTTGGATTTAGCCTCTAGATACTACAACTCTCAGGGCCCTCTCCTCTTTCCAATTCAATACATTTTATTGCATACAAAAAAAATAAAGTATAGAGTTAATACTATTCAATTCGTCACAGAATCCATCACCATCAGCCCAGTTCGCTTTAATACAGGTTTTATAATAATAAATAAAATTTAGTAGGCAGATTTGGCTGAGAACATTTAATTAAACTTTATACCAATTTATGCCATTTATAAAACAAAACTATTCGTAGGCAATGGTTATGATTGCAATGCAATGCAATTTTTGCAATGCTCGCAAATAATTAAAATAATATAAACTTACTTCAATGATTTATTTTTCAGTTAACTGTTAAGCATCATAATAATCAGTCAGAATATCGGATTTAAAATATTCAAATGTCAAATCATGTTTTCAAAACATTAATTTTCCTATAATTAAGATATCTCTTCAGTGTTCGACATTATCTGAACGTCTTTGATCCGCACGTAGTATTTTTTCAAAGAACTTTTTTGCCCATCTGAGAAAGTAACGCACTCTTTTCTAAATTTGAAACACTATAAAAATTTCGGAAAACTTCACAGAATTTACAGCCGCAATGACTGAAAAAAATGAAAAGTAAAGACTTACAGATTAATCCACCGCTGCTAAGCTGTAAAAAAGTTTCAAAATAGAGACAAAAAATTTAGCTTTTTATTTTTTAGATTTGTTGATCGGTCATTAAAAGGCTTAAAGAGCTTTTGGTCATTTTCAACATATTTTAAGACTTCGTGCCCCTTTGCCAAAAACCTTACGTGGCTAGAAACATTGCCGAATAATGCTTAAGAAGGTAGAGTCAGGATAGCTGTCTGTGCCTGCCAGTGTAATTAAGTCTTATTTTATAAAGGATGTAATAAGTAATTAATTTGAGGCTGTTTTAATGTTTTTAAATATATATGAAGTACTTGAAATAATAAAATCCTTCATATCCAATCCAGATTTTTGTTTAAATGACCAAATAAATATCTCGAATAGTCCAATATTAAATTTATTCCCATCTATAACAGAAAAACCAATTACTCACCGGCATTACTGGAAAAAAAACCGGACCCTTAAACTGCTTACCTATAAACATCTTTCTGTCATTGTTAGTTCAGTGCAAGAAGAAACCAGTACATACTTTTCTGTTTGATATAATCCATTTAAACCTTGGTGAGTACCAACATGTATTTGATTTCTTGTCTTAATTAAATTCATAATTCATAAATGTTTTATAATACTGATTTATATTACATCTAATTTAATATGTATAATAATACCAAACTATATTTTGAATTGCTTATTTTTGATTTTTTTGTGTGTTTTTAGAACTGAAGATGAATGTATAACATTCGAAACTAGTTTTCAATAAAACAAAATTATAGAAGTGGCAAGTAATTTATCAATCTCTAATTAGAATGATCCTTCTATACCATCATGCAGATGTCAAATAAATAAGTATGTACTTTATAAGTTTGTTTTCTGAGATTGTTTGTCCTTTAAAACTAAACCTAAAATCTTTGTAAAGGAAATTAATACTACTTCAACTTAGTAGGCCGTGGTCTACATGGTTAATCCGGCACTGCCTGCTATAAAAATTAATATCTAATGCGAACATTAAAACATTATTATGATAAACGAGATTTAACGGTAAATGGGAATGATATTGTAAAGGATGCTTCTATTCCTCGACTTTGTTGAATTATTCTGTTCTTCATGAACATGATGAGAGTATGGGTGCCTCCCTCATTCGGTTATAGAAAATACTGTCGTATAGATAACGCTGAGGTCGTGACGACGTGTATACGTCACCATCAACAGTGAAGGGAAGGCTATGCAGACGTTCGGTGCCGACGTATGAATGAGTTATAGTTAGTTCTAGGAAGGACTTGCTTATCATCAAACATGGATGTGACTACAACCTGGTATAGTGGTATAACTTATGCATCGTTCTGTTTTGTATTACACAGGCCAACAAAAAAAATTTTTTTTTAAAACTTTTTTAACTTTAATAGTTTAAAGTTTATAGATTTAATAGTTTTAAAGTCTTTATAGATTTTTATGTGCTGAATCTAAATCTGGCCTTAGTTTTTTTGGATCACCCATAGTTTTCCGTGGGTTTCAGGCTCATCAAACATACTAACTTTTTAAACTTCTGTAACATGCTAGACAATAGAAACATACTCTGGGTTTTTTTCATTTCCCAAGAACTTTGTAACGACTTGCTTGAATGATACCCATGCTTCTTTCTCATTTAAGGTCATTGTGGATTCAAAGTTAACATAAACATCATTCTAATGTCAGGTCCGACAAAGACCTTAGTTTAACTTCTGAAAGGCGTGGAAACTTTTGGCAGAGATACTTGAAACATGGTCAATCTTTAGGCAAAGCCTTTACAAATCGTTTCATGAGGCCTAACTTAAGGCCTAATTGTTTCATGAGGCCTAAGACTGAAAGCTGTTCAATTCTTTATCAATCGCTTAATTTAATAAATTTAACTATAAAATGTGAAGAAATTGTGGGTGATACAGCTTTTTTAATATCATATTTGGATTCAGTATCCTAAAAACTATAGGAATAAGGTATTTTCAGTACAAAAGTTTTTTCATCATTGGCCTGTAAAGCTGTTCAATTCTTTAAAAATCGCTTAATTTAATAAATTTAACTATAAAATGTGAAGAAATTGTGGGTGATGCAGCTTTTTTAATATCATATTTGGATTCAGCACCCTAAAAACTATAGGAATAAGGTATTTTCAGTACGAAAGTTTTTTCATCGTTGGCCTGTGTTATCAACGTACTAAGTTTTAAATGCGTGTCCGAATCCTTCTAGAGCGCATGTTCACCTGATACCGATAATTGAGGAATTTTTATTATGCCATGGGGGACATATATTATTTTTAATATTTTTAAAATGATTATCCAATTAATTTTATTCTCGGTAAAGCTTTAGTATAGTAGCTTAAACATGTCAACGGAGCCCGCAACAGAATACAACTCTGGTTTGGCTTCTCTATGCTTGAGTCCGATATGGTTCTTGCGGGAAGCGCCACATCAGCGCTAGTGTTGCATCCGCATATTTGTGAATTTATAAAAATTATATGTTTTTAATTATACTATTTTAAACTGAAATTAACAGCCAATAAAAGTTGGAATGAAAAGAATAGTAGCGTGAGGATAGAGGTTAGTTTGCTAAGCTTCTGTAAACTCCTTTACATATTTGTCGTTTGGCTTGGAGTTTGACTTGCTTAGGCTTGGCAAATGTTTAAAGCCACCTTAACCATTTCTCCTAATTTTGGAAAAACACGCGTCTCACCATCATTACGTCTTTCCAACTTAACCAAACAGATTCAATCTTATTCACAATCATGTTCATAAGAAATGACATACCAGAATAAGAGCATTATTTCTACTGTATGTCTGCAGGCTTTGTTAGATAAATTTATTAAATTCAAATTCAAAAAGTGAATTAGGTCAATTTTATTCTCAAAACACTTCTCCCTAATTTCACACCACATTTTTGGGGAAATCAGGAGCCAGTGATAGACCAATAGAAACCTCGACTTCATTTGTACGAAATTAAAGCTTAATAAAAATAGAAGTTTTCCTAGAAGTGATGTATCTGTAGCCCAGTAGGGGACTGAGAAAAACATTCACAAGGAAAATTTGATTTAAAAAAAAAATTTCGGTATTGGTCCGCCTGAAAGCCACCGAACAAAGTATTTAGTTAAGCCAAACTTTATTTCTTAAAAAGAATTTTGTCTACGATGATGCAGTTGGAACTTAATTATCTTGATTAATAATAGTTTTTGACTGATTGCTTCCTATTCAACAAAAACGTGGCTTATTTAAAAAAAAAGAAAGAAATTGTCCACTTTTCTGTGTGGAATCGGACCGGGGTTGAAATTTTTTTTTGTTGATCTTGAGGTCTATTATCACATCTTTAAATATTTCACTTATGGGATACCCTTTATATATATATATATATATATATATATATATATATATATATATATATATATATATATATATATATATATATATATATGTAACACTGTCAGGTGTTAGATTAATGTTTTTGTTTTAACATATGATTTGCTTGGTAGGCTAAAAAATTGTAATACTTAGTGTAGAAAAGAAGAGTCTTCAAGTTCAGTTTATGTAAGTTCTATTTTCGTATTTATCTTTGTAGAAAAATTCACCAGTTTAAATCATGCAACTGAAATTTTTATTAAAAAAAACCAACATCAATAATAATAATAATAACAACAAAAAGTTTAAAAAGATAATGAAATACAAATAAAACAATATTAATACCTGAAATAAACTGAATTTTAAGACTCTTCTTTTCTACACTAAGTATTACAATTTTTGAATAGCCTACCAAGCAAATCATATGTTAAAACAAAAACATTAATCTAACACATGACAGTTTATCTAACACCTGACAGTGTTACATATATATAATAAATAAATATATATATATAATAAATATATATATATATATATATATATATATATATATATATATATATAATATTTAAATAATAAATAATAAATATAAAAAATTATATAAATAATAAATAATAAATATAAAATATAAATATATATAATATATATATATATATATATATATATATATATATATATATATATATATATATATATTAATTAGCTGTGTATAACTAGTAAAGAATGCACGATGACTAAGTGCATATGCGTTAGTTTGCTTCAAGAACCAGTCATTCTTATAAAAAATTCAACCACTGTTCTGACTGTACTTTATTCTTCTCTATAATTTTAGAGCTACCTATCATTTTATATCAACTTCTAAGATTCTTCATTTTGGAGACATTAATTATTTATAATAAGATTACATACTTAGCGGAGAAAATTTCCTACATGACTAAAATATGTAAATTACTACACAGCAACTAACATAGGGGCTAATTTTATTATTCTGAGCTATTACTTAATTTTCTCCTATTAATATTTTCGTCATGCTAATTGATCTTACTTGATTTTCATGTTCTAGAGTTCTCTATGCTCCATAATGTGATTTTCGAGATAAATGGCTATTATGGATTATTTTGAAATTATAAATAGTGAAAATAGAATTATTAATTAGAATAATAAATATTCAAATCAAAATACAATATAAAATAAAGCACTGGCATAAATTAAAATATATAACTGGGATTGCTGATAAAATTAAAAATGCGTTTATAAAATATGACCATTTAAATTTGAAATTCAGTGTATAGAACAACTAATTGCAGATATTTATAGCGAACTGTAATGTAATTTATTAAATCAATCGCAAAAGGTGTAAAATTAAGTTTTATTAAATTAAGAAACTTCACAAAATTTAAAAATTAAGGTTAACCAACATGAGGACATAAAAACTCCAAAAATGATAACTTCATTAGCGGAGTATAGCATAATTATCAATCATCAATTTAACTTCAATGATATAGAAATACTTAATACTAATGAAAATAATAAAATTGGAAAATACCAGGAATCAACTTACATTACTGTAAATATGAAATTTACTGGATTTTAAAACTGACATGATGGGCATAGATCAATATTGTGTTCATATTCTTAATAAAATAAAGGGTCGATTCAAAATCATTTAAATAGCTTTGCTGACATGCATTGTGACGTCACAGTAACCCCACGAAAAATGGCATGTTAGAATAGCCAAAATATCTCAGCCAAAATAATTATTTATTTTTATTTTAATTTGAGTGTTTTTATGAATGATTTAATGTGCCACGTAACTTTTGAGACGAAAATAATTTATTTAAGGTATTTTAAAAAATCATATAATGGATTATTGTGGATTATTTTGAAATTATAAATAGTGAAAATAGCAGTATTAATTAAGATAATAAAAATGCAAATCAAAATACAATATAAAATAAAGTACTGGCATAAATTAAAATATATAACATTTTAATCATATTCTTAATGAAATAAAGGATCAATACAAAATCATTTAAATAGCTTTGCTGACATGCATTGTGACGTCACAGTAACCCCACGAAAAATGGCATGTTAGAATAGCCAAAATATCTTAGCCAAAATAATTATTTATTTTTATTTTAATTTGAGTGTTTTTATGAATGATTTAATGTGCCACGTAATTTTTGAGACGAAAATAATTTATTTAAGGTATTTTAAAAAATCATGTAGATATTTACCCTATTGTGCTCGCGGACAAATTTGATGTCAGGCGGGCTACAGGGCTGAGGGAGCTCTCCTGGAATAGCGTGTTAGTGGTGGTTTTAGTTGAATATTTGCTAAATGACAGTTTTGTGCAGTTTGTACAGTTTTGTATATAGATATTTTTTGTGCAATTTAAATGATACTGACATGAGGGATTCACGTAAAATGAAGACGAGCTACCTTTTATAGTTCAGGTCTAACTCAACAAGAAAATTGAATTGGGTATAGATAGTATCAGAGACACCCTCTATTAAAAGGCGACATATAAAAAATGTCGGGACTAACCTTGAGACATGGGAATGCCGTGTAAAGTTGTAATTATGCCGTGGATTTGGAAAGAAGGAGACAGTGATAGCCTACGGAGCAGCATATGCTATGGGTCGGGGAGCATATGCTGCTGGCATGCGAGCTACACAATACAGGATAGCTAATTATACATTATTAGGAAATATTAGTAGCGGAACACGTCAGGTCCTTTCAAAAAGCACCGGCCACCTGCCCAACAGAAGCCTTATGCTAAACACACATCTTCCTTTTCCTCCGGGCGCATTCAGCCTGTATTTCTTATTTATGCACTTCAGCGTGGTGCTGAGGATTGTACATTAGTCCGGCAATCAGCTTGAAAAATGTTATCTTATTAATTCCTTAAAGGGCATAAGCCCTCTCATGCTGGATGAAAATTTTTGTATGTTGATACAATAGATATTAGTTCTAGCAATCAGAAATGACACATGAAAATTATTAAAAAAATTCCCATCCTCCAAAAAACTGGACACATGGCCATAGCCCAGTTAGGTACATCAAATTTCATTAAGATTTTTCATATTTTTTTTAAACTTAGATATTAAAATAAAAAAATATTAAAAAAATGATGGTCAGAATAAGACATATTACAAAAGCTCAGCACACTTACAAATTATTATGTAGTCTAAAAACTTCAATACATGCAAATATAATAAGCTTCTATAAAATAATATATAAAAAAAATAAGCTTAGCCAAGCTGGGACAATTTTACCAGTTTAGATATATGATAAATACAAAGACGGATATATCTATAAATTCAAGTTCAATTCAATTCAGGTAATTAATTATAAATATCATATTAAAATATAACAGTAAATTTATATAACAGAATAAAAGAAACAAACAAAAAAAAAATTATTATTTCTGATAAATTCTTATAATGGTTCATTTAATTACTGATATTATCTTAGCGAGAATGTTAAATGAAATAGAAATTTCACTAATATTATCTCGAATAGTAGTATTAAAAAGAGCTTTTAAAAACAACAACAAATACAAAAATACTGTGACTAATTAATGTAAACTTTTTTTTTTACCTATTAGGAATAAACGTGCAGTCTACTATGTCTTTATATATATATATATATATATATATATATATATATATATATATATATATATATATATATATATATATATATATATATATATATATATATACTTTCATATATTCATTTAATATTTTTTTTAAAATCGATGGTCAGAATAAGACATATCATAAAAGCTCAATACACTTACAAATAATTATGTAGACTAAAAACTATTATATAAAAAATATGAGTTTAGCCAAGCTGGAACAATTTTACCTGTTTAGATATATGATAAGTACAAAGACGGATATATCTATAAAATTCGAGTTCAATTCAATTCAGGTGATTATAAATATTATATTAAAATATAACAGTAAATTTATACAACAGAATAAAAAAACAAAAACAAAAATTATTTTGGATAAATTCCTTATATTGTTCATATAATTAATGATATTATCTTAGCGAGAATCTAAACTGAAATACAAATTTCACTAATACTATCTCGTATAATAGTATTAAAAAGAGCTTTTAAAAACAACAAGAAATAAAAAAATACTGTGACTAATTAATGTAAACTTTTTTTTTTTACCTATTAGGAATAAACGTGCAGTCCGATAGATCATAATCATAAAATTGCATCCTTTGATACTAATTATGCATTATTATTATCAGGCTTATCATTTAACTTCTCGGAAAAAAATGGAAATTATTCCATTTCAATAGATTTGTTATTTCCTAACGCTGTCGAGTAATTGCCTGTTATATACAACTGGATTTTTCCATTTTGAACTAAATATTATGATACTACAAAAACAATTTTTAAATTATTTGTTACTGGGAAGAGTCGTAATAATCGTATAAAAATTTAGCTTAGTTGTGTTATAAACTATTTAATTTGTAAACATTATTGAATTATTTATAAAAATTAATTAATCATGGATTAAAATAGGATCACTAGAAATCCCACAATCATGTCCCAACTCTCTAAACCCTTTAATAACTGAAAAAGGTAATTATAGAAAAGCTACCACTCGCAGATACAAACAAAATTGAACTAAACATATTCTTTAGGTATATATATATATATATATATATATATATATATATATATATATATATATATATATATATATATATATATATACATCTCAAGAAAATAATTTTATTAATAAGAACTATAGTATGGCGAAAGTAGCAAATACGTAAAATATAGGTATATCAGCATACCAATGATTATGAAAATAAGAATTATCCTAAATATAACACAATGACGGCTTTGCACAACACCATGCTCAAAATGTGCAAAAATTTAATTTCCAAGGTTTTAAAACTGCGCAAAGAAAAAACAAAACAAAGGAAAATATTAATAGCCATGACTATCAAAGAAAAATTGGACAATACAATTAATTTTAAAACAGAATATAAAATACTACAACTTTTAGCAAATTTCATAGATACAAGTTTTCCCTGTGGGAGTGCGGCTATAATTAAAAAATATAAAAAATAGTGATGAATATTTTTGAAGAAGGTAATCTTATTGAATTATAACCACAATATTTAGTGCAATATACAAAAAACAAATAAATTTTATATTTTTAATCTAACTGTTTAATTTTTTTTTTTTTTTTAATTTCTGTTTTGAATTTTTTAGAATTGTATTAATACCAAATTGACTGTTTGACCATACTAGTCAAATAACTGTTTTTGCAAGAAAATTGTTTAAACAAACTTTAAATGATCAATAAGTACATCCTAGAGTTGTACAGATTAATTTATTTTATTTATGGATAATTATGCTAACATTTTAATCATATAAATGAAGTAAAAAAGTTTGAAAATGGCCAAAACAAAATAAGGCCGAAACGTAACAATACTTACAATGAAATTGAATAAAATTTGTTTTGGAATTTTACTAATAAAATTGTTTTCTTGGGTTTAATTGTGATCCTATTTTAATCTACAATTAATTATTATAAATAATTTAAAAACCACATTTTTAATTTTTAAAATGAAAAATCTAGTAAAATATGTAGATCACAACTATTAAATTATTAATTCCAAAAGATTTATATTAAACTGATAGTTCAACTTGGTAAGTGTGATTATTTTATTTTTAATTAAAATAGGTTAAAAGAGGAAGGTTCAAAAAAGTTTATCAATTATTTTTTTTTTTTTTAATTTCAGGTATTATATTTAAGAATCCTTTTAGATTCAATTTCATTTATTTAAACCCTACTCAACAACGTTTAGGACGTCGTGCAAATTTTCAAGTTGCAGCTCATAAAAACAATTCGTACACATCGGTTTACATATAACATACATAGGTGAATAGATTATATGTAAACCGATAAAGTCTTAAAACATTGTACTGTGCTCAAGATTAGCCGCAAACGCTACCTCATCCCCTCCCTCCCGTGAATATATTAATGAATATTATATATATTGACTATATTACTATATACAAACTATTCTAGGGTAAGGAGTCATTGTTTCTTGCCCAACGGTTGCACAAGATGATGTGGTCAATATTTGCACTTAATCACATGGTGTTCATAAAAACACTCGGACCAGGAATGTAATTGGAAGGTCAGGTCCACATTTTTTAGATAAAATGCCCCAGAATGGTCGCCCAACCATACAGTTGCTTTTTATCCTTTGGTCTTTTTTCAACACCTGGGCCCTGTCTCATAAATAAAGTACAAAAGTATAAGTAAAAATGAGAAAAGTACAAGTAGAAAGGTTTATGCTGAGAGATTAAAAGTTACTAATCGCCATTAGATAATAATATTTTTATTAATTTTTTTTTAGTTTACTTTTTTTTTAATATAACTATTTTAAATGCTAGGTGTATGTTTTAACAATATATAACAACTATTTAGCAACTTGTACTTTACTTTATATACAACCCCTGTTTCATAATAAAGTACCAAAATACTAATACAAGTTAGCCTATGACTTACTACGCCTATGACTAACACTGTAAAATGTTAATATACGCTTACGTTTAAAATAGTTATATTAAAAATAGTAAATTTAAAAAAAAAAATGAATAAAATTATTATTATCTAAAGACGATAAGTAACCTGTACTTTTGTACTTTATTATCAAATAGGGTCCTAATTTTGTTTATTTGTTCAGATTAAAACCACATTTAAAATCCTTGTTAGCCTGATTGAAACGATTAATGTGGCCTGTCCCATGTTAAACTTACGAATGTGAAAAAATCGATTTTTTATTTTTGTCATTTTTTGAAAGTTTGTACAGTCTGTGGTAAATATACGAATCTGCTATGGCATAGGAAAATGCTGAAATCGCAGTTGGATTTTTACGACACACGCCAGAAAGTCTGAAACTTCCATATTAAAGTAACGAATATGCATATTATTGGTAAAACAATAAATACATATGCAAATAAGAGATAAAAAGAAAACAACGTCATAAAAAAATAAAATAAAAAAAATAATCGAAATCGACCTTTATACATAGAAGAATGTTACTGGTTGTTTCTCTTCTGAAAAGTAATGATTTTCACAGGGCGACGATATGTTCTCACATTCATTTACAATTTTATACTCCCATCCAACTTTTGTTACTTCCTTCTGCGCAGTAAAAGTTAAAATTTTATATTTAGGATTATTGCAAAATCTAGTTGTGAACCTCCCTTTTTGGTCACTACATGATCATCCGAAGTAGTACTTTACTTGAAGGCCATTATTGATTTTCATCAAAAATTATATTAAAATATAATGAAAAACTTCTCAAATTTGGTGTTTAAGATTTACATATTAATATAAATAACATAATAATTTTTAGTTAAAATTGGCCAACCGGGAGTGGTACTTTACTTGAAGGTCATATTAAACTTTTATAAAAAACTAAATTAAAATATCATGTAAAACATCTCAAATTTGGTAAATAGGACTTTTATATCAATTTGAAAGTTTTTACTAGATTTTGGTTAAAATTGGAGAGCCGAAAAGGGTATTTTACTTCAAGATCATGATAAACTTATATCCACAATTATATTAAAATTAAATACAGAGATCATATGGTTAGGTAAAAAAGGTTAAAAACGCGATTTTTTTTCACTCTTATTAAACATCTTTATTACTTGTTTTAAGTATTAAAATTCAGTGCAAAATTCTTATTTTCCTTCCAATTTGTGAGGTGAACAACTCTGCAGCAGGAGTAAGATATAAGTTGAGTGGGTTCTTCTGCTTGAAACGTCGAAACCGTCGATTTCCAATGCTTTATCTAGCAACATTGACAGTTCTAATGTCATGGAACACGAAGAAATCTCTTGGGAACTTGTTACATACTGAAAGAAAACGTAATATAACAACGGAATGAGACCACCAGAAACAAGAGCTTGTGTGTGTCAATAGATGGATGTAGCGACGCCGAGTGTCGTTTTTGTGATACTGCAATTTTCGGAAACTAGTAATCATATTGAGGATCACTTTTTGAGTCACCGATTTATAGTTTAATAGGCTTACAAGGAAGTTAAGTGTTGTCCACATCAGATATTGTTACATGGGATTAGAGGATCATAAAAAAATAATTATTTATTTATTATTATATATTTACATCTAAACCTCCCTACCCCTTTGTTATATACACTGACCTCTGGGCTGGTGAAAGCATTGAGCGTCGGTTCCGTTCTCACCGTGATAAAGCGCCGAACGATCTTATCATCAAGGGTTTGATTAAAACATATTTCTGATAGCGGATCCGGCGTTTTTAGATTCGAGGAAATGAATCAAATGAAGGCCAAGGGCACGAGAACTATTATTAACACTAACTCTTTCCTCGAGTTCTTAACTGTTTATCGTCCGCCATTAATCATAATTTAAATATTTAATTATCATATATAAGATGCAATAGATAAAAAGATACATTATCATTCAGGGCTTAATTATTAATACATTTTTTTAGCCTAAAAGGCGAAAAATCGCATCCGATGCCAATTTAGATTGAATAGTTATTAAGCTTACCACTACCTTATAACAAATAATTCCAAATGAGCCAAAGATTGTCGGGAACAATTGACTAGTGTTCAGGAAAAACCCGGTAACTTTGTTTTGTCAACAAAGAGTTTTCATACTTTCTCAACTACCTAAATCATTTCATGTTTTGAAATAATTTTATCTGCAATGATAAATTAAATCGAAATAATGAAAACTGGTTTGAGGGCGTCAGGAAAGTAAAGATGACAGAGGAATGGTGAGGGAGACTGTCAGGACATAATGAGATGGCAGAAACTTATGTTTTGTGACCAAATATGACTTTAAAAGTTGAATTAAATCGTTAAATAAAAATAATGAAAAAAAAGTTCCAGATATCACTAATTTACACGCTTAGAGATTTGATGAATCCAAAAAAATGAATGCTATGATCATAAAAAATGATCAGTTAATACAGAGGGATTAATAAATTATTTGCCACTTCTAGAATTTTATTTTTATTGAAAACTAGTTTCCAATGTTATACATTCATCTTCAATTCTAAAAACACACAAAAATTCAAAAATAAGCAATTCAAAATACAGTTTGATATTATTATACGTATTGAATTAAATGTAATATACGTAATAATACCAAACTGTATTTTGAATTGCTTATTTTTGAATTTTTGTGTGTTTTTAGAACTGAAGATGAATGTATAACATTCGAAACTAGTTTTAAATAAAAACAAAATTATAGAAGTGGCAAATAATTTATCAATCCCTAATTAGATTGATCCTTCTATGCCATCATGCCGATATCAACTAACTAGTAAATATAGAAGTTAAACCCCCGCTCCGAATATATATCTATATATATTATTTTTATTTTATTTTACTAAAAACGTCTGAAGCTGTATTCAACTTCATTTACATCATGCCAATCAAATGCGTACTTGTAAAATTATTTGAAGCAAATCATGCTCCGTCCTTTACCTGCACATTATAAAACATTTTTCGGAATAGCATCTCTTAGAGATAGTTCACAATCATAAATATAATAATATAATAAGTTAGTGTGCAATTAGTTTAATAAGAAATGAAAATAACTAGTGAAGAAACTACATTGATATCACTGATGACTAATTATAAGTTAGTTCTTAAGCAATCTTCTTTATCAGGCACCACCGAGTATTTGGAAGAGATTGGTAAGGAAGATTAGAAAGCGTTTGGCCCTAGAGGGTAATGGAAGTAGAGGTATCTGTTTGAGGTCAAATCAGTAACATATGGGAGTATGGTTAACCAGGTTCAACTTCTGATTTACCTCATTATTAATCAATAAATAATAATGATTTTAGTTAATAGCTACCCGCAGCAGCTATAATTACGCAAAACTGCACCGGGACAGCTAAACTAAGAACTGGGCTATCTAAGTAATGATTCATTATGAAGGTGAAGGACACCGACAATAATTAATTCCTGGGAGTTCCCTGTTGTCCGTTGTTGAAGGTTGTCCGTTTCAGGGGATCCCGGTGAACCTCCCGCGGACGGAATTTTCCTTTATACGCAGTTCACGGAAAACGTACTGCCCAGAGTAGAAAAAGATTTCCCTGAATCCAAAATTAACATAATTGATGCGAACAAACCAGTAATGATCATGTACGTTTTGTTTTTAGAATAGTTTCATCTTGATAAACAGAAAATTTCGTGATGTGGTTATTAAAATAGAGTATACTAAAAATAAACTGTTCCTTGTATGGTCGAAAACATCTGATCCAACATTTTTGCAATGTTTTAATAACTTTTAAGAAATATAGGAATGTAATGGCATAACCTCGACTAATAAAATAATATATAGATAAATGCAGGCTGAAAATATTTCACCATTAGTTCTTTTAGTTGAATGCTACGTTTCGCACTTTAAGAAGGAATTCCTGAAAAGTCCATTTTGGACCAAGTCCATTTATACATGGTAGTCACTAAAAAATAATAAATATAATAAAAACAACAATAAATACAATTATGGTTAGGATCAAATTTTCTAGTAATTTAATAAGTAAACATTTTTATTACAATTAACAATAACATTATATTACCTTCTTGGATTTTCTATGATGACAGAGATAGCTCCCTAATATTTCAAATTTTTAAAGTTTGCAAGTGTCTTAATAGTAATAACATAATAAAAAAAATTACATATTAAATTACTAGGAAATTTGATCCTAATCTTAAATTTTATTTATTGTTTTTTTATTATTTTTTGGTGAGTACCATGGATAATTGGACTTGGTCCAGATTGGACTTATGTATTACATTGATATGCATTTTAACCTATTTTTTTGAAGCAGGTATATGGTTATATATAAAAAAAATTAAATATATTTATACAGTGTGCTATGGCTTTAAATAAACTAAATAAGGGCCTTTTCAGAAATGCCTGAGGATGGCTTAAAGGCCGAAGGGTAGCATCCAAATAAAATAATTAGCGGTGAAATATTTTCATCCTGCATTTATTTATATAAATCACATTTCACCTCAAATCAATAAACTTATATAAAATAATATATTGATTAAACGTACATTTTACACATATCAATACTAATTGGTTACGTTGCATGATAAATGCAATTTCACTGAAACTAGTGGTTCGGGTACAGAGGTACAACAGGACACTATTTCAAAATCAACCTGAAACTTTCTCTAAGAACTTCATAAAACAAAGTCCTACAGGAATAGAAGCAGAAATAATTACTCCAAGTAATTAGGAATAAATACTTCACTATGGCGTCATCATTATTCCCGGTCCGCATATTTTATTTTACAAATGATTTACTTTATGGGAGCTTCAATTTTCCTCGTAAACGCCAAATAAATATCTTAGTATTTATTTTGCAATTATTAATATCAAAGAACGAAATTTTTCATAAAACTAAATGTGTAAAAAATAAATGTACATTATAAGTAAACATAAAAATAAATGTTTATTCCTTAATGTTAAGTTATATTATTGGGTATAAAATACTTCATGGGATGTTCGATGAGCCGGATAGGGACGCTTAAGTATCTTCCCGTTGATAGGTGCTTTTGTTCAATTTATATATATAATATTATAATTTGTATTATATACATGTTTTATTTATATTTATTTTTAAATAGCTCTAAGTAAGGAAAATGAAAACTAAAAAAAAAATTAGCGTCTTTTTTTAAAAGTATTTTTATATTTTCCAGTTCTATTATAAATTGGATTTTCAATAAAAATTATGTCTTTATTGTGGACTTAAATTTTAATTTGTTTAATTATGTTTCAGGTTTCTAAATATAATTTTCTTTCTTTTAAACGTTTATTAGTATTTTTAATATTTCATTTCGATTAATTTTACATTTTTCAATAACAAATACAAACAATTATACTAAGAAAAAATGATAGCATGGAAAAAATAATAAAGTAATAAATACACTATAAAATAAAGAAAAGTTTTTGATTTATCATCAAAATTGAAAGGACTATATTTCCTTGATGAATTAATTTATTTAATTTACTTATTTAGTAACAATTATATTGTTTTTCTTGAAGAATTTCTTTTTTATACATTTTTTAAAACTATGTGTATATAAGTACTTAGTAGTGTATATATAATACATATATATATATATATATATATATATATATATATATATATATATATATATGTATATAAGTATTTGTATATAAGTACTTGATGATTTTTCATTTGTTTGCTCTTATAGGTCTTATAGCGAGAAACAATTTTTATTCTTTTATATATTTGTAT
The DNA here is from genome assembly GCA_948150685.1 of Rhaphigaster nebulosa. Lineage (NCBI taxonomy): Eukaryota > Metazoa > Arthropoda > Insecta > Hemiptera > Pentatomidae > Rhaphigaster > Rhaphigaster nebulosa. The sequence goes on along the minus strand of OX411312.1, from coordinate 39,624,877 downwards.
TATTCTTAAGAGACTTTGCCCATGAATAGATTTTTTCTTCTTTTCCTATTTCTATTTCTGCAGAACCTCTTTCTTCAGCCAATCTTTTCCTAGTATTATAAACTTGTATTCTTAGTCGTAATAATTATTTTCTCTACGTATAAGCCAATATATGTACACAATATATATATATATATATATATATATATATATATATATATATATATATATATATATATATATATGAATGGGTGTGTAAATATATGACATCTCTAAGATCGATTGGTTGATCTTCAAGGGAATCATCCAAACCGAAACCCTAATCATCTGGTTTAATAGTAATATTTAACAGTGAAGTGTGAAAACCTTAATGAGCAATATGTTAATTTTTATTTCTTTACTTAATGAACTGACTGAAGTTATCTTTTTGTCATAAGTTTTTGTATATAAGGTATTTAACAAACAAAACAGAAAAAACTGAAGGTTCAGTTTAGTTAAATGTTTACTCGTAAATAATATCTTATTTATATTCTATTTTCTTTCTATACAATTGTATGAATCTACTGATTTATTTGTTTTAGTCTAATTTCATACCCGATTGTTTAATGATTAATTTTCTTTAGGAACATAATTGTAAAATTCCAAATTAATAAATTTGCATGTATGTTCAAAATAAGTTATTTTATTTTTTTATTCTTGTTTTGTTGTGCTTTTATTTTTGTTATTTTGCATTAATATAATTTGAAATGTAAACTGAACATCTTATACATATATTATGCTGTTTTGCACTTTGCAAATAAACTCCTCTTGCATAGAGCGTTATTATGCGAGAGACAAAAAAAATTTAGAAGAAATATCTCCTACTTCCTCTGGGCTCATAAGTAGATTTTTTTTTAGGGGTTTAAATTTTTTTTCGGGATAGTATTTAATAAAAAGACAAGTAATCACTTAAGTTTCTATAATCGCCAAATTGGGTGTAAGTTTTAAGGATAAAAATGAAAATTGGATTAAAAATACAAAACTTATGTTGGTAGGTATGAAAATCATATTTTTTAAAAAAAAATCGGGGGGAGGAGTGGAGGTAGAGGTATATTCCCATCATCCCACACCTGTATACGCCACACCCCCTTCACTCATCTCTTCCTCCCGACTGTATCGTTCTTTCCGGTGCATATGATAATTATTACATATCAGCTTGTTGTTGAACTACACATGCAACCCTGCTAAGAGAACAACAACAACAATAATCCCAAGATCAGTAAGGTTTCCAGTACAGACTACAGAGGCCGATGCCCTCAATGGGACGCCGATACGATGGGTACTGACCTGGAGTTTGAATGGAAGAAACCGCAACTCTATAGTCTGCCCCCTCCGCGCAATAACTTCACTTTCTGAACTCGTGCCTTCTAAGAAAGTGCTCTCTATGTATGGATACAGCTCAATGCTCACTATCTGAGAACTATTCCTAGATGATTTCGTGTAATCTTCACTTACTTGTCTTGGACCGCGGCTCTCTCGGTCCATCCACGGTCACCTTGATCGCTTTGGTGTAGGTGGCGACCTGAGGGGGGGTGGATCCCACAGTGATCGTCAGGGTGAAGCTCTTGCCTGAAACATGGAATGGAACATAGATACTATTACCAGAAATATATTTAAGTGCATTTTGATAATACAAAATTATGATAAATAAATCAGTCAGACAACAGCCTATGAAGGAACTATCTTAGAGGTATCTGATTCTTGACTTTATCTTTACTTTACTTTATTTTAGAGAGACAGTATGGTCTTATACTTACTGATTTATCCCCCTGATGCTTACTTAATCCAGAAAGTTTTGTCAACCCACTGTTTTCACCTCGATAAAACCCACCAATTTATCCTAGAGAAAGTAGTTTGTGCCTAGCAAGAATTTTAACCGAGGTCCTTCGGTGGGCTCACTACCAATAACCCATGTTGTAAACGTGGCTAAAGATAGAACATCTTTCATTGATGAATCCCATACTGTGGTAAATCGCAAGAAAAATATCGATATTATTTGCTTATTTCGATATTAATATCATATCTGTAAGGATTCGATAATATCAAAGATAATTAAAAGAATTTATTTATTTAATTTTTTCCACTGATATACACTTCATTTCAATTTTGATATTTCGGAGTCTTATCCCCATCATGAGAACATCAATTTGTCTGCTATACATTTTACTTAATTATAATGATAATTTTTTTTTTACATATAACTTAACTTACAGTACAATAAATTACCTTTACTCCTATTTCTCGTTTCGTCATTATTAACAAAAATTTTTGTTTCCACATTTTTATAGGAGTGTGTACGTCTTTTTACCATCTCAATCCGGATACAACTAAACTATTCCTAAATAGATATTTTCTCTTAGACATTTATTATTAATACATTAATTATTGTTTATGGGAGCGGGGTAGCTCAGTGGGTAAGGCACTGCGCTACTAATCTCGAGGTCCCGGGTTCGAGACCGGCTGAGGCAGATAATTATTTATTCTGTTTTCAGTCGCAGATAGACCCTGTGGGATCGGGGGACCCTCCTGGGGCTCACCCATCCTCTATAAAATGGGTACCCTTAATTGGGGGAAAAACCTGGCGGTTGAGCGTGATCTCGGCCAAATCACCTCCTTACACAACCGTTGGCTTAGAAATAGTACGGTCCTTACCCCCAAGTACTGAGCCCAAGACCCTTCACGGGTTGTAGTGGCACAGGTTTTTTTTTTTAAATTATTGTTTATATTAAGTATAATCCTATATATGCGGAGAAAGAACAGCTGAAGGTTTATGCATAATATAAACAATTGCAAAAGGTAAATTAAGTAATATGTAATAGAGATAACAATATAAAACCAGTACTTGTACTGGTTCAGTACTGGTAAGGACCATACTGGCCGAAATCACCCTCAACCGCCAGGTTTTCCCCCAATTAAGGGTAGGCCCTAAGAGGGTGTCCCGATCCCACAGGACCAATACACGGCTGATAATAGAATAAATAATTATCTGCCAAAGCCGGTCTCGAACCCGAGACCTAGAGATTAGTAGCACAGTGCCCTACCCATCGAGCTACCCTGCTCTCCATATCAATATAATTACCAAAATTATTAATACCCCGATATCAATATAATTAAATAAAATGTATTGCAGAAAAACTGGTGTTCTAATGATGAGGATAAGACCAAGAAAGTTATGAATAAATCAATCAAAGGAAGTCCTGTTCCCTAATAAATATAGAAATTCCTAAAGATTGTCTTATACATTAAAAATTAAATAATTTATTAGAAATGTATAATAATAAAAAAATTAAAAATTAAAATGCCATTAATGTAAAAAAGCTAAAATACAAAAATGAACCATTTAAAACAAAAATAAAAATTAATTGAGTCGAACGAAGACCGTTGAAGGACAGGCGGTAATTTTGCCGTCACAACTATTAGCTCATCCAACTTCGAAATTGCCGTTGCTATATTTTAATAAGTTAACAACCGAGCACAGATGGCAACTGTAAAAGTTTCTGAGAACAGAGGAAACGGATGAAAGAGGCATTTTAGAAGGTTTGGAGAATAATTATCACTAAAATAAGAACGCAAAAAAGTGAAAACATGTATGTTCGGCGCCCAGTCAGTGAAGTTTGTATGACATTCATTTCTGCCTGATGAAAAAACAACATGCATAGATTAAATGAATTTATCTATCAAATTACAGCCAAAGGCATTGAGTGGCAGTGATCTTTGTCGGGAAAAAAATATATGGTTTGCTAAGTGAAGAAATGAATTGTGAGTGAGAAATGAGAATGTTTTGCCAGTTTGGAAACATCAGTTGAATTGGATAATTATAATCCCCTATGAACAAACAAGATTTCCCCTAAATTATTACTTATGAAGTTAAATGGCCTGGATTAGGAGAAGAAAATGATCTTTTCTACCCGTATTTTAGCATAACTTTGCAAACCGTGTTTATCATTAAAAAGCAGAAAGACATCTTTTAATTCCTCTGATCTAGATTCCTGTAACACCGAAAGCCATAATTTAATGATTATTATTGTGAGTCGTACATTGCGAGACTTTTAAAATTATTATATTTTATTATTATATTAAGACTGTTTTTAAAGATCAACAATGATATCAACTATATTAATTTAACTTCAGAACGCTATTCTGGTGCATCTAGGTAAGATATTTTTTATTTTATCATTACTATTTATAGACTAGAGTATTTTTTCTATGTTAAAGTTGTCCAAGAACCGTACGTTTAATGCTTAAGGGAGAGAAAGTTACCATTGTTTAAATAGTTTCCTAAATTCGTCCCCCTCAAGCTTTTTCACTCCGCCACTCTAACCCGAGTACAGGTTGAGGGACCTGCGGTTTTAAGGATTCTGAAATTCCTCGTTGTTTAAGTTATTCTCTCTCCCTCTTATTTTCAATGAAAAGTTTAGTTCTAATACTCAATAAATTGTAGCATTTTTGAATCCCTTTCAGAGCCGAGGCCGCTACAGTTACGGTCAGCTATGCACTGGCCTGCGGCCGGTGCTGCAGCAGTTGCGATCACCACTTCTTTGATAAAATCTTACCCCATTATCACCTAAATTGTTCTTCTCCCTAAAAATTCAGAGAACTGTTCAGTACCCTTCTATTCTTTGAATTAAAAAGATGGCCTAAGGAATTAAAAAAAATATTAGCCCACTTTAGGTCCGCCCGAACCGAATGTTTAGTTTTTGTACACCATGGTCTTCATTTATAACTACATTTCATTTTTCCTCTATCTGTGGTGAATTCCCGTTGCCTGTTTGAGAAAATTTGCAGTATATTTATAGCGTTTTTTTTTCACAAAAAACACTGTTGAGTTTTAGTTAAGATTTCGTCTATTTACTTTTCTTATAATGTTTAAAACAATTAAAGTCCTTGTTACATAGAAAAATTATGATGTACGTAACTTTTTGTTTAAAGCAAATAATGCGACTTGCTTGTTTGATACAAACAAATAGTGTTTATTTGAGTCACATTACTATTTTCTTTGTTCGCTACCTCCTATCTCGGTTAAAAAAAATTGACCGTAATTGTAAATGGTTATTTGTTAGGTATGAGCTAATTGATTTATTGCTTTGAAAATCATAATGCAAAAAATTCCATGGCTAAAAGGAACGCTTGAAAAATAATTTAATACATTTACTTTTAACAAATAAAATTTAAAATTCTAAATTCTTTGTTGATCACAGTATTTGGTCATGGAGGAGGATTGCATTTTATGTGGGCGAGGTCGCAAACGTTGCGACCGAAAATTTGTTTTGAAAAAATGTTTTGATTATTTTTAGTGTTTTGGAAAGTAAGTAGAAAACAAAAATTGCATTTTTAATTAAAAAAACTGAAACATTGCTCGTTGTCACAGGGAACATAATCATGAAATAAGCTCTGCTGAAAGGATTAAATAAACGCGATAACGATGATGTCATTGTTTGCCAGAAAATAAAACAACAAACCCTCGTTGTCAAAGAGTCGCCGATTTTAAAAGCATCAAGCAGATTAGCATTAGCAGCGATAATTCGACAAAGTATGCCATTGACGGCCAGCGGTCAGCCCTGAGGTTTCCAGAGAGCCATAATTTTGTGGCCGATCGCGGCGACATGCGACGGCGGGATGAGCCGAACGCTTAATCAGCTGATAACTTGAGTAGGCGATAACAGGATAACAATGGCGAAGCGACTCCCCACATTGCGGGGCACCGCAGGGCGGCCATAAGCGGCGGTCACACGGCGCTAATCGTCCGGAGCAACAATGTTAATTGCTAATTAACAGCTCGTTAATTGTCAGGCCCTTTATGTAAGCCGTCGGGTGAAAACCAGGACCAGGCAGGAAGTGGTCTCGGCACCCGCTCCTTCCGACATGCACTGCTACCTCGATAAAACATTAAAGCTAATAACCAATGGCCGTTCTACTTTCTGTTTAGTTTTCGAGTGTACCGCTCTCTCTCTCTCTCTCTTTCTCTTCAATTTCTTTTAACAATTTTTTTTTTCTTGTTCTTAGAAATCCACTGGGTAATAGAGCCATAGACCGTGATGTTTACAGACCCCGGTTGTACACACCTATATATAAATGTTTCAAGATTTCACGGAAGATTCTATTATTCATGTTCTGCAGAAGTACTGGAAGGCTGCGGTATTCCACGCATGGTTTGAGACTTGTCATTTCTATATATCACTTACAGTAATTAATGGCTATAGACGGATGTCCGCAAAGTTTTTATTGAATTTTTCAATGTTTCCTGGCATGGAAACATTTTCAGACTGACATGTTTTTTTTTTTTTTTATACTTCCGAGTGTGGGAAATTCTTAACTTCGTAGCTATTATTGAATATGAAATCTTGACCGAACTACGAATGGCAACATGGATTTAATAAGCTATGAATATGCAGATAACATAAAAACGTAATAATTTTAAAGTATAATTTAACTGTTTCAACCTTAATCTGCTCTGGGTAACCCTTTATATTTTTGAGGCCAAACACTTAATCAAAGGTTTGCTTATTTAGTCTGTTCTTGTCCATCCTGATCGTATGTCCGAAAAATTCCAATCTTCTTGTTATTTCAGTTATTTTGTTTTCTTGCATATTTAATTTTACATTAATAATTTTACATTTATTTTTCATTTAATCTTCCTTAGTCTACGTTTTGGACTCTTTGTCCATTTTCAAGACTTTCTTTAAATTCTAAAATACATTTAAAATTAGTGTCATTATTATCAAAAACTTTTATATACTTTATAGTCACATCAAAATGATTGTATTAATATATCAATGTATATTATATTATAAATTATCATTTAAAACATTAAAATTATACTAAAAATGAGAAAAGCTAAAAACAATAATACTAATAAATAAATTAATATATCCTTACTTGATTGGATAATACAAACAGAAAATTTCTGACAGAACTAATAGAAATGTCATACATTTCTTTAAATAGAAATTAGATTTTTAAAAAAATCTGAAAAAAATCTAGAAAAAATCTCAGGAGAGGACTTGGGCATTAGTCAATAATGATTATATTTTATCGGTTATATTGACTATTCGTTATTCTAGATGATTGTAAGAAATTTAATTTAATCTGTTTTTATTTTTCCTTTTGTTCTAATAAGGAATAGCGAAAATAACCAATAAAACAATATTCGTTATTAATTAAATTTGATTTCGAATAACGCCCAAGTCTTCTGCTGAGATACGCATTTTTTTTTTCAGATTTAAAAAAAAATCTAGTTTCCATTTAAAGATATGTATGGAGAGCTTTTAGTTCTGATAGAAATGCTCTATTTGTATAATCCGATCAAGAATATTAAAAAAAAAATAAATAATTTTGATATCATTAAGGGATTTGATTTAAGAATTTACCGAAAAAATTATGAAACGCAACACAACAAACAATTGTGATAAATAGCCATTTTTTATTTTTTTGCTTCACCAAGGAGTCAACAAAAAGTAATGAAATTCATCATATTTATATATTCATGATACAATCACTGAAAAAAAAAATTGCAGTCGCAATCGGTTTCAATTTACTGAAGTTATCATCAGTGAAAGTCGATAATGGGAAACGTGAAAAAAAAAATTACAAGAAAACAAAATAATTGAAATAACAAGAAGAAGACATTTTTCGAACATATGATCAGGATGGACAAAAACAGATCAAATAAGCAAACCTTTGATAAAGTGTTTTGCCTCAAAAATATTTAGTTACCCAGAGCAGATTAAGGTTTAACTGGGAATAACAAACGAGGATTATTCGAGGATTATTAATACCAGAAACACTTTAACAAAATGAGAGTCCCTGCAGTGAGGAAAGAACGGAAGAGTGGTTGAAAGAAGTGGTCGGAGGAGAGGAAGACTCCAGCACTCCTAGAGGATGAAGGAGGTGTGGAGGGAGAGAAAGGAAAAGAGGAAGACGAAATTATTGGGGTGATCCCGAGTTGGTCTATTTCGAGGGAAAAAAATAAATAAATCTACGAATTTGGTAGAACCAGGAATTAATCATTTTTCTGTTATTGAAAGTTATTCTGACATTCTCGGATTGTATTACTCATTATGTAAGAGTCTCAACAATGGAACAATAGACCAACAAAAAATATTGAATCACCCAGTATATACGTATATATATATATATATAAAGGGGCCATTCCTTCCCTTCTCCTTCACGAAGAACTACTGAACTTAGTCATATTATTTTATAATAAGAATATAAAAATACTACAAATATTGTGAAAAAATATATTTTGAGATAAATTGTAAATAGGATCTTCGGATCTTCATTCAAGATCTAAGCCATTGAATATGAAAACTTTTCAAACCGAAAAGGTCATTTCGAAATCGAATTTTGTACGGAAATACACGTTTTAAGGCCCCCTGAGTACAAATAACCAAGTATCGCAAAATGGTCTCTGTGCGTGCATGTTATATGTCTAGCTACATAACAAAAAGTTGTACGAAACTAAAATTGCGTATTTAAGGAAGATATAAGCCTATGATATCACTGCAACATTTTCGCCAAAATCGATTTACTTTAAACTGCCTTTAATATCAGTTGGGTCTTATCCTCATTGAACTAGTCTGATAGGCCTTAAATGCCGAATTTTCAAAATTTCTTCCTGTAAAGCATCTTTAATTTTGTTTATTTAAAATAATTAACCATATCTCATTTTCAGTAATAATAAAAAGTGGATAAATATGAACTACGAAAGAATTTGATTATTGACTAAAGAAGAAAAAAGCAGAAATATTTTTCCAGGCTGGAAACAAAGTTGAGGAAATAAGAGTATTAATATAGATATATAATATACCGTTTGAAAGCCAAATATAAAAAGTCGTAAAGGGTAATGGAAAGTGACGAAAACGCATAAGCATAAGTGATTGTTATAGATAATAATTTTTATTGTTATATTATTTATTAGAAACTTTTTATTTCCATGAAAAATAAATGTAAACATTTAAAATTTATTTCAAATAGGGAGCTGTGTGATGAGCGCACCAGATTTTTTATTTTATTGTAATAGAATGCATTGTGCTTTGTGGGGTTTTTTCGTAATGCATTGAATAAAAGTGACGATATTTTTGGCAAAAGGAAGCAATTAGTAATCTTTATCTCAAGTACCATTTATTTCGCACATTACTTTAATAAATTCCATTAATATCAAGATTTTTTTATTTATTGACCATGCGATATGTTATCCGAAATTTCGTGTAATCCAGAATAGCCCTGACCACAATATTCTGAATAAAACAGTATTTATTAATTTGTATTACCTTCTCATGTATTTTAAACTATGTGAAGGAAATATTTCGAAACATTATGTTACTTATATTTTAGTCCATCCATATGGCATTCTCTAATAGTATTAAACGGAATTATTTTTGAACTTTTTTTTTAAGGAAAAAAAATTTCAGACGCTTTTTTTGTCATTTTTAAACGCTCATAGCTCCGCTTCGATAAATGCTGTAAAGCTAGAATTGGCATCATTTGACAGAGAAAATGTGCTTTTAGAGATTACAAGAAGAATTTTAGGATTTGGACTGATCCAATGATACATTGATGGACTGAGGGGGATACAGTAAGCGAGCGAATTCGACCAATTTTGAGTGTTGAGTTGATGACGTCACCGCTCACAACAATGAAATTTATAACATATTAATGGACCTTTATTCACTATATTGCTATTAAGCAATTGTTTGCTATTAAGAAAATTTGTTTTCTGTAAAGAATAATATTGGTATTAACCAATATTATTCTTTACAGTAAACAAATTTCCTACACATTCTTTTAATGACCTATGAAATCGGCCGTAAAGTATCATTTGTTGCCAAAATGATCAATTAACGCAAAATTTACATTGTACTGTGTTTTACGACCGAGTGCCTCAATCATATAATCTTCAATAATCATATAATTCATCATATAATCATTATCAATACTTGCACAGTAAAGGACACTTGTACAGTGCAGTAAAGGAAGTATTGTAATCGCGAAAACTTTTCTGTTTTCAGATAACAACGGAGATATCCATTTTGACCATGCCTGATTCCATTTTGACAAGTTCCAATAGATTTTGGTTTAAATTGAAGAGCCAAAAGGGGTACTTTGCTTGAAGATCATAATAAATTCACATCAAAAGGTTTATTGACATTTAATACAAAGATATATGGTTTGATGGTAAAGATTATAACCGCGATTTTTTTTCTACTCTAATTAAACAATTTTATTACTTGTTTTAATTGTTAAAATTGGCTGTAAAATCCTTTTTTTTTCCTTCACATTTGTGAGCTGAACAAGTCTGCAGCAGGAGAATAAGATATAAGTAGAGCGGGTTCTTCCGCTTAAAATGTTGAAACCGTCAATTTCCAATGCTTTATCTAGTGACATAGACAGTTCTAATGCTGTCAAGGAACACGAAGAAATCTTTTAGGAGCTTGTTACCAACTGAAAAAAAACGACATATAATAACGAATTAGACCTCTAGAAACAAGAGCTTGAGTGTGTCAATGGATGGACGTCGCGACGCCGGGTATCATTATTGAGGATACAGCTTTAAAAAATAGTTTCAAGTTCAGAGCCACTTTTTGAGCCACCGATTTATAGTTTAATAGGCGTACAAGGAAGTCATGTGTTGCCCACATCAGATATTTTTGGTATAGATTTTTGTGGATTTTTATTATTCTAGGGGTTTTGTGTACCGGAATAATTTATAGAATCAATTTCATTTTAATTCACTACGCCTATGACTAAAACATTAGTGCAGATCAGATTATCCGCCAACAATTACATTAAGTTAACATTTAATAATATGTATTATTATTATTTCTAACCGAAAGAAAAGTGCACTATCTGTAATTTAAATGAACTTGAGGATCTTTTCCATATTTTCGCCTGGTGACCGATCTATACAGCCAATGAACAGATCAAATTATTTAGAGTCATTCAGGATATTTATTTATGTATTGTTTATATTATATTTATATTTTATTTTTATATTGTTTTATGTAATATTATTTTATATTGTATTATTGTATTTCTGTATACTCTTGTCTACATGTATTTGGAGATGATGTTGACATAGCAACCTAGTGAACTAATATTTCTGACAGTATCACTAAAATTTAATTAGGGATTGATAAGTTATTTGCCACTTCTATAATTGTGCCCATAATTATGAAAGAGGTATAAGTCATATATTTCTTGTTTCGAGATATTTAATGAATCGCATTTGAATAGATTAAAAAATATTTTTATATTATGCGACATTTCAATTTATAATTTTATTAGTCTTGATTAATGGAAATTTATTATAGATATGAAATTTTGTGTGAATTTCATATAAAAATGTTGTTTTTAAAGCTTGAATTGACTTAGACCATTTTCAAAATTAACTGAATGTCCTATAATTGACTTAAAGTAATAAAAATTTGTGATTTTTATTTGAAACAACAACTTTAACGAAATAATTCGTAAACATTTATTAATCATTTTTAACAAGTAATCCATTTTTACCATAATTTCGAGTTTTTAAGCTTTTTAAAATGTTCCTGAAAAAATGGAGGGATGTATGGTAGTAAACACGTTAAGATCTTTATGTTTTTCTTCCGTTACTGGTCTAGTGGTGTTGTATAATGGAAGTAATTGAATATTTTCGTATATTTTTGGTCCCCCTCTTTTAGGTTTATATAATAATGTTTATATAATTTCTTTAAATTGTTGACTTAGACCACTTTCATAATTAACACTAAATGAATTCCGTATAACGTTGTAATTACAACTACTATCTAAAGGTTCATTTTTGACGATATCGTAAAAATTACATTGAATAAATTTAGTTTAAAATCATGTAGTGTGAAATAAGTGATAAATTCATTTTTTTAAATTTTGACTTATACCACTTTCATAATTATGGGCATAATTTTGTTTTGTTATACGCTCATTTTCAGTTCTAAAAACACACAACAATTAAAAAAAATCAACAATTCAAAATACAGTTTGATATTATTACACATAAATTAAGTGTAATATAAATTAGTATTATAAAACATTTATGAATTATGAATTTAATTAAGACAAGGAATCAAATACATGTTGGTACTCACCATAAGGTAGATTATATCAAACAGAAAAGTTTGTATTGGTTTGTTCTTGCACTGAGCTAGCAATGGAAGAAAGTTGGAGTGTTTATAGGTAAACGGTTTAGGGGTCGGGATTTCTCCAGTAATTCCGCTGAATAATTGCTTTTTTCTGTTATTGATGGGAATTAATTTAAAATTGGACTATTGGAGATATTTATTTGGTCATTTAAGCAAAAATCTGGATTGGATTTTATTATTTCAAGTGCTTCATATATCTTTATTTTTGTGGATTTTTTAATTTTTGTATGTTTTTAGAACTGAAGATGAATGTATAACATTCGAAACTAATTTTCAATTAAAACAAAATCATAGAAGTGGCAAATAATTTATCGATCCCTAATTAGATTGATCCTCCTATACCATCATGTGGAAGTCAAGCGACTTAAATATTTGTCACAAAATTATTGCTATTGTAGCCATCGACATTGCACCCAATTCTATTTATATGGGGCATACCCCGAAAGCAAATAAAATATGTATTCATTCTGTATAATAAATAAATAAAGGAATATTTACTTTAATTTCTGACTCGATGGCTTATTGTACGCTTGTAAGATTATTGTTTATTATGATGGAATAATTAAAGGCTAACCCGGCTATAAATAGGACAGCATTCGGGCCTCCTGTAGGGTGGAAAATACCTTGATGTTGGTCCTTTTGTGAGCCAAGGCGGAAAATTTAATGAGGAGGTAGACAATGCCGTCTGTACCCTCGGCAGTATGGTTGTGTGCCCGCTCTACCGTTATCTGACGCCCCGCAGAAGAATACCAACGTATGCGATAATCAGATCAAAGATAGCTCCAGACCTCTCCTGTACGGGAGTATTCCAACGGCCAACCTTCGTTTGCATAGTAGAAATCATAGCAATAAAAAAATATATCTGATGTGGACAACACATGACTTCCTTGTACGCCAATTAAACAATAAATCGCTGGCTCAAAAAGTGATCCCGAATTTGGTTACCGAAGATTGCAGTATCTCAAAAACGCCACTCGAAGCCGCGATATCCATCTATTGACACACACACACAAATGGAGAGGAAAACCAGTATTTTGCATTCAATTTTAACACTTAAAACAAGTAATAAAAATGTTTAATTGGATTAGAAACCAAATTGCGTTTGTAACCTTTCTTACTGAAACATATGATTTATGTATATAATATAAATATAATTTTTGATATAAGCTTATTATGACCTTCAGGTAAAGTACCCTTTTCGGCCCACAGATTTTAACCTAAATATAGTAAATACATTCATATCGATATAAAAGTCCTATTTACTAAATGTGAGATGTTTTACATTATATTTTAATATAATTTTTGATGAAAGTCTAATATGACCTTCAAGTAAAGTACCACTTCCGGTTTTCCAATTTAATCCAAAATCTAGTATGTTATTTAAATCAATATATAAATTATAAATACTAAATTTGAGAAGTTTTGTATAGTATTTTAATATAATTTTTGATGGAAATCAATGATGATAACTTTAATATCTTTGATGGTACTTCAAGTAAAGTACCACTTCCGGTGATCAAGCAGTGACCAAAAAGGGAGGTTCGCAAGTACAACAATCCTTAATACAAAATTACAACTTTCTACAGCTAACCTTTTTTGAGTTATGCGAGATAAGAACGTACGAACGTACGTACAGACGCCACGACGAAACTAGTCAAAATGGATATTTCCGTCGAAATCTGAAAATCGAAAATTTTCGCGATTACAATACTTCCTTTACTTCGTACAAGGAAGTAAAAAGTGTTTACGTCTGTGAGTTTTTATTGTAATCATATAATTTCTTAGATTAATACTTATCTTCGACAGAAAGGTGGGATAAGTTTCTAAACTCAACACTTGTTCTACCGTCGGGATCCAACAACGGATTGAATTCATCAGGTCAGCGATGTACGTTGAGATTAGTGACAACTTGTTTGATTCAAGCGGGTGTTTACCAAACGGAAGGCAACAAACCACTTAGACAAACTTTATAGATAATTTTAATCAGCAATATAGTTTACAATTTAATTTTCCTTTTTGTGATAGTACAATAAAGACTATAGAAATAAATAAAAATATAAAGAATAAAGACATGATGGTTTCCATCGATAATCTCATCGCTGAATTTAGAAACTTGATCTGGAGCCTAAATTACTATACTAACTTATCCAAATCTTCAAAACTAGAATAGAGATAGAATTTAAATGTAAACAGAGACATGCTCAAACCCATTTGGATAAATTCGGGTATAGTCCAAAAGACTCACATACATAAAATTCAAATTTTCCAATAAAAAATATTACGACTAATAACAAAAACACCTTGGTACTTGACTAGGAAAACTCTGCATACTGTCTTACACCTTACAATAGTCGACTAACATATAAAGTGCCAGAGATTTTTTAATAGCTAACACGATCATGCCAACAGACTAATTCATGAATTGGCCTTTTGAAAATGTTTGGCATTCCTTGTAATACTAGGAGAAAACTAAAAAAAATCTGCCAAGAAGGTCAGTATAGGTCAAAACCACAAATATGTTTTAAAAAAAAGTGTAAAGAAAAAAATAAATTCAATGTTTAAATTCGGATCGATTTTTTTCGGAAAATTATTCACAAGAAATAATCGATCGAAAAGCGCAGGCGCAATCGAAAATGCGATTAAAAAACTAAATCAGAACACTGGATTATCCAGTGTTCCATCTCTATATCGAAGAAAACTTCAACAAAAACCGTAAAACAAAATGTGCGTGCTCGATCAAAAATTCAATTAAAAAAATGGATACCGAACCCTTATTACCTAATAAACGAATCCTATATTGAAGAAAACTTCATTACTAAAAGCAAATCCTATATTAAATTTGGAATTAGCCTTTACGATGAAGTTTACGATAAACGATTTCTCTGACGATGAATTCTGTAAAATATCAAGAAGAATATTAGAGGTTCTGCTGAAATAGAAAAAGAATGGGCCAAGTCTCTTAAGAACAACATAGATGCGGTAGCGTAGTCAGGATTTCGTTTGGGGGGGAAGAGAGGAGGGAGAGTTCCATCCAAGGATCTACTAAAGGAAACTCACCCCAACCGTGAATGAAAGGGTGGATCCTCTCTCTATCTAATATTTTCTATGCCTAGGTATATTATTTATAAAATAAAATTCCAGTAGGTTCAGACAATTTTTGTTTACGGATAAGAATAAATAGCAAGTGTTTCGTAATTTCGGAGGAAGGTTTGTACACCCTGGATAAATGTACGCATAAATGTACAAAAGAACAAAATCATTTTTGGCCAAATGGCTTATTACAGTAAATAAATGAAAAAATGATTAAGTACCAATACCTACATATACACATAAATCAAAAATTTATAAAAAAAAAAGTCTGCTATACCTACTACTCAGTATAGCTTCCTCTACATTTCTATTCTGTATAAGTGTGCCACGGAAAATATGTTTTTCGAATGCAAAAGCTAAAGTATGATGTAATTATTATACATTTTTTATCATACAAGCCGGCGCTTAGTAATAAGAGTGTAAATAATAACTTAATAAGTTATCTGTATTTCACCTCAATTACACAGGCCAACGATGAAAAAACTTTTGTACTGAAAATACCTTATTCCTATAGTTTTTAGTGTGCTGAATCCAAATATGATATTAAAAAAGCTGTATCACCCACAATTTCTTCACATTTTATAGTTAAATTTATTAAATCAAGCGATTTTTAAAGAATTGAACAGCTTTCAGTCTTAGGCCTCATGAAACAATTAGGCCTTAAGTTAGGCCTCATGAAAATCAATTTGTAAAGGCTTTGCCTAAAGATGGACCATGTTTCAAGTATCTCTGCCAAAAGTTTGCAGAGAGAAGCTAACTAAAAGAACTAACCTTTCAGAAGCTAAACTAAAAGAAGGCGTCTTTGTCGGACCTGACATTAGAAAAATGATGTTAAATGTTAACTTTGAATCCAAAATGATCTGAAATGAGAAAGAAGCATGGGTATAATTCAAGCAAGTCGTTACAAAGTTCTTGGGAAATGAAAAAGACCCAGAGTATGTTTCTATTGTAGCTAACATGTTACAGAAGTTTAGAAAGTTAAGATGTTTGATGAGCCTGAAACCTACAGAAAACTATGGGTGATACAAAAAAACTAAGGCCAGATTTAGATTCAGCTCATCAAAATATATAAAGATCACCCATTAAAGTTGAAAAAGTTTTCAAAAAAAATTTTTTTGTTGGCCTTTGTTATTTGTATATTTTTTTTTTACAGAACATATCTGATATCTTGTATCTTTGATTTAATTTCAGCCCTGATGATGGCTCGCATGATTGAGCCGAAACGTCAGCTTGTTTAATAAAAAATATACTTCGTTTACTGCATCCCCATTATTTATTTCATCATAATAACACCACAGTCGATTATTCAATAAGCAAAAGCAGTCGAAGAAATTTGACAAAATTGATACTGAACCATTGTCTCACTAACCTCTAACTTTCCTCCAACTTTGGACCAAATCGGACGAACCGTTTTCGAAATATAGATGTGTCAAGGAAAATACTTTTGCGCATGCGCAAGGGAAACCAGTGGAGGGAATTTAATAAAATTGATATGGGGCCATATAGGCACTAATGGCTATAAATTAATGGGTCGTTCTCAAATAAACTTTCACTTTCGAAATCTGAAAAAAAAATGAAACGAATAATTCAAGTTCATGGAAACCAAC
Organism: Rhaphigaster nebulosa; assembly: GCA_948150685.1. NCBI lineage: Eukaryota > Metazoa > Arthropoda > Insecta > Hemiptera > Pentatomidae > Rhaphigaster > Rhaphigaster nebulosa. The sequence continues at coordinate 39,608,007 of OX411312.1, read as the reverse complement.
CTTGGGCTCTGTATCAGAGTTTAAAATCTGACTTGGTTTGTGAGTTTTATGATTTTTCGATTTTCGAGGTGCTTTTAAAAATAAAAAAACCTTTTAAGCCACGAGAATTACGAACTAAAAAAATATTTCATGATTTTTCCCCTTCAAGTTTTTTAATTCAAGTTTTTATGCGTTCTGACCTAGTAAGTCTAGTCACCGTTGTGAGATGAAATCCCAATAATCAAAATGTGCTTCTTTGATTTAAAATATTTTGTGAAAATGTTCTAAATGTACTTCGGACAGAATGCAACTCGTGTGAACTTTTCGCAAAAACTTTTCATTAGTTGAAGAAATGAGTTAGGTTGAAGTAATAAAAGTCCCTTGAACGAGAATTAGTTCGGGGTTCATATTACCCTGTTTATTTATTTATTTTTATTTTTTTAAATGTGTTTATTTTTATTTATTATTTTCGTTAGTTTTCCAGTAAATATGATTTACATGTCATTATTATTAACTAGTGCCCTTAAATGTGCATTTACAACTGAGATAAATGTGCAAACATGAATTATTAACATTTTACTAACATTTTTCACAGATTTGCTAGAAAAAATATCAATAACATTTTTATTATTATTTAAATTTAATTTCATTTACACCAGTTCGTTGAAAATGTCATTTTTGTTTATAACTTTTCTAATAACATTTCGTTATTTCCTATTCAAATAGCCTGACGGAATGTTATAATCATTTCTGTTAGAAACATGGTCAATACCATTATTTATAATATTTCGCTACTGTCAGGTGTAAAAATGTTAATGATAAAATAATAATAAAAAGTATTTTGCTAATAACAATGCCAATGATAACATTTCGGTATAAACCCACCTTAAGTGTTGTAGACTGCAGTATTTGACAACAAAAACGTTTATTTATTTATTTTTGTTAACTAACTTGTCCAGCCTGCGTACTGCCACATCCACTCCATAAACTTTATTATTGGCTTTTGTGGAGTTTAAAAATTTTCTTATAATAATGGCCTCTAAATTTCTTGTATGCCAAGACTAAATTACACGTAGATTTTTCATAAAAATCCCTGACCTTTTCTTAAATTGATACGAAATCAACGAAATTTAAATTAAGCATGCAATTCACAGAGGTTTAGAAAATTTTAATAAACACAAGTGTTTTTATTTACAAACTATTAATAGGGTATTAAAAGAGAAGGACACAGACGTGATTTACATCCTTGAATAATTTTTATTTTTGGACATTTTTAATTTTTAAAAAACTTGCTAGAAATACTTTAACTACAGAAATCATAACTAATGTTAAGCCATAACATATTTTCAATACTGCAAAAAAAGACTCATTTTTAATGTTATTGAACTTATCACACAATCTTCTCATAGTCGTTTACCTTGTTATTAAAGATATAATGCTGACCAATTTACTCCGAAATTAAAGGAATAAATACAGACAAACTAGAAACAAATTTATTTATGTTTTCTATATTCGTTTTGGCTTTGAACAACCTTAAAAAAATATAATATTATATAGTATATAATATTATTCAATAAAGGATGTGAAAAATTTTCCTTTCTTATAAGGTTTTAATAAACCTCACCCATTTCCACAAAAAACGTTTTTTGGATTTTACCCAATCCTCAGGACATAACTACAATATAATTTAATTTGGTTAAAAATATTATAGAAATATATACAATATATTATTACAATTATTTTTATATACGCATTTTTTTTATTAAAACAATGTTAGTAAACTAAACCTATAAAGCTTATCCAATAACACATTTTCTCCTACTAGGTCAAATCTCAATCCATGTTATAATTTTTTCAATTACATTAAAACTGTTATGACATTCAAAAAATATTTATTGTATATATTTTAACAATATTTTTTACCAAATTAAATTATATTTTAGTTATATCCTGAGGATTGGGCCAAACGCCAAAACGCTCTTTGTAGAAATGTGTGAGGTTTAATTAATAGGACAATTTTTCATATCCTTTATTGAAATTTTTTTATTATTATATTTTTTTAAGAAAGTTTAAAATCTTAAAACATTTATTATTTTTCCAATTTAAAATAGATTATTATAATTATAAATTTAAAAAATCGTGTCTCCTATAGGGACACTTTTGTCAAAAAAATTCTACAGCTTACCAACAGTATTTTAAAGCTATTTATGTGAGTTATAAAAATTCTAAATACTTTTTCTGAAATAATAAACATATGAGATTTTAGTTAGGGAGAAAATCAAAATAAAACACACATTAGAGATGAACTATCTAATTTTTGACCACGTTTTGTCCCATTCTTCAGGTCTAAAATAATAAAGTGAATTAAATTTGATGAATTGATTTTAATAACTAATTATTAACATTAATGAAGTAAATTTTAAGACTTTGCTTTTATGCCCATTATAAGGCATAAGCTATTATCAACTTATTATTTCGTAGATGCGATATTTCAATAAAAAAAAATAAAATGAAGAAGAAAAGACAAAACCGATTAAATATAAAAAAAAAACAAAAAATGTTATTTGAATTTAAAATATATACCAAAATATTATATGTCCATTTAGGAGATATTTACCGCACTAATTAAATACAAATTTAATTAACGAAATTGTATTACAGGCGTAACTTAATTTTAATTTTTATGAATTGTATAAAGGAGAATTGCAGTGAAACTATAAATAATTTGCTCATCCTGTTTTTGTTAAGTAAAACAGATTGAACGAGGTCACGTAATTTTTTTTTTCATTTTGCTAAGAGGAAGAAAACCAACGTCACTCGATATACGTAAAGCCACTAGAAATTCCATAGCTGAAGACAATTTTTTTTTATTTATTTTTTTTTTTTATATAATTGGAGTTATTTACAGAATAAGTTTAAGTTGTAATAAAAAAAAAAAGGTTCTTGGATTTGGTCTTTAATAAAGAAATACTGTTTCTTGATTTAAGATTATACGAGGAAATGGTGTGGTCAGAGCTCATGTTTTTTACTACCAGATTTTTTCGCTAACACGGCTGTTAGAACAGAAAGTTAAATGGTATTAAACGGTAAATGTTATTAAAGTAAAGTAATGGGATTAAATCGGGCTAGTCCGAAGCGTAGACGAGAAGATAGTGTTAGTTCTGAGCTTTGTGTTAGATAACAATTTTTTTACTAAATGTCTGGGATAATAAATTCGTATTTTAATTTTAAACGTAGTAGTGGGTAGTTTCCTTTTGTTAGTTTCAAGAAAACATTGAAAAAAATTGTATTTGGTAGAATGTATTAGCAAATAATAAAATTAGTGTTTAAGGTTAGATTTGTTCTACTTGTAGTAAAAAATAACAAACTGTTTACGTTTGAGGGATTATTCTTTTGTATGGGTGCCAAAAATTACTAATCCTCTTCCAAACAAAATTTTTTTTTATCTTCTGTAGCATTTCACCAGTTCGAAATAATTCAGTCTTTACTAATGGGGCTCAAACGGTCAGAAAAATTAATGAAGTCTAGGGCGATGGCAGTGTTAGTGAGTGCTCCGTCAAAAAAACCTCCGTTAGTTTAAAAAAATTCGAAAGGGAGACTTCAGCCTTGAAGACAAAGATGGTCGTGGAAGGACTTCTTCTCTTGATGATTTTCTGCGAGCTTCGGCCGAAGTAAATTCTAGAACAACTGTTCGAGAACTTGCAGAGAAATTTTCAGTTAGCAAATCGACCATCACTGGCCACTTCAACGCAATCGGAAAGGTAAAAAAGCTTGAAACTTTGGTTCCTCATGCATTAAAAGACCACCAAAAAAATCTTGGTTATGAAGCTTGTGATGTACTTCTTTGCCGAAACAAGATTCTGCCTTAGCTGTCCTACTCTCCAGAACTCTCGTTTATGGAGTACCATCTTTTTTAGACACCTGGGCGGATTTTTAAAGGTAAAAATTGTATTGATCAAAATTCGTTGAAAAATGCATTTTCAGAATTTGTTAATAATAACGATTCAACATTCTAGTCAGAGAGAATGGAAAAGTTACCAACACGTTGGCAGAAATAGAAAATAAAAATAGTTCCGTTTCATTTATTTTACTTGTTTTATTTTAAAACCGTAAACCTGCATTTATTTTCGGACAACCCAATAGAATCAATAAGGGACAAAAGAAAAAAAAATTATAAATGTACTAAATCCTTTCAAAAAATGAAATTAAATAATTTTCCATTTTATAAATTCATATTCACATTATAAACCAGTTATCGTTTGCTGATTCAATAATAGAGAGGAATAACATGAGAGTCTTATCGCGAGATGGCAGAAATTTTTTTCCCACGGGAAAGGAACTTGTATCTGCGGAAGGCCAACGACAAATCGCTGTATTTTATCACGAAATTTATTTGACAACTTATCACAGAATAATCTATTAAACAAGGTTTTTCAGTTTTCAGAAATGAAATTGGCAATATTATAATTTTCAATTACATTTTATCAAATATAATAAACTGAAATTAAATATTGTAATTTTAAAATTTTTATATAACTTAGAAATATTAATAAGGAATATGTATAACTTATTCATATCCAGTACTAAGGATATTACTTGTCAACCAGCCATCTTATCCTCCAAATTTTTTGCCTGACGGTTAAAGCGGGGGCCCATCTGCATGAGCCTAATGTTGAATTGGGCATGAATTTAATAAATTGGGCATTCATATTCCTCTTAAGTTGCAAAATGTAATTATCTTGGCTGTCCCAAAACACGGTTTTACATTTCAAGTATGACCTTTGATAGTCTTGCCTCGGTCTTTCAGCTTATGCATTATGGAATTCTTATGTGACGAAATGGTGAAATAATCAGAAATTAAAACGAAACCAGAATTTCGGGCGATCAATGAATGCAGAGGGGTTCGGAAAGCCAGTCACAAAAACATATGTAATTACCGTGCCAAAAAATAAACACGAACATTTTTTTGAGGAAGTAGGGGTTATTAAGATGAATAATTATATTCACTGCTTGAATATTGTATCACTTCGGAGTGAATTAGAAAATAAAACCCATGGCTATAATTTTATTATAATTTTTCTTATACAGGACCATCGCGTGGACAGGGCTACGAAAAGACAATTTTAACAATCTCCAACTTCATACTCATTGAAGCTAAGACTAGGATATAGGATAACAATTTTTTGTTTATTGATGTATTTTATAAAATTTGATATTTCCTCATCCGCGAGAATATAATTTTAAGTTTTGTATGATATTACTTTATTTTCATTTTTTCATTTTTTTATATATATTCCCCTTGTACGTACTGTATGAATGTGAGATCTTATATCATTATTACTTACTACCCAAAGGTAGCGGTTATAATATTTACAAAAAAACGGGTATTTACAAAAAAAACTTTTTTTTTACAAATATTAAATATTTTTTTGAAATAAAACTAACCCTAAAAATTTCCATCGAATTGTAGGACATGATTTGAACTAAGGAACTAAGGAAATTACTGAGAAACTCACGAAAAATTAAATAAAAATCAGGATCTTTTATCATACCGTAATCACACCGTAAGTAAGCCCCTAGGGCTACTTGAGCCCTGGGGGCTTACTTGAGCCCAATACAGAAAAATGGTGTTTGGTTCTCTGGGTACTCCCAATATCAGTATAATTAGTGGGCTCAAGTAAGCCCCTATGGCTCAAGTAGCCCGTGTTTACGGTATATCATTTTTTATTTTTATTTGTTGATAAAAAATCAAAAAAAAAATATTAACCCATATACTAATCCATCTAAAGCTTGATTAACTCAAGTTGTCGACGAATCATAAAATATAGTGAAGAAATTATTAGAAATAATCTGGATTCTGGCGGGATTGATAAATTATTTGCCACTTCTATAATTTTGTTTTTTTGAAAACTAGTTTCGAATATTATACATTCATCTTCAGTTCTAAAAAACACACAAAATTCAAAAATAAGCAATTCAAAATACAGTTTGTAATATGTGATATATACATATGTAAATACGTAGGTGCAGGAATCTAGAAGCGGGAATTCACAAAATTATAACACTTTCTACTGTTCTAAACGAATGTGAAACATCTGTACGTATACCAAGACGTAGATGGAAGGACTCTGTTTTATCAGACTTTGTAGGGTTGTGGGCTTCGACGGAGTTCAGTGGAATCAGGATGTCAGTGCTATCGGCATCGAACCTCTTAAGTTCTCAAGCCCTTCTTATAATTAATTGAGTGAACAAAATTGATTTAAAATTATTAATAGTAATGGGGAAAACCACTAAATAAGTAAATAGCAATGAAGTGAAATATTCCCAAAGCGACTTTAGCTCTGAGAAAGAAGCTGACTGCTTCAACGATCACCGCGGCTCAATGGTTTTTCGGCCAACTCGTTTCACTCCAATATTTCCGTTCTCACGTCGAATGCTGGTTGGCAATAAATTTATTTATATTATTCATAACAGGTATCGGTACAATATATATATATTACTATTATTATTTATTTATTTTTTTTAAATGTTTTCTTATATACTGTAACCCTCTTAGAAAAAAAAAGGAAATTTATATATATATATATATATATATATATATATATATATATATATACTTTTTTGGGTAATATTCGTTATTGTTTTGGTACTAAACGATTGTTTATTCAAACGAAGTTGTATTGGTACATTCTATTTCCTAAAACTATTCGTTTATAGAGCGAAAATGTTTGTGACTCCTTACCAAAGGAGTCGCGCCAAAACAAATTTGAAAAATATATTTATTTTTTTCAAGTTTATAAAAACATAAATATAATTGCCAAAATAAATGTTTAAAAGGATCATAACTAAAAAACATAACACGAACAAATAACATATGTAAAAGCTGTTAAATAGTTATAGTTTAAAAAAATATATATCATCCAGATGTAGAATTCATCAAATTTAAAATCTTAAACTCAAAAAAGGGGGGAGATAACATTTTAATTTTTATCTATAGTAAAAATTAGTTTATAATAATTTACCTAATCGGTATTGAACAACATAATATTAATATTTTTATTTTTTTCTTATACATAGACCTTAAGCCTGGTGTGGAAAATAAGATTCAGCCGAATTAGAGTATGGTTATTTATATTCATGGTTACTATTATGATTATGGTTAATTATATTAAATTTATGGTTATGATTTATATTTATATTATATTTATGGTTATTTACATGTTTATATAACTTTTTGGTATAAATAAAAATAAAATTGTAATCTCCTCCTCTGTTTATTTTTTTAATACAAAATCTGAATATTGTTTGTCTAGGCATAAGCACGATCGAAAGTATGTAAAGTATCCGTTAATTATTAATTGCCGTCCCTTCTTTCATTACCCCTCCCCCTCAATAAAAATCAATCGTTTTATAACAGTTTTTTTAGGTAACATATTTCGAAATAAATATCATCTTTATTATCATCTTATATATTTTATATATCATCTTTATTATCATATTATATATATCATCTTTATCACATTAACTCATTTTATTGACTGAATTAAGGTCAAAACAATCAATAATCAGAAACAAAAATTTTTTTGCTTAGCCTGAAAAATCACTAACCTGATTTAGTCCTTTTAATTGTTTTGTGTATCTGATATAATACTCATAATGAATTTCGGTTATTTTTTTTTTCGTTAATTGTGTCCTTTCTACAATAAATGTTTTCAAATATACTAATTATTATAGAAGTTAGAATGGAAAAAACCTTACGAAACGTTTTAAAAAATTTAGAATTATTATGTATTGTGTCTTTGGGCATTACTGTAGCGTACAGCAAGACCAAAAATTATCTTCGTCTGTTATAGGCTTATTTTAATTTTAGGCAGAAGGTTGGTGGGGCGTTGTAGAATTGAGGACTTCCTAGAAGTTTACTGGGTCTAATAGGCCTTAAAATAAGTATCTGACATGTGGAATAGAGTAAATGAAGCAGCAGGAGCATAATATTGACCACATTGTCTCCTCCGATATAGAATAAAAGAGGGCTAGAACCTGGAACCATTAAATCCTTTGGGACTGATGTGGACAGGATGATTTATTTTATGGAGTTTATTTTATGGAGTTTATTTTTTTATTTTTATTTTTTCTGTTATTGGTTACTTATACATTTCAAATAATTTTTTGTACTTTTCAATCTGCTTGAACGAAGGTACTTAAGTCTTCTGCGAAAGATAAATAATCTGTCTTGTATGACAACGTATTATTAAAATGGGTTTGGTCAATAACACGCAGAACTGTAATTACTAGAAACGGTATGATTGCAATCCATGACAGGTTGTATTTATCCTGATTAACTGACCAAAGGGCTGCTATTTAATTTACTTTCGTAAGTAAATTACCTTAATATGGAATAACTATAAAATCTATTTAATAAAATTTGACGTAGCTACATAAAAACTTATTTGTCTCATTTATGTAACTATCGTAAATTCATACTAAGCTACGCATAAAATTCTAATATAAATTTATAGTGACGTAGCTTTGCGCTTCATATGTAGTGAAATACCTTAGAGGCGAATGGAAACAGACTATTGCAATAGAAAAGTCGATACAAACTCTAAAGTACCAAATGTTTTGTATTTCGAACAAGTAAAATTCTGCAATGAGATATATTATTTAAAAATCAAAATTATTTTAATTGATTAAAATTATTTTTATTAATTAAAATTCATTTTTTAAAGAAGCTATAAAATCCACAAATATAGAAAACGTCAAGCTCAATTTTAAAACGCAATCTTCTTTTACAGAATACTTATTCTTGCAACCCAATGAGGAGTTGATAATCCAATTTCGGTCAAGAGTTTTTCAATGATTTTTAATTAATGTTTGCTTATGTATTTTAAATTTATATTTATATATAAAATGCAATCTCGAATACTTGTTTTTTGCCTCAAATTTCTAAGGACAACTACAGAATCGTTTTTCAGAATATCAAGAAAATTCCTCACTAAGATACACGCTAAATACCTTTCCTTATATAATGATAATTTGAATAAATATAAACTAATCTTACACAATCTTAAGTTATTTTGAAAGTGTTTGATTTTTGTATTATCTGGCATTTTCGGTGTTTTCAAATTTTTTTTATTGCCTTCTCGACAAGATATAAAAAAGGCATATTTATTTAATTTTTTTTTTTTTACTTTTGTTTTTGTTCAACTTCTTTAGATGAAATCTAAGTTCAAATGTTTTCATACGATCAGATTTAAAAAAAAAAAAAAATTCAAATCAGTCGAAAATCATGAGTGGTCCTTATTTTAAATAAAATAATCAATAAAGAGCAACTATTAATATATTGTAAGTATATACATTACATATCATATCCTGTCATGAGCTTCATATCAAAGCAAACCCACTAATTCGTAACAATTATTACCTATCAATTTCTGATGGACCAAGTGGTCTGAAAAGAAGATGTCCCCGAGATCTATTGCTCTGTAATGCTCTATTATTCTATAAATGTTATAAAAAATTATCTAGCTGTTATCTGAATCAGCTAGCAGTGGGATTTTTTGTTTTTTGAAAAAAATTACTGGAAAATAAAAAAAGTTCATTCAATAACTGATAATAATACTGAAGAAAATACGACGGAAAAATAAAGGCAGAATTGATCTAAACAAGTTATATCACTGGAAATAACTTCTTCAGCTCTATAACTAAAAAAAAAAATACCTGCTAATTAAGCATTATGCAAGTTAAGGTACAACATACACGTGCGTTCAATTACTGAGAAAATCACAATGTTTCGCAACAAACTTTAAAGTAAAAATATAAGATAATTTACAATAATTCGTTCACTATAAGTAGACATGTCAAAATATTATTATTTGATTAGAAAAGTATTTTTTATCGTCTGATATATCGATTCACTGTACAGATAATCTGATGACGCATGATAATTTGAAAACATGGTCCCATAAATGAAGACCAGAGACATCTCACACCAACAGTCTACAAAAAAATACGAAAAACACAGTAATATTGTTACACAGCACTGTCAATTTGGTTAGACATTTTTTTACTGATGATAAGATATGTGCTGTCTCTGGTCTGTATTTATGCGGCCTTACTTTTTTCTGTCCTGATGACGCACAGTGAGTCAAACAGCAACTTTAGCACGAAAAAATTCAATTTTTTTAATATTTTGTATTGAAATGGAAATTGTTCGTATCCAAACTAGGTTAGTTGGTGACATTGGATCCGAGAGATTAACCTCGATCGCTTACACTAATGATTCAATGAGACAAGTCAAAACAAAAAACAATAAATCCTTGTATTTTCTCTCAGTATGTGCTTATTTTATAGTGAGTACAAATGTTCTACTGAAATGGAAACTACTGAATTTATGCAACTATAAAAAAACAAACTTTGATTGATTGTACCATATATTAAATTAAATTATAGCTCAAAATCGATTTTAAAAAAGGTACAGGTATTGTTGGACACGATTGGACACTTGTGGCTGTTATATTTATATTCCAAATGTATTGCCTAATTTTTAGTTCAAAAATCATCTGCGAAAACTTGTAAAAACAAAGACAGCGTTATTTTTTGTACAGAGAGCTTTGGGCAACTGAAATACTCGGGCCTGCTTGTGAAATGATTTGACTTAAAAAGCAATTGAATAATAGAGGATATTGTTGAATAACTCGGTGTAACGTTGGTGTAACCCGGGTTGAACTAGATTTTTTTTTTTTTTTTTTTTTTTTTTTTTTTTTTTTTTTTTTTTTTTTTTTTTATTGGGGAACCTAAAAACAAAAGTATTTGAGGGCGATCAACCCAGAACTGTGCAAGCCTTCCAACAACGAATTCGAGACGAGATTGGAGCAACGTGCTGTGAGATTTCATGCCAAATTTCCAGGCTAATCTTCGAGGTAAGAATGGACACATTTATACATAGAATGGAGGATATTTGAGAAACGTAGTGTTTAGATTTTTTTTTGTATCGTATGTAAATAGCTATTCTTTGTACTAATTATTTATATCTGAAAAATTAATTAAAAAAAAATAATTCATTAATGAATAATTCAATTTTATAATTCTCCCGTTTCACTGTTGGACTCTGTATAAATGTAATTAAAGAGCTGTTTTATGCTCAATTAATTAAACGATCTGGGTAATCATTGCTTCTTTTGTGCAGTTTTTCTTCGCATAGGTTCGTATCAAAAACAAATATTTCTCTTCACCCCCATTTCTTATGCCGTTCCGGATAGGTTTCAAACGATGCTCTTTTTTTTTTTTATATTATGTTCCGTCAGTTATTTTTGGATGATTTTTTATGCAAGGTGATGTGTGGTAAGTGCGTAAGTGTCTCGTTAAATCCAAATTCTCAACTGTTAAGTGCTGCCCTTTACGGAGCATGAATCTAAACACTAATGTGTCAGAAATAAGCCAAGTTCGCTAAGGTGAATTTTAACGAGTTGTAAAGATATTAGTTCCAACCTGTTGATAAAGTTGTGTCTTTCAACTTTTGCTATGCAGCTGTATCGGTGTTTATGAAGCAGTAGCCCTTTCTTTTCCGTAATAGGAACCTACAGAATCTGTTCTTCAAGATACTTAGTGATCTTCATTTCTACTCGAAAGTTTTCTATTTTTTAAGCGTTTGTCCGCAGTCACCCATCAAAACCTGCTAGGGACAAGTGCAGACCTCTCACTTACCCTTACTATAATGTTTTGTCGAGGTAACTACGGACTAGCGAATAAAAACAAAAATTATTTTTTTCAAAACATTAATTCAATTATATCCACATACCACTCTCATAACTCAATGAAGATTGTAAAATGTTTCTTTGACAAGCTTTAAGTTTTTTCGGTGATTGCATCAGTATAATAATCCTCCGAAAAATGAATTATTTTGCATTTGCCCCAAAACCGCTCCTTAAGGCGGTTCTTCCTGTCTCCTTAAGGCAGGGGCAAGTGCGTACTAGGCACTATTAAATTGAATTATCAGTCTCGTAGATATGAACGTGATTGAAACATGGATGTACTTGAATGTAATATTTAATGATAATCGTCTAAGGAACATTTTTATAAACAGAGGAAAAATCCAGCTTCAAAAATAAAGATTTTACAGTAATTTAAAGCCGAACTTTGTAAAATATAGCACTTATCCCACACCACCTTATATGTCTTAGAATAAAAAAAATATAATATTTTTTTCCAATTAATGGTAATTTAGATCAATTAATGGTCATTAGCAAAATATCCTTTGGACTGGTTCATTAGCGAACTTGATTTTATTTCCTCCCGGTGATTCTCCTGGTTAGCAATTTAAATTCAATAAACTCCAATCCCCTGACTCATGTGAGTTCAACAGAAATTTTCCTTCACTACATTATACGGAAGTTTTCTGTAGATCAGTGTTTTCCAAACTTTCAGCATCTCTGTAACCCCTTCGATTATTTTCGGAACGCTAATTTTTCAAAAAAAAAAAAAAATTATAATGCTAATACTGTAATTATAACCAAAATATATTTATTTCACTGTAACCAAGTAACATAAAAACATGGAAAAATAGTAATAAACGAAAAATAAAATTCATTCATAATAAAATATAAATAAAAAAAATATAATTAAGATTTCTTAGAATTAATGAGGAGGATGAAGTTGTTTACGTGGAGACAAAATATAATCACTATAATTTGGTTCCCTGGTTGTTGATTGAGATCCGTTCCGCACCCAAAAGGCTGTTTTTTTTTCCGACTTTATGTCTACAAATGTTGAAATAGCACGAAAGATACAAAAACCACACATGCTCAAGCAAGTAACGAAGTTTTTTTAATATATTTATATTTCAAAGCCCGGTGCCGCGCCTAACTCCAATGTATGTATACTCGACTTTGGAAAACACTGCTGTAGATGAAAACTCCTGTTTGAGTTGCACTAATTTTATTTTTTTTAATTCTATGTAGATCCCGATCTTAAACGAAAATTGAAAAATGGATTAATTAAGTCCAATCTACAATTCAATAGTCCATATCATTTGGAAGAAAACCGACACAACTCAAAAATTAAATTTTTAGTCGATTGGTATGTTTGTGAGTGAATATATACATATTTATATATCGCAACTTTCGAAGAAAGCCTGCACAGCTCATAAATTAGATATTTTCCACTTTTGCATAATCATAAACAAAAAGATGATGATGATTACGCTAAAATTGGAAATAATTCAATTTTTGAGTTGAGCCCCGGCTTTCTTCCAAAGCAACATGTTGAAGTTTTAATACCACGTATGTGAAATAGTTACAAAAATATAATTGTGTAAAGAGTTATATGATAAAATTTCGTACAGTGTTATATTAGGCAAATAACAAAATTTTAAATTTGTTTGTTTAAATAATTCACATTAAAACTTCCTGTCTCCTGATAAGTTGTTGATTTTGGAAGACGAGGTAAAAGAATTATACATGTAATATTTTGTTTTTTGTTTTGAGTGAGATAGAAAATAAATAAAGTAAACTAAATGTAAAAAAAAAAAATTAATTCATTAAAAATACAATTTAGTGGGGGATCAGCTGCCTCTAGCAAGGAACAATGGACGGCAATAATTCTTCACAGTTCCTGAACTGTGCGATACCTTATCTTAATTCCTTATCAGCTCCGCATTCTCAGTTTTTACTGTATGCAAATTAATTTTTTTCTTCGAGTTATAAAATATTTTTCATAATTTATTTTGAGATTTTTCAAAAACTTTTTCGGTCCGCAAAATGTCTTCATTTTCTACACAACCTGATGCTACAGACCTAGGTCTCTATGAATTTTGGGAAATATGAAATAATTCGTAATTTAATAAAATATATTGTAAAATGAAAAAAAAGAAAAAAACTAATTCTTTGCGAAGCTTTAATTGTCCATCGAAATTAGCTCATGATAATTATCATCCACAAAGTCTTAAATCACTTGCAAATGGTGTGCCAAAATTTGTTAAAATATTGTTAAAAATGATCACGCAATTAAATTTATATAATTTCTTCAATAGGTTCATCTTCCTTGGACCTATTTATTTTGCCTTCCGTTTATTTTTAAAAACTTATTAAGACGTTGTTCACTTAATATTTCGCATACATCTTTGTTCGCACAGAAATGAGTTTCTTAATACCTAATAGAAATATATAATTCAATTGTGACATTTTTTAATCATGCTTACGTCACGACGACTTGTCGCTCGAAGCATTTCAATTCCAATTAGTTCATTTAAATAATTACAAAAAAAAAAAAAAATCGGACCTCAATGAAACTTTTTTCGAGGATCAATAATCTGTACGATTACTTTGAAGACATCAAGTCCAGAAGTAGACAAATCTAAACAAGTGGACAGACTGCAACCACAAGCGTCGACAATTTTATATATATATATATATATATATATATATATATATATATATATATATATATATATATATACACACACACACATATGTCATGATGATGTAAATATTTCTGATTGTTGACCAAAGAGATGTAATTCAAGAATAGGGGGAGGAGGGGTGCGGTCAAAAACACACTGATAATTAAAACAAAATATTTTTATTTATTAAAAATAAGTTTTGTTTTCTCCTTTGACCGCGCTGCATCTATGCCTTTAACTTTTTCTTGCTTTTAACATTATTTTTTTCTCTACTTGAATTTCGAATCTTATAGATGTCATAGATATGCTTTACCCATTCTTAAACTTGTTAACATATTCGTATATATATATATGCATATATAAACAAAGATCATCTCGGTTTTTTTCTTCTGGCCACGGTTTTTTATCTATATCTATTTCGGAACCTAATTCAAGCATCCACCAACGTCGTTGTTATTAACTTAATAAATTGTTTTTTTGAATTAATAAATTTATTAATTTTTTTTTATTATTTTTATTTACACGAAACTGCCTTTTAAAACCACGCGAATATCATAACTTTTTCTTTCTCATTTTTGCTTTTCTCTTCTCCCAGTATCTTCTCATTATTTCTGCGTGCCTTTGCTTCTTTTCCATCGATCACGCAGTACCCTTCAGTTTTTCTTTATTTTCCACAAGAAGCTTGATTTCTTTTAATTTTCTTCTATATTGTTCCCTATCCAGCCAATTTTCGTCTGTTATTTCCAATTTTTTTGTTTCCTCTCTCATTTGTTTCACATATCCTCCTACGCTCTTGTATTCACGGATTCTATCTAAGACTTTCTTGTTTAGTCTCTCTTGGTCCATTCTTATCATGTGCCCATAGAATCTTAGTCTTCTGATTCTTATTTCGGTTTCCAGGTCTTTTATCTCTCTGTAGATTTCTCGGTTGGGTCTTAACCTGTAGCCTTCCTGTGTTTTCTTGGGCCCTTAGATTCTCCAAACCGTTATTGCATATTGTCTCTCCTGGATATTTAAAATTCTTTGTTACTTTTATTTGTCCATATTATTTTTTTGCCATAATTTTTATCTGTTGTCATAAATTCCGCCTTTTCGAAAGAAATTTATTTTATCCTTTATAAATCATAATTAAATGAGAAATAAAACAAAAATGTCTATTATTATTTTTCATTTTTTATGCTTAATAATTCGAATCATAATCATAAAGGATTAATTGAATTACACCAAAAATTATCTATAACAATCATTTGAACGATTTTTTTACAGGTGGGTTTACAAAGACGCTAGAAGAATAATAAGAGAGGCAGTGAAAAAAAAATGTTTAAAAAATGATTCGATCTTTCTTTGCCTTAGATACCAGAGAAACCTCCCGAACTATTTTATCATAGCGATCAGGAAAAAAAAAACTATGACGGACACACTAACAACCTCTCGACGGGCGAAGGTAGTTTGTGTGTACAAAATAGTTCCTAAATTACTAGGAGTTGTCACCACACCGACAAGAAGTTGCTGGACCGCGTCGGACGTCGAAACGAGCTGTTTGGCCGAACACCTTTCTTTTGTTCCATATGTTATTTTATTTTGATCCATTATTGACGTTTATGTTTGATTATTATAGGGACTACCATTGCCTTATTTAAAATCGTTGTTCAAATGTGGCGTTTTCATGATAACATAGTACGTATTAGAGTTTACACACAAGGCTCAGATATCTCACTGGCAACAGACCGCTCTGTTTAAATTCTTAAAGAGTTGAAGATTCCACAAAAGCAGCAGATGCTCCTGCGGTGTAAAGGTGATAACTCAAATAAAAGAATAAGACTAAATATTATAGCTGATAATATCTTAAGACAACACACGAGAATTCCGATCTAATAAAAAATATAGGTAAATCGATTTCATTGAGCGGAACTTCTAAACAAAAGTGGGATAAGATTCTTGAATATCATACTTATTTTAACTTAAGAAGTTTTAGAACTGAAACAGCACATAACAAATAATAAAAAAATAAAATGCGATTTTCAAGAATATTACAACTAATGATCCTAATTTTCTGAATATAATTGTGACATTAGTCAATCGTATTTGCGTTGCTAGAAACATTTCAATTTCAGTTAGTTTCATTCAAATAATTTTTAAAAAAATTATTCTCAATGAATAATTCTTCGGGTATCCATAACAGTGATTTTGCTGTCAAACTTTCATAGTCGAACGGATAATGCCTGTCTTCTAAATACGAGGAAAATGTCAGAATTTGCCGAATTGACTACAATTACTCTGATATTAAAAAAATATATTTTTTTTTTTTGTGGGGACATCATTGAATTATTGGAGAACATTACTAAAAACTGTTATTTTTGTATATTTAGAGTCTGATAAAGAAAAAGATTGTGTGGTTCGAAACGCATAAAGAATTTTAATTTTTAAAAATATTGGTAGAAAGATCAAAATTTGGTATTTATTTATTAAAATATACTTTTTAATTTTTATTTTACAACAGCAACAGAATTATGAAAGACAATTCAATAGAATTAATCAAATGAGAACATATTTTTTTCTGTTAAAAAAAAATTACAGTAAATTTGAACAAAGTAACTATACGTCGTGTACTTTAGTACATTAATGTGTACTTAATTCACTCCAATATCTATGCCGCAAAAAAAGTATTATTTTGTTCCCCAGTGCAATATCTACAGTCACTGTCAAGAAGTAGGCATGTCTAAAACTTAGGCAAAAAATCTGCCAAGAGGAAAAATGAGTTCGTTATAGTGGAGAGAAGTGGACGTATTGTCCTTCACAAGAGTAGGAAGTGTACTTTTTGAAATGGGGATCAAACTTAATTAATTAATTGCCAAAATTTATGTCACTATTTATTTCCAAACAAAAAAATAACAATATTAATAACGCTTATCCACAGCGACCGTTTTGAACGCTTGGTGTCGGAATCGAATTTTATTGGAACTTCATCTTATTAGCAATCAAGAAAAAGGATATCTGATAATAAATGAATAGATGTAAAATTACGTTTTGGACTGCACAGACTTATTGTACATTTATCTGGTTTCATTCATGATATATATATATATATATATTATGTCATAGTATATTATCTGTCATAAATATACCTTAAGCAGTTATTAATAATGATTATTAAAGTAGATGAATGCTGTTTACACGGATGCAGGAATTTCACAATAATGGATATGTATGGTATATGCATGGTTTAAGCTAAATGCAGACAATGATCGTTGGAACGAGATGCAGATAAAGAATCCGAAAAAGAGGTAGCAAGAATAATAAATTGTTAAAGAAAGCAGTTCTATGATAAGTTGTATACAAATCTGTAGGTTGGGATAACTGCATTCGATGAGTGAATAGAAGAACGGCGAATGAGACGATTAATGATGCAGCGATATTTCTAGGTTTCTAAAGACTTAGAGAAATACATCATGGAATTGTCTTAGGAAAATATTATAAAGACACCTTAATTCGGCAATGAAGAGTACGGAGGGATATCATAATTAATTTCTGGCAAATTTCTTTAGTATAAAATTATTGACTCAGATCTGATCCTGTTACAGATATTAGGATTTTCGGAACCTAGTCGGTGCGGCCATCAAGTTCTTAATCAACTGTTTTGATGGAATGTTTAACACTTGATTCACCTAAAATTGATTTGTTCATTTTTAATATTGAAGTTTTTGAATTGTTTTTGGCCTAGATACTTAGTTGTTACACATAAGAGATTTAAGAAACTCACCCCTGCCACTCCTGCCGACGAACCTTAGATCGTTGAACTTAGCCACTCGGTTCTTCATGACGGCGGAGCAATTTCTAAGTTCGGCGCAGTAGTTCTCATCATTACCCGCCCTCACTGTGACCGGTGTCCCGTCCATCACCTCCCCCAGGGCTACCACCTTGAAGCCGACCGGCAAAGTCTTGTTGGACCTCCAGTGGGTTGGCAGAACTGAACACATGAAGTATGGACTGCCAGTCCTGACGAGCTCGTTGGGGTGCTCCGCTTGCGCCTCACTTACGACCCTTTCGGTCCACCATAGCTCGGGCGCAGTGGCGGAATCTGCGCCCGCGTTCCGCCGCCGCTTCTTACCGTCCGAGGTCATCGCCGGGCGAAGACTGAGCCCCTTAGGGTCCCCCACCCCCTCCCCTCCTCCCTGGCCACGCCCCCTCCTTCCTTGGCCCATTCACAGACAAGATGGCCGCCACGCCCCCTCCCTGGGGACCTAGCCTTTGGTGTACTCTGTACGAGATGAAATGGGAGGATGTGTGACTGATCCGTCGAGTTGAGCAAGAAACAAAGACCTACCATCTTTGGATTTTCTTGGAATAAAATTACCAGATTTTTTATGAGATATAATTACCGGTATTATTTTCAAATTTCAATGAAAGAAAGACATTCTTAGTTGTTTCGCTTATTATTATTATTGCCTTTATACAGAAGAGGAATGATAAACAAAATAATTATTCTTTGACCGCACCCCCCGACCAATGTCTTCCTTAATTATATCTACGGTCAACCAAGCTTACTCCTACAAAAATGTAAAAAGACTTTTAAGGTGCGCTAAGAATATGTATATATATATATATATATATATATATATATATATATATATATATATAACTTCGGTTGCAAAATAGTAAGAAAATTAAATATATATATTCTGCAAACTGGATTGATCTAATTTTGAAATTTAAATTCGATGTAATAGTTACGAAGTTAAGTGTTTGGGCGCGATTTCTCGAGTTCCAAGATAATATTTACATAGGTAATCTCTATGCATTGAAAAGGATCGGCTAGATCCTAATAGAAACTATTTAAAGATAATTTATACATTGCGTCATAAAAGTTTATGTTAGTTTAACTTCCTCTATATTTTGATACAGCCTTAATATAAATTTGGTTTGGAAGAAGAATGCCGTAATACAAAATTGTCAGATTTTTATTCGCAATATTTACCGCAGTAACAATTTATTCTTGTTTTTTTTTTTTTTTTTTTTTTTTTTTTATGAAAAGCCCTCACAATTTAATGCAAATAAATCTTGTAAAAATTCCACTTTTTTGTATTATTCCAAGCCAAATATGATGTGATGTCTTTTGTACACCTTAGAAATTTATTATAAATTTTTTCCTATTTTCGAAATATGCCTTTGGTTTTCTACAAACTATTATGTTAGCCAACGTTGATATCTATCAATATTTTTAAAACAAGAAAACGGGTATACTAAATAAATCAACTGCGGTGGCCTTCTACATAACTGCATTACACAAGCACCAAATTCTGCGCATTGTCGCAGAAAGCAACATGTCTTCGTCGAGGCTTTAATACTTATGAATTTGAATGACCCACTAGTTTTGCACGTGAACAAGTTTGAGCAAGAATTAACGAAACAACGTTAACGTTTCAAGCAATAATTAAGTTTGATGATGGGACCAATTCATTATAGCCAGTTACCATATGCAAGAACATTAAATATTTTCCTTTCAACAAAGCATATGTCCGATCATCAATTCAAGAAACACGAAACATAACTAAAAAAAGTACCCAACCGTACATTAAATGAGCCTTTAGAGAAATGTGAGCGCCTGAGTTGGATACACTAACCAACATAATATCTTTGGTAGTGATGTTAAAAAAAAAATCAATACTAGAAAAATGTAAAATAAAATAGAAGCGAATATAAAGAATAATAATTTAATGAATGATAACGATAAATTAAATAAATGAACAAGAGAAAAATTAAGGTTTGGTGTGGTCCTTTAGACATTTTTTTTTAAAATCCTTCTTTGATTTTTTCTTTCGTTTCCTTCTGATGGATTAATTTTTTTTGTAATGCTTCTGATAGCTAGAAGTCGTAAGTAATATATATTTTACAAATTGTGTACGAAATTATATTTGCATAGGATAAACCGAGTACGATTCAACGGACAAAGAATATTAAATAAATCGAAGTACAAGGTGAAAACAGATATGAGATGACTAAATCATAGCTGGGAACTATTATAGACGAGAATGGTATAGCCTTGAGAAATGTATTTGTATTGCAATCTTGATGTAATACAGTTGCAAATCATACCTAGATTTTTTTTCTTTTATCCAAGATTATAAGGAACCAGGGTTAAAAAATCTCAATTATAACTTTAAGAGATTTTTGACTCTTTCTTTGGTCCATCAGATCAAATTTTACTATGAAGGTAACAAGCAAACAAATAAGGCGTATTTAATTATAGGAAATCGAAGAAAGACAAGTCTAGGGCAATAGTAAAATTAGAGTTGGTGGAACAATGATTTGAAAAGTTTGATAATAAAAATTCATTTTTTCCGAAAAAAATTCCTCTCGTCACGCCTGATGAATTAGGCAAGGATCTGAGAATAACTGTTTATGAACTTAATAAGAAAATTTTATTAATGCATTCCACTATCCTCAGCCATCTACTTAAGATGAAGCAAAGATCATTTGGTATATATGTATAATATGTGTGAATGTATAATATATATGTATAGATAGTCTCTCTCTCTCTCTTTATATATATATATATATATATATATATATATATATATATATATATATATATATATATATATAAACGTATGTATTGCTTAATTTGCCTTAAATGATAAACTAAAAATAAAAACATAAATAAAGATAATAAAAAACATAATATTATCTATATCAATTTGAAACAAAAATAAACGGAGACACTTTTGTGTTATTTAAATAAACCTCGTATGTTTGTTATAATCATGTAAATTATAATCATATAATTATAAATTATAATATAACTATAATATTAAGAAATAATAAAATAAGTTGAACCAATTAATTTATAAAAAAGTATATCTGACCAAAATAATCCTTATGACAAATAAAAATATATTTATTAATATACATATTTTATATTCATTCCTATATACTTTTATATATCTATATAACATAATGATTTGAATATGAATTACATTAATATGAGTATATCACATACTTTATACTCATTAATATGATTTATATATATTACATAACGCTATGAGAAGGAATTATTGTATAATAATGCAGTGTTCAATAAAAAATTTAAAAAAACAAAACATACTTAATCAAGATATTATACACATTCTAAACTGCTAATTATTACCCTTATTACTAAAATAATCCAATCCTTAATAAAAGTTATTATAAATAAATTCTAAATTTACGACAATAATCTACCAAAACAATAAAATTATTAAAAATAAAGAAAATATTATCTCGAACAATTTGTACATAATATATATTCATATATACATATATATATATATATATATATATATATATATATATATATATAAACTTTTTTTTTTTTTTTATTGAATTAATTATTTTTATAAACCAATTTAATATATATATATATATATATATATATATATATATATATATATAGAGAGAGAGAGAGAGAGAGAGAGAGAGAGAGCGAGAGAGAGATTACTCATATATTGATTAATCATAAAAAATAGTGCGTCATAAAAAATGACCAATTTCGTTTTCTTTAAAATCATAAATCACTGATCGGCCTTATTTGTTTTTTAATTATAATTAAAGTTTATATCAATTTAATCTCTTGACGATAAAAATGAAGTTGTAAACAAAAAGACTTCGTCTTGCCTTCATTTTCATTCGGTTAAATAACATCTGAAATATTGGTAATGTTACGCCATTACTGGAATCGTAAGTTTTCCACCCCGATACAGCATGTTTGGTACGGCAATTCGAAGAAGAGGATGCTCTTTCTGAACGGACAGTGAGTAAATGGTTCCAGAAATGTGAAACTGGTGACATCAGCTTCGAGAGGAAAGAGGGCTCTGGACGAGTATCATCATTCCATTAGGAAGCTCTACGGGAATCTGTTGAGACAGACATAGCGAAAAGTACTCGGGAATTGGTAAGAGAGCATTGCTGTTTCCCCATCCAACATAAATCGTGGGCTGCATAACTCGGGAAAAGCTAATCGCTCATCAAGAGTGGTTCCCCATGAATCGACCAATGAGCACGACGTTGAATAGAAATTTGTCAACAACTTTCGAAAAACCCAAATGACCATAGTTTCATTAGAGGAATTATTACTTGTGACAAAAATTAGATATATTGCAGAAACCCTGAGACCAAGAAACAATGGTTATACTGCAATCAACCAGCTGTTGCTAAGCAAGGACAATGCGAAAAAAAGGCAATCCCTGCATTTTGGAATAAAAACGCCCACTTGCCGGACTCGTTCCCCTCACTATTACCAGTACCAGTACCTGTGTTTTGGAATTACGAATGCATAATTCATTATCAATTTTTTCCAGAAGGTCGATCATATTGATTCAAAATTTTATAAGTTACAAAGAATGTATCATGATGGGAACATGCGATACTGAGGGCCAGTAAACAGAAGTCGGGATCCATTTCAATAAGACGAAATTGAGCCTCTCTCTCACCCTGCTTCCAGCTCCTGAGTTGGAACCTTCCGTCTAATATCTGTTCCAGGCAATGGTTCACTATTTTAAATTCTCTAAACGAGTAAAAAATGGAGTTGAAGAATTCTGCAGCCTCAGAGAATAGTCGGAATTATAACTTTTCAAGACAACAGCTTCAAATTTTAATTTACGAGAGACTTTATAGGAATCTTGCAATTTTAAATAGCGATATCATTCTACAACTTATTTACAAATGGTACAGAATTCCTCCATATTGCGAATGAATCCAATAGCCACAAACCACAACGGTGCATATTTGAATATTAAAAATAAAAATTGTATTAAAAGAAAATTATTTTTAAATTAGCAAGAAAAATTGGAAAAACTGTAATTTTTTATGTCTCATCCCTTCAACTGGACAACGTATTTATATAATTTTCATTAATATTAATTATTCGAAGCATTTATTAAATTAATTACATTTACCAATATTCGATTACATTGACAGGACTTACAGTACAAAATAAGATCCAACAATAATTTTACGATTTAATTAATTATTTAATAATATTGCAATTTAATTTAAAATGTATAATTCATAAGTATGCTTCAAGTTACAAGAGTACAATTTTATAAGATTGACAATATAACTGACGTAATGTCAAAATTCAACATCATCTTAAATATTTATTTTTTTATAAAACTTGCTTTGAAAAATCATAGAAGCTGCCTCACTCAAGGGCAACAGGTATTAGTGCTAAAAGAATCCATTCAGACCATATATTCAAAGTAAAAGAAAAAAACAACAACATTAAAATATAATAGAAATAAAATATCATAAAAAAATAAAAATATGTACATCTCAAATAAAAAAAAAAAAATTGAATAAAACCAAAGTAATTAAACAACTATGATAATGAAAAATTAATTAAAAATTAAGTAAAAATAAAATAAATTATCTTGAAGACATTCAAACCTATATACAATTTAAATATCAGTTTTTAAAAGGATCTATTTTGCATGATCATATAAAATCTTTTTAAGAGAAGTTAGACAAAATAGCAGTAATTTGTTGGACTTGTAATTCCCAATCGAAACATAAATTACCAAAATAAATATTTTTTTTTTACTAATAAAAAAATAATAAACACTAAAGGAAGTTATTTATAGGTTAAAACTTACTGATTATAATTTGTAACAGATGCAATATAATTTACGATTGTTGATTTTTAGCCCAAGATTAATAATGAAAGCGATTAATATCGAATGGTAATTAACATAATCAGTTATAAGGCTATTAATTCTAATTATTGTGGAGCCAGTTTAATAATTGATTAGTCAGGGAACATGACATTGAAAAAGTTCTTTGACTGGAAAAATTTTAATTGATCAAAAATTTTATTTCAACATAAAACTAAATAACAAATGAAAGACGTTGAATTAAATTGCGATACATAATACATACTCGTTGTCTATATCTTTATATTAGGGTTTTTAGGATTAGTTGTTGAACTTGTAGAAGTATTACGTAGGATTGCGGGTTGAAATGGTTATATAAAAAAGTTGACTGTATGTTTATTAATAACACTATATGTATATAAACTACGACTATGTTTGCAGGTATTAATATGCCTACGATTATGTTCACGACTAACAGATGCTATTATTTTTAATACGATACTATTTAATGCAATTTTTCAAAAAGAAATATGATTTTTTTTTTAATTTTTGGATTCAATTAAGATTTAAAATATTTTCCATAGCTAAAAATAGATCTTTATGGTCTATATATGTATGTCTTTATTTTTCCTCCCAATTAATTTATTAAATAAAAGTATTTTTAAACTTTTAGTGACGGGTTCGTTGAAAATCTCACATATTTCAATAGATAGGGTTATTAAACTGTTATTTTTATAAATAATAAAATCAAGTAATATTATTAATAATGCATATACCCATACAATGCTATCAACATGCTACATAATACTCTTCTTAATTTTTTTTTTAATAATTGTTAAATTTAATGACCCATTTCGAATTATACTCGAGTTTAGTTTTTCAATGAACTTGTTGTTTTTATTTGAACTTTATAGACTTTCATTCCTACATTTACATAAAATATAACGCATTTATTCCCTCTTTTTTATTTTATAATGTATTTTATTTTTTCAAAACTAAAGTGGATTATTACATTATATTTATGCATACAAATAATTAAAAACATGAGTGTAAGGAGGTGATATGTTACAAATTTAATGTTTTGAATAATACATTTTTTTTAGTTAATTTTTTTAAAGACATGTTCCGTCCAACCCACTGAGAACTCATGCGATTAGCCATGAATATTGGATTGTTAATGTTACAAGGCGAAGAAAAGCACATAAGACCTTTATGTGTATGAAAAAACCAATTTTCGAAAATTTGCTGCATAGCACCTTTATCCGCTCATGTATTCAATTGTAAATAATTAATATTATAATATATTTAAATAATACTTGGATATTTAAAAAAAATTTATTCGATAATGAATAATTGATAAACAAAAAATTATAAAAATATGGATAACCTTTTACGGATGTTTTACATTAAAAATTACTTAATTTATTAATTATAATATACTATATATCATTATTATCGGAAAAAATTGAACCATAAAACATCTATGAATTAAATTAAATTGACCTTAGAAGATAAGTAATATTTTAAGTACGTGCATTAAAAATGTCATTAAATTTTGGTTTATTTTCATTAACGAACCTTTGTAATCTACCAAGAAAAAAAATATTAACCCTCTCTCCCCAAAATTTAAGGTTTTTTGTTTCAAGATATGCAGAATTAAAATCGAGTGCAACTCCGTCCGTCCACCATCCATAGCCTTCCTCCTTACTACCGGGTTGAATTTTACTTTAAATTATAGTCACAGGTCACCCCAGGCTGATCCTCGGAACTCGACATTCCCATCAGCCGTTTTGTCCTGAAATGGCGTTAATCAGAGGTTTCATACTCCCCTACCTCAGCTATTTATCAAGCTGGAGGAAAAATATTAAGTGTTTTGGAATCATTATACATACCGATGAATTGAAAAAAAAAATTCAAACAAACATTTATTTATTTTTTGGAAATATAATTATTTTGAAATAATAAATCATAGTGTAATAATTAGCAGAGTTTCAACCTCCATGGAAAAATTACAATAGCTAAGGTTTAATTTACAGCGACGATTAAACATTAATTCCGAACGTTAAGCATTTAAACGAAACGTGCTCTAGCCTATTGAGTCTATAACTCTCTTAGTCAAGACATCGTTAAATATTTAAATGAATATAAAATTCAAATCTTCTAGGCACTGAATACTGTGTCCGTTTAGTTATTAACATAGCTATAAGATATTATAATTAATCATTTTTGACCGAAATAATTACAGAAATAGGCATAGATCAGACAACTCTTGTGTTGGAGGAAACTAGAAGGCTGACAAGAAGCTGGATGAGAGATCATCTTTATTTATTTTTTAAATAAATTGCAATTCTGGAAGAGTTGCAAATGCTGCCAAAATCTTACAGGTCTAATAATACTGATAATAATGACTAATTATATGTGAAACAAAACCATCATTTGTTTGTGGTGATTTAGAATTCTATATCTTTATTTATCCAGTTTACAATCTATTTAATTGTATATATATATATATATATATATATATATATATATATATATATATATATATATATATATAAAACAATTAAATAGATTGGTAAATAGTGGTTTAGAATTCTATATCTTTATTTATCCTGTTTACAATATCTATTTAATTGTGTGTATATATATATATATATATATATATATATACACAATTAAATAGATTGGTAAATAGTGGTTTAGAATTCTATATCTTTATTTATCCTGTTTACAATCTATTTAATTGAATATAAATATATATATATATATATATATATATATATATATATATATATATATATATATATATATATATATATATACGCTAAATTCTGTGCAAAGAATCACCTATTTTAAATTTTTTTTACTTTTTTAAAATTTACTTTTTTTTTCTTTTATAAAAGCCATTTATAAATTGGATCCATGTTTCTATTGATTATAATATAAAACAAAATGGATATTCAAATTTTTCATACGATGGCAGATTATGTATGTATTAGTTATATTGTGAATAACTTTTTTTCCTATATTAAATTTTTCTTATATTATGTGATAGTTAAAGGGCTCATAATTACAGTAATTACTATAAGAGTAATTACCATAACCATAAAATGTAGTAATTAATGTATAGTATAGTAGTATAATATATTTAGGTATATTGTGAATAACATCTCTTCCTGTATTAATTTTTCTTTATCGATTTTCGTGTAATTGGGAAAAGACACAATAGTTGAGGTATTCCTTGTTTAATATGTAATTTTAAAAACACTGCCAAAATATATAAATAAACAATATGAAGGCTGTAGATGTGAGATATCCTGATGATCGGGGAAAATATCCCGAAACGTTGAAAAAAGTTTGTAATATATAATATTATTCACTATATATATAATTTAAAAAAATGGATACGTATTATGGACGTTTGAAATAAAATTTATAGTCTGTGTCCTTCATCTAATTAGCCTTATCTCAAGTAATGGACAAGTAATAAGTTTAACGAAAGTAAAAATATGAAAATATTGAGACAATATTACTGAGATACATATGGTACATCCCCGAGGGAACGATGGAGGTAGGCTCAGGTCGAGATGAAGGAGGAAGAAAATAAAACGAAAACGAAATTGAAAGTGTACTGCGGAGAACAAAAGGATTACACAAAGAATGCAAGGGAAGGTACATGCTCTATCCAAAGGGTCTTCTAGAATATACTCAACCAATGGATCAAGTTAATGTTGTAACCGAACTGTGCTTACATACATGAGTTCGGTACCAACTTAAATAATCAATAAGCATCCAAAAATGACTTCTTCTTCAGCTAACTTAGAAAACTAGATCCCAAGAAATATTTAATGGCCTAATACTAATGAAAAAAATCATTTTCGAATGAAAAAATACCTAATAAAAAGAATACGCATTGATCCGAATCCAAAAAAAAAAAAAAAAAAAATATTTATTAACATTATTTGTTTGAAATATACAGAGAAAAATGATTTATTAAAAATCAGTGCTGCCCAAACACATTGGGCTGCTATAATACACACCTTTCTGATCAATACATAGTGGATACAATATTTATATATACACATTTTACATTTTTTTTTTTTTACTTCTTTGTACGAAATAAAGGAAGTATTGTAATCGCGAAAATTTTCGGTTTTCAGATTTCGACGGAAATATCCATTTTGATCATCCCTGAATCCATTTTGAGTAGTTTCGTCGTGGCGTCTGTACGTAAGTACGTACGTACGTATGTTCGTTCGTTCGTTCGTATTTCGCATAACTCAAAAACGGTTAGCTCTAGAAAATTGTAATTTTGTATTTAGGATTGTTGTAAAATCTAGTTGTGAACCTCCCTTTTTAATCACTGCTTGATTACCGGAAGTGGTACTTTACTTGAAGGTCATAATTGATTTCCATCAAAATTTAAATTAAAATACTATAAAAAACTTCTCAAATTTAGTATTTATAATTTATATATTGATTTAAATAACATACTAGATTTTGGTCTAAATTGGAAAATTGGAAGCGGTACTGTACTTGAAGGTCATATTAGACTTTCATAAAAAATTATATTAAAATATAATGTAAATTATCTAAAATTTGGTAAATAGGACTTTTATATCGATATGAATGCATTTAATTTTTTTTGGTTAAAATTGGTGAGCCGAAAAGGGTACTTTATTTGAAGGTCATAATAAGCTTACATCAAAAATTATATTTAAATTAAATACATAAATCATGTTTCGGTAATAAAGGCTACAAACGCAATATGGTTTCCAATCTACTGAAACATTTTTATTACTTGTTTTAAGTGTTAAAATTGAGTATAAAATACTGGTTTTCCTCCCCATTTGTGAGATTAACAAGTCTGCAGCATGAGAATAAGATATTAGTTAAGTGGGTTTTTTCGCTTAAAATGTCGAAACTTTCGATTTCCAATGCTTTATCCAGTGATATTGACAGTTTTATTGTTGTCACGGAACATGAAGAAATATCTTGGAAACTAGTTACCTACTGAAGGAAAACGACATGTAATAACGGAAAGAGACCTCCAGTAAGAGTGTGTGTCATTAGATGGATGTCGGGACACCGAGTGTCGTTTTTACTGTAATCTTCGAAAACTAGTAACCAAATTCAGTATCACTTTTTGAGCCACGGATTTATAATTTAATAGGCGTACAAGGAAGTCATGTGTCGCCCACATCAGATATTTTTCATTCATACACATAATTCATAGCCTTTTCGTCTTTATTCAATTATACACAATTTTCCTTTTCTTTTTCTATCTTTTATTTATTTTTAACCATCCAACTACTTTCTCACCTCTCCATAATTCTCTCTTCTAGTTAACAATCGACCCTTTCTTAATGCAGTATACAAACTCTAGACAATTGGAAAATTTATGAAACTAATCAAATATCAATATTTGAACGCACACATATATAGATCAACAGTACAGGAAACAAATATATATACATATACAAACAAAATAAATTAAAAAAACGATATTTACAATAAACAAATAAAACAAATAATATAAACAAATAATAATATAACCAAATAATATAACAAATACGATAAGGAAATGTGCTAGCTGATTAATCGATTGGGAAGGATGGTAAAAAACTAGTGAATTTGAATCAGTATCGAATTTATAATGGAAGGCTAGGTATCTATTTCCGGATAAAATTAGCAATCCATGGACATTTAGGCTATTATGTATGATATAATTTATGCGATAAAAATTACGATCTTCTATTAGATAAGAAAGGAATTTGATTTTGACAAAAATTAACTCGGTAGCTTTTTGGAATAAATTGGAAGCTCGGAGCGTTTGTATAACAAATGTTGAAGTAGTTGGGAACGCTTGTCCAAATGAAGTCCTAAGTAGCAGATCTATTCAACGGGAATTAGCGAAATATTGTAAACGGATATTATAGGAGAGGATGTCCTGTTGTTAAAAGTAATGGAATTTGTTAGAATTTATTTTTTTAGAATTTATTATCTAGTTTTAACACGATTCTTCAAGGTTAACATTTGTCCGAAAAGCTCTCTTATAGAATTAGAGAAATATGATATAGTGTCCATAAGATAAAAGGCTCTAATTCCAAATTATTTTTTAAAATATATCTTCGTGTTGTACCAGAATTGCTCTAAAAAAACACACCTTTTATGACATTAGAAAGCCCTAAATCCAATGGTTTGATCCTAATAATTGGTTTTAGGGCTTTCTAATGTCATAAAAAGATTTATATTTGAGAGCAATTAGGGTACAATACAAAAATGTATTTTAAAATTTGATTTTAAGTTAGTGCCCTTCAGCTTATGACGGTAGATATGCGACCACAAGGGAGAAATTTAACATGTGCCAAATTATTTATAAAATCCTGCAAGATTCGAAAGAAAAAGTAAAATCTCTATTGGACTTTCTGAAAAAAAAAAAAAAAAAAAAAAAAAAAAAACCATGCAGTGTCCAATGATCCTATAGGGTGGAGACAAACATAGGTAATACAAAAAAAATTTGTCAAATACAAATGAATATTAATAGCTGATATTAAAACTATATTATTTATATATAACTGTCATATTTTATTAAATAATGCTACCAATACAATTAAACGTATGAAATAATTGACTGGTAAACAGAGTAGAGAGTGGGACCTAGGATACTGCCTTGAGGAATACTGGCAAATTGAGAAAAGAAGCATGGATTACCAAAATTATGATTTATTTTGAAAGTTCCGTGAATATTACTCAATTTATTAAAGACGAAATATTACCCTCGATAAAAAAACTTATATTCAATATAAAAACTAATCACACTAGAGCTCCTTATCTTGAACTTTAAGTCACGGAATAGCTCGCTTCCTGTAATTAAAATTATATTCTGTGCAATTTAAATAAACAGGAGAATGCACCCCATGTGTGATGCCCAATGTTCAGGGAGTTCAGTGCGAAATTATTTGCGAAAACTAGAGGATAGTGTTACTGTAATTTCACTGAATCAGATAAGAGGGTTTATATGAAAGAAGCCATATATCATATAGTATTTAATTTACCACTATAATATACCACCTGAAAAGTATTTCGTACCGAAAAAGTATTAACGCTTGAGTGGTAAAATACCGGGGCTTGGGTATGCTGATCGTTTAGTATTGTTAGATGGAGAAGAAGAAACTAAAAAACTTCGATGCAAGGTCTCA
This sequence comes from Rhaphigaster nebulosa, assembly GCA_948150685.1. Lineage (NCBI taxonomy): Eukaryota > Metazoa > Arthropoda > Insecta > Hemiptera > Pentatomidae > Rhaphigaster > Rhaphigaster nebulosa. Next base: position 39,576,808 of record OX411312.1, on the reverse strand, counting down.
AAAGAAAAACGGATAATACAAAATACATATTGGGTTGGAACATATGAAATGTTAGTTCCTAGGGTATGAAGGACTGTCTGGTGAGTACGAGATGAGACTAAAATGATTAATCAATATTTTTAAAAGGAGAAGTTGGTCGGGGGGTGCGGTTAAAGAGTTACACTATTATAAGTAAACTTACATATTTTGTGCCGACTTTCCGGCCTAAGTTTTAGGCCATCTACAGGGCTAACAGGAAAACAAATTAACAACAATGAAAAAAGACAGAGGCAGTACCAGTAACAGTAAAAAATGATAAAAACAGGAATTACAAGTAAGATAAAAAAGTATGAAGTATAAAAAGAAAAAGATAACTCTAAATTACATAATACAAGAGACAAATGAAAAAGTAAAATAAAATAAAATAAATGAAATAACAATGTAAAAATTAATTTAAATTAAAATAATGCTTTATTTACACAGGGAGTTGTAAAATATATGAAATCTACTAATTAAAAATACAAATAGTATGAAGGTTTGGTAATATGTAAAACATACAGAGATAGTTGTGATGTGACAAGTTATGCAGTAACTAAAAACTTCTCTCTTTAAATATACATATACGGTCAACAAAAACTCCCTCCAAAATAAATTTTTTTATAAGATTCATTTTCGGTCTTCCCAGATGCTCTCACATCTCTCCCTGGTATTCTGAGAAAGGTTGGCTTTATCCTACTTTCCGACGAAGATACCTTCTCGGTACCTTCTTATTCCAATCCTTAAGAGCCAGAAAACCTTCTTATATTCTTGACCTCCTCACTCTACGTTCTTCCATTCATCTCCTAAATACAAGATCTCAGCCTAATGATTTGTATATCTCATCCCATAGAACTGCTTCCTTTGAAAAATTATCATACTGCTACCTTGTTTTGGAATTCCTTACCCATCTCCATTCGTCAAGCTTCCTTCATAACCTCATTTAAACACCATTTATTTCTCCATCTCCTGAATGATCAATCTTCCGCGTGCATGCAAAGAATAAATAACAATGCAAATCTGAGGAAATATGTACATAAGTATAGTTATTGTTATTTTTATATTTTGTCTTTATAAATAATTGTTATTTGACTTATAGTTAGTAATATACTTGATTTACCATAGTGATGCCAGCCTAAGTTGCACATTTATGTTATTCTTAGGGAACTGAATGTCCGAGAATAAAAATTATTTTTATGATATTGCTTTTATTCAAAATAACTTATATTACCTTCAATTAATTTCTTCCAGCGCTCAAATAGGTTCTTTATCCTTGTTCGAAGGCTTTAAAACTCTAGACTAAAAAAACTCGAGAAATTATTATTTTACCTCGTTTTCTTTTTGGAATATTTTGTTACTTAAAAATACGTCAAGCAAAAGGCAGTCAGGTGAATATGGTGAATGTGGTAGAACTTAAAATTTGTTAATGTTATCTGACTAACATGTTATGATCTGAAAATTGAAGTTGTATTTAAATATAAGCAAAAACTTAAACTTTATTTCATGTTGGACCCACGGAATGAACACTGAACAACCTGCTACTTACTAAAGACCAGCAGAGGGGTAGCTAGTCCAACTGGTCCTGAGGGAATCTTTAAGATCCGAACTAGCGAGGAAAAAAGGACAGAAGCAGGCCGGGCGGCAGAATTCAGAGGGCGGTTAATTTTGAGTAAAAGATAATTATTAAATTTAATAAATAATATTTGTTTTACTTTTTGATAGTTTTGAACTTATCAGTCATAAAATAAGTTAATGTTATGAGATGATATTTATTTCGAAATATATTGTTGACTTTAAGTTTGCCCCTCTCCTCCACCCTCCCTTCGGCGTAAATTCTAGTACCGATTCAGCCGTCCCCTGTCATGATTTCACGTTACCTGCTTCTAGAGAAATGCGATACCGACAAAGTCTTAAATCCAATAATATAAATTTTCTTTTTCGATCCTAAAAAAGAAGTGAAAACAAAAATATTTTTTTGGGCATTTTGGCGCCTCCTTGTGGCGGCGCCCGGAGCAGTCGCGTACTTCGCCCTGCTGTAGGTCACGCTTTTGAGGACCATTAGGACAAACCACCTTCCTGTCCAAGTTGAACTACGAAAGACAGTTGTTAAACTAATCAAAAAACTTCAATACGAATCCTCGGATTCAAATCCCTAATTTCTCATCAGAGCGTACATTTTTTAAAAATATAAACTTTTCTTCTGTACTTATAGCTAATATGTGCTGTCTCTGGTTGATGCTTCTTTCTGAAAGGTTGATTTGAGATATGCTGTATTTGATCTCCATAGATGTGATTTTTTGGTGGTTGTTCTGAAGATGCCTGAATTGGCGAAACGTTGACTGGTTAGTTATTTGCCGGTATCTTAGAGACTGGAAGCTTTTTGTTTTGGATTCTTCCAATTGTTTTCTAATAATTATTATTAATATTCACATAGCCCTCCTCTTCTTCTTGTTCTCCTTCCGACCATTATAGATACCCTAGCAATTCGATGACTGCTAGAAGCAGTGTCCTCGTCTCCTAACTGTAGTCCTGTTCGGAGCGACCGCAGCCTGACCGGTTCTCGGCCAGCGTACGGTCACCGTTCATCAGCGACTTTCTTCTGCAGTCCTTCCCCCTCTCAGTGGTCCAGGGTGGTTGTTATAACTGAACTAGGCTCTCAAATCACCCCCTTTTAGAGTATTTTCTCGTCTACTTCCCTCGTTATTTACAATCACAAATATCTAAATCACATTCAATGCTCTCAATGTAAGGAAAAGACGGCGAAAAACATTTTATTTCTACCGTTACCAATAATCACTTCTGGAAGAAACATGATTGCTTTATTAATAATTATTATGAATTTTATAATAATTTGAATTTAAAAAAAAATTAAATTAAGAATGAGGGTGTAAATTTTAATTTTGGATGGTTTGATATAAAGTTCAATATGCCTTAGTTATTTTCATACCTCACCCAGATAGGCTTTAATGGATTAAAATTTTCTAAAATAGAGTAAAAATTTCTAAAAATCTGAATTTACATTCATATTCTAGCTCTTAAGAAAAAATTAAATATTTTATGGAAAAGATTCAATATCAATATGCGTTGCAATCAATAATAGATTATCATTATATTTCACAATTATTCTAAATGTATTATTTATTATTGTAAATAAATTGTTTTTTCTGATACATTCATCAAGAGGTCTTTCAGAGCTTACTTTTCAAAAATCACGATACTCAGTGGAATATCAGAATTAGCAAAAAAAATCAGAAATTTTTTTTATTCAGCAATCAGATGAATATAAAATGAGATGTTCACATCAAGCTAAAGTTTACATTGGAGAAATTAGTGGTTTGCATTATTGATGATTGAGTTAGCATCAATAAGACCAGGAGCTTATGTATAGGCTTCTTTATATTTTTGCAAGTAGTACAGAGTTCTGAAGATTCTCAGGTCAGCATCCATAGTTTCGTGGTCGCTAAGTTGGCATGCTGGAGAACTCAAAACTCGTATGCGATAGAGGTGTGAGAACAGATAGTCATGTTCAGGTTTAAATTTGAATGCAGCAACACTAATTGTCATAGGGTCATGTGTAGGTAGGCACTCTCAATTCTTACCTTCCGCTGTTTTGGGCAGAATTCGTCGATCCACGTATTGTCTGCAGAAAATTTTTGATTTGCGCTATGGCTGTCAAGCGAAGGAGTGTTGGATTCCTGAGGCAGAAATATTTCAAACAATTTGATATCCATCGGCAATCCCTGGCTGGAAACCCATTGGAATATCAGCTGCCCAGGGACATCCAAAGTTCTTGCGCATTCCGTAACAACAATAGTGCTACATGGCTGCTTGCGAATCGGCAGAGAAAACTGCCTTCCTTGTGGAAAGGATGGATTCAAGTGGGTGGCGACTGCTTGAACAGCGGCTGTGCTGTGCACTTCATGTTTGTGTCACCCATCACATGGAATGCACTGATGATATTTTCCTTATGTCAGGGGTTCAGAAATGTGATTGAAGCGATGTATTGTTTTTCTGATAATGCCTGAATTGGCGAAAAGTCGACCGATTTAGTTATTAATGCGATTTGAGGGATTAAAGGCTTTGATTTGTAATCTTCGAATAATATCCAAGTTAATATTAACATTAAGATAACCTGGAGGAACCGCGTCGGACACCGTGCTTGTGAGCATGTAGAACAATAATGTTCTTAAAATGTAACTCTTTGTAATTCAAAGTAAAATTTAATTTTAATATGTGATTATATGTCACACAGGAAAAATCTCTTGAATCTTAATTTCCTGAAGAAATTTGTTACTAATTAGTTTTATGATGTACAGAAAGAATAACTGTTTTATGCATAAATTCAAATATATTTATTTTTATTTGTGTTCTATGAATGAAATATATATATATATATATATATATATATATATATATATATATATATGTAAATTCAGCCCGCGTCTGTTTGTGATCGCAAAATTCGTACATGATGAAATATACAATATATAATTAATGTGTTAAAAATAAAATAAAAATAAAAATTAAATTAAATTTTTTTTTTAAAGTTATCTGTAATAGTTATGTATAAACTATTTATGATGATGAATGATGATTAGGAATATGGTTCTGTCTTCTGGTACTCATATTATCTTTTAAAAGTTTAACGTAAAAAAACAAAAACTTAATATTTGGGAGGGTATTTAACTTGCGATTCTTTTCACGAGCAACCCCGTGCGGGCATAGTTATTTATTTATTAAAGAATTATTACCTTTAAAATAATCAAAATAATAATAAATAAATATATAAATAAATAAGAAAAATTTAATAGCAATGAATAAAAAAAAAAAAAATAAATAAATAATAAAATATTTTTCAGATATAAAAGCCCGTAAAATTAATATTTTATAAAATAGTGCGAAAGGTTCGTTAAAAAAAATAAACATCTGAAAAAAAATATTTTTCTTATACATTTTTGTTTTATAATTTCCGTAATTTGTTTACATAATTTTTTTTTTTAAGTTAAAGCCAATTATTTTACTTATGTTTTTTTTTTTTTATTGTTTTATTTATACTTTGTTTATTATAAGAACGAGTCCCGCAATTTCAGATCTGTTCCGGGCCCCACGCAAAAGCAAGGGGCGGTCCTGTAACTCGGAATTACACTTACGATTACATTTCAGATTATCCATTATTGAAGAGAACAACATTTTCAACGCAGCAAATGAATGCAATTTTTTAAAATTTGTTGGTATGTAAAAATTGAGAGTACCGAAATTGCGGTATCTGCAATTAAACTACAAAACCTCATAAATAGAATATTATTGATATTATTTTTAGAATAAAGTAATATGATTTTTCAAATAATTATTAAAATATAATTAATCATCTATAAATTACTGAGGAAGTTAGTAAACGTTGAAAATAGCATGAAAATTCTCACTGCAAGAAAAAAGAGTTTTCCACCAGAGGTACATTCCTTTCCGTTAAATGGCCTGGAAACCTGGTTATCTATTCCAGAAGGCGACTGCTCACGGGATATCTTAAAAGGAAAAAAAAAGTTAAGGACATGCTATCACAAGAATTATTATCGTAGCATACTTTATTGGGAATTATCGCGAAATTTCATGGAATTCGCATTTGCAAACAAGTTTGGTGTTTGATTTAACTAAGTACCCATGTTACTGATTGGCCAAAGAGAGCTCAGGAAACATAAACCCCCAACCCCCTTTCTATTTTGAACTCCTTTTGATGAGACTAGATACTTATTTCTTTCAGGACGCCTGAAAATCCTTTAGGGTCTGCCTCCTTTCTAGATTTATTCCCAATGCCATCGATATCAGTCTTTTCGATAGTCCAATAAATATCAATAGGTTTTTCGATAGTGCAATCGAACTATCACCAGCCCTACAATATAGTCGTTGAATAAAAAAACCTCTTCCAAGGGATGGACTCATTAAGCTGATGCATCGTCCAACAATACATTAGCAAGGAAAAGTAATGAAATGGATGAATCAAAGGGTGAGAAATTTACATTTACAGGAATACAATTCACTGTGTTATCGCCATCAATGAAGTAGTTGACAAAGAAGCAAATATTTTACAACGAAAGAGCCAGAGACTACAACCGAAAACTTCACAGTAGGTGATGATTACAAGCGATATTCTAAACACATTTTATTTAACAAGTAGCAAACAACGTGGAACATGGTTCATCTAACAAATTATATATATATATATATATATATATATATATATATATATATATATATATATATATATATAAAATACTCAACCACTCAATATTTCGTGTGATAAAAGTAGAGAAGAATAAGCTATCCTAACCATATTGCAAATTGGCCTATCTCCTTTACAAATGAATAACTGATGAGAGACCTACAAGGGCCTTTCTGTAACCTAAGCAGTACAACACTAACACTAAAACATATTGTGGTTTGTCTTTAAGCTAAAGAAATGAATTTATTATGAACAGTTGAAGAAAAAAGTTTCTGTAATTTAAAAATGTAATAGACTACAAGAATGGACGGAATTCTATTTCATATAAATTTAATTTTACTATCAAAAGTATTGTAATATTCTAAAAGCGATAAGTATCCGCTTCTGGATAATAACTACCCACCTAGTGCATCACGTAATGTTAACAATTCTATTGGAATGATTGCATCAAAGTGTCTGTATCTTTTCCTGTTTTGTTTGAAAATAAGTGCCTTAATTTACAAGCAACAGGATGCCAAGCTGTTTGCAACCTCAGTTGATTCACACGATAAATGCAATAATTATAATTTGCTATTTATAACGAGCAAATGAGCGAATATTCTCGATATTAAGGTAATGAAGTACCGCGCTTTAAGAGCACACACACCATTTTTTTTTTTTAAATTTGAATCTTAAATCGTACCTGTCACCTGTCAGAGTACAGGTTTTTCCCACCTCTTAACATAAAAATAATGATAATATCTTTAATGATTTGAGGCCAATATTTCTAGCGACAACTACTTCTAATTGAATCTTGCTTAATGAATTAATGATTCGAACCAACCTATATTTCCTTGACAGTTAGACTAAAACTAACTCCCTACATTCAGGTTTTTCTATGCATACCTTAGAGTACAGAGGACATCGGGAAGGAGGCCATGTCGTAGTGTTGGGCAACAGGTAGCAGTGAGCGGTGCCGAGTATGAAAACGTTTGCGGTGATGGAAGGCCGGTCTCTAGCCGAACTGAACGGCTACGTGACTTCGCTACGGCTCTCGGTTCCTCTGTCCGTCCGGGCTGAATAGCATTCTACCAAAGAGATCTTATCTGCGTACTAGAGAGAACTTCAGCTGAACGACATCGAAGAAATTGAAGCAAGGGTAATTTTAAGCTCAATGCTATTAATAAAATCATTTCAAGCTCATGGTACGTAAACAACAAAACTCTTCATGCTGGCTTACATCAACCAACAGTGGAGCAGCACTCTTCCACCATAAACTACACGGACATACTAAAACACTAGCTAGGAAGAAATAGGCCTACAGCTGATATGCACATCAATGCGAGGATGCGAATAAAACGGAGCTGGAAGAGAGATCTTTCTTGAATTATGGTACTCAAATCAAGTTGAGAAAGTGCTGCTGTATTCTGCCCTTCTTCATGCCTGATATGCCATAATCATCCAATCAAATTAATTGATTTCCTTGTAGGCATTCGTCACCGCAGTTACTGTCACAACTTGCGAATAAAGATTCAAACCGAAAATAAGTTTAAAAAATGTCGAAATTAATTCAGGCTTTTTAACCTTATGGTTTAACTTCAGGCATAAGTATTGCCTAATTAAGTACAGCAGCCTGTAAAAGGACAGATCTTTAAATTCACCATGAATGTGCTCAACCTTTTTTTCATAATTTAGGCCATTGGTTCGCATACCACAGGTGGACCACGAGAGGATCCGACAGCACCTCGGAGTGAAGCTGGAATCCTATCGGTCCAAAACTCCAGCACGCTATGCCAAAATCCAATCACTCCAATAGACCGTGCATGTGGACAACTGCTGTTGGATGGAATAGAACGATGGAATGCACAGTTTTCGGACTGTGCTACAATAATAACAATTGTTCCTCATTAAATACAAATGTTAAATACAAATAAAAATGTTGTTGTCCCTTTTTAGCTACTCTTGAAGATTATTTTAACAAAGAAAAAATATGATTCAATTAGAATGATACTGCATTATATAAATCTTCTTCTATTTTATAAATAAGAAAACCAACATATCATACCAACATACCAGGGATTCCAAGATAAACCTAAGTTAAAAACCGCCAAGAAGTGGACGGATGAAAGAAGAGAGGCCCACAGAATTAGAATTTACGATATTAATTGTATAAAATATGTTAAGAAAATATTGATATAAATAACTTCCTTTTAATCTTTTTAATTTAAAAAAATTAATTATGTTAAGAATGTATAAATATTACTTTGTTATATATATTATTTATACAAATATTACAAGTTGGTAGTTCCACCCTTCTGACTATTAATATGTATAATTTTAGGTAATGTTTCAAATTAATGCCTGAAATTGTAATATTCATGAGATCCGAATAGTTTTGGCCTGTAGGAGCGTGAGTCACTTTGACTAATCGTCAGTAGGGACCCTTCAACCCGTGGGACCCGTCTTCACTCCAAATAAAGTGAAGTGAAGCGTTTCATCGTTTCATTGTTCCATTCGGAATGATCGTCAGAGGCCGATAAGAGGTCTATGTGCTTCATAACCATCTTTTATAAAAAAATAAATATTTCTATTACCTAGAAATACATATATAATATTGATAATATAATTTATAAAGTCTATCATCCAGTGACCGACGATCATTTAGTTTTTGATTTCACATACTTGAAACCATAAAAGACAGAATAGAGAGTTGCTCCTTAAAGCCATAAATGGATAGAAGCAGAAGTGTGAAGACGGTGGAACGATGAATTAGGCATTTCATTTAAATATCAGCTTAAGAAAGGAACTGAAATAACCGGGGTGATGAGGACGAAGTGGCAAAAGGAACAAGGATTAGAGAAAGAATAAAGAATAAGAAGTTGGAGGACAAAGGGACCGCCCTTCAGAACTAATGGGCAGGCGTCCTCCTAGCCAGATGGAACACGTCCCATAAAGTACCTTCAGGATGTGTCTTTTTTACGACGTCCTCTTTCAGGTGCCTCATTCACTTAGCTCTGCGTCTTCTGGTACCTCCATATCTAGTGGCGAATTCGTCGATTCGGTAACTCTGCTCGTTCGTAAGTAGCTCCCAATAAAAATCCTCGTAGTGTGGGATTGACACTATGTCTAAAAAAGGATTCAAAAGACACCTTTTATAATTTTATCTTTAGATTATCTTTTAAGTTTAACAACTAATTTTTTTATATCAACAACATCTCAGTCAAACGTGCATTCATTATACCGAGCACTTCATTATAGGAATGCACTATGTATCAGGAACGTACTTAAAGGGATACTGTGCGGAGTTAATATGACTTTTTTCCTTTCAATGGGAAGATTATAGAAAAACTCGAGACATTGATAAAAAATCGAAATTTCTCTGACGATTTTAAAATGTATACTATCTCGTGCTTTAAGCTTTGAAGTATTTCATAGACAGTTAGCGAGCGATTCCATAAGGTCTTAATGATAGAATTTTAATAAGTCTATTCTTAAATTGAGCACTTTAAATTAAATGACGTGAAGATAAGATGTGCTAAAATCTTTTGTAATTCAATTATAATAGTATTGATCTTCTCTATTAAATATTTTATTGTAAATAAACTCTTTTCAAAAAAAGATTTTCAACCAAAAAAAAATTGGATAACCAAAATTATTAGGTAGGAAATTGATTTCCGGATTAAGATATTTCATGTTAATAAATATTTACAAATACAGCAATTACAAAAATTAATCGGATTGTATTGACTAAAGGACTTCACAAACATTGTTATAAGATATTATGAAACAGAAATTCCCACAAATCTCATCCAACCTCGTCCAGCTTTAGAAGGCATTGATTTTTGATCAAGTAGTGCCGAAGTATTCATTTTTTGATTATCTTATTCCTTCTAATCTACCGTGGGAGCTCAAGTTTTGAATTTGCACAAAATCCTATCTTCCTATTTTAACATTAATATTTACAGTAATTTATACAAGATTCAATCATTTGATTTATGCTGTTGTCCCATTTCAGCTACTCTTGAAGATTATTCTAACATAGAAAAAATATGATTCAATTAGAATAATACTGCATTATATAAATCTTCTCCTATTTTATAAATAAGAAAACCAAAGGACACTGGTTCACCGAAGTTGGAAAAGACCTTCAAGAAATAGAGATTACGCAGAAAGACATCCAGGAACGTGCTTCTCTGCAAAGACACTTCGAACATACCATGGATTCCAAGATAAACCTAAGTTAAAAACCGGCAAGAAGTGGACGGATGAAACAAGAGAGACCCACAGAAGACGAAAGCGAGATTACTGGAAAAATGAAAAAAAATATCAAGCATCAAAGCACGAGGACACAGTTGAATTAACGTGGCCCACAGTTGGGCGAAACGAAAAAAAATAATACTGTATTAGTTTGTAAACTTGGATATATTGTTGTGCGTTACGAATAAGTCACAATCTGTGCCAAATAAACCTACTACATGGAAAGTTGGCACATCTTACTCATTTAACTGCTTCAGTATATTAACTAGTTAAGTAGAGTTCTTTTATATATACTAACAAAAAAAAAATATGCTGCAGTCGAGGGAGTGTGGGAATTTTTTTTCAATTTAGCTAGTTTGGGTTTTTAAATAGCTTTAGGCTAGGAAAGTACTTTCTTTCTTCCTATATACATCTCATTATCCAATCCCATCGCTCTTTTTACTTTCGTTTTCCTATATATGAAATATAAAATAAGGAGAAGTATTGCAATTGTGAAAAAGGTTGTAAGGTCCCATGAGTCCAAATATTAAATGCACCAAGCCTTTCAAAATGGTCTCTGTTTGTGTTTGTGTATGCGAATAGCCTAGCTCAAAAACGAAAAGTTGTACGAAACTGAAATTAGGTATTTAAGGTAGGTATATTCCGGTGATGTTAAAGCACTTTTTCGTCCAAATTGTCTAACCGGAAGTGCCATTTTATACATTAGATTTTACTCTTTTTTGGCAATTTTCTCGAAAACGGTTGTAAAGATTTTAATGAAACTTGCCGAAAGTCTTCTCTTTAAAGCTCTTTAACATTCCATATATGCAATAGATCACCGAAAAAATGAAGGGAGAAAATTTATTACGAAAAGAAAATTTCATTTGCATATAACTAAAAAAAAATATGCATTTTACTATAAATTGTGTATGAAATCATATGAAAGGTAATAAAATTCTCTAAAAAAACAACAAAAAAAAAAACAATCTAAATTGGACCAGTATTAGCAAAAATACAGCGTATCTTTTAAGAACTACAAGACTAGACCCTAGATAGAAAGCCTAGTGTGTCCGAAAACAGACAAATGCGAAGGTCAGCTCCTTCCATCATAGCATCCTCATCCTGTTCTGTTCAATGATCTCTGTAATAATATAAATGTAGAAATTATTAACTTAATAATTTTTATTTTTATATTATTCAATGGAAACTATTAAAATTTGTTTTTAAGCTTGACAAACTAAAAATATATAGTGCACAGAATTGTCGATATATAAATAAATATCTATGTATGTTCATATCATAAAATAAAATAAATGATTTGATACTGTCAACGGTATCTTACCTTAATTAATAGAAAATTTTAAAGACAGTCTATTTACAGCCGAATAATTATAAAATTTAATTTTCATTTTGTTTTTAAAAATTTATATTATTATATATAATTTTAATGAATAATTAACATAAAGTTTATTTTAAATGATTATGGAGGAACAATTTTGGCATGTGTATCATTTCTGTAATTTATTTTAAGAGGACTTCAGTTCCAGGATGAATTACAGAAAAGTTTTAGAATCGCTAGAATTTTAAGTAAGTTTCATCTCCACTCAGAAGGGGAAAAAATAATAAGTTGAAAAATATAAATTAAAAAAAAAAATTACATTTTTAGTTTCTCTTGATTAATTCGGAAAAGTGGAGTTGTAAAAGTGAAGTCGATTACTTCTCATTCAACCAAAAGGTTTTAAAACAAAATGGCTGATTCAATTAAAAGTAACTGCATTCAAATATAAATATTCAATTAAAATTATAGCAGGTAACTGGCCAAATAAGGAGTGCACATCCCGACTACTTCAGCGTTACGGTAGCTGTACGACCGGCAACTTCTTTTGGTTATCAAATGTAAATAAAAAGTAAATATGTAAATTAAGGTAGGGGCTGTTACCTTAGCACGTACCTTTGGTCACTTTTCAATGCGGTTTCATTTACATAAGTCCAGTTACAAAACCAGAGACAATTCCCAACCTGTGACGCTTTGTAACTCTTGTGTAAGTTTAACTATTATGTATGAAATAAAACTAAAAAAAGTTTCACTTTGAAAAAATCACGCAAATCGTTAGAAACGAATTATGTCCGATTGGTATATTTACACTAGTGTTTATCGTAAACTAATAAGTTATTTAGAAGCTATGATTAACTCGATAAGACAGTGGCTTATGGATAAACTACCTACTGGTAGCACTTGACCGTTTTTGGTTAGATCTCGCGACCATATTCATTTCAGAGGCCTCCGGATTAAAGAAAACAAAAATAAAAATAAATAACTAGCTAGCAATTAACAAACAAGCAAACGTCTCTCCAATTCAGGCATCATCAGGACTAAAAAACACATGGTCACATAAATACAGACCATATATAACACATCTCACATCAACATCCTAAATAAAAGACTAACCTAACAGAGATAGTTCTTCACTCCGAAAAAATTTAACATGTGTCTCTGAATCATTGGTGGATCCACAGGAAGGGAAAAAGGGAAAGTTTCCTCTCCCAAAATAACCAAAATTAAAATAGAAAAAATACGGCTGAAACTAAATTTGGTTCCATGTCTGTTGTTAAATCCATGTGACGGGCATAAAACCTACCACCGGTAATCCGATTTCGATGAAATTTTCGAAGATTGTGAGGGTTGGTCCCACGTCGATGGCCTCATATCAATTTTATCCAATGCTTTTGCTTACAGGTCGTCCGTTTCGGGCGATAGTTGGAGGAATGTTGGCGATTAATGTAAAAATGGTCCAGTATGAATTTGATCAAATTCCATCCGCTACTTTTGTTTATACGTGCGCAAAAATAATTTTTTACAGACATGATCCAGCCAATCCACTGGAAATCGTGCGATTTATTAAGAATCTTGGAAATTACAAGGCATAGACAGACACATAACACCTTCATTCGTTAGAAAAAATTAATTTACGGAAATTCGTCACATAACACCTTCATCCACTCATGTCTTCAATTGTAATTACATAATTAATTAATTTAAAATTAAATAAGTGTGTTAAATTTCTATCGTTTTATTATTTTTTAAACCTGAGGAAAAATCAAAACTTATTTATATGGTCCAGTGATTAAGTCGTTAGACGCAAATAAATGGAATCTTAATCGAGATCAAAACAGTTTTAAATTGATACAAACTCATTTATCATCGGGTTATTAATTATTATGATACCCTATCAATCCCTCCTAACAAAGGATAGTTGGCTGCTAAAAGGAAAAATATGAATAAACATTCAAAAATAGCAAAAAAATTATGGCATCCCTACTCAATAAGTATCCCAAATTCTGTTGCCAGCCTGACAGCCCTCCCACCTCCCTAAAACTACCTCTGGACCCGCCCGTCCTTCATCCTCAAGTGCTGGAATCTTTCAGTAATATCCGGAAATATAGAATTTCTTAATTTGAACCTAAATAAAATAACAACTTAAATAAAAATACACTTTGCCATAACATATTTCTGCACCTTGGAACAAAAAGGTACAGATTTATCAATAGAAGAAAATATGGTATTCTTCAATTTCAGAAAATGGTCTTAACTACGGTGTAAGTTCATAAGAGAGTTTAAAATTTGCCTGTAGAGTTTTTTTTTTAAATTTATTATAATATGATTATTTTAATTTCATTATAAAACATTTGAGACTGAAGTATCTGAAATAGCAGTAATTAACCTACAGTCAACGCTATATCGATTCAGGCATTATCGGGGCCGAAAAATATAAGATTACACTAATGACAACAAGACATTGGACATCTCACATCAACAGTCTAATAACGAATAACCTAATAGAGATCTTTTTTTATCCAAAACAGTTTAAGATATATTTATTATACTTAATTTTATAATTCAGAGGCATGTGTTAAAAGGTTTTGGAGTAAGCACCTTTTCTATTCGGTTAGTTCTTTTTTCGGCTGTTGATACGAGATGTGCTAGTTAAGCTCTACAGTGTAAACTGAATTCTTCCATATTTTATGGTTCTATTATTTATTTTTTGCATATAGCGCGAGGTCTTAGGCGATCGCCTCTTTCACCTCTGTTTCTTGGTTGCTGTACTATTCAAAACATGTTTGTTAATTACTCACATTAAATTCCATACGGGTGAGGCATAAGTAATCTGAGCCAGAATTACTGATTTGTAGAGAACTAAAAATGAAGAAGAGAAGCATTGGGGAAAAAAAAATTAATAATTTATTCAGAGTTGTGTTCATAAGTTGTTTTGAAATCAAACGACATAAGAAACTCTAAATTATACTTCCATCGGGACTTCCGTTAAAGAAGAAACGTCGGACGAAAGATACAAAAGGGCTCATTAAAAGTTAAAACGTAAAGAGAAGTCCGTTTAAATATCAGCTAATATGGCCAGGAATAAAGGAACGGGTAAGAAGATAGATAGAATTAATTGGGCAAAAATCCTTTTGAAAAGAGAGATGGTGAGGGGAGGGGAAGATTTGACCGATCTGAAGACGCGGTGGTAATGAGATGACCACATCAAAGCCCTCATCGATGACAGGCCGTGGTCAGTTGGTAAGCTCCTTAGAGTCCTTAGTGTAATGGGATCATCGTCGATCCTGTCTGGACAACAGGTGAATACCTCCATTAGTGCAAGCGATAAGCTGGGTACCTACCCCTTCCCAGCTCTTTTGGGGTGCAATCACATCATAGGTTTAACCTTCGCTAAATCATTTTTTATGTTTAAATTTTTGTTTCCCAAAAGGCTGAATCATCCTTCTTTTTACAGAGTTCTCCAGATTAATTCTTTTAGACCTTTCTTAATATAAGCCTGTTTCATCTAGAGCTTCAATACAACAACTTACATTAGAAAGCTACATGTATCTCAGAAGATTAGCCAATAATTTCAAATAATTATCAATACCACACTAAAATATCTAAGATGCTAATACAGACTTAAATATGTAAAACATACAATAATACCAACATGCTCAAATTAAACCATTCATTCTCTAAATCATGCCCCTTCTATTGAAATCACTAATTATTGAAATAAGTATTAATGAAATACCAATATAATCGATAAAATAATGGACTTCTACACTGTAGCGAATGGAGGTTTTGACAATATCTGACATAAATATAAATAAATATATTTTTTTGTTTTTTCTTCCGCTACATTTGTGTTCTTACATCGGCCTCCTTTAGCCAATTATTATAATGCGATTGTTTGGTAGAGACGTGGTATAAAATATATGGCCAACCTCTTAGGACATAAAAATAACATAGAATAGAATAGAAAAATAAACTTTATTCTGGGACCAAGTCCCTTAAGAATAACAATTATGTACAAGTAAGTACAAGTCTGGCCAAAGACTAAATTAATGAAGGCCAATTAATATTTGAAATAATCTCAATTAAACATATAATTAACGAAAAAAAGAAAAGAATATCCTTCTGGTAAAAAAACATAATAAACATAATTTTACTGACAAAAAAATGAAAAGATAAAAAAAAAAAATAGAAAGAGTGAAAAACCATAGAAAATAAAAACATAAAAATAATATGAGAAGAGCAATCCTGAGTAAAAACAACATTAATAACAAATTCTCACTTCTAAACAGACTATATAAAAATAATTAAATGATTCACAGAGTTAAAGCTTTGTATGATAATTTACACAATTATTTGCAACTAATCAAGATATTGATCTTGAATTAAAATATGATGAATTGACAGCGTCTTTTTGGGAAATGAGGAGGTGTTGAAAAAGATGGGATTTGAATGAGGAGAAGGGTAGAATGTCCGATATTAGGAGGGAGGGAAATTCTAGAGGACAATGGAGTGGGCAAGAAAGGAACGTTCGAATGTTTCGTTATGTGGGAACATAGAAGTGGGGTAAAAGACAAAATGTTTTTTCGCGATTTTTATGTTTTTGCGCATCTTTAAAGCCCCCAAAAATTGAGTAAGAGGGTTGAAAGTTTAAGTAAACCAGTTGTTTTGCTTTCAAAATACTTACTAAACCGAATGCGAAGATCCAAATAAATGCTAACATTTTGCTTGAGACGCCAGGGAACTTCAGAGAATTGCTGAGTTAGAGCTTCATGAGTCGTTCTACGGTAAAATTGACAAAGGGATGTAGGCGTAGCTAAAAAGGCGGGACTAAAGAAATGAGGTAATCGGTAATTGGTTTGTCACTATTAGGGCCTGAGGTATAGCTCCCGTACGTAGTGAGGTAAGGAGGGTACCTCACTATCACGTATACTACCGGATAATGGCCAATCCCAAGAGGTATGTGTTCTACTCTATCATTAGATCTTCCTTCTATTTCCTACCTCTTAGTGCACTCTGATTCATTCCCATCTTGTCGGGGCCTTAGCCTATCATCGCGTCCTTTTGTCCTCTATTAAGGATAATCGAAAGTAGATACAAGGAAAATTATTTTAAAAAAAAAAGAAAAAAAAAAGTGGGCGCAGGTTAAGATCGTTTCGTTCATAAACTTCAACACGTCAGAAATCTTCATGTGTTAACCATAATACACTTACAATATACTCACAGGCAGAAATATTATATATATATATATATATATATATATATATATATATATATATATATATATACATATATAGTAGAGCGTCGATTATCCGAACTAATGTTGTCAGTGGTGGTTCGTATAATCAAAAGTTCGAATAATCGAAATTCACGTACTCACACATACACACAATACTATTTAACGAAGCAGTTTCTGAGAAATAATTAAGGATGGCTTTCTTTATAGACGTTCTAAGAAAAATAATTTTATTTTTTGTTTAATTTCATTCAAAATAACAATAATTTTAACAATACCAATAAGTAATTTACATGATCAAATTAATTAAAATGACGCACAAAAAAAAAAAAAAAAAAAAGTCTTTCCGATAATCGAACGTTCGGATAACTGACGTTCGGATAATTGACGCTCCACTGTATATATATATATATATATATATATATATATATATATATATATATATATATATATATATATATATATATATATATATAAAATGCGATTATTTGGAAGAGATATTCGATAAAATATGTGACCTCAACCGTCACCAAGTCAGCCTAGATTACCTCACATTAAAATATGCAAATACAGACTGATGATTTAGGTAATTTATGTTTTAAAAAATGTAATAAAAATTTAGAACATGGATTATACAAATTGAAAAATGAACTTACTTGGATTTATAAGCCAGAGTAACTTTTAAAAAAAATTAGAGAAACCTAGAAAAGGTTTGACTAGAATTTTTTTCAATGCAATTTCTGGCACGTTCTAATAAAGTTCTAATAAGCTTCAAATGAGCTCACACACTCATGCTAATAAGGATATTCATGATGACAAATTTTAACTATTTTATTTATTTCTAGGGAAAGAAAAATAAACAGCAATAATATTTATTAATCAAACAGGCAGGTAAATATTATTTCGAACATTGAACAAAACATTAGTAACAAATTACCTTCATTCCTTATTCGCGAACAATAAATAATGAATTATTCGTTACTCTTTAATTGTGGATATAATATAATATATTTAAGAGTTTATTTTGACCATTTTTAATTCGGGAATAATGAATAAAAGATTAATGATAAAATGTTTATTGGTGAATTATAAAAAAATAATTTACTAAAATCCATCGAAGGATCAGCAACCCGTTTAAATGAGGTTGGGTGTGCCCCAGGAGTGTCTCCCGAATACGTAGATAATCTGTCACAGCCGGAGTTAGGTGTCCAGTGCCTTACCCACTGAGCTATTATTTTTATTCGAATAATGCCCGTCTGATTGGTAGAATTCGGTCTATGCATGTATAAAATCTTACTTTAAATATTTATTTGAATGACTAAACATGTGTTTAACGACAAAAAAAAATTGCCATAGCAATCATGGCATCCAATAATAACAAAGTTTAGTATTTAATCATTGTCAAAATCGTCAATAATTCTCTAAAAAATATACAAATCCTAAATTACAAGTTTATAATTTAAAAGTAAGCAATTAAAATGAAAGAAGTGTGCTTCCCGTTAACCAGTAATGATCAATTGTGCAAGAGAGTTGCAATTGTCAACCAGTTGAAGAAACTTGTCAAGGAGGTGGAATGCGATGATAAATCACCACTCTGCAGGGCTAGGAAGGAAGAAGAAAAGAAAAAATCAGATGATCCGAGGTGCTACTGTGCTTGTGCGCCTGGTTTCCATCATCATGTCATGGTGGACGGCCAACTGGCCAAACCGGAGAAGAGTGAGTCTGAAAATATTTATAGACCATATGGCAAGAGGTGGTGTCCTCCCTGTATGTACATAACGCCATTAATGGACCCGATACACAGTTGCTACAGGGCAGACATGGCTCATGGCAAAGAAGGCGATGATATGACGAGGAACGGAATGCCGCCAGAGGAGAAGAGTGGTGTAAGTTGTCGCAGGACTGTCCCACAGCAGATGGGGTCGGAAAGCAGTCCTCAGGACAAGGACCCCATCCAGGACGATGTTTTCGGCGGGCAGAAGTGTCCCTATGTGCACCCACCTCCGACTAGGGGGCATTATTATTGCCCCGAAGGAGATCCCTTCCATGTCCACTGGTCGCCGCCACGCACCGTACAGTGCAGGTACCCCAACACCTGTGTGGCCAGCTGCTTCCAGCACCCTGCCGTCAGCGACTGGATTTACAAGCAGCCCAAGTACAGGTCCTATCTACAGAATGTCAACGACAAGCCATTCAAGAAAGGTTTCTAGAGATTTTAATTATAAACAAAAGAAATAATAAAATCTATAAGCCTGTTCAGTCCTTTCCATTAATACAGTGATAGAAACATTATAATTTTATAGTTCATAAATCACGCACAATTCACATTATTTTAAAATGCTCCATAATCTCTTTTCGAACCCTTAAACATTAAATATATACTTATAATTCTCTATTTGACAGATCAGCAATCAACGGGTAACGGTAAAGTCTGAAACACTGTCAAGATTTCCAATGAGCACGACCTCGAAATTGAAAGAAATGTTCTCTGTAATATTCTTGTAGGTGTTTAAGTAGTACAGCAGTGGCGTAGTTGTACAGAGCAACAATTAAATATATTTATGGAGATATATATATACAATATATTTAATTCAGGCAGGCTCGATGACTGGGGTATTACCAAGACTGTGAACGAGGGAAACAATACGAATCTGTCAATGGAAGCTCTAATATAAAACTAGGTGATAAAGACAAAATTAGGGCAGGCGGCATCGGACAGTGCAGCAGTGGTATTGTAAGCTGGGCCAAATCGCTCTTTTCAAGAATCAGATGAAAATGATTCGTCGAAAAGAGTTATTTTTTGTGCTTCGCTGACTAGCTCTGGCAGTAATAAAGTTATGATTGAAGCCGAGGGAGTGGAGAACGTGATTCACTAAAAAGAGAAACTTTTTGAGCTCTACTACTAAGAATAAATTTATAAAAAGTGATCACCTTGGGTTCTCTCTCACTCAAATTAAAAAAAGTGACGAATGGAGTTCACAAGGTCCAAGTGGTTCATTTAACCGAGCTGCCTCTGAGTAATCAGAAAAAAAATATTTAAGAATATTTTTTGGCGTTTTCCACCATACTGTCCTTCATATGGTCATTTCAATTATCTCATTAACTTGAAAAGACTTACAATGAAACTCTTTTGGATTTGGTTTTGTGGAGATTTCCAGGCAACGATTGTTGTGGTGGTACCGGCATCGAACCGCAGGGTCGCTCACCATTTGTATTATTACTTTGTTTTAAAATCCTTTGGGAAGTTTTGTCGTAACTCTTACACTAAATTCTTAGATTATAATATTTTCAGATTACATTATATTGCATGCAAAAATGCAATAATAATTAATTTAATTTAAAAAAGAAAACACAAACACAATTAGCATCAAACAAAGATGCCAATTGAATATTCATCTGCCGGAGGTCGATTTCAAATAATAATAATTGCTTGAAGAATTAATACATAACACTGAATTTATACAAAAGGGAGATTTATATATTACATCAAGATTTACAAACAATAAAGTAAAAAATAAATAATATAGAAAAAAATAAAACTAAAAGTGGATCCAGAGCCTCTGTATAGGTGAAAATGCGAGAGTGAAGATCGGAGATCGTTTATCTTCAGCGTTCTCCATCACTACAGCCTTAAAGCAAGGATGCTGCTCATCACCTACTCTATTTAAATTGCTTATTGAACAGGTCCTCAAGAAATGGAAGGCGAAATGAACATACATGGTTGTCAAAATTGATGATGACTTCTTATGTATCTTTCAATTTGCAATTGATCAGTTAGTCATAGCATCAGATGACTATGGTCTACTATACATGCTGAGAAAACTTTTAGAGGAGTACTATAAATAGGGCCTGATAAAAAACTGATAGAATATAAGCCCTTAAACTCATCGGGCACATCATTGACAATGGAAAATTGGCATCTTTCCCTTACCAAATAATTTAAGTTCTTAGGAGTGTAGATCAATGAAAGAGGAACCCTCGATAAAGATATTTCATCAAAAATATCCCGAGGAAGAATGATAATTGGGATCCTAAACTCGGTCCTATAGAATAAAAATATTTCATTTAAAAAAAAAATAATTAATCATTCCTTTCTGTTAGAAACACTCCTATATTGTGCCGAAACCCGGGCGATAAAACAGCAATATGTCCAAAAGTGACTATATTTAGAGATGGATTTCCTAAGGAGAAGCAGTGGTACATCAAGGCTCAAGGGCACAAATCTAATAATATTATCAGAAACAAGATAGGGCAAGAAAAGAAGATACTATATGATATTGAAACGAGAAGGCTTCAATTGTGGCCACTTAATGAGGATGGAGGTGACAGATGGTCAAAAAAAGCTTTTCTTTTATAAGCTAGAATATATGAGGAAGAGGGGACGACCAAAGAGGACATGGATTTGGGAAGTGAAGAAGGGAATGAAATGCGAGAGGAAGAGAAATGGTATTAAAAATTCTGGTAATTGGAAAACATTAATTATACTAAACCGAAATGATAGTAATAAAATAAAATTAAAAAAACAAGCTATTAGATTTATGATTATGATTAGATTCATAAGCCCTGGATTTGAAATGAACTAAATTATTTTTCTTATATAATGAAATAAATGCTTAAATAATTTGATAATGCAAATATCAATATATACAAGAATATAAAAAGTATAAAAAAATGAAACAAAAACTATATAAAATTAAAGAAACTGATGAAAAACAAAATAGTTAAAATCAGAAAGAAAACTGTTTACGATAAGACCAGACATGCCTTGCTAATTTAAGAATTTGAGTACCACCAAAATTCAGAAGGTAAAGCAAGTGGGGTCGACTGAGGTAGAAATAGTAATAAAAACATAAACCGCAAAGATTTCTGGAAAATTTGAAAACCCTATGTGCCGATTTGAAAGAAAGGATTTTTTAAATACGAAAGTTCTTGCCGATAATATCGCCCATTTCCCTCCCAGAACTTTTGAACAGTATTGAAAGAAAATTTATAGTATCATTTTAACTGAAGAGGACTATCAATCAAGACAAAAACAAAAAACATTATAATTTTTAAGGTGTTTTTTAAATTTGTGTTTTTTCAATACACAATTTTTTTTTAAAGTATATACAAAAAAAAGTATGTTTATTATAACTAACCGTTACAAAAATAAGTTTTATTTATCAGTATGTTTTCTCCTTTGACCGCACCCCCTCCTCCGCACCCCACCCAACCGTCTTCTCCTTGTACACATTCTCAAGTTCGTTCATTATAGTTCTATTAATGGGTAATTTCTCTGCGAGCCATTGTGACAGCATACAATAAAACTAGTAATAGTTTCAAGTTACATAAAATAAATTTAAATTATTAAATTACTCTCAACTAAATATAAACGTTTCTCGACATCTCTATGTCGTAGAAAAGATGCCAGTCGAATAGACTGTCACCTTGCAATGAATTAAATCAGTTACACTCACGAATTGGACCCGCTAAACATTCTAGAAAAATCCTATTAAGTCTACAGAATAAAACTTTTTATCTCCAGTGGCCTAGATGCGGCATACCTATTACTGTTCTTTATTTTCGTATTATTGGTGTATAAAACCTCTGTTTACGTTAAACAATGCTTGAGATCCGCCCATACGCCATGTCCTCCAGCGAGCTGCGGAAGACGGATGAGACCATTATTGTGATCCGAAGAACGGAGATGAACTGAGTGATGGTCCGCCGTCCGTCATGGCGACCGCAAGGTACCCCACACCTCTCCTTCCCACAAATTAGATTCTCTTGTGTCAATATTTCTCACCGCTCTTGGTGGTTTTCCTTTTTTTATCCTTCGTGGGATGCAACGGGTCTGACACCTGGCCCGGGCACTGGGGCAAACTTCAATGTCATCTGTCGATTCACATCTAGTATCCAAATGAATAATAACTTATTATACAAAGCTCGGAGTTATCATAGATTTGTCCTTCAAGGCTCTATTCTAGCCCATCTTCTCTTCTTAATATACACCTACCAACTGAGAATAACATATTGATTGCGACCTGACGACGTCACCGCTGAAGTCACGAGGAATGCAGATCCTGTGCAAGCCACTCCGATATTACAACACAACTTGAACAACATACAAAACAGCTGTAAGCAGTTAAATATTTAACTAATGAGAACAAAAATTACTGTTAGGACATTTTTGAAAAATTCCAAAACCAGGGCCGGAACTACGGGAGTACTTGTCCCAGGCGGCAGAATTCAGAGGGCGGCAAATTTCGAGCGAAATTTTGTTTTTGTATAAAAAATATTTGTTTCTGCTTTTTGGTTGTTTTGAACTTAATTCAGTAAGTTAACACAATAAAATGTGTTGATTTTAGGGCATGATATCTATTTCGAAATAAATATATTCTATTATACAAAATATAATAGGTACCTAAAAATCTACATATTTACAAAAGCGAAAATGGAAATCTGTGTTACGGGTTGTCTCCGAAACTGCTTATCCAATGGTCATGCGGATTTTTTTTAATTTAAGAAGGTATCACGGAGAGGGTTTTAGGCATAAATTTACTCCGGTAAAATTAATAATTAATTAGTTATTAACTAAAATTTAAAAAAAAAGTTTAACAGATTTTTCAACAGGGCAGTTCAACATTATTCGTTTTTTTAGATTAATAATAATTACAAGTAACATTACATATATATATATATATATATATATATATATATATATATATATATATATATATATATACATTTTATTGTTAAATTATGTTATAGATTAAAAAAAGATATTTATAAAACATAAAAAACTCATTTCTAAAACCCAAAAAAAAATACGGGTTTTCTCTTTTTACAGCCAGAAGGCCTCACCCACGGGTGGGAAAAATCGGATTTGTGTTACCAACGTGTTGCGACGGTGTACAACAGTTATGGTTAGAAGCTAAAACGTTAGTATCAATTGCATATTGCTGAATCGTTGTCTTTTCAACCAGCTTTTGGTTAATATACACGCCAAAATAGAGACAGAAAAACTTAATTTTATAGAGTAAGGTACGAGCGGAAAACTATGTTCATCTTAAATATGTCACGTTTTAAAGGGATGAATAGTAACGTTTCGGTTATTGAAAAGATGTTTGGTGCTGCCATCCTGTTTTATTATTGGGTCCTGTTACATGCATGAGAGAACTCAGAATGTCATAACGTATGTTCTTCACCATGATCTTCCTTTTTTATTTATCACGTTTACATGTAACCGAAATAGTCTGAAATTGGAGATGCCTTAAAAGACGGACAAAATCCTCAAGGTAAACACGAGACAATACCTCGGGTATTTCATTCGAAAGTTTAAAAAAATTATGCATGTTTTGACAAAGGCTCCATTTTCGGTCCAAGTAAGTGTTAAATGCTTATTTTGGAGTGGCAGAAACGGGGTTTGGCTCACGTACACACAATGCGTTACACAATTATTATATGCATTATAGTTATCTTACCATAAACGTATATTAATCAAACGAAATGGTAGAAATGAAGTATTAGCTTGTGAAGCCGCGGACAACAGCTAGTATTATAAAATTGTTGAATACTATTGGAGGAGAGAGGTGAAAGAAAGGGCGATAAAATTCTCGAAACATATTTTATACGTACATATCATGTTACTAAAAGGGATCAGTACATGACCCCCATTACATACGTTCAGGGCTGCTATGCAATTCGTGGTGAAGAAACCAATAACATGTGCACATACTAAATCCTATTTAGAACTGTATAGGCTATGCAGTTTCATTCAGATAAAAGTTAAATCAGAAAAACTATAAAGAAAGAAAAACCATTGTATTTTTTACTTATGCCAACATGAATAATCCTACATTCATTGAGAAAATAAATAATTACCGGGATTAGTGTTCAAAAGACAAAATATAGTTGTAAGTTGCTTTCAAAGATAAAATTAATATCACATTAAACCGAGAGAAAAATCGCTACTCGAAATAATTTATGAAAAATAGTTTTCCACTCACCCTATTGTTTATAATTCATATAGTGATATAAATTAAGTGTAGTAAGTGTACTAGTAAGTGTACTAGAACTCTCGAAGCTGAATCTATCAATACCAAGAGGAAAAAAAACCTGTAACTCGATATTAATTATAATAAAATTCATATTTCTGGTAATTATATAAAAATTAGAGAAAATGTATGTGTGTGATTGTCCAAAAAAACAACAACTATTTAACTAAATTCTAATTTGAGGGTTCTTGACTGTTGAACATATTTCTTTCTTTTTTCTTTTTTATTTTTTAACTTTTCTACTTCACAGTTGGAAATTCATAATGATCATATTTTTGTTATAGATAAGTCAAAGGTAGTTCAACATAAAACCATTGTATTTAAAGGGAGAAGTTGGTCGGGGGTACGGTCAAAGAGGTACACTTTTATAAGTAAACTTATATATTTTGTGCCGACGTTTCGGCCTTCGACAAAATAACAACAATGAAAAAAGTCAGAGACAGTACTAGTAACAGTAAAAAATGATAAAAACAGAAATTACAAGTAAGATAAAAAAAGTATGAAGTATAAAAAGAAAAATATAACACTAAATTACATATACATACATAAATGACACTAAATTAATTTAGTGTTATCTTTTTCTTTTTATACTTCATACTGTTTTATCTTACTTGTAATTTCTGTTTTTATAATTTTTTACTGCTAGTGGTACTGCTTCTGACTTTTTTCATTGCTGTTATTTTGTTTTCCTTTTAGCCCTGAAGATGGCCTAAAATTTAGGCCGAAACGCCGGCACAAAATATATAAGTTTACTTATAAAAGTGTAACTCTTTGACCGCACCCCTCCCCCTCCCCCCTTCCTCCCCGACCAACTTCTCCCTTTAAATATACATATACGGTCAACAAAAACTTCCTCCAATATAAAACTATTGTATTCAACAATTGGCTATTGTTTTATTTAATCTGATGTTCCACATTTTGGCCTACGTGGGTCATCCTCAGGGCTACAACAGGATAAAAGACCGAATTAATTGGAAATTATTAATGCTATTCTTGTTATTGTTTCATTTTCGCCAATATTTTTCTCCTTCCATTTTATTCTGTTATTAGCCGTGGATCGACCCGGCGGTGTTGGGAGACCCTCCTGGGGCACACCCAGCCTCTCAATTTCGTCTGTTATAACGTTCAAGGTGGCCCGAATAGTTGGGTGAATAAATAAAACAAAAACGATTTTTTTTTTTTTTTTTTTTTTTACTTTCTATGAATGATCACAACAAAGAAATAATCTTGATGGATTCGATGGAAATCTTAGGATTATTTTTAATGGAACAGGCTTATCAAAATCATACAAAATGATGAGTAAATACAATTAAAATTTGAAATTCAAAAAGTTCGACTAACAAATTTGCTATTGAAATTTTTTAGCTGAATTCATTGATGTATTTGTAAATTGAAATAAACTTACGTTAATGATTTAAAAAACTAGTTGAATAATATTACATTCTGTTTCAGCAAAGACAATGTTAATAGCGATTAAAGAGTTTATTCACACCATATTTACAGAAAATTAAAAGCAAATGAAATAATAAATAAACTTAATAAAAAATAAATAAATAAAGTTATATAAAATAAACATAACATCTTAAATGCAGCTATACTTATATAACGTATACTATTTACTACCGCCCTGAGGAACCCCGAGCCAGGCTTGCCCCCCAACTTATGAATGGAAAAGCATGACGCCAGGATATCCCAGCGCTTCTCACTCAATGGCGTAACTGGCATTGAGAGCCAGTGGAGACTGAGCGAGGTCCTATCTGCGTTAATAGGATATATTTTTTTCAATAATCAGATTTTAATGGCATTTAAAACAAATTTAATACCAGGGTTAACGCGTGGCTGACTTAAGTACGAACGTAACACGTGGGTTAACGTTTATTTATTAAATTAATAAATAATAAAAATAAACACATGAAGATCTTAACTGACTGGTAACGTACTTGGACTAACTAACAAAATAACAATATACTTAAGATCACTAAGCCTACCGTCAGTTGCTTCATCGTCCAGATGCTAGAAGGTGGCCATCTCACGCCTCAAATTTGGACACCTCCGTCCAACCCATAATTATCTGATGACAAGGAGAGATCCACCTCAGTGATAACTCTGTCAAGTTACTCTGACAGTGAATCACATCTTCGAGGAGTGAGTTCGGTAAATGAGAGAAATAGAAAATGTGGTGTACACCGTCATCTCTAGTACGACTTGAGCGACAATGATCAATATATTAAAAGTATTATTGAATTTATTAAAAACATTGGATTATTTCTTCTAATTTGAATTTAGTTTTGTTTATTCTATATTTACTATAGAATAAACAGTTCTTAAACTGTGGCCATTACCGGAGGTCCGCGAAACAATTTTGGCATTATCTTTACACCTCTCACTTTTCGCTTTTATTCATACGGCTCATTTTATAAAGATCCTACACGGTTAAGGCAACATATATTTGTTGTTGCTTAAGTAATTATGACCATAACTAAACAAAAATTAGCAACAATTTAAATGCCTGGGGTTGGGATAGAGCCCACAGAAAAATGTTCGTGAGGGAGTTCTCGGACTACATCAGTTTAAGAACCCATGTACCATAGTCATTATTTTATTGAATAAATTCTTATTTAAATGTTCAGTTCCTTCATTGCATTGATTTTATATTTATTCAATTATGGTTTTTAAAATGTTAATTTTATGGAAATAATAACCATCAGCAGTTCTTTACCCTTAAAATCAAAATAACAAAAACAACAATAAAAACAAAACTTTAAATTAAAAAAAAATCATGATCAAACACATTTTTTATTTTATTTTAACTCATCCCTTTCGTAAGATTAATCAATTCATCTCGACAACAAATCGCTTATAACACTTCTTTGGAATTTTCCGACGATATAGCCTCAATTTCTTTTAAGAAAGTTTTATCCCTTGATAACCACCAAACCAATCAATTTACAGAAAAACGTTACTCTTTGCGGCAAGATGGAGATATCCAAAGTGTAGTAAAGGTTACAACGAAAACAGCTAAACGATTCATCACTGACTTCTCTGTCGCAATCAAGATGAAATCACAAGTCTTGCACAACTCTTGAGGCTTGAAGGATCCAGCGAACCTATTTATCAACATTAACTTACTCTAATATGAACGAATTACTCAACTTAGGCTGTTGCCTAAGTTATTATTATATTTTAACGACCTATTACGTAATAATTTCAGTAATAAACAATATTAAGGGCCTTCCATAGAGGCCACACGTGTCTAAAAATTAAGTACTGGAGGCCGAATAACTTAATAATCCGAGAGTGCAAGTAGTCAAGATTTAAATACCAAGATGAAACTTTTTCGAGTTTCATAATACTAAGTCCTACAAGAATAGATAATCGCTGAAATATGCCCCCTCTCTCCCTCCGCACTTAACAGTAATGCGCTATGACGTCATCTTAAGTGTGTAGGACAGAAGCGAACACTGGTCCAGAAGATGGGAGAACATGGGCTTTTGGAACAAGACTTTTGTCTTGACCGTTTCGGAAACATATAACACTGACTTTATAACACAACTGAAAATCTAAACTAAATTACAGAGCAATAAACAGTTAGGTAATATTTACAAATTAATTAAGTACAAATTAATTAAAATAAAGATATGATAAATCAATCTCCACATGATTCAATCAGGCCAACAGAGAGGATTGGTGAACCAAACTGCGTGAGGATCTGACTCTCCAAGAGTTGTATCGCTACGAAAGAAGAAGAAGAATATCCAATTGAATCTGATTCATCTTCATTGAGTCATAATCGCTTCTCATCAATTGTGGTTGAATTAACCAAAATACTCATCTTTTATCACGTTTGTCTCCAAATTTTATCCTTCTTTACGTAAATTCATTTTGTATGCGTAACAAAGTTCCAAGACAGAAGCTGATCGACGGAGAGAACTCCTCTTTCTTTTTTTCTAATATTAAATGTCATCATAAAAATCAACCTTAGTTCTTCCGAAACAAGACGTATCTCTTGGCGCGCTGTTAGTCAAAAATTATTTGGCCTAGACATTTACTGCTATTTTGAAACTCGATGTGCTTTTTGCCATCGACATTTTATGCCATTAATTAAAGACAATGATTTGGTTTCACGAGGAGTAAGGAAACTTTTTGTTCTCTCCTAATACAAAATCGATAAAATCTTCCTTTTTATCATTAAAATTCGGAACATTAACAGTAAACACTCGAACTTTCAAGACATTCCTCTTCTTATAAGCCAAATAAATAAACTGCGATTGAGATCCCACCAAAGTAATTTAGTAGCAATAATACTGGACATTTTGTACACTAACCCACGACTTCAATTTTGGGTCAAATTGGAAGGGCAGTTTTCGAAATATATGCGTGTCAAGGAAAATATATTAGTGCATACGTAAGCGATAGTACCCGATGGAATTTGATGAAATTTATAATAAACCAGTTTTATAGTAATATCCACTCTTCCTCCAACATTGGACCAAATCTGACGAGCCGTTTTAAAAATATAGATGTGTCAAGGATAATGCGTTTGCATAAGGATTAGCGAAAGCAGTGGATGGAATTTGATAAAACTGATGTGGTGTCATCTAGGTACCAATCCATACAATTCCTGTAAATTTCATCAACATTGAATTAATGGTAGTAGGTGTTAAGCCCGTCATATGGATTTGACTAGAGACAGAGAAACAGACACGGAACCAAATTTGTTTCTTGATGTCTAAAACGTAAAATGCGAGTGGAAATTTTCGATTCTGTAGGAAAACAAAAAATTCTCATTTCCTTTTGCACGGATACAAAGCTTCCCTACCTTCGGTAGTAAGGAACCAAAAAAATATGTAGAAGTTATCACTAGTTCCATTACTTGATTTGAAAAAAATATTTGTAATTTCTTTTGAAAAAAAATCAGTAAAAAAATTATCGATGAGATTAGAACCCTTGAAAATGAAATTGATGTTAACTTGAATGCACGAATGCACACGTATCAAAAGTAATTAATAAAATCTACATGATTATAAAAATAAAAATAATTTACCACCCGTCGGGAGAGTTCATGTTTAATTAAATTAGGCTGATATTGGCGTAATTACATATGTAATAAGACAATAAATGCACAAACGTATTTTAACCTATAGATTTCAAAAATGTTAAGTTTAAAAGGCTCCTTCTGATATATGTTGTTTATGTAGATAGTAATTGTTTAAAACAGTGGTTTTCAACCTGGGAGGGGGGGGGAGGGGAGGGCGTTATAAAACTGAAGGGGGGCACGAGTATATCGACAAAATATAAAAAAGTATTTATGTTATAGAAAACATTCTGACAAAATAAAAAATAAAATACACTTTACACTGATATTACACTTATAAATAGGTATTGTACAATGTATTTAATAATTAACTTATCAAAATTAAATTAAAAACATGATTAATACTTATTAGTGACTCCCTTCGGTTCACGTTCTAGAATATTCGAGACAAATCTATGCATTAATATTTTGAATATTGAATGGATATATGATATATTTGAAAATTACAAACAATATATACATTATGTGATTATGTAAACTAAATTAAATAGAAACTAATGTTATGATTACTGTACGATTTCATTGAAAAATATTATATGGAGGGGCGCGATGAAAATTTTGATTGAAAATTGGGTCGCAAATACTAAAAGATTGAGAAACACTGGTTTAAAATATTACAAATTTAAAATGATTTTTAAAATTTTAAGGAGTTCGACAAATCGCCAATAATTTTGTGACAATTTATTTATGAAATTGATAAAATTATGTCAATAAATGCTATATTTTTTTATTGAATAGTGCTGCATCTTTTTTTTTTAAACACAACTAAACAAAAGTAATACAAGCAAATGGTAATATTTAACAATTGTTCAATGATGTGCTATAAAATAAATTTCTTTATCCCCACTACTTTAAACTTTGGATTCTAAAGGCCCATCGAAGTTCAGACATTGTACTTCGTCCTCAGTCAAGGCCCAGCTCTGAACCATTGATGTTCGCGGCGATTATTACAGTTATTCTTTATAGCAGAAGTTTATTGTTTCCAACAAATGATTTACGATTTTTAAACTATCTGAGGAAATAACACATAATTTTCTCAGCAATTTAGAAATCGCGTGGCACGTGATAATATTTAATAATAGTTCAAAGATGAGTTAGGAAATAATTAAATAATTTTCTTTACATTATGTATACTTTTTATTTTAATAGATATTCCCGGAAGTGATATATATATATATATATATATATATATATATATATATATATATATATATATATATATATATATATATATATATATATATATATATCTACTACTTTAAACTTTTGACTCCATACAAGTTCATATATTGTACTTCGTCGTTAGTCTGGACCTAGTACCGACTCTGTACCGATGTATATGATAATTATCATAGTTATTCGTTGTAACAAAAGTAAATTGCTTTCTACAAATGATTTATAATTTTTAAGCTATCTAAGGAAAGAACACAATAGTTTCTATGCAATTTAGAAATAAGATAAAAATAAAATTTAAAAAATAATAACATTTCCTGCTAAATTAACCAATTCTTCATGTACGGACATGCCCTTGGCAATCTTTAACAATTGCACAATTATGTGTCAGAAAATAAATACATTTCTTTACATTACTTTTTATTTTAAAATATATTCTCGTAAGTGAAATACATATCTCTACTACTTTAAACTTTGGACTCTACAAGTCCATGCAAGTTCGTACATTGTACTTCGTCAGTCTAGGCCCAGCTCTGTAGCAATGTACATATTTCATAATAATTACTATAGTTATTCCTTATAACAGAAGTTTATTGCTGTCAACTAATGATTTACGATTTTTAAACTTTCTGAGGACAGAACACAACAATCTAAACATTCTCTGTAATTTAGAAATCACGTGGTACGTGGTAATATTTAATAATAGTTCAAGAATGTGTTAGGAATTTCAAAATATATTCCGATCTTTAAACTATCTGAGGAAAGTGACACAATAGTTTCCCTGCACTTTAGAAATAAGGTAAAAACAAAATTTAAAAATTAATAAAATTAACCAATTCTTCATGTAAGGAGAATATATGCGGTAATCTTTAACAATTGTTCAATGATGTGCTATAAAATGAACAAATAAATTTCTTTATATTCTGTGTACTTTTTATTTCAAGACATATTCTAGGAAGCGATATACCCCACTCCTTTAAACTTTGGATTCTACAGGTCCATGTAAGTTCGAACATTGCGCTTCGTCCTCAGTCAAAGCCCAGCTCTAAACCGATGATGTTCTCAGCGAGTATTATAGTTATTTCTTATAACAAAAGTTTATTTATTGCTTTCAATAAATGGCTTAGGATTTTTAAACTTATCTGAAGAAA
The DNA here is from genome assembly GCA_948150685.1 of Rhaphigaster nebulosa. Lineage (NCBI taxonomy): Eukaryota > Metazoa > Arthropoda > Insecta > Hemiptera > Pentatomidae > Rhaphigaster > Rhaphigaster nebulosa. The sequence continues at coordinate 39,544,337 of OX411312.1, read as the reverse complement.
TTATATGGTAGTTTCTCTGCAATTTAGAAATCTCGTGGTACGTGATAATATTTAACTACAGTTCAAAGATATGTTAGGAAATAATTAAATAAATTGCTTTACATTATGTATGCTTTTTATTTTAATAGATATACCCGGAAGTGATATATATATATATATATATATATATATATATATATATATATATATATATATCTACTACATTAAACTTTGGACTCTATAGGTACATGCAAGTTCGTACTTTGTACTACGTCCTCAGTCTAGGCTTAGCTCTGTACCGATGTTTACCGTAATATGTAGTTATCATAGTTATTCCTTATAACAAAAGTAAATTGCTTTCTACAAATGATTTATAATTTGTAAGCTTTCTAAGGAAATAACACAATACTTTCTATGCAATTTAGTAATAAGATAAAAATAAAATTTAAAAAATAATAACATTGCCTGCTAAATTAACCAATTCTTCATGTACGGACAAGCACTTGGTAATATTTAACAATTGTTCAATGATGTGCAAGAAAATAAATAAATTTCTTTACATTCTTTATACTTTTTATTTTAAAATATATTCTCGTAAGTGAATGTAAGTCCAGCTCTGTAGCAATGTACTCGTACATATTTCACAATAATTATTATAGTTATTCCTTATAACAGAAGTTTATTTTTCTGCAAAAGACTAACGATTTTTAAACTATCTAAGAAAGTATTCTAATACAACAGGTTCTCCAGAATTTAGAAATAAGATACCTACACATTTAATTTTTAAAATTAATAATTTTGCCTGATAAATTAATCACTCTTTAATTCTATGAGCAAGAACGTGGTAATATTTAACAATAGTTCAAAGATATGCTAGAAAATAAATAAATTTCTGTATATTCTGTATACTTTTTATTTTAAAATGTATCCTCGTAAGTAATGTATTCCACTACTTTAAACTTTGGACTCTACAGGTCCATGCAAGTTCGTACATTGTACTTCGTCGTCAGTCTAGACCCAGCTCTGTACCGATGTACACCGTAATAGTTATAATAGTTATTCGTTATAACAAAAATTAATTGCTTTCTACAAATGATTTACGATTTTTAAACTACCTGAGGAAATAACATGATAGTTTATCTGAAGTTTAGAAATCACGTGGCACGTGGAAATATTTAACATAAGTTCAAAGATGTATTAGGAAATTCTGTATAATTTTTATTTCAAAATATATTCCCGCAAGTGATGTATTTCTACTATAAACTTTGGACTCTACAGGCCCATGCATGTTCGTACATTGTACTTCGTCCTCAGTCTTGGCCCAGCTCTGTAGTGATGTACACCGAAATAATTATCATAGTTATTCGTTATAACAAATGACAATCGCATTCTACAAATGATTTGCGATTTTTAAACTATGTGAAGAAGTAACTCAGCAGTTTTTCTGCAATTTAGAAATACAGTGGGTAAAAAAAGTATTTGAAAACCTTAATTTTCTCGCATAAAATGATTGGTAGCATCAAATGTTGAAAACAATTGTGATAAAACAATCACAAATGCAATTAGAAAGTTTTCGTAAGTAGCAATTATTTTTAATATTTGTAGCATTAAAGAAATAATAGAATTATTACTTCAATGTCAAAAAAATATTCGAACGGTTTGATAAACTACATTTTGTTTACAAATGTAACAAAACAATGCTTCTTTAACCCATTAATATCACCTCCCAAACTAATACCTATTAAAACCCAATCATAACTTTAATAGTTAATCTTGTGAACAAGGGGAGAAAGTGAAATGCTCCCCGAAACTAGTGAGCTTTCTTTAAAAGTAAAATTAAAATTGAGATCTCCATGAAAACATGTACAGTTTCATAGAAATTTCCTGAATGTTGAAAATCGATTTATCTACCAAGTATTGTATAGTAAAATATCATTATGGGAAGGATTCATTTCAAAATAAAATGCTTACGGGGCAGTCAAAGTAGCCAACCACAGAAGATCAATGTATCTCGGATAAGATTAGAAATAATCCTTTTATTAATGCTTGATTCATTGCGACATATATCGCTATATACCAGGCATGTGCAAGTGCACATTAATTAGAAATATTGTTCATAAAAAAAAAATTATAACGGCAGAACTTCGAGAAAAAGAAAACTATATCATTGAAGCCAATAAAAAAAAAATCTAAAATTTTCAAAACTTTTCTTGATAAACCTAACTAGTTTTGGGAGACATTATAACTTAAAAACTCCAATAATACTTTATAGGTTTCTCTTTCTCGAAGTTCTGTCGTTATAATTTTTTTTTATGAACAATATTTCTAATTAATGTGCACTTACACATGCCCCTGTTGGTATAGCGATATATGTCGCATGAATCGAGTATTAATAAACGGATTATTTCTGATCTTATCCGAGATACATTGATCTTCTGTGGTTGGCTACTTTGATTGCCCAGTACGTATTTTATTTTGAAATGAATCCTTACCATCACGATATTTTACCATACGATACTTGGTATATAAATCGATTTTCAACATTCAGGAAATTTCTATAAAATTATATACGTTTTCATGGAGATCTACAATTTTTATTTTAATTCTAAAGAAAGTTTTGGGACATATTTCACATTTTTCTCTTTTTCATAGGGTTAACTATTAAAATACTAATTGGGCTTGAATAGACATAAGTTTGGGAAGTAATATTAATGAGTAGCATTGTTTGTTACATTTGTAAAGAAAATGTAAATAAAAGAAATTTATCAAACTGTTCAAATACTTTTTTGGCATAGAAAAAGTCATAATTCTATCATTTTTATTTGCTATAAATATTTTTATTATTTATTATATATATAAAAATATTATATATTTTTATTATATAAATTGCTATTAACAACAACTTTCTAATTAGATTTATAATTATTTAATCACAATATTTTTCAATTGTTGATGTTTGCAATCATTTTATGCGAGAAAATTAAGATGTTCAAATACTTTTTTTTTACGCATTGTATATTTTATTATAATTAATTTTTGAACAACATAACATTATTTTTCAAAACTAACTTTTAATTGAAATAATTAAAAAAAAAAAAAATGTTGAAAATTTTTACATGTGGTATATCATTGGAGCTTTTCTGACGACTTTAAAAGAGGGCGTCTATCATCTTGATCATAATTATTAAAGTTTTAACTCAATTTTGACCAATTTTATTCTAATTTTGAGCGGAATTATTCTGAGTTAAACAATTTTGATCGGCATTTTATGAATTTTTAGGCAGTTAAAGATATTTTAATTTTATAATATCGGGTTAAATTAGTTTTGTTGTTATTTATTTATTTTTCTATCACGTATTTTTCGTTAACCAATTTCGATAAACCTCTAAATTCAATAAAATTTAGTAAAAATAATGCACGATTAATTTACTAATAGCAACAGTGGGAATTTTCATTTATTTTTATCTTTGTATGGAGCGTACATATCATTTCATTAGGAACAGATGAAGTACTAGACGCTATCTATAGGCGGCCAACTGAAACTATTACAGCGAGCTCTACAGAAGTGGGAATAAACTAAAACTATTACATTTAATTTCAAATGATTCATTTACTAATATCGTGAAATCTCTTAACTTAAATGATATTACATATTTTTTAACCATAATCAATTGTAGTATTCTTATTTAAAATACCACCAAAGTTATTAAACCGACATATGCAACCTAATGTTATTTGCAATATGAGAAGAAATCACTGAATGTAAATTGAAAAAAAATAATCAAAAGAATATGCAGAAATCTGAACAGAGCTGGTTCCTGGATCAGGGACCTTTCGAATAGTGTTTATTAAACTTATATTGGCTTTTAAGAATAAGCATCTTTCACATAACTAATTATTAAATATTACTTTATATTTTGTTCTTCTAAAAAAGCTGAGTAAACTGCTTACTAAAAAAGCAGAGTGTAAAGTTTGTTTTCTATAAATTAATTTGTTTAAAAATAGATAATATTTCATCTGTTCGCCATTAACAACAGAACTGTCAGAAACTCAAGAAATGCCAAGATGAATAAATAGCAAACAGAAATTTTAGTCTGAAGATAGGATTTGTAATCCCAAAACGTTATGAAATGAACAGATGAAGGATAAAGTAAAATATTCATATTAATGTAAGCCATACATTGCTAATTAAAACTTATTATATAAATTATGGTATATCAATAAATTAATTAAAAGATCTAAAAGAAAATCCTAATTAGAAACAAAACATTAAAACAAAATGAATTGGTCTCTGTATCCTTGATGAATTAAAAATATAGAGCTTAATACATACAAAAAATTAACAACCAGCACTTACTGAAATTTAATGAGATCTTTGCCCTTCTAACAATGTCAAAATAAATTTTCTTTTCTGCTGCTCTATGAATATTATGTTAAATATCACTGATTAATCTTTATATCTGTGGTGTTTGTGTAAAGGGATATGAGTCATTTTTTTAAGATTATGGTTTATATTATATTTTGTTTTTCAGAATGAACTTTATCTTTGTGAAATTAGATATAAGTCAAGGAAAGAGTGTTCACATGAAATATGTACACTGTTTCATTCATATAGTGTCAATTATAAAGAACAAAATATAACATAAAGGCATTGTCACAAAAAGTAGCTTGTACCCCTTTACCCAAACACCACAGATATATATCATGTTTCATCTGTAAAAAGATCTTTTATGAAATATCAATATTAAAATTAAATTATCAATGTATAAATATTTTTTAAAAAGTAGTAACTATAGCTGAATAATTCTAGTATTCAGGAACATATTAGTTATTTATACACACATATATTGTTTTATAAGAACTTTTACCAAAATTGCATAAAGAATGATGCTCAACATAGATTCACTAATAATTCCAATGGAGGGAAAATTAAATGCTTGTTCAACACCAGTCTAGAGATGAAACCACTTGTGCCAATCAAACAGCAACAAAAACATACATGAATATAGAAAAATTGATTCATATATTGATTCATCGATATTTTTATATAAAAAATTGAATGCTTAAAATTATTTTTCAAAAATCTCCAAGCTGATGTGTTTTCAAAATCACATAATGAAAACTGCATATAACATGAAAGTAAATGTCACTTACTTTGATTAAATCACATTTATTCATGAAACAAAATTAATTACCACATCTTTAAATAAAGTATGATGAAATTTATTAATCCTTATAAAAAAATTTCATATTTTTTTAAAAACTACATTTGTTTCTTCTGTTGTAAACTGGTTGGTACCAGTTGCTAATTTGATCATTGTGAGCCAAAAAAAAAACTAGTCTGTGAAGTAATTTTATTTGAAAAGCATTCAGTGAGTATATTATCTAATTATAATCTTGTAATCTTTTGAATATTCATTTAAATATAACTTATTTATAAACTGTGCATTTGAGAATGACTAAGTGTTCTTTAAATCACTTTTGCATAAATGATGAAAAGGTAGAAAAAAAAATATTTTTCATAAAATGGTGTCCAAAGTGAACCATAGGCAAAGGATAGTAGGTTTTCAATATGCAATTTTGTGTTTTCATTATCTTTACATCTGTTGATAGCCAATTTCCAACAATTCATCTAACTTTGATCAATACATTTTAATTATCATTAATTATGTTCACAGATAGACTTTAATAATAATAATGTAGAAGTATAATTATTTATTACTGTCGCAAGTTGTAATTTTGGTAAAACTACTATAGCTCATTTTAATTAAGTTTACAATAATTCCAACATCATACATTTAAATAAGAAATCATTATACTTTTATCAAGATTTACTAAGCCTAATTATTATTATAATTCAAGAAAAAGTTTAGTTGAAAGCTGTATATCGTTTATATCATCACTTATATGATTTTTCACATGATAGAATCAATTCATAGGAGTTTCTCAACTAACTATATTTATGCCTTAGGCCTATAAATTTCTTAGATGTTTTGTTATAGGCCAAATTAAACGTTCCATGTTGTAAAAACAAAAAATAATATAGAATGAATATATCTTTTTTAATAAATCATAATTACTTTATTATCTAATGAATTTCATATGCATAGATATGTATTAATGATACTTCCACATATCATCAAGATTTTTCTGCTGTTTGTTTCAGTGAATTTGGAATGTAATTGAATTGAATGTGATTTTGACAATGAGATCAAAAATTTAATGATTTCCATATTAACAATTCTTTCTTGAATTAATATCTGAGATTGTTATGATAAGAAATAGTTAGTTTTTTCATTGTCATTAATGAAAGATTATTCGGTTTTAGCAGACAAGTGCCCAGCAGAAAAGTGAACTGGTGTGCCACTTGAAAATCGGTTGCAGTGTTCTGATTCAACAAGAAGAAAACGACTAGTTTGAGGTAACGCAAATAGTACATGTTTTTAAATATTAGTAATTCTTAAATTAACCATTCCAGACTGGGTTTTAATTGCAATAATAAATTTAAGGGTCTTTTAAATTTTGAAGTGGACAATATCCTTAGTTAATGCATCCATATATTGTTATGGATTGATAAATTATTTGCCACTTCTATAAATTTGTTTTATTGAAAACTAGTTTCGAATGATATACATTCATCTTCAGTTCTAAAAACACACAAACAATTCAAAAATAAGCAATTCAAAATATAGTTTGGTATTATTATACATATTAAATTAGATGTAATATAAATTTATATTACAATAATAGATTGTCAAAGGATAAATGGAATTGAGGGAAAATATGCATCATTTTAAATATGTAATTTGATAAATAGATAATATTAGTTTTTAAATTGCAATCCAATGATCATGCTACAAGGTCCCACCACCTTTCTTGTGGTAGTCCATCGTTGCTATTCGACAAAGCAAGAATAAAGAATGTTTGGTATGTTAAGGTAATACAATGTTAACATAACTTATTACTCTTTCCCCTACCTCATTCTTTGTGAAACTGCGGCTACAGACAACCTTTGAAAACTACACAAAATTGGTATCTGTCATGCGTTCTTATAACCTGGCTATTTCTCCACATATTGCAGCACAATTAGATTCTACATGTGGCAGAAGGCTGATAGAACCTTGTCACACTAACAACTCATTATCTTCAATTTTGTCATTTTGAATCTTGTCTTTCTTTAGGGTCGATATAACTAAAATATAGTCGAAAATGCAAATTGCCGATCTATTTACCAAAGGTCTTAATACAAATTTGTTCTCAATATCAGTTAACATTTTATAACCATTGCTATGTTTTAGTTTAACTTTTTTTTTTTGCTTCCTCGTTACCGAAGATAGGATTGCTTTGTATTCATGTAGAAAGTGAACAAATTTTATGTTCTCAGAATCGAAAATTTCCACTTGTGTTTTACATTTTAGACATCAAGGAACAAATTTTATCTTTTATCTGCCTGTCCATCTTTTTTTTTTTGTAATTATACGAAACATTTTAAGAAATAAACAATTAAAACATTAAATGTTTTTCCTTACACAACTGTTGTCTGCATTTTTTTCCTTACGTACTTGATAGAGAAGGTGAATAACCTATACTGTTTTACTTGGTAGATGTTTTTATTATGCATTGATGCTATGTTTTCTTGCTAGATTAAGGGGCATGCATTTTAAAAATATCTGATATTTTATTATACTTTATAAAGTTCGTTTTTAATCCAGTAATCACAATTGCAAGCGGTTATAGGGTTTTACCCCCTCCTTCGTTGCTTTTCAACAAGGAAAACCATAAAGAATGTTTTGTATGATAAATTGTATAATATTCTAATTGTAAAACCATTATTGGGAAGCTTTATGTTGGTATGATTTGGAGTAGTTAAAATTTACAAACACAACCAAAGTGGTGTTAGAAACTTGAAATAATATTTTCAATAATCTTGGCAGTTACAATATCCTCTTTGTTATTTGGTAATATAACATTTCTTTAGAATACTATGCTGTAATATAACATTTCTTTAGAACACTATGCTGTAATATAACATTTCTGTAGAACACTATGCTGTAATACAACATTCCTTTAGGATTTATGTTCAGATTATATCCATTAAATTGTTTATATCCATTTATTTTATATTAATAATCAAATTTCAATGGTAATTTCTTATAAATGTGTAGATGTAATATTTCACTTGATTCACCAACGAAATTCTTTTTTATGCATCTTTTAAAACTATGCGGTTCTGATATACAAACACTGGTGCAATGAGCTCAATGATGCCCGGGGTTGTGAAAATATAAGTTTATCAGGGAGTCGTAGTTTTATTAGTAGATATGTATTTTAGTTATTTGGCTCTCATGTATTTATATATTTATAAATTTTCAAATAACTGGGCTACTTGAGTGAAAGTAAGATTAATACAAATATAGAGATGAGCTATGTTTTGAATTCTCACCATTTTGGAGATGAATGCCAATTTATTACCCCGGGATTTTAAATTTTTTTATAAATACCTGTAAACAAATGTTTGAATTAATGATTTTTTGTTTTTTAATTAATTGTTTTACTACCATCTCATTTCATTTAATTCTTTACGTATATCATCAATTTATTATATATTGATGTAAGTATTTGTTTAATACAAGGATAAATCATCAAATAATGTTTAATATGGTTAATAAATATAATATTCATACTTTTATTTGTATCTTAACAAATATTATTTATTTTTTAAAAATTACTGACCAATTCATAAGAGCCAAATTGAGATTATTATGTCATCTTAATTGTTTTACTGCTTTTTAATTATTTTAGTTATATAACTATTAGATTTTGTATAAAATATTTTAAAAAATATAACAGTAATTAATGTTATCTCCTAATTATTGTAAATGCTTAAGTAATTTAACTATTTTTATATTTATAAACCCATATATGCCCACTAATTTTTTTGTTTGAATTTTTTCAAGAAAATATACTGGTGGTTTCTTAAGTGTCCATATAGTATTAAAAAAATATTGGTTTTTTTAATCCTATATGGATTTTTTTTCTAATCCTTTGTATTTTTCTAATCCTTTGTAGTTATGACCTGGTATGAAAACGTTCTGCTGGGCTTTTGGGTGGTCTTGAAAATTATTTCAGCTTTCAGTCTGAATAATTAACGCTCGCTTTTGCAGATGTTTTAAAAGAATTTAATTATTTTATTTTATTCGAGCAGTGATTAAAACATAATACAAAATGTTTTTGTATAAATATTTAAACAAAAAAATTAAATCCTAGAAAATTATATGTGATAGCTAATCACTATTGTAATGAAAATTTATCAAAAAATGTTGGTGCGAAGCTACTAAACATTTGTTGCACTTCATCACAGTATGATAGTAAAAAAACACACAGCTGGCCCTTTTGTTTTGATGTTAAAACGTATCTTATGTCTTCATATTTGATTCCACATGAAGTCCGACTGAACACGGGCGTTTTATTTTTCATTTGATCTCTTGACACACTTCTTTTGAATTCTCTGAGATCTAATGGCTATTTGCCTGTTGCCCTTACTGAATTTCTGTTTAAGATTTATTCAAATTGTAAAGTAAAGTTGGTTACTCCAAAGAAATTTTGGCCACCACCATTTTTTAGATCTTTTAAATGTAGGGCAAGTGAATACTTTTTCATCGAAGCCATCAGTTTCTCTCATGTTTTTTTCAATAGTACCTAACCACTTTACGTTGACTATAGGATTTTTTTTTCTTTCTGAGCCGATTTCTAAATCAATATTTAGTTACAATATTTAGGTGAGGAGCTGGCTGCTAAATAATATGATGGCAATAATGAAACAAAGGGGATGTCATTTTATTGACAAAGTAAAATGTTACTAGACTTTTTATGGAATATACCGTGAAATTCTTTGGTTTTTAGTTTTTTTAATAGCAGATGCATCCATTAGATTGCCATTTCCAATGAGGTCACCCTAATTTTTTCCTTTTTTCTCTCCAAACTTTGAGAAAATAAGTAAAAAATTAATAACATGTTAACATAACAGAAGATAACTTTAGACTGAAAATAAATTAAAACATATGGGCGTGCTACGTTTAAAGCAACCTTCTAGTAACAAAAAAAAAAATCAATAGTAAAACATTTCCAGAAAACAAACAAAGAGAAACATGCGCTCACAAGTGAGCATTTCTTATAGTGCTTTTTCACACCATGGCATAAAAAGCATAAACTATCGCATAAATGGGTTAATCAGCTAAGTATTAACCTTCATATTCGAATGCCTTAAATCTCTCAAACACCATTAAATAATTAGCCCGTCAATCTTTCGCCAATTCAGGCATCATCAGGGCATAAAAAGACAAAATCACATGAATCCAAACCAAAGGAAGTGTCAAAAATGATATCAATAGTCCAAAAATGAACCCTCAACTGTTACAGCCCATCACTTCAAGACTCTAAAATCCTGTCTGTACTGTCAATCTCATCCTGCTTTCCTCTGACCAATCTTTGAATGCTTGATCCAACCAAATAATTAACACACCTCTTTGTGTGTCTCCTCTGAACTGCTTCCTTTGAGAAATCTTTTATTATAAGCACCACCTCATTTTGTAATTGCTTGTCTGTTTCTATGCGTAAAGTTTCCTTTCTTACCTCTTATTCCTTCAGCTCCTTTTTTATTCTGTGAATGTATGTTTATATATTATACATAACATTTTTATAATATATAACATAATCTTGAAATGGACAATGCATTGTAATAGATAAGTCTTTGCTTGTAAATGCAGCCAAACTAATATACCTTTTGTCTGTTTAATTATATTATTTTCAGGGAATAATATGATCCTAGATATCCTTTCATTTTATAGATGGTGCTCAAAAATGTATGGGCAATTAGGTCTAAATAATTAAAGATGTTTTTATCTTTTGCATGAGATATCTGAATTTATTTATTTATATACATGTATAAATTATTTATATACATGTATAAATTATTTATATACATGTATATACATGTTTTCTAATCCTATTTGTTCAATATTAGTTAGTTAATAATAAAAGAAAAGAAAATGTTCACTATTATACATTACTAATATTCAGTGAAAAAATATTGTTTCCAAAATAATACCTATTTTTTTTAATTTTTGGTTAGTCAAATTTTCTAAAAAAGAGCTTCTTCTACCATTGGTAATTCCTTTTGTCTATATTTCTTATAGTTCTTCCTTTTCTATATATTTCCAACATCTGAATAGGATCTGGAAGGGATCTTCTGACTATTAATAGACTTTTCAGTTTCCATCCTTTTCAATTTTCTGTAGGTTGAGATATTTTATAGTGCATCGTTGGTTTGTTCTTTGTCTTGTACTATATCTCGTTGGTCCAACTGGAGATTGAGAGAAAACAGTGGTGAATGGCTTCCTGTAGGAGGCATTTGATAATAATCAAATCCCTTTACATGCTCCCCAATTCAAAGCGATCCTGCCACACTTTTATCATTTACAGTGGATCTATCTTTAGCATTATTTTGAACACTTTGGATTATGCCTGCAGCTCTGTCAGATGCCTCATTTCCTGATAGACTTATGTAGCTTGGTGTCAACTGAAATTTGTATTTGTTGCTGCACATTGTTATGTTATATGGATTAATGGATAATGTCTTAGGCAAAATAAGATGCAATTTTATTTGTGTGGAATGATTTCTATAATTTACACCTAGAGGACCAATCTGCCAAAATATTTCTATATCTGAATGCTGAAGATGTTTGTAATTTGGCAAAAAAAACTTCGACTGATCAGGGTAAAAAACATTTAGTAATACATGACTTTTGATGTATTTTCTAAAAAAGTTAAAATTTAAATTAAATTGTGTTCATTCCCTTAAAATTAGAAGACTAGTTTCTCTATGTGATCGGAAGTAACCAATAAAGAAATATTTAAACAAATAAAACTCAGAATTAATGAATGAGATATTAATAATTTATCTATTTTAAATTAAATTATTTTCAGTTTGTAAATAACACAATTCATGTTTTAAATTAAATTTTATATAGTTTGTAATATTATTTTCAAATTACTTGTTTATGTAATGTGAAGTTCTAACTTTGACCAAATAGAGGGTCTCCACCATCTGATATAAGGCTAAAATCTCTTAGATACTGTCCATATACTTACAGTACATATAGTATAGTATATGGACTAGTATAGTATATAAATAGTATATGGACTTACTGTCCATATACTTACAATAAAGGGTTTAAACCTGCAAGAATAATATATTTTGTATTTCAATGAAGTTGGGGCTGTTACATGGGTTGTAGGCACCCGTTCAGAGTGAGATTTTGTCAGCCTCTCCCCTCCCTTAAAAATCAGTAAGTTGCCTAATTTATCATATTTGTGAGTTTTATATCTTTGCCCTTCCGCCGACGGCCGACATATTTCGAATCTCTAGCTGACTTATAGTAATTTTAATTATTAAAAGATAATGTTACGTTTACTATAATTTTTGCTGCTGATCTCTGGGGCCCCTCAGACCTGTCAGCCAAGGTGGTCGTCCAGCCAGTACGATGGCCCTGGGTGAAATTACTCAAGCCATATAACAATAACTTCAATAACATGATCAAGCTGTTTCTGAACATAACAATACACTGTTAAATATCTCTCTATCTTCTAATTGATGCTTTCTTTTAATCTGATGAAAAAGGTGATTGTCTTACATTTAACTTCCATCATCAAACCTTCCACTTCTGAATGAAAATGCAGAATTTCACAAGAAAGTTAATAATATTTTGCTATCTTCTACATTGTTTCTCAATCTTATGATTGTAACTGCATTATTTTATTCTTTCACTAAATAAATAAGAATGTCAATATTTAAATTTGGTAAATTTTTTTTTTCTAATTCAATAGGTTTCTTCACTTTTTTCCTTTTTCTAATTTTTTAATTATGCAAGTAGGTCTAAACTCCAGAGTTTCCTGCTGGTTCACATTGTTTTTAGGAACCCGAATAAAGGTATATCATATTCATATTCATTATTAATATTAGAATATACAAATAAATAAATTTTGTGGAAAACTGACTTTTTAAGTTCATTTAATTCATTTATTTACGATTCATGTAATTCAGAAGAACTGAACTGTATTTGGCAATTTTCATTGAAATAGACGCTTTATAATCTGTTTTAAATAAGATTTCTTCTCTGTTCACTTTATGTTTTTCCTAGTTTATCTATCCATGTTTAATAGGAGGCAAGTCCATACTATTTTAATACTCAACCTATTTAATTTTCTATTAAAAAGTAAATTAATATAAGGTTTAAAACCATCCCTCTGTTGTCGTGAATGAATCATTAAATTAAGCTACTATATAACTTCTGAACCATAATTTTCTCACTTTCTTGTCAATAAGTTAGAAACATTTCCTTTTCTTGTTTTTATATTGTTTCTGGATTTATACCATAAGAGTCATATTAATCTATATAGTTAATTTTTTAATCTTGTAAGCAAACTATTAAAATATTTTTTGTTTTATAACAAAAAATTAGCTCACTATTATTTTCACTTCTTTTGATGACTTTGTTGTTATAGTTTTCCAAACCTGTGGTATAAAAAATAGATCATATTTAAAAAAATATTTTAATGAAGAAAAATGTTTCAATTTAAGTTATTGTCATCACCTGATGAAGGTAACGATTGATGCTCTAAAACTCGCCAAGTGTTTTTATAATCAAAAGAATAACATTTTTAAAGGTCTTATATTAATTTTTTTTAAATATTTTATTGATACTGTATTAGCAATAAAAAAAAAAAATTCTAATTAAAAACCAATGTAAATCATGCCATTGAAAAACACAAGTTTTATTCTCAGAATTTACCTGGAGTTTTATTTGATTTTTTATTTACCTGACAGATGGCCATCCCATGTGTGTGTGTATTATATCACCAAGGAATAGGAGAAAACATAACAGGCTGAGTAATATTATAATGAAATTTATTTATTTTTTAAATTTATCAAAATTACAAAATATCTTCTTCATTTGACATCTCAAATTCATCACTGTAATTGTCAATGGCCTTAATAATAAGTTCATATAGTGCTTCTATTAAGCCATCTCTCTTCCAGTTTTCCTCGTCTACAATTCTTGATAAGCCTAATGAAAGAGTTACTCAAAGTTTTGAATAATAATTAAAATATTTTTAAAAGTACGTACTGTAATTTTTTAAAGACCATATCTATCCAATCCAAAGAGATATCATGGGTTTAACCAAGGATCTTGATTTGTTAATACTTTGGCAGAGATAAGCATGTAACACCTTCATTTGTAAGAAAAAATCAGTTATCTAAAATTTGTTCCATAGCACCTTAATCCACTCATGTCTTCAATTCAATAGCTAACAAAGATAAATAAATTTAATATACAAATAAAATTAATTTTAATTTTTTTACTTGTATTTATTAATTCTCGCAAAGTACCCAAACTCATATCTTCTGACATATTTTTAAACCTAATGAAATAATTTAATTCTCAGTTAAAAAAAGTAAATAAATAAACAGTAAATGCATTCACAGGTTCCACAGATATGTTAAATAGTATTTCTTTATACTGTAACTTGTTTCTTGAAATTTCATATTTTAAAGGCTGAATCATTACAAATATATCTGTAGCATTTAAAACAGAATAAAAATGACCTTATTAATGCTTATTAATAATTTTACAAGAAATCTAAACGAATAATAGTTTTCAGAATAATGAAATATGATTAAGATTCGCAGGATCGCCGCTAGAGTGCTCGAGGTGTAACATATTCCCAATTGTTACCTGATTCATTTAAATCTTTCTCTTTTGCTTAATTTGACTTTTAATCAAGATTTTTAATATTTTTTTTTTTTTATGATTTACGACATTTTTTATTATTTGTTAATTTTCTAAATCAAACTGCTTTTAGTGTTTAGAACGTCTTGTTAAAGAAGCAGTTGCTTCTTTTTATCCTTGTTCTTGTTTATATAGTCATGAAAACTATTTCTTAGCTGGTTAACACGATTTTTCAAATTTTAGGCAGTCTGCTCAATTTAAAATTAAAACTATCACTATTTTCTTAAAGCTATTTCATGCATAAAACAATAAAAATTATTATTAATAATAATAAATTATTTACAATGGAAAATACAATGTATCTCAATTGTGAGATAAGTTGAAATCAGTCATTTTTTAATAGGATTTAGAAGCTCCATTTCATACCAGAAATCCGTTAATTGAGCTATTTTTATTTTGTTATTATATCTTAATAATAAACGGCGAAAATTTTATGTTTTTCTCCTCAAATATTTATATTGATATCGTAAAGTAATTCTTAAATGATTCGACTAATCGAGTTTTTCCACAGATATAATTACGAACTTCGGCTTAAATTATTTGCGTTATTATTAAAATTATAACAATTGTTTAAATTAACCAATTGTGTTATAAATGATTTCTTATTTACCTTTCAAAATAATCCTTCATAAATACGTGATTTAATAGTTATAAGTTAATTAATATTGTTTAAAATAAGGAATAGAGTCAGATATTAACATTCACTAATGTTGATCATTTCAATTTCAACAAAACACAACTGTTTTGTAATATAATGAAATAATTGATAGAATTCAACAACTTTAAATTCTTCCTATGTCGTTAAAATATAATAAGGAAAAATTCACGAAATTTTCGAAATTGATGGCCATAGTATTTCATGATAATTTAAGTAAGTTACTGTAATTATGAGTCCCAAAAAATAAACGTTTTAATCGTTATAAAACGTCTTCATCTATTCCAGGAGGTATTAGACTATAAACTCTCATGAGATAGAGGAAATCACTGAATAGGTTACCACCACGATTATGATAGGAGTGTAGAAGTACATTTATGATGGTCAGCCATATCTAATTTCATTAAACCTTCATTTCAGTTTTCGTGATAGAACCTTTACCTCCGTTTCTAGTAACTACTCATTTATCAACATTTTATGGGTATAAATACATTTTTTGTTATTAAATTATTAATTGTACTCAAAACTGTGAATTGTAACCAGCGAACGAGGTTTAGGGACAAATGTAATGGCGTGAAAGTTGAGGAGGTCCTATGATACCTCTCCAGAATAAATTATTAATTAAGGAAATCTTTATTACAGGTTCTTCGTAAATTTTATGTCAGATAAGTCTCTTTTTGACTCGAACGTGCCCTTACGAGTCTAGACCTCGGAGGTAAACTGCACTATAAATTTTATACATAGTACATAGCCAATGTGTTCAATCCTACTAATCAAACCTAATTTTTAACTTCAACTTTTGTTAAACCATGTTGACACAGTACGGTTTACCTCTAAGTCCAGAACAACCCATTTAGTTTGTTGTAGAATCTTTTGTATTGTTTATTTTTATTTCTTTAAGTGTATATGTTGCCATAATTATTTATCCATATCTTTTTATTTATTGATTGTTTATTGTACTGATTTTGATGCTTGGATGTGCGTGTCTAAAATTTGAACATTTGATTAATTTTTAATTAATTTATTTTATTATTTATCTATATGCAAAAGCTCAAAACGGGACATAAATAATTTGTAAGACATAAATGGGAAAACCCCAAAAAAGAAGCCAAGAGTCTCAAAAATAACAGAAATAAATAAAAAAATTATCTGCCAAATTTTTAAAATTTATTTCTGTTATTTTTGATACTCTTTGCTTCTTTTTTTGATTTTTCCAATTATGTCCTAAAAAATATTTATTTATATATTTTCTTTAATTTATATATAAAAAAAAAGACGCTATTTCAAGTTATGTAATAGCTGAGGGTCGTTGAAAAAGAGAAATTATGGGACAGATTAGAGAGTGATACAAGGTTTATAGCAAACAAAAGGAGAAAAAAAATTAGATATAATGTGGTAATATAGTGATGGCAATAATGTATTTAGAGTTAAAATAAAAGGAAAAAAAATCTATATTATGTCTAGCATTAGATTGATGAGTAGGCTGTGTGTTGCAACACACAAGGCAGCATTTGGGCAGTATTGCTGCAAATAAAGCATTTCTCTCTCTCTTGATAGTTGATTATAAGTATGGGGCATTTATGTCTTGTAATTTTTTTTTACTGATGTAGTGGGCACCGCAAATCGGTATCATCCTATTTTTAACTATATTCTATTTTTATTATTTATGTTATGCAGATAAACCAATATATACATATATATATATATATATATATATATATATATATATATATATATATATATGTATATTTATATCTGGTCCTTATGAAATTTGTTGAGGTTGAATTATAGTGACCTTGAAACTATTTACAGTTATTGATATTTTCTCTGTTTTCGTTTTTACCGTTATTCGGAGACTTTCGAAAGGAATAATTTTAGAAATGACGTTAGATCGTTCATGGAATAGAAACTATCTTATCTGCTATTTTTTTTTTATAAAACTAAACAGCGTTAAGAGGAAAAGATTTTAAAATACGGATAATTTAAAAACCATTCATGTTAAATTTTCAGCCATAGTTAATGCACTTGTCTTATGAATAACATGGCTTTAAGTAGTTGTCCATACCGCTCGTATAAGAGGTGAACGAACTCCCAAATGGTCATTGACTTAAACGGTGGCATCATACATCAGGACACTTGTCATAAATTACTTACAGGTAAGAAACTAAGGATAACAATTTCTTAGCCCCTCTCGTCCCCAAAGTAAACGAGTAGATGATCTGTTTTTAGTGCAAACAAAACTGCAACAAAATGTACATATTATTACTGTTCTGAGATCGTATTATTTTATCAGAAAAGACTTGGCTTACGTTGTGGTAGACTGCGTTCTTGGAAAATTATTTAAAATAACCACTAGACCAGGAGAGAACGAAGTCTTTTTTTTGGGAAGGGTGTATTTAATTTTTTTTTGAGGGGGAATTTTATAAGAAGAAGGCAAGTAACCACCTAAATACCTATAATCGCCAAATCGGGAGTAAGTTTTAAGGATAAGCATGAAAATTGGATAAAAAAATTACCAAAAATATTACTTAAAATACAAACTTTATTTTTTTCGGACATTTCGGGAGAGGATATATCCCCCAGTCTCCCCTCTACTGCATACGCCACTACACTACACTGTCATCAATCTGGATTTTTTTATTTAACAAATTTTATTTTCATCTGTAAAAAATCACTACAATTAGCAAATGAGCTGAGATGCGTTGATTGTGGTATAGGTGGTTATAGTGCATGCTTCTGACATTCAGCAGAATTATATTGTTGGACTAGAAGGTCCCTCATCCAACTCCTCTTTATATTCAATCTTCACCGAGATACATCAAGAATGTCTGTTGTCTTATTTTGTACAAGTTTGCTCATACCAATGTGGTTTGTGGCAGTCGGAATAAATAAGTAGGTGTGAAGAGTCTCGTTAGAAACGTACGATAGAGGATTCGTCATCAGTCTTAATTATTTTGATTAAAATGTTTGTATTTCCCTAACGTGCATTTTTTTTTTTTTAGCAGTTCCATTAATTTGGCATGCATTAGCCCACGTAGGTTTTAGTAAATATGTATAACATATAACTAAAGTTTCTTTTCGAGGGAAATCTGGAATTTTTAGAAACATTTTCAGTGCTGTTTGCTCTGTCCTCGTCCGCTATATTGAGTGTTTTCCATTAATATCACTGCAGTAGGAGATGATAAGGAGCCTCTACAACTTATTGGTTGTTTATTTACCGGGGTTTAACGTCCTTATGTATTCCAAATTGTGCAAAAAGATGTGATGTCCTACAGGCAACCAATCTAATTTAGCCTGAGAGTGAAGTTCGAAATTTTATACCGAGGGTCTATCACGAAATAAAAGTCCTCGCTTTTGATTCAAGTCCTCGCATGCATAAGTCCATGTATGATTTAGTAAGTATGTATACCATATAACTGTTTCTGTCTGAGGGAAATCTGGAATTTTTAGAAACATTTCCTATGCTCTTTGCTCTGTCCTCGTCCGATATCTTGAGTGTTTTTCATTGGCCTCATTGTAATTACAGCGCACAAAAAAAAAAAGAAAAAAATAGTCAGTAGAAAATTTACTTTTTTTATTTATATTTTAAATTCTTAATGAAATAAAATAATAAAGTTGAAAATAATTCTTCTGAATAAAAAAAGTATATTTTAAATAAAGGAGTATGAATCGAGAGTTGTTTTGGAAGAAAGTTTGAGATGATAAAGAGGCTTTACAATTTGTTGTTTGTTTATTTATCGGGGTTTAATTTCCTTATGTATTTCAAATTGGGCAAAAAACAGGTTGCCAACCTAATCCAGCCCGAGTGTGAAGTTCGGAATTTTATACCGTGGGTCTTTCACGAAATAAAAGTTCTCGCTTTTGAGTCGAAAATGCTAAGACGCTACCTCAACATACCCGGCCACCATGGCTTCAACATATTAATAAGTTTATTATTAATAAGCTTATTCACGTTTTAACACATTAAATTCGATGTAATCTGTCCATCCAATATAGATGGGATAGTAAATATAGTGCGTTTACATATTATGTTCTGCTAAAAAAAATCATATTTATCTAAAAATAACTATCAATGGCCTAATGTGGGAAGACTCGAGGTTTTATTTCAGAATATTCCAATAATAACATACATATAATGTAAAGAGAGAAATAAAAAAAATACATTAAAAAAATAAATAAAAAATAAGGTCACATAAATACAGACATGTGACAGCACATTTCGGACACTCCAAGAGAGCTCCACCAAATAGAAATGGTACATCACTCTAAGACAATTCAATACATACGAGTAATATTTCATCTTTTTTTGTACCGAAGATGCCTGGTATTGGCTAAACGTTGGTTGTTTATTTGAGAGACTTAAGGAATTGTTTTTGTGCTATTTCGTATTTGCATTAGTTTTAGTAATTATCGTTCTCTGGAGGTAATATAGAAGTCGCATTCGATGGGTTTGGTGTATGTACTTTCGTTTCAGTGTACACATCGCATGCATCATTATTTCAACGGGAAATTCTAGGTCCCTCTTATCTCTATGAATAAATGCGATTAATAGTTTACATCACTTGTGCTTCTTTACGATATGTTTAATCGTGCATAATCTGTAGGCCTTAATGGTTATGTATGATAAACAATAGCAAATAGGATGGAGGAAGGATGCTGATAATCTCGTGTGAATATACTGTAGGAAGAGGATCCTTGCATTGGCAATGTCAGTAATTAAGGTACCCGATGTACTAGATAGCTTTGTCCGGATGACTATCTGATGATGCAGGAGTTCAGCAGATGGTTGGGATACGTCAGTAGAGGTAGATCAACCTGCCCAGCGGAGCGGCAGGGAGGGTACGTCTATCCAGTACCGGATCTCTCTTGGCAGCCTCTTTGTCGTGGTGGCTGGATGTTGTAGCTGGTCGAGACAGTACCACACGCGGTGGCTTCCTCCCTTTCAGGCTAAATACGTTGATACCTTACATATATTAAAATATGTATAAGGGTTAGGGTGGTTTGGCGGCTATGAAACGCTGTTATAAACTATTCAATAATCTTTTGTTAATAAGCTTTAAAGTCTAAGGCAGTGTTTCTCAAAGTGTGGTAAACGTACTCGGGCTTTAAATATAGAATAATAAGAAAAAAAATTCTTCACTTGTTAGTATTGCCTATCTGTGGTTTTCATATGTTTGTGAAGTTGCTTTTTCAGGATTTGTAGAAATTAATTCGAAAAAAAGGAACAGCCTTTTGGAAGGGGACCAAATTCACAATCAGTGAACCAAATTATGATGATCTGTCGTTTCAATATAAACAATATTATACTTCTTAATGGCCCTAATAAATGATATTTTTATCGTAAATTTTATTTATACTTTTTTTTTTTAATCACGTACCGGCCACTAAGGACCACGTGAATATCATTGGTTAGGCTTCTTTGGCAATCTTGATTTTCTTTCTTCCCATCGCAGATTCATGATTTTCGACTGCATTTCTTTTCTTTCTTCGGACAACTTTGTACCCCTCTTCTTTTCTCTTCCAATATTGGTGAGATTTTTCCTGTATGTGTCTCTAACCAGACAGTCGGCATCCGAAATTTTAAGGTTTTTTAATTCTTCTCTTATTTATTTATTTATACTTTATTATGAATGAAATATATTTTTTATTTATTATTATTTTTTATGTTCTAAAAAAAGAAAAAATAATTATATTTCGATTGTCATTAAAGTATATGCAATTTTTTATTTGACGAGGGGTACTTAGTGTTACGAAAATTATAGAAGCGGTACACAGATGCCGAAAGTTTGAGAAACACTGGGGTCTAAGGGTGCGCTGCACTAACATAATTTAAATTCTATTTGACCATAATCTATTTATTTCGCATCCTATCTTCATTGGATTGGAGTTTTAAAATCCTTCATAGACCTATTTTTCTCATTTAAAAAACTGTGCAGGATCGAATCATTCGCAGGATGAAGATAACGCCGGGTGAGAATTTTATCTATATTGGTTCCCACCTATCTAAATGGATCAAATGCTAAGTGTGGTTACTGGTTAACTAATAAATACTAATAAAAACTACATCAAATATATTGTGTGTGTTGGTATGTCCTCTGTACATATCTAAAACCCTTGTTTCAACTTGAAAATATTTGCATACTTGACCTTGAAAAGAAAAGGAAGGCCATTGTCTACAAGAGATTTCGAAATAAAGATCCTCAACTTCTAAAGCAGAATAAGGGTACTTGTTGCTAACATTTTGCATACTTGACGTCCAAAGTAAGAGGAAAATGACAATTGATTTTGTAGGAAAAGAGGGGGGAAAAAAAATCTCTTCTATTCCTCTTTTTTACTTTACCTTACCTATATACGAAGTATATAATAAGGGGAAGTATTGCGATCGTGAAAATTTTCGAATTCCAGTTTTCAACGGAAATATACGATTTTAAGGTCCCCTAAGTCCAAATAACCAAGTCTCGCAAAATGGTCTGTGTGTCTGTGTGGATGTGAACAGCCTAGCTCAAAACCGAAAAGTTGTACGATACGGAAATTACGTATTTAAGGTAGGTATATGGCTGTGATGTTACAGCAAATTTTTCGTCAAAATAGACTAACCGGAAGTGCCACTTTATAAAATAGATTTTATGCTTTTTTACAATTTTCTCGAAAACGGCTCTAACGATTTTGATGAAACCTGCCTAAATTATTCTTCATAAAGGCCTTTAACTTTTTATTTATGTAGTAAATCACCAAGGAAATGCAGAGAAAAAAGTTATGATGAAAAAAATGTTTTATTTGCGCATAGCTTAAAAAGTATGCATTTTATAGAATAAAAAATATATATATATATATATATATTATTATTATTATTATTAATGTTTTACTATTGCTGTTTTTTAATGAACTGTTGCTTTTGTTATATTTGCCAATTAAATATGTCTTTATTCACAGACTATTGTCTACTTAATCTTGTCTACTTAATAATTGTCTACTATTGTCTTACTTAATCTTATTTCCCCCACTAGGTAACAATGGATTATCTTCAATACTAGCTCTTTTTGTTTTATTCTTTATAATATTAACCAATTTTGTTCATTTTATGTTTAGACAAATATTAATTTTATTGATCATTGCAATACGGTTATTTAAAATAATTTGACCGATACATATCAACGTCGGTTTTTGAAAAAGGCATTTAGTAAACTATACTGGAAAGGCATGAAACGATTTGTCTTCAAATTAGAATATATATTTTTTAATTGTATTCTTTATTTCATACTGTAGAAGTTTATTAAAGAGGCAAAACCTTTATAATTACGATATATTTTTAAGGATTTTAACAGTGATTAAGGACAAAATGACGACTGAGAGTCGTTTGAATTTGGTACTACGTCATCAATAGTCGATTTTTAGAGCATTTCCAATTTTTTCTGGATATATCGTGAGCGGGAGTCGATAGAGGTAGTATTTACGTCCCATAATAAATTGAAACCTAAATTTCGAATTTAAGGCGCTTAAACCTTTTTCAAAAACAGACGTGGATATGTTGCCATCGAATCATTCAAAGTGGTGAGATTGGTTTTGTTCATTTGTTGTTTTGTTTAGATAACCCTCCTCCCCCCTCTCCTTTCCAGGACAGGAGCTACAACAAAGAGGTGAGCAAGGGTGAAAGGCATTGTTTTTATCGAGGGAGTGTTTGGGGTAGTGACCGGGGAGCTACTGCTGGGATTCAATCGGATCCCATTACCTCAGAGCGAAGAATCCTTTTGTGGGAGGGAACAGTTTTTGCACAGAGACCTCTGGGAGAGAGTAGGCCAATGTAAATTCCAGCAGATAGAGGAGGCTTTTCAATCCGGCGGCCTAGGCTCAGCCCACAAATCCCCTATCTCACTTACCCCTCCCCACCCCCCTCACATGCTCCTTCCTTCCCCTATATCATCCCTAAGCCGGTCAACCTATGCCCTATAAATTTCTCCGGGTTATGGACCCTTCTTATCCTTGTCGCAACTTAAGGCCGATCAGCCTCCGTGTATTTATCAAGGTAAAAAAGTGCAAGACTTAACTTTCTAATCATCCCGATTTAATGTAGTTTTTAAGTTTCTTCTCTGGGTTATCTATCATATCCCTTATCCTGTTTTTTCGGGGGATTATATCATCTTCTTTCCGATATTTCGTCCTCATGTTTCGAGGACTTCGTCAGAGAGACTGACGACATTCGTGTTTACTTATTCACTTCTTTAACTGCTTATTTGGCCGGTCAAAATGAATTTTGGGTGATCAAGCAATGCACACATTTTTAGGGCCCCCTGACCCCTTTTTTCTTAAAAAAAAGGAAAATAAAAAAATATTCATAAAATAGTAAATTACAAAACTGATACAAAGAACCATAGCCATTATGCAGATATTATAAATATAATAAAAGCAGACTTATTTAATAAAACTAACCAGATAGATAACCCTTTATGACATATTAAGATAATAAAAAAGCATATACGAACATAATAAATAAATAGGAAGTTGTGGCATAAACATGCAATTGATTAATAGGATATAAGAGCAATCAGATCAATCTTAAATAATGCAGTAATGACAAAGGAGTGCTACAATGTTTTAACAAAACTTGTAAATTAAAATAGTTTTGATTGATATTTAATGTTGCAACATGAGGAATAATTATTAATCCTTGTAAATAAATCGATTTTAGATAAATTTAATTAAATTATTATATAGTTTTATAATTTAATTTTCATGTTATTACAAAAAATCGTTTTTAAAGCGGCGTATAGTCAAGCGCCAACTGACTATAGACACTTGACTATACGCCCGCCACTGTGCCATGATGATAGTCTAAAACTTAGGCCGAAACGTCGGTACACAATATAATAAGTTATTTCTGATTTATGTGTTTCTTGATCGACCGCATTCCCAACCAAGCTTTTCCCACATAATTTCTACTGTCAACCATACTATCAGCGTCATAAAATTAATAGCTATTATTAAAAATTGAGAACATTTATTTTATGTTTCTTCCATTGCAATATACATAACATTCCTCTGCCCCATACTAGTATCCAACATTTCAGTGTATTCCCCATCTTCAAAAATATAACATACGACATATGAATTCTCTAAAAGCTTTGATATCGTAATTCAAACTATTTTAAACTATCTTACATACATAATAATTAGATTAATAGTTATTAAATATATGTGTATAAAAGTATATCGATATTATATTGGTTGAAAATAAATGTAGTACTTATAAATTAACTCATATTTCGCCCATACTTAATCCATTTTATACGGGCATTTAAAATATTTTACATTCTATAAATTAAAATAAAAATTAACAGAAGCATATTTTTGTATATTGCACTGTTACACCGACCTTAAACATGGATTATTCTTAAATCTTGTCAATAGTTTACTTATATATTTTCCTCCTGACATCTTTCTTTATCATTATTTTTTGTCTGCAATTACAACACTAACTAATTATTTAATTACTGTTTTTTTAATGAAATTAATTTATTTTACCGGGAAATTGCCAACGTCTTCCTCCGAGTATTCCAATATCTGAACATGAAGACTGAGAACAGACAATCTCCATAACGATAAATAGATGTTAATCAGCTGTTCTTATCTGCAGGAAGCTTTGTTGATATTCTTGTAGATCAAAACCACAAACAAGTTGTTGGTAAAACACGTTTGCAACACAGACTTTTTTTTTTTTCGAAAGTAGATTAGAAACGTTTACAAACTTTTTTAGAGAGTACATGGAGTTTGTTTTGCCTTAATTTTGATACAGTCAAAATAGTACTAACACATCAATTGAGCAAACTTTCGTTTTAAACGTTTTGCTTTGAAGGGGTCAGACTTGTTTAGTTGATAAACGGGGAGCTCTAGAGGACATAAAGAATATAAAAGGAATTGAGAGCATGAAGTCAACGCAATGCGGGCACCTTCATGCTTCCATTTGTGCCGCTATAAACCAGCTACTTTGTTACTGTGTTACCAGTTGCGTTCTAATTCAGTCAATGGTGAGAAGTTAAATTATATACTGCTGATTTAGTGATTTTCTTATATACAAACAAAAATAAAAAATATTTTAAACAAAATTTTGTGACAAGTTTACTTTTTCAAACGTATTAAATTGATCGATTCATTAAATTTTTACTTAATCGACTATCTCGAGCAGTGGTGCTAGATCAGTTATGTTTATTTACCTCCTGGATTTATCTAAATTTTTCTCTAAATCCTATCCAATTATAACCCTGAATGTTTAATTCTTATTTTTCTATTAATGCAACCTGAATTGTCAATATCAAGACGTTCCGGTGATTAGATTTCAGATACTGTGAAACAGTTTGCAATCAATGGGTTTATTGATCTTACCTGTGTGCCAACAAGCGGCATACCCAGATGAATAAATAGAAAGAACCCCTCGTACCCTGAGTAGCAGCCAGGTCGAGTAATTTCCAACCCTCGAGGGAGCGCGGCATCAGGATTCCCCGAGGACTGGGAATCCCATGTCCCGATACTGAGGACAAGTCACTAGTCATTCTTGCCAGGACTTCTTTTAGGCGTGTGACTTTTAACCATTTTTTTTTTTTTTTTTTGTCTTGTCCCACCCATTCTGATTATTTTTGTTCCCACTCGCTGTAGAACGACAAAACATTAAAACGATATAAGGACATAATAATAGATATGTCTACTTAGACATACATGAAATCAAGAAGATGGGGTGCGGTCGTAAATGTAATACACCGTTTTAATATATGCCACCGTTTTGGCTTAAGTTGTAGGCCTTCGTCAGGGCTAAGCAATACAAAATATAAGACAAGAGAAGATATGTATAATAGGAATGCATGGAAGAATGTGAAAAAACAAAATATGCTGGAAATATATTCGGGAAAATGTATAAGCTACAAGAAAAAAGACTATACAATGGAATAATAAATATTTTTAATGTAATAGCAATCGTGTTGGCATAGAATAAAAAGGAAGTAGATAAAAATAAAAACATAAAATTGAAAAGGAAAAATTAGAGATAAGAAATAAAAGAAATTTACTAGATTTTACGACAGTAGGAAAACGAATAACTGGCCGAATTTTAAAAGGGCATCTAGCGATGACTATGGTGATACGAATTACTAGTTCAGCCTTCAGACAGGAAGCGTTTTTTTTTTTTAAAGTTATGAAATACGCTGAAACAAATAAAGCCAAATTTGTAGTTATGTATAAAAAGTAATGATTAATAAATTATGTGGTATATCTCTAGTTAATAGACAAACTTTGACTGTCAGAAACTACCGGGGAAAGTGATACTTGCCTAAGATGAGATATTATTATTTTTTTTCTTAGTTATTTACTTATTTTCCTATTATTTAATTGTCGATCTGTTGATTTTCATTTGTGTGATATATATATATATATATATATATATATATATATATATATATATATATATATATATATATATATATATATATATATCACTAATTAATTATTGTATTTTAATTATTAAGCATTTACAGATAGAGATTTTTTTATTTTTCGTTTTTCAATGTCTTCTCATGCTGATTCCAAAACACCTTACATTTCTCCTCTATCTGTATAAATGGCCGAGCTATGGGCATATAAGATCTTTAATTGGCCGCCATTTAGAAACAAACAGACGGATGCTGAAGGAATTCCGAGGATCATACTGGTGTGATCTGTGACATTGGTACCGAATCTCAAGAAAATCGGTCCAGTAGTCTCGGAGAAAAGCCGCGGACGGCGGACGGACGGACTTTTTTTTATTCGATATTTTGAGGGGGATTACAAAATTTTTTTCTTTGGTCGATTCCAAAGGTTTATTATTGAAAATAATAAACCAAAAATCGCGTTTGTAACCTTTATCATCGAACCATATGATCTCTGTATTAAATGTCAATATAACTTTTGATGTAAGTTTATTATGACCTTCGAGTAAAGTATCCCTTTTGGCTCACCAATTTCAACCAAAATATTAATATAAAAGTCTTATTTACCAAACTGGAGAAGTTTGGCATTATATTTTAATATAATTTTTGAAGAAAATCAATAATGACCTTCAAGTAAAGTAATAATATAGTAATAATGTAGTGACCAATGAGGGAGGTTCACAACTAGATTTTACAATAATCCTAATTACAAAATTTTAATTTTCTACGACTAATCGTTTTTGAGTAATGCGAGATACGCACGACGAAACTAGTTAAAATGGATTCAGGGATGGTCAAAATGCATATTTCCGTTGAAATATGAAAACCGAAAATTTTCGCGATTACAATACGTCCTTTACTGCGTATGAGGAAGTAAAAAACATTGAATTCTGATATATAAAGTTTTTGACCTTTGGTCCATTGAATGAGCCGATTAATAAAAACATATACACACAGGCACACATATCCAAACGTATTGTGACAACAATAAAACCAGATCAGCGCTATAAATTATTTATTTTTTCAACATTTTATCAGTTTGATGTACTTGGTAGTACAGCTGTAGGCCAAGCACGGGTCTAGGTTAAAAAAAAAAATAATCATCCATGGAGTTCAACAGTTAAGAAAGCACGTACGAGTACGTGCAGACTGACGTTTTTTATACATGTTCTTTTACACGCTAACCATATCCATGTATAAGGATTCAGCAATGTTTACACAAGGTATAACACCACCTATACAGGCACTAGCAAAGAAAAAAAAAGAAAGATAAAAAAGGAAAATCCGCATTATGGAAGGTCTATTCAGTTTTCTTTCTTGGATTTCCTTTCTTTGAGACAGTTCTCAAATATTTACCCCAGACTCGACCAACAAGGGGCTGAGGTGGCGGATAAAAACCACTGCCCTGGAAAGGGCTATTGTCACCAGGACATAACAATTTTACGGCTTTTGTAAAAAGGAAGGGCTTTGTGATCAGTGACAGACTGAGCTGCTTAGTGCCTGCATCGTCCCATTGTGCTCGGTGCTACGGGCTCCGATTCCACTGTAATCTATAGGTGCACTTTTTCACTCCCTCTATATTCCAGCACTCTGTTATTAGCAAACTAAGCTGGCTTATCTAGGGAGTAACTTGCAAATAATTGTTGTTATTCGTCATTGAAAATTATTGTAAATATTCTAGTAGTTAAATAAAACAAAAATATGTGAAATAAGTTTAATTAAAATAAATATAACAGAGCCTGATTAATGTAATTATTGTAAAAATTCTAGTAGTTGAAGAAAAAAAAATCCACGTTAAAACTTAGGAATGTGTGAAACTTATTACAACATATTTATGGAGTTTATTTATATTTACTAGACATTTTTTAATTTATTTAATAAAATGAAATTCAACACAACGGAATAAGTGAATCTTGTAAATTTGACTCTTGAATTTCATGGAAAATTATTTTTCATTATGTGCAGAATTTTCGAAATAGAAACTTAATTCAAATAAATAAAACAGTGCCTGATATGTTTATGTATTGTTGAAAAAATTATATTTATAAATCATTGTGTATTGTGTAATTTAATATATATATATATATATATATATATATATATATATATATATATATATATATATATATATTGTTTTCTACGTGATGTATTAATTTAACTCCTGAGTCTTTGGTGAATTTATTGAATTTATGCTTTTTTCCATTTAAGTGAATTACTGGCAAAACTCCGTTTCTTCCTCCAAAATCGTACTAATTCGTATTTACCTACAAACACCTCACCTTTCTTCCATTACAGCCATTTCCATTACTAGTTCAGTGCGAGAACTGACCAATGTAACCTTTTCTGTTTGATATAATCTACTTAAATCCTGGTGAGTACCACATCTATTTGATATCTTGTCTAAATCAAATTCATAATTCATAAATGTTTTATAATACTAATTTATATTATATTTAATTTAATATGTATAATATAGCCAAACTATATTTAAAATTGCTTATTTTTGGATTTTTGTGTGTTTTTAGAACTGAAGATGAATGTATAACATTTGAAACTAGCTTTCAATAAAAACAAAATTATAGAAGTGTCAAATAATTTATCAATTCCTAATTTATGTAATTTGCCATCTGCATATTATTTTTACAAAAAGCAAATCTGGGCTCATCCTGGTATAGCGATTAGGCTTATCAAGTCTCAAGGCCACCGCCTCGAAAACTGTTGGGATTGGGTGGATGGGTTCGTGGTGGATGTAAGTGTTTGTGATAAGAATTTTGACTGCATGGTTTGGATTTTTTTGAATATGGGTGGCTTTTGCAGAACCCGAAATTTCTGGTCCGTAGATCCATTTTGGCTCAGTAATCAGTTGTATAATATTTTTTGTTTTGTAAGTAGAGGATTGATTGCCAAGTACTTCAGTCAGTTGTAACTCTGTTGTTAAAGCTCATGTCATCTAAATCTGATATTTGTATTCCAAATAAGTCCACTGTCGACGTGGCGTCCAAGATATTTTACAACGTTTTTTCTGTCTACCAGAACATCGCTAAGCATAATTGGCGTACG
Organism: Rhaphigaster nebulosa; assembly: GCA_948150685.1. Lineage (NCBI taxonomy): Eukaryota > Metazoa > Arthropoda > Insecta > Hemiptera > Pentatomidae > Rhaphigaster > Rhaphigaster nebulosa. Next base: position 39,514,344 of record OX411312.1, on the reverse strand, counting down.
GTTGTTTATTCGCAGCGTTAGGTAAATATACCGGTAGTGGACAATTAACCACCATTTAAGGCTACTTGCTACTATTAAACAGTCTAAAAAAGGCAACTAGGCTTTGATTCGGCTTCAATCATTGAGTAAATGTTGGTGATACCTTCTAGTTGTGGTTTAAGTACTTATATAAGTATACGTTTTTATGTTCTTTGCTTTGCTTCCACTTTTAATATATATTCTTTCCTCCCTTTTACTTTACCCGACTTTTCGGATTATTTTACCAGACCTTCTGATATGTAAATTTTTGTTCTGTTTATTATCCGACTACAACGAAGCCACATGGAGGGTAAAGGCTATGTTTCCAACTATTTTTTGTGCGAACGGCTCAACCGATTTTTAATTTTAATGGCTCAAATTATTCGTTGTGATTCGGTGAAGGTTTCGAAATATTTTAAACACAAAATATAATAGAAATGTTGTATTATATGTGTTCAATCGGTCCGTTTGACGGTATCTAAAGATTTTTTGAGAGGATGGCTCAACCGATTTTCAAGTGCGATGGGTCAAATTACTCCTGGTGATCCCGTTAATGTTTTGAAACATTTAGAGCTCAAATAATTAAAGAAATGTATTAAATGTGTCCAATCTGTACGTTTGAGAGTATCGAACGATTTTTTGAGCAAACTGCGCGACCGATTTTTATGTTTGATGGCTCAAATAATCGAGTGAATTCTTGTGAATGATTCGAAAAATTGAGAGCTCAGTATTCTGAAAAAATATTACAATATATTTTTAGTATTATCGATATTCCTTATTATATCATTTGGAAGTTTATGATCATATGGCAATAAATTATAAATAGCCAATACTTGAAAAATTAAAAACGTTAAAATAAAATTTAATTTAATAAAAACCCCGTGTACGGAAATAAGTTTTATATCTTACAACCCTATTCGTTCTAAGTGACGGAATGTACTTGCATATGAACTTAAGCGCATTTGTGTGTTGTTAATGAAGTTGACGCCCATAAATATTAAACCTCGGTGTAGTCTTCCACTACACGTGTCTTCCAATGCAAGTACAGTCTGTCACATTCATCTGTGCATAGAAACATTCAGAAAGTAAATTAATGCACTGAGTAAAAAAGAGTCTTCATTTTTGTATTGGTGTTGAAGGCACTCGACTACAACACTAGGTTTCAATATTCATACGCGTCAGCTTCACTAACAACCCACCAAGATGTGCTTAAGTAGATATGCAAGTACATTCCGTCCCTTAGGACGAATAGGATTGTAAGATATAAAAGTTATTTCCGTAGTCGGGGTTATTATGTTTTATTAAACTAATTTTTTTATTTATTTAAATTATTTTTATAATTCAAAATATTTTAACATCTTAAAATAGGTAATTCATACTTCCTTCACCAAAAGGACTCTGCACTGAAGTGCTCTTACAAAGAAGTATAATCGTCACTATTTTTTTAGATGCAGTACAGTTATGATTTATTAGTTCTGAAAAGTAATACTTGATAGTGAATGCATACTATTAATTGGATTCATTGATAAGCACTGAAATACTCGAATGCCTTATGAAGTTCCAAGCCTCCATAACGGGAGCAATGGGCACTATAGAATACGTCAACCCATAATAAATAAAGTCCATTTTGAAAGGAATGTTATAATGATCTGGTTTACGCTGGCCGAATTGATTTATAGCTAAGGATTCTTAAGATGCTCTCCTGCAATAAGACCTGTCGAGCCGAAGACAGGCCGTAACGTCAACCGCTCCGCTGGACAGACTGAATCGCCACCCGCTGGTCCTGAATGGCCTAGGACTGACGGGACGATAATACGGCTAGGATGCGGTGATATCTCCATTCACTCCGATGAATGGCCCGCTCCTGCGGTCAAACAAACGTAGACACTAAATCTGCTGTGACGGACGAAGAGGATTTGGAACCGCCTCCTCAAAGGTCCGACTCCCGGTACCTGCGAACATTTCAATTAGACCAGGGGGCTCTCTGAGGCCATCCGTCATGCCCCCATCCAGATCCCCATTCACAAGCTCAGAATGGTCTGTCTTCTTCTCAGAAGTTGGATAACCGACTGTTTGCAGAAGTTCTACTCTCTGTGATGACAGGATTAGGAAATATAGCGGGCTATCCGTCAATAGTCCGTACCAACAGTCTTGTTGACTAGTTAATCTGTGGTATGCAGCACTCGTTTTCATTATCGTTTTTAACTCAATTATCTGCGACAAATCTTATTACACACTGCTTTTAATTTCACGTCCTCGAACTCTGTTAGTTGTGAATTTAACAGAAAACTTATCTGGTGTGCCCACCCAAACAACTTTCCTTACCGCTTTGGCTTAGAGTCAAATAAAAAAAAGTTTGGTATATCTTCCTTATATTAGTTCGAATTTTTTCACTTTCTCTTACCTATATACGAAGTATATAGTAAGGGGAACTATTGCGATCGTGAAAATTTTCGAATTCGAATTTTCTACGGAAATACAAGTTTTAAGGTCCCTGAGTCCAAATAACCAAGTCCCGCAAAATGGTCTGTGATTCTGTGTGCTTAGTGCATGTGAACAGCCTAAAACGAAAATTTGCACGATACTGAAATTACGTATATAAGGTAGGTATATGGCTGTGATGTTACAGCAATTTTTTCGTCAAAATCGACTAACCGGAAGTGCCAGGTTATATAATCGATTTTACTTTAATACGATTTTAATTTTCATGAAAACGGCTCCGACGATTTTGATTAAACTTGCCTAAATTATTCTTCATAAAGGCCTTTAACTTTTCATTTATTTAGTACATCACCGAGGAAATGCAGGGAAAAAAGTTATGATGAAAAGAATAATTTATTTGCGCATAGCTTAAAAAGTATGCATTTTATGGTAAATTATGTACAGAATTGTATGAAAGATAATTAAATTATCTAAAAAGCAATAAAAGAATCATCAAAATCGGACCACTGTTAGCAAAGATACAGCGCATCGGACTAACCGGAATTAGCTATCATATCGGAATTAGCTAAACTTCTCGTAAACTCGTAAGAGAATCATCAAAATCGGACCAGTATTAGCAAAGATAAAGCGTATTTTATGAGGAGTACAAGACCATAGACGGATAACCGAGCGCATCCGGAAGGTGACGAATGCGACCGAATATCCCCTTACCAAGCCGCTGATCTGTTGTCAACAATACCGTCTGTAATAATGTAATTTAATAATACAAAAGCGGAAATTTACTTAATAATTTATACTTTTATATTCTTTAATGGAAAAAAATGTTTCCATGGAAACTAAACAGAAACTTTTAAAATATATTTTCAACTTGGCATACTTAAAATATATTGGTAGTGTAAAGAATTGTTGTACTAAAATTGTTTAAAAAACTGTTTTATTGTAGATAGATAAAAGAACTTTATTCTGGGACGAGGTCCCTTAAGGATAACTTGAATGAACAAATAAAACAGAAACATTATCTGGCCATAAGACTACAAAATACAGATCAGTTAATTTTTACAATATTTTCAGTAAAATAAATAAGTTGTTTTTATCAAAAAATATAATTAATTTGAACAAAAAAAAAAAAAAAGAGAAAAAAAACAAGAAAACAGAAAAGAAAAAGAGAAAAAATGAAAAATACAAAAATAATGAATTGATTAGAAAAGTTTAAGTTTGTGCATTAAAAACTATTATTCGCTTCTGATCCAGATGTATTGTAGTTAAGTGGGAGAGAAGAATTTAAGAAGTGGATGCTGCTGAGTTTATTTTTAAGTATTGTTTATGTGAACTCTTTAAAATTATATTAATAAGATAATTATTATAGGACGGCAAGGGAAAGTTGTGTGATGCCCGCTCCGAACCAGATTTTTTTTTTTTTATGTTTAATTTTGTAAATGATCAAATTAATTTTCAAATACGTATTTAGATTATTCCAGGAAATGTATATTTTTCGAGTTATCAAAACACTAAACTAAGGTGAACCTGTATCCATAAGAACGTGTGCAGAATAATTTATAGCAGATGCTAAAACGTTCTAGTGCTATATTTCTTCTAATAAAGCACCGACATGGATGATTTTTTTTTTTTGGAGGGAGGGGAGAGGGTAGATTTAATCACCTTTCGAATGATTTTTGTAGTAATCGTGACAAAAACATAGAGAGCAGTGGCCAAAAATGTTTTTTTTTTGGACTCAGGGTTTCTGAAGCGCATAGATCCGTTAAAAATTGCACGCCGAAAATTTGACCCAATTACGCTACATTCCTTACCTACACGCTAAAGAAAATAATAAAATGTTAAATGCGCTCTATCTTTGCTAATAATGGTCCGATTCGAATGATTTATTTTTTCTTCCGATTTTTTGAGAATTTAATTGTCATCCAAATTATTATGCATACGCTTTAACGCATACTTTTTGAGTAATCGGGGGATAAATTTTTATTTTCTTCAAATCTTTTTTTTCGGGGATGCGATATATATAAAAATTACAGGTGCTTTAGGGTACCTAAAGCTTTTAGGACCTGAAGATTTTAGGTTTATAGGTTTTAAGTTTTAATAAAAATCGTTATTCGTTTTGGCGCTACAGTCTGTCGAAAATCACCAGCTGCAGTTGCTCCGTGAGTGGCCGATTTGTTACATACGCGTCGGGAGGAGGATAGATAGGAGGGGATAAAGTCCTAAAAAACTAGACAATAATCAACAAAATCGGTTCATCCGTTTAAGAGATAAACGTGGCACAGACACACGGACCAACTGCCAAAATGTTTTTTTCGACTTCTGCGGTTTTGAAACGTACCGTCTATTGAAAACTGCACATCGAAAATTTGACCCGATTACATTACATTTCTTACCTATATGGTTAGGAAAGTAAAAATACGACCCGTACCTAAACCATTAATACACCTTTATAAGAAATTATCTGATGATTCCATTAATTAATGGAAATATTATATGGTAACAAAAATTCATATTTAGCCTAGTTCAAAAAATGAGTATTTTTGTGAAATGACACATATTTTACGTGGTTTGTTCGTACGTACATTTTGATACAATATGGGCTGTTGTTCTATCAATCCTGTTTAAAGTTCAAAAGACTGGGAGATATTTATGTATAAGATATTGTTGGGTGATTCAAGAACAAAAATATAAGTCTCACTGATACCAGTAAATAACTAACCAGTCAACGTTTTGCCAATTCAGGCATCGTCTCGATAGAAATAGGTAAGATCACATGCAATAAATTGATACCTGAGACAGAATATCCACTCTAAAAACAATTTTTCAGATTAAATAGCAGTTCTAAATAAACAAAAGGAAAAACCGTCGATTAATAACCGATTTTTATTATTATTACCGATATTAATTAATTTCGTTAAATACAAATCATCAACTTGTAAGAGCTACCCTTTAAGGAGCATGAAGTCTAAACGCTGATACTTTGTGATTTACATTCCTCCTCGACAGTTTTCTATTTTTGAAGCGCTTGTCCGAAGTCACAAAGAAAAACATGATGGATGGGACAAGTGCAGACTTCTGATGTGTGACAAGTGTGCGCGATGTACACTTTTCCTTACTATTATGTTTTGTCGAGGCAACTACGGCTTAGCGAATAAAAAACAAACATTATTTTTTTCAAAACATTTATTCAATTATATTCCACATCCCACTTTCATAACTTAATGACGATCGTAAAATGTGAATCTCAGACAAGGTGTGATTACCTACTTTAATAATGAGTCTTCTAGGTACGTTGTACCTACTTACTCTATAAGGCAGGGGCAAGTGCATACCAGGGACTATTTAATTGAATTATCAATTTCATAGAAAAAAATGGACGTGATTGAAACACGGGCTTGAATGTACTATTTAAACATAATCGTCTAAGGAACATTATTAAAAACAGAGAAAAAAAAAACTAGCTTCAAAAATGATGATTTTATAGTAATTTAAAGTCGAACTTTGTAAAATCCATTGCGCCCACATTACCTTGGCCAATTTTAGCGAAATAAATGATAATTTTGCAAACCCGATTTAACTAGTCGAAAATACGGTCTCTAGTATTAACATAAGTTTGGGGCTTCTTGATGCCCTTCATCCATATTTTGGAAAACATTATTTAGAACAGAGTTACTTCAGGATTCGACAGAGCTCATCGCTATCCTCTGCTAACGATGGAACACATTTTCACGGCGACATATGCTGATGGCACAGCCGTTTTAACCAAACATTAAAATCCAGCTGAGGCCTCGCAATATTTGCAAAAGCAACTTGCTCTGCTTCAAGAATGGTGCGTCAAATTGAAAACAGCAATCAACATTGGAAAGTCTGTGCAAATCACATTTACGTCCCGTCGTCCTCCCGTTTTTCTTGATCCTCAAAGTTTGACTTTAACCGACGTAGTAAAATATCTTGGTTCGGCTCTGGCTTAACGACTGACTTGGACTCACCATATAAAATTAACATGAGAACAACTTAACTTGCGACTTAAACTATTACTACCTATTTTAAATATACGATCAAAATTATTATTTACTGAAAAACATAATATTTGTACTTAGTTACTCTGGCCGATTTGGGCTTACGGTGCACAGATATACACACATACACACATATGCACACATAAATCCATTAATTCAAGGACTATCAACAAGAGACCTGACACAAGACGTCCTTTGCGAAGGAACTGGAATAGGGATCTGCTAGACTAACTTTCAATTTAAATTTTTGTGGAGAGATATCGCTGGATGACCTTTATCTTCATGACTTCATGACGTTAATTTTCACTGTACATCCCATTTGCTGGATGTAACCGATTTTTGTTTTTAGTTGTGAATTAGTTAAATAAGGATGGATGAATTGACATAATTTCTGTCATGCTATTAGTATCGCCGCAACAATGTCTAAAACGACCATTAATCAACTAATTAGCGTTGTGATGATAATGGTCTAATAATTGAAAATTTGAAGAATTATTTCGACGTAACATACAGAGGAAAGGATAATGCCGGTTTAGTTTTTTGGTGGATGTAGTGCGGTATCAGCGGGGAGATGTCGAGGCTATCCGTCATCCAGCTGTTGGCCAGTTTCACGCTCTGTCAGTGTCCTCTGTTCGGGGATATATGGCGTCCCTCTATGTCCACCGCTGTCAGGTATCTCATCAGCTCACTGCCTGTCATCAATCTCCACGAGCCATTGTTAAAAATATCCTGATCGGAAGTGTCGAGGATGATCGGGATGATGAAGATGTGTGCGTTAATACATCTGTCCCTATATATGAAGTATGTATAATTACTACGTGAAGTGCGCAGTGTTGCATGGGTCCCTCAGCTGATATCATGTACATCTCATGTATGAATTATATCATTTGATCGAAAATTGTTTCATTGGGCACTAAAAATCGAGCATAATAACTGGTCCTGGTTTTCATTATATAAGACGTAAGGACTGTCCCGCATTTAGTCTCGTTTATATTTCAGAAGACAGAGATAATGGTAGGATATCGAAAATCGTAATTATATAAATATTGAACATTAACTAATCATTACGATAAAATAGCTGATTTAAGTCGAACTAATTAGAGAAGCGCACAGTAAGGCAGGAACGGGAAAAATACCACCCATAAATGAAAATTTGTTCTAAGAATCTTTTTCAGTGATTTTCGGTACTCGAATGGCCGAAAAAAAATATGTTTGGACCCCTGGAAATGATCTGGAAATGCGCTATGCAATTCGAACTTTTAAATTTAGGTGTTTTCGTGTGCTTTATTTTAGATGATAACAAATTGAAATTTTGTGGATATTGACCTCATATAGGGAAGAAAATAAAACACCTTTAACCCGTTCGATTATTTTCATTATTAAAGTATACAATATTATTTTTCTCAAATAGTGAGCGTAAAAGATTGTGGAATTAAAAAAAAAATCTATCGACATCCAGCATGGCTTGGCTATTATTATAATCTAGAAACTCCTGTAAATATTTCAGCTGCAACAGAGTGAAATTGTGGCTTCAGTGATTTTTTTAGTTTTAGAAGAGGGAGTCCGTTTCGTCCTTAAACGTGCTTAGTTAAATGTGTAATGTTGTTTATTCAATCCGTCGTGGGTCATTAATGCTATCTTTGATCCAGTATAAAGTCATACTCCAACATTTGCAAGTTCAGAAATCCCAAATTTAACTTTCTCAGTCAAATAAATATACACCCGGCCTTACAATGACTTAATATATGATGCTCAAGAAAGCTGAAATAAAGTTTAGTACCGCCAGTACTCCAGACAATATACTCGTCTTCACACTAATTAAGACATTTTTCTTAAAATTCTAGTAACTTCTGATCCATATATATCCATATATCAGAACCTAAAATAAAACATGTTTCTGCAGGCATCGAAGCCCAAGCCTTACTTTCAAATGAATTATATTTGTTCTTATATTTTATTTATTTTTTTCTGTACTGTTGATCTATATATGTGTGCGTTCAAATTTTGATGTTTGATTAGTTTCATAAATTTTCGAATTATCTAGAGTTTGTTTACTGGATTAAGAAAGGATTGATTCTTAACTGGAAGAGAGAATTATGGAGAGGTGAGAAAGTAGTTGGATGGATAATAATAAATAAAAGATAGAAAAAATAAAGAAGAAAATGTGTAATCGAATAAAGACGAAAATGTTAATTATGTGTATGAATGAAAAAATGAAAGAAATGTAAAATGTGTATATATATAAATATTTTATCCACTATGGATTGACCAGTAAGCTGTGTATTACAGCAACCCAATGTATTACTAGCACTGATTTTCAATAAATCATTTCCTTCCTCTATAAGAAGATTACAATGTTTATTTTATTTTTGATTTCTTATCACATTTTTTTTTGTTTATAATACAATATCTAGTTTTAAGAATATTACTATTTCACATTATGAAAAAATAACTAAAAAATAGAAAACAAAAAACGATTACCTAGATGTTCAATAAGCATTATTTTAATCAATATTTTTTTTATTTTATATATAGTTTAATCAAAGAAGAGAAATCATTAAATTAATTATATATATTTAATTAATAAGAAATATTATTTATGTTTGGCATTCATTTGACAATGATAAAAACCTGAAAATATCAGTGATAATTACTTGCTTCATTTTGAGCATTTCCCCTGGCATTTTGAGCATTCATTTTGAGTGTAAATGGGCTTACAGAACTGGGATTAGTTCAATTGACTCAGATCAAAAATTGCATTCATCGAAACCCCAGTAGACTTTTACGTCAAATGGGTCAATTTACCCACAAATAAGTGGACAGACCCAGAAGGTAGAATCGATTGTTATGATCCCGAGTACTATATCTCATCTCGGGGCCGAGATAGTGGGAAACACGGAATTTCCTGGGTCAAATCGACAGACTTTATGAAATCGGCCAACGACTCCGAAATATAGTTTGGTCCAAAGAACTCATTCGATTTTTTTTTTTCAGAGTTTTTAACTCGAAATTTTATGAATTTTATGAACCCCCCTGAGAAAATTGGGGTTTTGTCCCGTTGTGCGGTGCATTATCAAAATTTATTGACAATCGTTTGCGTTTCAAATTCGGACTAGGCTCACACTTCTTTCTAGTTTCATATAATCCAGGAATTTGTACTTATTCCTAACGAAGCCCTATTGATAAGTCTACTACAGTTAACTATTGTTCTTGTAATCATGAAACTCTCAAAATTTTTAACTTGATATCAAAAGGCTTAATTCGAGCTGATACCACATTCAACTTCTCCCAGAATATTATAATTTTAGGCCCAACTTAATTATTTACTTTGCTGTATTTACTTTTATTATTTATTTAATGTATTTTTTTTTTGTTAATGCTTATTTGTTGTTTTATTCATCTCTGTACCGAACGATACTGACGAAATCCATACTCTCTGGTTAGCCGAGCTGAATGGACACAGTATACAAAGGGATCGTTTTGCAGCTTAAAAGGGGTTTGCCCGACAGGGGAACTTCGAACGTTTGACATCGATCTGTTTTTTGCATGGAATGGCAGGCCAACAGTCTAATACCACTTACCAAAGCCTTCCAGCTGTTGGATCGCCGTACAGAGCTCAATTGTTTGTATGCATCATCTGCTTTGTTTATTTCGAAGTTTATCGAAAGAATTTGAATTTATTTTTTAGGTTTAACAACGTGTAAATATGTCGTCACAATGTCTTACAGAGAAATTAATGGCAATCGAATGACTCTTCCATTTCTGTTTTAGGTTCATTTTCAAATTAAGTGGCACTTTTGAAATAAGCATATTGGAATTTTTTGTAAAATATTTTTTCGTAACTGCGCTCTTAGTCAACTAAGCATGTCACAACGATACTTGAGAAACACCTACATGTAGTTGATTTGTCAAATTTAAGTTTTCA